>BMAU01017824.1:365000-1102373 GCA_019973935.1 Trichonephila clavipes
CGTTAGTACACTGTACTAAAAGTTTCTAATGGAAAATGCACCTTTTTATATTTGTGAATAAACACCTACAACATATCAACAGATTCGATGTTAAAAATCTAAATTTAATCAAGAACAGATCCTAAATTTTAAGTTACAAATTCATGCAAAATACATAATATTTCTCACGCAGCTGTAAACATTTTAACGCTATTCAGAATAATGCGCATAAGTGAAATATTTCTCAACGTGAGTGGCAACAAAAACAAAGTATAGAATCCAATGAAACTCAGAATTAATGCAATTGTAGTTCTTCTCAATAGACCTAGACTTCGATAATTTGTGAGAACAAATGCAAGAACATATCCCTATTACCCAATTGAATGCATGGGTAGGCGACACTTGAATCACACTTGGATTAAACTTTTTTAATAATCTATGCAATACTTTTAGTTGTCTTTACATTGATTTATTATTGATCGACTTTAAATACAGTCGGACCTCTTTTTAACGATGTAGCTGAAACCCGGGAAAAAGTTCGTTATATGGAAAATTCGTTATATAGAGGTTCATCTTTTAATATACTTTATAAATCCCATAAAACAAATTTTAAATTCTTCAACACTAGATATTTAAAAAGTAATTACTTACACCTTTTTATAAATCAATATTCATGTATTTTGTATATTTTACCCATCAAAAGAAAAAAAAGAAAGGAAGAAAGAAAGAAATTCTACGAAGAAAACAAGAAAAAAGAATGTCGAGGAATACGCTGTATTTTCAACATCAAGAAAATAATTTTGAATTAAAATTAATGAATTTCAAGGATATTTTATAATTTATATATAAAACATACAAGTTATTTTAAGCATGCATTATTTTATAACTAGATATTCTAAATATACATTTTCCCATGTGTCCTTAAATTTAATTAATTTTAATTTTTTTTTTTAAATATTTTTCAAGTAATGTTAAAAAAGATCATATTTAAATTTTTCAAAAAAAAAAAAAAATCAATCTACTATTTAGAGAAAATGAAATCAACACAGATGTCAAGTCGCCAAAAGAAGCGAAAAGAAGCAAAAGTAGCATCCCCTTACTGCTAGCCGCGTTTTGAGGAGCAGCGGCGTATGATTGGAGGGAGCACTGTCAACTGTCATTGCCCTTAGCAACGCCCCGCCTTCCTCGTTTCTGTCAACGTGGGATCGAAGGCGCTTCTTCCAAATTGTGCCGAAGCGAGATCGTATGAAACACTATTAAAGTGAGCAATTAGTTGGGGTGAAATTTATATATATTTATATAAGGCTATCTGAGAAGGACAGTAACTCACACAGGAATTTTCAAGGGGGGTCCGGGGTCGAAAGTTCATCATTTTTGTATCATGCACCTTTTGATTTTGTCTATTTTCGGGAACAAAACACAATAAAAAACTAATTATTGAATAAATAATTAGCATTAATTAATAAAATTAATCATTAATAACAAATATTTAATTAAATTCTTCGTACTATATACTTAGAATTATAATGAATCGGAAAAAAAAAAAAAACGAGGGCTTTGGGGGGACATTATAATCTCGCGGGCTGCATATAAAAATATGTACCTTTATATCAGATTTGGAAACAAAAAAAAAACATTTATTGGAGTGAAAATTTAAAACAGAATGAATTATTATTACTGTTTTCATTATTTTTCCTGTATACATACAGATATAGATAATATAATAATATTTATATAATATAATAATGCAATGATCAAATAATGTTTAAAATATTACAGTGTTGTCATTTTCTCGAAAATTACGGTGTTCCTTTTGAATTGATCTTTCCTTACTCATTGTTGAAATTTGATTGTGCTGTCATTCGCAAACGATTTAGTATACATTGCCCTTTATCTTAACCGACCTGAATATCTTTTTTAAACTTTAAAAAATATCTCTTACTGCCTCTTGCACTCCGAACAGAACAAAGGGGGGAAATGATAGTCACACATACAGAGAATCATTTACCATCCTTAGAGTAAAGGATATGCATAATGCAATTCAGAATTTATTAAAAAAGTAATTTATTATAGTAAAATTAAATGTAACTGTTTAATAAAATATAAATGTATTTTAATCTAAAGGATATTTCCATTATAAAAAGGATTTATTTTGAAACAAAAAAGGTAACAGATAAATACATTGTATATATTATATATATATATATATACAGTCAGGTCTCTTTTTATGCGGATTGTTTTTATGCGATTTTGAAGTTGTGCGGTTTGTATTCCAAACATTTCTAGATTTTTGTTAGTATTTTTTTTTTTTTATACTGAGACGTAGATCGTAGTATTCCGAGAATTTCCGTATCTTTTTGGTGCTTACGTTTGCGGCTCGGCTGAGACAGTCTTAGATTCGCATTCGTTATTTCAGTAGTATTTCAGTAGTATACCGATACGATATCTTTAATTCGAAATTATATTTTCTCTTAGCGGTGCCTGGGTTCATTTTTATAAAACTTTCACTTTAATAAGTGGCGAATTTAAGTTGCAAATAATAAGCAACAAATTTTGATTTCTGGATTTAAAGTGAGTGTCGTAAAATTTTATTTTTCATTAGAAAATCGTAAGTGTAATTTTTTAAAATTTCTTTTCTAAGATTTTATTTGGCCCAATGGAGAAAAAAAAACATCAAAGACAGTCAATTTCGTTGGAAACGATAATTGCAATTTTAGATCGCTTAGGAAAAGGAGAAGGATCTACGGCTATATTGGAAAACATTTATTTTCGGCGAATCTACTGTCAGAGCAATTAAAAAGAATGAAGCTGCAATAACAAAATCGGGCATTTCTGGTACAAAATTAAGCACGAAATTTGCATCGTACTCAAGGGATGGGATGTATTATTAGAAAGAACGGAAAGAGCCATCGTAATTTGGATTGAGGAACAAGTTCAAAGAAGGATTCCTGTAAGTGGTTATTTAATCCAAGAAAAAGCCCTTCAGTTTTAAAAGTCAATGTAACAGTCCGAACCATCAACTTCCACTTCCCAAGCTGGAAAAGAATTTTCAGCTAGCAAAGGACGGCTAACCGGGTTCTTAAAAAGAAATGCACTTCATAATAAAGGGTGTTTTTTTAGAGGTATAGAACTTTAAATTGCAATAAAACAACAATGTATTATTCGAATGACATGAATTTTTTTATTCGAAAGATAATCTTGTGCCATTACATTTTAAATATGATTTCTGGCATATGACTGCCACGGCTGGCTCGGATGTAGTCCAATCTGGACGTCCAATTTTCGATGACTTTTTCCAACATTTGTGGCCGTATATCGGCAATAACACGGCGAATGTTGTCTTCCAAATGGTCAAGCGTTTGTGACTTATCCGCATAGACCAATGACTTTACATAGCCCCACAGAAAATAGTCTAGCGGTGTTAAATCACAAGATCTTGGAGGCCAATTCACAGGTCCAAAACGGGAAATTAGGCGGGCACCAAACGTGTCTTTCAATAAATCGATTGTGGCACGAGCTGTGTGGCATGTTGTGCCGTCTTGTTGGAACCACAGCTCCTGTACATCATGATTGTTCAATTCAGGAATGAAAAAGTTAGTAATCATGGCTCTATACCGATCACCATTGACTGTAACGCTGTGGCCTTCATCGTTTTTGAAGAAGTACGGACCAATGATTCCACCAGCCCATAAAGCGTACCAAACAGTCAGTTTTTCTGGATGCAACGGTGTTTCGACATACATTTGTGGATTAGCTTCACTCCAAATGCGGCAGTTTTGTTTGTTGACGTAGCCATTCAACCAGAAGTGCGCTTCATCGCTAAACAAAATTCGCTTATGAAAATCGGGAACAACGGCAATCTCGTTTTGGACCCATTCGACGAATCTACGCCTCGCTTGATGATCGTTTTGATGAATTGCCAAACCAAACTGAGAATAAATCACTTGACAGCTGTTAAATCGGTCGCCATCTTGGAAAGTAAGGCCAACTTAAACTTCTATACCTGAAAAAAACACACTCTTTATTAAGATAACAGGGGAGAGTGCGACAGCAGATGAAGGAGCAGCAAAAATATTTCCAGAGGAGCTAGCGAAAATTATTGAAGATGGGGACTATTCTGCCGATCAAGTATTTAACGCTGATGAAACAGGACTTAATTGGAAAAAAATGCCTAACCGTACTTACATCACAAAGGATGAAAAAACTGCAAGTGGACATAAAGCAAGTAAAGATCAAGTCACCTTATTACTTTGTAGCAATGCATCAGGAGATCGGATGTTGAAACCTCTCTTAATAAATAAATCTCTTAGACCACGCGCCCTTAAATGTAAAGATTTAAAACAACTGCCCGTGCATTGGATGGCTAACCCGAAATCCTGGATGACAACAGCTATTTTTACAGAATGGTTCAATAATTGTTTCGTAACATAACTGAAAGCCTATATGAAGGAAAAATATCTCGATTTTAAAGTTTTATTAATTGTTGACAATGCAGCAAGTCATCCACAATTAGAACATCCAAATGTTCAACTAGTATTTCTTCCGCCCAATACAACAAGCCTTATTCAGCCATTAGATCAAGGCATAATTGCAACTTTTAAAAAATATTATATTAAGACAACGTACAAATTCATCTTGAATAAACTAGAAAATGAGTCCTTAACAGTAAAAGATGTGTGGAAACAATTTTCTATTATTGATTGTTTAATTCATGTTGCATCTGCTTCCGCTCAAATAAGACCTAGAACTTTAAATGCCTGTTGGAAAAAGATTTGGCCAGCGTGTGTGACAGACAATACAACCACTCAAACATCGACACTATCAGATGAAATAATTAATTTGGCACATGAAATTGGAGGAGATGGTGTTAATACCTTCAGCCACGAAGATATAGATGAATTGCTTGTGGATGATGCATTAAGTGAGAATGATATTATTGATTTAAGTTTAGATCTAACTGTAGACGGCGTCGTAGGTCTAGACGTTGATAATGATGAGGAAGAAAAATCAACTCCCCTCAATGGAAAATTAATTCAAGAAGGTCATCAACTTTGCAGTAAATTAGAAAATCATTTTCTTATTAATGACCCCAATTCTGAACGAGCCTCTAAATTACAACGTCAGCTGCATAACTGCATGTCTGGAAATCGTGAACTATGTAAAAAAATAAAAGAATCCTCGCGTCGCAAAGTTTAATTACTGATGATTACATTGTCAGAAAAGGAAGAGCTACACAGAACGAGAATGAAGTTTGTGAAATTCCGTGGCCTTTACCGCAAATATCTATTGCAGAGACAGTCTCTTCTGATGATGAAGGTGATTTGGAACCACTTCGCAAACGGAGCAAACCATTATCAGATAGCGATAATGATTAAAAATATAAAACTGTGTGTATTAGTTTTCCATAAAATAAAATGAATTAAGGTTTGAATACAAGTTTTTTTTTAGTTATGTATGAATTTCTTTCAGACATTCGAAGTAATTTATCATGCAGCCTATTTCTTTTCATTTCTGCAATTTTTTTTAATGCGGTTTTAAGTTAATTTTAACTAGTTGTTTTGGTTTTATGCGATTATAGAAAACTAAGGAACGTATCCCTACTTTTCCTTTCAAGTAATGTCTTTTTTAATGCGATTTTTTTATATGCGGTTTTCGGTAGAACGTATCTACCGCATAAAACGAGACCTGACTGTATATATTAATTTATATATATATATATAAATTTCTCCTCAAATAAATTTCAAAATGAAAAAACTTTGAAAACCTGATATTTAAGACTTGGTACCCTTTGAGCTACTTTCTTTCTTTATGTATCTAAAAATTACATTTTAGCATTTTTAAAATTAAAATTTTTTGAAGAAAATTTGAAAAATTTTAAAACTTTACTTCTTTTGTAATTACCTGAAATTTTTTTGCAATATACTTTTGGATGTTATAACAACTTTAGGGATCAATTTTACAATAACTTAATTCGTTTTTGAGAAAAAAAAATAAAATGTTGATATGCATGGCAAAAATCAACGAAAAAGCCAATATATCTTGCTTTTTAATTTAAAAAAAAAAAAACATTCAGTTTACAACAAAAGGAATCCCTAATTTTTTGTTGCATGATTTATATGCAACACACAGAGAAAAAATGGAAGTAACTGGTAAATAGTTGTGGAAGGAGTAGCATTTTGAATGCACTAATGTTTCGAAAAATACAAACTGAGAAAAACCACTTTAAAGTTTATAATTCTGAAAAAAAAATTGTAATAAGCTTAAATAAACTTAAAATTCCACTTTAAGATATTAGTTATATATTTTTCTTTAAATAATTGCATTTTTGTATTTTTTTCAACCCATACATTTTTATAAATGATCAATTTTAAGAAGGTATTAATTGTACAAGAAAATTCAAGAAAAATGTTTAAAAAAAGTTTTTTTCTGTCACAACAGACAGTTTAGTTTTTTTCTTCAGATAATATTGAAGTATTACATTTGTATGAAAAACATACCAGGAATAAGAACTGAAATTATGAAATTATTAATATAAAATACCTTAATTCAAAAATTTTACATGCACACATTTCACAAAGAAGAAAAATTACATTATTGTATTGCCTCTGAAATATTCTGCTTTATATATTACACATTCTTTTTTTATAGTTATTATTTCTCTTTATAAAATAGATATTTTTATCATAATGCTTTTCTTAGCTCTTTTTTCTAAAAAGGGGGCATGGCCGAATTGCCGAATTTGTTTTCAAATGAAGTTTTATTCAATTTTTAACCATCCGATTCCCACAGGGATATATCAATCGAAAGATAATAATGCAAAAAATAAGATTAAAAACAAATAAAAAATGATAGGTTTGTCATTTTTGGGGTACCAAGACCTCTTAAAATTCTTTTAAAAAGAGTCGGTGGGCCGCAACTTACGTAATGTCGGGCCGCACGTTGGACATCCCTGCTTTAAAACGTATGAAAAAAACCTTTTCAAGTTTTGACACAAGTCGCCAAAAGAATCGCTAAGTCACCAAAAATGATGCCAACGTGGCTGTATTTGTAATTATTTGAATAATTAGTTTTAATCAATTAATTTTTATTAGTTTTAATTAAATTACTGTATTGCCATCCAAAATAATCGAGTATATAAAATTTCAGCTCAATTGAGCGCTTTAAAATGTACTTTATTAACGATTGAAAATTCCACCAAGATAAATATATAGAGAGTGTGAGTTAATAGTAGGAATTGAAAAAGGAATCGACTATATAGATTTAAAAATCGCGTAACTCCGGGTACCATATGTCGATGTATAACTGTACTAATATTATTACACTATGTAATAAATTAAAAATGTCTCTAACAGTGCAGAAAAGTATTCCAATGGATCCAAAAAATTACGCACACTTTAAACAGTAACATTAAAATAACCATTTTTAACTTCATAATAAAGAAATCATACATTTAAAATTTTATCATCAAAAGTTTTATGTCTACATGTCTTTTTATAAGTAAGGAATAAAAAGGAATGCAGAATAAATAAAGAGATTTGATTTAGTTTTTGACAATGTCTGATAATTTGAAAATATTTGTAACTTAATATAAAAATATTCCAATTGATTAAATCTTCAATGTTACTGTATGATTAGTTTGTGTGCAAGTCTAAATTATAATTTTTATTTTTACGATAAATAAATTATAAATTTAAAATTTTACCATCATAAGTATTATATCTGTCGCAGGGAAATAACGAAATTAGAAATTTGAACCAATCCCTAAGCGATATAATAAATTAATGGAAGATATTAAAATAGCGTCTCTCTTGAAAGTCCTTCCCCTTATGAAAGCTAGTGATTTGTTCAAATCTCTGAATTGTTTCAGTTAAAAGATGAAATGAACAAGTCAGGATTCGCACAACTCTATTTTCGCTTGTTACTACTCCTTTTTACCCCCCGTCTGGGGTGTGGTGGACGGGATTCCCAGCGTGATCAAGATTTAAAATAATCTTGACCATATTCCTAGCGTTGTCAATACAACGAAATTTATCGTAAACATTATATATATATATATATATATATATATATATATATATATATATATATATATATATATATATATATATATATATATATATATATATATATATATATATTAGTGTACATCTATGAATTTCCTCCAACTTAAAAACTCATTCCTGATGATATGAATGTTTAGTTTTTGTTATTTGATTCGTGGAACTCCCGAGGATTCCAACCTAAACTGCACTTTTTTGAAGTGTATAATTTAGAAGTGGAGACTTATTCATATTTTAACGCATCAAAGTAGAGAATTTTTTATGAAAAATACACATTGGTTATTATTTAAATTAAGGTATCCGACTATGTTCGGAACCGTGATTTTAAAAAAGAACATAAATGGATAATTTTCATGCTATTTAGTGTCACTTAGATTAGAATACATGTATAAAATTGTTTTAAGCACATTTTGACAAAAAAAAAAAATATTTAAATACAATATTTCGGCAAAAAATTAATTTAGAATAGCCTTTTTTCAAAATGTTCCCCTTTTGTGAAAAATGCTTCTATTATAATAATATTTTGCTTATATAAAGTAAAGAATTCTCTCCAGAGAGTCTGAACTATTTTTTTTTTCGAAAAATTCCCATTGTTTTCAGAGTTACAACCAACTGAAATAATTATCGGCGTTTTTTTTTTTAAATTTCTCCTTTCTGTTGTCGTAAAACATGGATATATAAACCCACTTCTAAGTTATATATTTCAAAAATTTCAGTTGAGCCTCTGTACAGAGGTCAGAGGATTTCTTGAAATAATTTATGTGACTGGAGAAATATCGCACGATAATGTAACATAAGGGCTTGCTGCTAAGGACCTCGTAATTTTGAATCTCAGTAGAGTGACGAGGACGACACCTGAGCCGACACCTCCCTTCCCTAACTACCACACTGCACCAACGGAAAGGTACTGAACCTCGACAGACTTAGCGTGTGCTCTAACTGTAGTTCAGCGGCGCTGCAGTTGCTTGTTTTCAAGTGTATATAGTATTCCTGTCTGTCTTGTTTGCGTTGTAAATAAACGTTTGTCCCTTCATCTGAGTGGTAGCATTTTTCCTAGAGTCGCCTCAACTTCTGACAGGTAAGAGTTAATTGATTCCATTTTCAATGAACGAAATCGAATTGAAATTTTGAAATACGATAACGAATGAATATACGAATTTGAACATTACTTTGGTGCCGAAACCCGGGAACCAACCTTTAGATAAAAATTGCGAACTGTTAGTGCATTTGAAATCTTGCGAACAGTATTTGAATTTGAAAATTTAATTTATACGAAATGGATATCGAAGTTCTAAAAAAAATTCCAACACAGGTCAGAAGGGTGACAACAGAATTATCGAACTCAATTAAAATTGAAATTGAGAAGGAAAATGTATCAAGCGATTTAATAGAAGAACTTTTAGCAAAATTAATTGATCCGGGCGGGCCCCCGGGCCGAGTGGGCCCGCACCGAACGGAACGAGGGAAAATTTCGGCTTTTTTCCCTCAAAAAAAAAAAAAAAAAAACTTACGGTACGATCACCTCGAAAAGGGTGCGAAAACGTTCCCACGAAAGTCGGCTTCCCTTCCGTGCGCGTTTTTCAATTCTGGGTACAACGGTGCGAAAGTTATTGCGAGAAAACGGCCCCGTAACGTTCGACCTCGAACCGTGTTTCTCGCCCTGAACAAAAACTTACCGTGCGATCGACACGAAACGGGTACCGAAACGTTTTAGAAAAGTAGGCCTTTCTTCCCTTTTAAAAATTTTCCTCCTAGCTCCCCATCCTCGAAAGTTACGGGGAAAAAACGGTCGAGAGGTACGGGACATTTCAAGCTTAAAACTCACTCAACTGCAAATCCCACAATTTGATGGAAATATTTTAAAATTTAGCGATTTCTTTGCCCAAATTCAAAGCAGCTATTCACCATAACTCAAATTTAAGTGACATTGGGACATTTAACTTTTTTAAAATCTTACTTAACTGATGAAGCTGAAATAGCAATTAGAGGTTTAACTTTAAGTGCAAATAACAATACAATCCCATTAAACATAATTAAAGAGCGATTTGGCAGAAAAGATTTAATTATCAATTCACATATGTTCAAATTATTGCATTGAAATCCTGTGTGCGAAAATCATATGATATTTTGAACTTACAAAAACTGTATTCAGAATGTGAAATCCATATTCGAGTGTTACAAAACAGTGGCGTGAACCCGGACACTTACAGCTCCTTATTTTATCCAATAATTTTAAAATCTATTCCTCGAGATTTATCACTAGATTTTACCCGAAAATCATATGGTCAAACGGAGAATATGATTTCTGATTTATTAAACTTCTTAAAAATAGAAATTCAATGTCACGAAAAAAATGATCATTTAACTAAAGAATTTAATTATATGAATCCAATCCCCGAAAGGAAACTAGAAATTATTATAACGTAGATTCAACCTATGTAAAAAATAAAACAGGAGGTCCCGACGACCTCCGCGTTTGTTGTCAATGTAAATAAGTGTGTATTTTGTTTAGGAACTGATAGTAAAAAGGACCATAGTTCCGATTCTTGTCCGAAATCAATCGAGGAAAGGAAATTATCTCTTAGAAAAAAGGGCATTTGTTATTGGTGTCTCTCACGAGGCCATATATTTCGGGCATGTATGAAGGCAAAGGTTTGCGTCCATTGTAGAGGTCATCACTCCGAACTGATATGCGATGCTTCTTTCAACCCAGGGTCCTCCTCTCAGAGCGCAGTTGTTTGTGGTAGCTCTCTCCAGTCTGAAAACTGTGATGTGACACCCCCACGAAAACTATTTCATGCTGTAATGTGAATACAATTCATGACGAAGTACTTCTAGAGACGTGTAGAGCTTTGTTGGTAAACGAATCCGAGGAAAAAGAAATAAATCTCTTGTTAGATAACGCTTCGCAGAGATGTTTTTTTAAAAAAAAAAACAGTAGCCTCTGAAATGAAACTCCCTGAAATGCGAAGAAAATTTATTGGCTTACACGTTCGATTCGAGAACACCCATTCAAAAAAAAATACGAAGTTGTGGAAATCACCCTCTGTAACCTTAGTGACCCTGTAAACACGATCACTATTGAAGCTCTCCGTTCAGGATGTCGGCAAATAAATTAAAGAAATCGCTTAGCTGTAAAAATATCCACATGGAATCACCCTCTGTAACCTTAGTGACCCTGTAAACAGGATCACTATTGAAGCTCTCCTGACGGCTGTCATTTCGGGAACTCCGTTCAGGATGTCGGCAAATAAATTAAAGAAATCGCTTAGCTGTAAAAATATCCACATGGCTAACATAAACGAATCGAATGGAGACGAGATTTCATTATTAATAGGGGCGCAATATTTTTGGCAGATTCATTCGGGTAAAAAAGAAAAATTAACAAAAACTTTGTTTGCGATAGATACAATTTTCGAGACAATAATCCAGGGTAGAATATCACCCATGGATGTACAGTATAAAGAAAACGTTTCGGTTTTTAAAATAGAATGTTGTTCCCAATTAAATGAAAATGTAACCCAAATTTCGAACTTAGAATCGAAGGGAATTAGTGATACAGAAAAGAGTATGTCAGATAACGATAACGACTATATTTCGAGTTTTGAGAATAATTTAAAATTTAACAACGGAATGTATGAGACAAAATTATTTTGGGAAGATAAAGCAAGCGATTTGAAAAATAATTGGGCAATAGCGAAGCGCAGATTCGGTAATTTAAATACAAAAATGAAAGACAATAATTAGCTTTATAATGAATGCATAAATATTGAAAATAAAGAAAATATTGTTGAGGAATATTCATCACATTTCGAAACTAATTCTTATTATATGCTTCATTCGGCTGTGGTTCGAAAAGACAAAGAAACGACGAAAGTTCGAATGGTTTTTGACGCGTCCTCGAAAGGTAGAGACCGTAAATCTTTGAATGAGTGCCGGGTCCACCTTTGAATCCCCGAATAATTGATGTAATTTTGCGATTTCGCGAATATGAAGATACGTTTTGTAGTAATATTCAAGGGGCATTTTTAACGATTGGAATACCTGAGTTAGATCGCGACTATTTAAGATTTTTTTGGTTTTCGAATGATGAAGATGCCAAATCTTACATAATAATGAGAATGAATCGTGTACCGTTGAAGTGACCTTGAGTCCTTTTGTACTTGCTGCGACGATTAAATTCCTTACACAAAAATATAAGCAATATTATAGAGAAACTTTTGAAATGCAGAATACTTCCTTTTATGTTGACGACCTGTTCGCCGGTTCATCCGAATCCGTTAGTAAAGCTTTCGATCTCTCAAAAAAAGCGATAGAAATTCTTCAAGATGCTAATGTGAATTTAAGAAAATTTAAAACTCATTCGAAGAAATTAAGAAAATTATGGAATGAAAACAGCATAGGTGATGTAGATGAATCGGGTGAGCGTTCTTTAAAGGTTTTAGGAATTATTTGGAATTTAAAAATGATACATTTAAATTAGATGCACAACCATTGCTTGAGTTAATTAAAAATTTAAAGAATTCGAAACGCTGTGATCTAAAAACAGCAGCAAAAATCTTTGATCCGATAGGTTATATTTCCCCATTTGTGTTAATAATAAAATGCTTAATGCAAGAAATTTGGGAATACGGTCTCGGCTGGGATGAAGAATTGCCCACCGAGTTAAAAAAATTGGGAGACTTGGTGCGCTCAAGTTTGTATTCTAAGCGACTTAACATTGGAAAGAAAAAATATTTTCCATAACCTTTAGATAAGGGAAATGATTTGCAATTACACATATTTTGTGATGCAAGTCCCAGAGTATTTAGAGTAGGGGCAAATTTTCGTTATGCCACTGCAACTGACGATATTTACACGAGATTTATAACCGCTAAAAGCAGATTTTCTCCTCTCAAAAAGTTAACCCTCCCGCGATTGGAACTTTTGGGAGCAGTTTTAGCCTCGAGAATTTTGAGATATTTAACATCAAAATTTAAATTCCCTATTTCGAATTTTTTCCTTTGGAGTGATTCTTCTATTGCTCTCCATTGGATTAAGGGAAAAGCTTCAAATTACAAGCAATTTGTTTCGAATAGGGTAATAGAAATCCAATCAAATTCCGATCCGTCTGATTGGCATCATTGCAGTGGGAGAAAAAATCCAGCAGATTATGTTTCTCGTGGAGCGAGTCTTGAGACAATTATTAACAGCCAATTTTGGATACATGGTCCTCAGTGACTTCGCACGACGGAAAACAACTGGCCGAAAAACTTGAATTGTGACTTTTCTTCAACCGACCCATATGAATCCGAAGAATAAGTGTTTACATTCGCATGCGAATTAAACACAGCCTCGGTAATTAATTTAAGCAAATTTAGCAGCCTGCAGAAATTATTGCGAGTTACTAGTTGGGTGCTTCGTTTTGTGCATAACATTTGCAATAGATTCAATAAGCGATCCGACGAATTAACAGAAGAGTTCGATGGGGCCGAAAAAAATTTTGGATTCAATTAGTACAGAGATGCTTTCTCCGAAGAAGTTAATTGTTAAAGTGCAAGCAGATTACTACTCAAAACTTGAGTAATTTTAGATCTTAATCCTTTTCTGAATGCAGATGAACTGATACGTGTCGGTGGAAGACTGCAAAAATCTAAATTATCTTATTTACAAAAACACCCTCATTTGACCGGCCAAGCATTACTTCATAAATTTAATAGTGCGAGACTCTCACGAAAAAGTTTTTCACGGGGGTATTAGTGAAACTCTACTAGAAACTCCTTAATTGGAGACAGACTGTGAAAAACATCTTAAAAAATGTGTGCTGTGTAAAAGATTCAACTCGACTTCAGGTGTTCAAGTCACCGCATCGTTACCAGCTCTTTGTGTAGAGCAATCAGCTCGATTTCCTGTAGTTAGAATAGATTTTGGAGGTCCTCTATACACAAAAGACGAGAATAAACACTACATTGTTTTATCAACGTGTGCTGTTACGAGAGCTCTTCACTTAGAGCTAGTGAACAACCTTACAACTGAAACGTTTCTATTAGCACTTCGACGTTTTATTAGTCATCATGGACTGTGTTTAAAAATCTTGACTGACAACGCAAAAACTTTTAAAAGATCCAAACTTGAACTGGAAAACTAGTGAAAAGTTATCAGCGATCCTACAGTGAAAGCGTTCTACGCTTCCCATAAAATCTACTGGCAGTTTATCATCGAACGGGCACCCTAGTGGGGTGGCTTTTACGAAAGACTAATTCGAACATTAAAGCTTGCCTTACGAAAGACTGTGGGAAAAACCACTTTATTTCGCGATGAGTTGGAGAATCTTTTAATTGAAATTGAAGGGGTGCTCAACTCTCGTCCTCTTACATATATTTTTCCTGAATTTAATGAACCTGAACCTCTTACTCCATCTCATATGATTTTACACTGCTGGCCACCGTAAATTCAACACCAAGAAAGACAAGAGCTAGCACAACAAAATTCATTTTGTAGATAACATGTTGACCAAGTATCAAATGATTAAATTTATTGACTTCCTTGAAGTGTGGTTCCTGCCAGAATAAGTAGCCAGAGTAGCCGCCATTGTTGGACATCACCGCTGTCACACGCCTCGGCATTGATTCAAAGAGACTTTGGATGTGTAACGTCCCAAGCATCTAAGTGATGACACTTATTTGGTCTTTTGTAGATTTATTTCCCAAACACACAGGACAGTTCACAGACATACAAAATATTTACACTTTTGTAGAAATCATTAGCGATCCGATTGACATTTGCAAAGAGGTCATTTCTTACGCTCGCTTATGGAGCCAAATACAGTCTCTCTTGTCGAGAGCAAATCACTGATTTCCTAAATTTCTATACGCTCGCGGATGGAGCACACAAAATCTTGGCCTCTCTCATCGAGAGGAAATCACCGTCTCCAGATATCCACACTGTGCTCACGGGTGGAGCTCACAGATTCCAACTGCTCTCGTCGAGAGGTAAAAGCCGACTGCTTCTGGCTTGGCACTAACGCATTCGCAGTGCTTCCCATCAGTCCGCGTTGCCCCATAGAGTTTTAGAAGAGGTCTCGAGTTCGTTACAGATGTATTCTTGGGGTACAGAAGACCAAGCAGCTTCCACACGTTGCCAAAGTTGATCTGGTGTGGCAGCTGGGGGTGTAATCTGGGTCAATCATTGAGCAAACATGGACCACATGTTTTCTATCGGCGAAAGATCCAGAGAGCGAGTTGACCAGGGAAGCAATTCAATCTGGTGATTGACGAAGAACCTTCGGAAAATGAGTGCCACGTGTGGTTACGCATTATTCTGCTAAAATATGGCTGTGGCGTAACCCTGAAGGTAAGGAAGGACAACTGGCTCCAACACCTCAGAGATATAGCGCTGGCTGTTTAAAGTACCGGCAATGCGTACTAGAGGAGTGCGAGAGTGATATCCAATACCGTCCCATACCATGATACTCGATGCAGGACCAGTGTGGCGGTGCATAACGCAGCTGTTCAGTATCCTCTCTCCACGGTGTCTCCAGACTAGGATCTGACCATCGTGGTGTAGCAGACAGATGCGTGACTCATCAGTAAAGACAACTTCATTCCATTCTGCCACCCACATCCTTCTTTCAACGCACCATTGGCGGCGGTGACGTCTGGGGTTCCGCGTCAAGGGTAGACCAGCAATGGACGTCTTGCGGACATATCACTCTGCTGTAAATGGCATCGAATGGTATGCGCAGACACTGAATGATGCGTTACAGACTCAATGTGTTGTGCTACGGTTCGTGATGTGACTGAGCGATCCGTCACTGCCATGCGAACAATTTGTCTGTCCTCTCGTGAAGTGTTGCACTGAGGTGGATGCGATCGACCACGTCAGTTCTTCGTACCCTCCTGCATCCAACGGTCACATATCGGAATTACAGTTATTTGGTTTCATCGAACACGACTACCGATTTCCCTGAAAGATAATTAACAATCTCGGTAGGCCACTGTCCTTCCTCTGTCGAACTCGTATACTTGATCAAAAGCTGATCGCTGTTTTCTACGAGACATAACTCACCGTTTTTTGAAAAAAACTCAATTGCCGAACTTGAAATCGTTGAAATCTCCGAGCCTTAAATAGCGTTTTGAAGTAGCGCCACAGGCGCGCGTTATGTGTGAAATTCTAATCATTTGCTCACTTCTTCTAATGCATGTTGTAAATTTCATGTTATTTGCTTGCTTCCTTCAGGGTGTTGTATTTACGGTGGCCAGCAGGGTAGGACGTATAGGGAATAGTTTACCACCTGCTAGGCTTAATTTTGATTCTAAGTTATATACAGGATAGTTCTAATTAAAAGATTTAATTATCGCGAAAGATTACTAAATATGTTTTGGACAAAATGTTCAAAAGAATATATTTTCATGCTTAAATCTGCTAATTGTGTTAAACCTACAGGTGAAATTAAAGAGTTAAAAATTGATGATGTTATACTAATTAATGATGAAAAATTTCCTAGACATTTTTGAAAACTGGGTAAAGTTGTTGAGAGAGAGAGAGATGTATTTCCTGGTAGGGATGGTAAAATACGTTCCTGTAAAATGAAAACACAACATTCCATTATTAAAAGACCTATACAATTGTAACATAACTTTGAACTTAATGAATAATTTCTTAGTTAAGTAGTTATTTTGAATTTGTATGTGAATTACCTGTATAATGTGTGTGTATTTAATATTTTTCTGTGTATTTTGAAATTGTAGCAGATTTTGAATGAACCGCCTGGTCATTCGGGGGGGCAGTGTTTTGTAACTCTAGTTCAGCGGCGCTACAGTAGTTTGTTTCCAAGTGTATATAGTATTCCTGTCTGTCTTGTTTGCGTTGTAAATAAACGTTCGTCCTTTCACCTGAGTGGTAGCATTTTTCCTAGCGTCGCCTCAACTTCTGACAGGAATTGATTCCATTTTTAATGAATGAAATCGAATTGAATTTTTGAAATACGATAACGAATGAATATACGAATTTTTGAACATTATTTTGAATTTGAACTGCGTACATCATCCCCATCGACACGGCGGGTCTTCATCGATTGCAACAGGATTTGAACTCATGACACTCTGGCCAAGAGTTCGTGACCATAATCGCTACGCTATCGCAGCCACAAAGCCTCTTGAAAAGGTCAAGTGAACTTGAATTAGGTATTATGAATCGTAGATGGCACGTATATGACAAAATAGTAGCAACATGGAAGGGAAATTTAAAGGTGTATTGATTGATTGATTGAAATTTAACGTTGCACTGTGTTCAGCTACACGAGAGCTTTTGGCAACGGACCACGTAATTTTGAACCATGGTCAAGTGACGTGGACGACACCTGAGCTGGCACTCCCTGTCCTAACTACCACACCACATCAACGGGAGGACGTTTCATTTCTCAACAGATTTAACGTGCATCGCTGAACTACACGGCGGGTCTTTAGTGGTACTGGGCTCGAACACGTGATAAGGCAAGCCCCGATCAGGTACCTATTCCACTCGGCTACCGCGGTCACGATTTAAAGATGTAAAATCCAGAATAATTTTTTATAAATCTCATGCAATTTATGTGCTTTACCTTGCACACTTTTGCAATTTTTTAGGGGTTTTTTTAAGCCGCTTCTAGTAGTATATACCGTAAATATTTTGGGAGGATATTCCAATGTTTCTATTGCTTATTTTTTATATCTTCAATATAATGAGAAACTCTACAAACGCATTTAAGCATTATTCTTGCCGCCCAGCCAGTACGGTGGATATGACCCTCGGCTTGTAACCGAGTGGGTTCGGGTCCGAATCCCGAGTAAGGCATGGTTGTATCTTCTTCGGGAAAAGAAGTCGAACTTTCCATCTCGAAAGGAAAGCAGCGCACCCCTTCTGTTATATGCTGGGATCATCGTGTGTAATAAATGTCTATATTCTGCTGGTTGTATTGTATGTTTCTGTTCTTTCACTCGTATTTCATATGATGCGATGATAATTTGGACTTATTTAAATTATTAAATCTTTGAACCCAGATTCCTAACTTCGCATCGCATCATGACAATTAATTAAGTTAACTAATTCTAAATAATAAAACACTCATCTCACAATAAATTATACACTGATCGTATAGTTTAAAACATTATTAAATTTATTTTTTAGCACATGTAATTTTAAATTTACTTCATTACAAAATCAAAATCAAAATTTAACTTAGCTTGAGAGAGGGATAAGACAGGGTAGGAGAATGGGCATGGTTGACGCCCGGAGTCTCCACGGAGTTTTTTCTTTGATATTCTATAGCTCAGGGATCGGCTCTCTGTCTCAAAATTCGGGGTGCGTCTCGTTTTATTTTACGACTTTTTACACAGAAATCCTAGAGCGGACTCTTTGTCTTGTCCACGTAATTATCTCTGATTGGTCCAGAACCAGCGCAGAGTTACATCGTTCGAAACCCCGAAGATTATCGAACTTATGGAAACGCGGGAAATTTGTTGACGCACCCCGCAATTTATGGGTCCAGTGACCCCCAGGCGCGGGGACCTTTTTGGCACACCCTTGTCAAAGGAATTCTACCCTTCAGTGAGGGAAAAAGAAACGAATTCCAAAAAACTGACTTCGAAATTTTGAGGTCTGTTGAATAATCCGCCGCCTCCCATCACTCCTCCCCTCTCTCAAATACACAGCACAAAAAAAAAAATTCACAATAACGTATACACAGAATTGTCCCATCAGGAGAACCGGAACACATCAATTCCTTCCGATCCTTGAACGATGTCATCCACTGGAGTCCTTCAACTGTAAATGTCCCAGCAGGAGAGAAAAAGAGAAACACATCAATGCTCTCCAATCCTTGAACGATGTCATCCACTGGAGTCCTTTTTCTTTTATAAAAACTAGAGACAATATTTTTGATCTACCAATAGTGAATGCTAGCGCACAGGACCATATATTCAGTATTTTAATTGACACAGGTGCGTCCGTTTCCTTAATGTCCAATTCACTTTTCACTAAAATAAAAAACGAAAATTTTAAAGAATTTAATGTTTCAATTCAAATTAAAGCGGTCAGCGGAGATACAGTAGAAATTATCGGTTGTTATGAAATACAAATGTCATTGGGGGAATTTCATTTTCAACATAATTTTTTTATTACTAAGCAAGATATTAATGACAATTATTGCGCTATTTTGGGATACAATTTTCTGAAATTATGGAATGCAGGTTTAGACATGTGTAAAAACCGTTTATTAATTAATAAATTTTCAATTCCGCTTATCAATTTTTCGCTTCCTTCGCGTGCCGTACAGACTAACTTTATTCATGGATTTTTAAAACACAAAACGTGTGTAGGTTTATTGCCCTATTTTGGGATACGATTTTCTGAAATTATGGAATGCAGTTTTAGACATGGGTAAAAACCGTTTATTAATTAATAAATTTTCAATTCCGCTTATCAGTTTTTCGCTTCCTTCACGTGCCGTACAGACTAACTTTATTCATGCATTTTTAAAACACAAAACGTGTGTAGGTCCTCATTCAGTCACAAATGTTCGTATTCACGTCTCAGCACTACCTAATTCTACGTCCTCGGCTACTATTCAGAGTTCAGAAAAGTTAAAAAATAAAAACATCCACTTAACTACTTCGCAAATTAATATCGATCCACAAACAAATGACACCATTCTAAAAATTAGAAACGATTCTGATAACATAATCACCCTTAACAAAAACATGAAAATAATTACTGTCAATAATTACGAAGACTTTTATTCCGATTTTCCCGTTTCTCAAGACATTCTACCCCCACTCACGGAGAAGGAGTTTAACCTTTCCGGTTTGGACAGCAAAATAAAAAATAGATTATTTCAACTTTTAATTTCGCACAAAAGTGCTTTCGCTCGCTCTACGGTAGAATTATATGCGGCCGCTACTGAGCATCATAGAATTAATCTGCAACAGGATTATCCCATTAAATGTCCGATTTACAAGATTCCATTTAATTTAAGAAACGAATTCCAAAAAACTGACTTCGAAATTTTGAGGTCTGTTGAATAATCCGCCGCCTCCCATCACTGACTCCGGGCGTCAACCATGCCCGTTCTCCTACCCTGTCTTATCCCTCTCTCAAGCTAAGTTAAATTTTGATTTTGATTTTGTAATGAAGTAAATTTAAAATTACATGTGCTAAAAAAATAAATTTAATAATGTTTTAAACTATACGATCAGTGTATAATTTATTGTGAGATGAGAGTTTTATTATTTAGAATTAGTTAACTTAATTAATTGTCATGATGCGATGCGAAGTTAGGAATCTGGGTTCAAAGATTTAATAATTTTAAATAAGCTAAAAGCAGCGTCGAATCATCTGGTGTCGTGACCTTTTTCTTCTCTTAGACACGACGTTGTGTTGTGAAATTAATTTTCTGGGTCACCGAATGATAATTTTAGTTCATCTGTTAAACATGTAAAAATTTTTTATTGTGTGCTATTGTGTTTTGATTGTATTTATTACTCAATTTTTCCAGTTGTGAATTTTTTTTCTTGCAGTATTTTTTTTTTATTATTTAGATACTTGAGGATGCAAACAACACCTTCTGAAAGAGGCTGCTGACGATGTATCCCAGTATAAAAACACACGACAACAGCATTACTCTTAAACCATTATGCGACACTCATTAGGAAGGTAAAATAGATTCGGTTAAAGCAGTATAACACAGTTTGAACAAACTTGGAATATCCTAGAGGAATTTGTTGATGCTATTTATTATGTTGGGGTATATCCGAAACTAACCCAAAACTATTATACTCCAAACAAGGAATGATAGTCATTTTGTTTAATAGTATGGTTTGCAATACTGTCCAAAATTAAAACCATCTATAAACTATTTCAAGCAGAGACAATTATCCTTGATTCGGCGTTTAATTTACTTAATAAATATGAAACTTAAATCCAAAAACTTGAGAACACCATTAACGTATTTTTAGACAAAGCAAAACAACTAGAATATAATTTGTATATTTAAGAATATTTTTCTGAAAAACGAATTTTCGAAAAAGAAAAATATTTTATTCCGGATTGATTGATTGAATATTAACGTCGCACTGTTCAGCTACACGAGGGCTTTTGGCGACGGAGCACGTAATTTTGAACCATGGTCAAGTGACGTGGACGACACCTGAGCTGGCACCACCTCTCCTAACTACCACACCAACGGGAGGACATTTCAGCTCTCGACTGATTTAACGTGCATCACTGCCCTACACGGCGGGTCTTTAGTGGTACAGGGCTCTCGAACTCATGACATACCTGCCATGGTCCGATACCCTAACCACTGGGTTACCGCAGCTCATTTTATTCCGAAATAGCAGAAAATGAAGTTAGAGTGAATGAATATTAACGTTGCCCTATTCAGCTACACAAGGGTTTTAATTGACAGTCCTCGTCATTTTGAACCACAGTCAAGTGACAAGGATGCCACCTGAGCCGGCACCTCTTCTCCTAGTTTCCACACCAACGAGAAGACGTTTCAGCCCGACAGATTAATGGGTCTCAGTTCCTCTTCACGGCGGGTCTTCACCGGCACCAGACTCGAACTTACGACACGCCGGTCACTAGTCCGTGGCCTTGACCTGCCCACAATGAAGTTAGGGAAAACCCGGTCGAAGAATTTAGATGTTATTTTTTATTACTGTAATTGAAAAGATCAGTACAAAAAATTAAAGAAGTTTCTTTGACAAAATTAAATAAATCACGAGTTAAATAACGAAAAAAAAATTTTTGAATTTTACTCTACAAATATATCCTTTTCTTAAAAATAAATACCAGCCTATTTATTTAACTCTTTTGTTAATTAGTTTTGAATAAATATAATTTGTATTTCAATGGCTATTGTTGTATTACTTACTCTACATTTCATAATACACCCATTTGCTAAATAAACACTTTGAAACTCTTGACAGTAATATTTCATCATTTCACTGAAGCAGTTTAGGGATTTGTTCAAACTTTCATCAGGGAAATGACGTTATTTTAACGACTTTCGTGCATTGATCATATATCTTATAGGGATTTGATCAAATTCCTAATTTTGACATTTCCCTGCGACATATCTACATTTCTTTGTGTAACCAAAGTAAGAAATCAGAAAGTGAAATAAGTAAAGAGAATTTCATTCATTGTTTATTTATATTTTTTGACAATATCTAATAAGTTCAAAATGTATGTGTGTTTGCAATAAAAAACATTGTATAAAATATTCTTTAAAAAAATGTGATAAATCTTAAATTTAAACACAAATAAATTTTAGAGGAACATTGAATTTACCATTTTTAGCGTCATAATAAATAAATTATTATAAATAAATAAAACTATGATTTTGAAATTTTATCATCATTTTTTTACATTTCTTAGCATAATGGAAATTTATACATATTTGTGAATCCAAGATCTAACTGTAGATTATTAGTTTTGTCTGATCATCCGTCTTAAAAAAAATAGAAACAAAAAAAAAAGAATATGAAGCAACATGGCTTCTAAGTAGGGCAATTGTGAAGATTCAACTTTCTGCGTGTTGACATGGTTAGACGGTATTGTCATATGAATCCCCAACCAATCATCAGACTCTAATGACGGGCTGGAAAAAAAAATACCGGCAAAGAACAGGCTTTTATGCCCAATCGCATCTTGCCTGCTGTTTGCTTGTAAACGGAAGAGTGGCAGAGAATGTGTTTAGCATCGTAGTGTGCTTCCACATCGTCGTGTTCCATAGTGTCGTCTACACGTAGTCGCATGGTCGATTCTCCATGCTTATTTCATACACAAGCGTCTTTGACTAGTTTCATTATAAATAGTTGGAATTCTGCATAACTTTTAAATTGTAATCCTTTTTTTGCAATATGTTTCATACTCGTGTAATACTTGATACTGCACAGAGTACCTTGGTACCACAAAAGTACCTTGGTTAATCCTTTTCAGGATTACCATAGTTTATCATATACCACTGTAGATGCAATCTGCAATTATTTATTAATTCTTTTCGAAAAGCTTTAATGTCAATTATTTTTGAAAGAAAAAAATGGTGCTTTTTTTTTTTTTAATCTATGTCTATGTTCAAAAATTGGGAGACTTTTGTATGCGAAGACTGATTTGTGTGTTTTGACTCTTGTTTAATTCAGTTCATGTAACAGTCGATTAGCAACATTTTGAGTCTTGATCAAATAGTGAGGAAAGCACCAGAGCTGATAAGATCTCTTTCATGCCATTTAAGGATTTTGAAATCGGAGTCTTAGAGAGTATTTTAGGGGAGACCTTAAAATACTTTCGAGTGGGATACTTTGTCGGATTCAATTTTGAATTGACAACTTCTATAGAACACTTCAAACTACGCAATTTCAAAATTCCCCAATTTATTTACTTTAATCTTTCTTTTTTAGCCTTAGTTTTCTATGAGACTACACTGAATTAGGGATATCAAAGGCTATGCAAATTGTGTAACGCTGCGCATCATTTATGCGCAAATGAATAGTTGTTGGAATTGCCAGTTTGGGTAAACTGCCTGATTTAGACGCCGTCGATCACGAACAAATCGTAGGTGTGCGACGCATGGGCCAATCAATTGCCAAAATCGACAGACAGATAGGATTTTTAAGGTCGACAATGTCAAGAGTATGCCAAGAATATATGAATGACGGATAAAACACAGAAAAAATGCAAAGGACAATTAGCCTTGAGAGACGGTTCAGGCGTATTGTACGTAGCCAGTGAAGCCAAACATGAGCTCAAATTACCACCCAGTGGAATGAAGGTGCCAGTCACACAATCAGTAAATAGACTCGCCTTACCGTATGGATCTCGGGAGCCGTCGACCTACGAGCTCGCAATGAGCTCGAATCCTGTGCTGAGGCATTTTTTCAGTCGTTGAAAGCTATCCGAAATCGCAATGCAGCAGAAATTGATTGATTGATCAGATGGAGATGGAGAATCGCTTCTGATAGACACCTGCTGAGTGCACAGTTCCGATGCGCTTCATTCATTGGACACCGAATTTTAATCATTTGCATGTTCAGTAGAAATGTCTTTGCGTACGAAATTTCATTACAATCAGGCAACTTCTTGGTGTATCACTTTTTTTGGTTCTCGAGTGTAAGCTGTTGCTACGATGTGACATTTATTTAAAATAAAAGGAAACTTTCGATGCTAAATTTTTCCCCAGACTTAAATCCATATAGAATCATTATTTTTCATTTTATAAAGCCATCATTCTTCCATTTCCAAACTAACAAAAAATAACTGTCTTCCGATATAAAAAATGCAAAAATATTATTTGAGATTTTGCCTGAAGTAACTTCCGTAATGAATAAGTACTCCTTATTTTCAGATTGTTCATCAACATCGTATTTCAAAGCACTGGCGTAGTGAGTCCTGAATGGGCCCTTAACAAAATTCCTCGGGGGTCCTCTTGGCGGCCCTTTAACATTAGGAGGGCTATGGGCGGAGGACGATGTCATTTTGAACCTCTGTCCAAGTGACGACACCTGAACCCACTTTCTAAGCGTCTTCACCTCGCCAACGGGAGGACATCAGGCTCTGTACATGGAGGGGTCTTTAGTAGTGTGGCGGTGTGATATCTATATAAACTAGTATTTAACATCACGCGAAGATGATCGTTTTGGTCTGATAGATAAAGTACTCGCGTTCGGAACAGAAGGTACCCAGATCGAATCTTCCTTCCTTCATTGGTGAACATGACCATGCAAAGGAACCGCATCCTTCACGCACCACAGTCGTGGCGCCATCTATCCACCCCAAAAGCAACCAAGCCGTCAAACATTGACGCAAATAAGCCATCATTCAATAAAGCCGTCTCACACAAATGACGTAATTCTCAAGCTGTCACGCACGATGACGAAACCCACAAAGTGGCGCAACTACTCAAATGCTCGCCACGAATATGGTATCGTTCGTTCGCCTATTCGCCGAATCACAGGCATGGGGGTATGTGGCGGTGTGATATCTATATAAACTAATACTAAACATCACGCGAAGATGATCGTTTTGGTGTGATAGATAAAGTACTCGCGTTCGGAACAGAAGGTACCCAGATAGAATCATCCTTCCTTTAGTAGTATCAGGAGTTCCACACCACAGAAAACCACAAGCTCGCGACCACCTTTTCTTATTTCGAGATTGCATTTTCAGTGGGAATACATTTCAAGCGATAACATAAAAAAAAACATCTTTTGAATCTTTAAAAGAACCAAATACCTTACTTTTGGGGTCGATATTTTAGAATATTATTTTAATAATTGGGGTTTTATTCGAATCTCCTGTTTTTTAATCTTTCATACAAGTGGAAATAGCGTATTTTAGAAGCTACTAATTTTTTCTGATTATTTTACTCTCTGATAGAGAGCTTTAAGAAAAACCATTTTATTTAATCCATTGTTGTTGTCGTGTGTTTATTATACTTGGATACATATGAAATACGAGTGAAAGATAGAAACATACAATACACAACCAGCAGAATATAGACATTTATTACACACGATGATCCCAGAATATAACAGAAGGGGTGCGCTGCTTTCCTTTAGAGATGGGAATCCATTACAGGCGAAAGTTCGACTTCTTTTCCCGAAGAAGATACAACCATGTCTTACTCGGGATTCAAACCTGAACCCACTCGGTTGCAAGCCGAGTGTCAGAGCCACCATACTGGCTGGTCCATTTCCAAATATAAAAGGTCGCCCATCTGGTAGAGTGGTTAGCAATGTTGACTGCTGTGCCATAGGGCCTGGATTAGAATCCCAAAGAAGACTTGGATGTTTGTAAATGAATAGTGCCTTCGCGGTATGGGGGGTACTCTAAATAACCATTGAGCCACATGTCCTCTCATGAGGTGAGTGGAAGAGGAAGAGAGGTGGGAGGACCCTGACCCCCAGGGTATTAAATCGTACTGTAACCTGTATTGTGCTCAAGGCTACGGCTAACGACAGACGTATATCTAGCCCCTTGCCATTATGCATGTCGTGGGCCTGGATCGGACGCAGTCTAGATCAGGTGGCGTAAGAAACAACAATTAAAACAACAAACTAATTTAAAAAGCTACTTTAAGATTCGTATATGTGCGTGTGCTTACGGGATTTTTCAAACGTTTTTCCCTAGCCACTTAATGTACCTTTTTATAAATAATCAGCACCATTGCATATTTCACTTGGAGAGATTCTTTATTTCACTTAGTGTTGATATTTGCTTTCAGCAGCTCTAAAAAATAATAATATTTTTCCACTAAATTTCTAATTATTTTGACTCTACAATATTATAACTATGTCTAAATATTCTTTTAATGTCGAACATTGTAGTTATTAGAAAAGGGTTTCAACTCATAGAAAAATAAGCCGAGCTCATTCTAACTTTTCCTGAGCATAATGAACTAATACCGAAAAAATGGGAATTGAGTTCATGCGAATCTCTCTTTTCTGATATTTTGAGAATTATATCTAAGCAAATAAAACTAATAGTTTAAACCTTGATCTTTATTTATTTTTATTTTTATTATTATTTGAGTGTGTGTGTCAAGGATTATGCCCCCCCCCCTTTTTTTTCTTGATTGGAAAAAATTGGAGAAACTGGGTAAAATTTATCTGATTTCTCGACCACCAGATGGCACACCAGTTTATTTTATCCATTTAAAAAAGTTCCCTTGGTATTTTTTTGAAACTCTCTTTGCTGTTGAAAAAAATTCCAAAAGAACTCCCAAAGGTCACTTGATCATCCAAATCTTCCAAAGGAACCCAGTGTATACTGCAGAATTAGAAGAAAAAGTTAAGCCAAAGCATCAATAGAATTTCCCTTTTTGAAATTGTTGGTTTCCCCAAAGGTC
This sequence comes from Trichonephila clavipes, assembly GCA_019973935.1. Classification (NCBI taxonomy): domain Eukaryota; kingdom Metazoa; phylum Arthropoda; class Arachnida; order Araneae; family Nephilidae; genus Trichonephila; species Trichonephila clavipes. The sequence continues at coordinate 391,905 of BMAU01017824.1, forward strand.
GAAAGAGATGAGCTAACGAAACAAAGGGATCCACAAAAGCCATTAACGCGCATCAATCCTCTCCCAGTAGCGTTAAGATTGTCGCGCTCCAAATGACATTTTTTTAATAAACAAAATTTTTTTTTTCGCCTCCCTGGAGATTGCCAACCCCTAGCCTATCAGGACGGCTTAGTGAGAAAGAATTAACCAAATAGTTTAACCGAATAGTTATTTTTGGTTCAACACTTTACGCAAATTAACTTTTCAAGTTGACGTAGAATTATTCCTATGGCCGCTTAAGTATGTAAAATTGGCTCTGAAAATATGTGTTTCGTTTTAAAAAAATTCAAGATTTTTCTCTACTTATCGATTTTTAAAAATGTAACGTAAAACGTTTTTCTATATCCTTACAATTTTTTTAAATTTTGTTGTTTTCTCCTTAATCTGTTTAATTTTCCCCGGTTCAAATATTTAAAATGAACTAATGTTTGTGAGTATTTAAATTATTATTCAGAACCAACTCTCTCTGTGTAAAACAATGCATTCAACTCATACAACTAAAAAAACATTTTTTGAAAGAAAAGAATGAAAAAAAAAGTTGTTTGAATGTATTTGCCTTAAATGCTCAAAGTAATAAAAGAAGTGATATTAAATCTGAGTAGAAAAAAACTAAGGAGCATTAAAATTCTTAGCATTAACTTACACTATCCAGGGAATAATTTGAAGATAAAATAAAATCTACTTTTAGCTTCTCTATTTAATATACGGGGGTTAACATCAAAAGTATTACATTTCATTCATGTAAGCTGTCGAAAAGAAAAAGCGTCTCAAGAAAATCATTTGAAATGCAATAGAGAAAGAATACACAAGAGCATTTATAAAAACTTTGAAAGCTATTGAAATTTTATAATAAATGAGCTGATGTTCATTTGATCCTGAAATGGACTACCAGTTATCAAACGGTGCTACCTGTATGGACAGGGATATGAAAACTATTTCAAGACTGCTTTGAAAATAAACAGAAAAAAAAATATTTTAGGGAGATAAAATTATGCCATACCTATAACATTTAAAACAAATCAGAGGTAAATTTAAAAATTATAATTTACAATAAGGCAGTAAGAGCAATATTTTATTTACTTCTCAATCTTCTGTTTAATCTTGATATATCTGTAAATGTAAAATACCAAATGAAATCTGCTTTCGACACTATTAAAAACTGTTTTTATTTGTGACATCTATCAAAAATGAGGTCCTTTACGATGGCGATCTTTCAATAGTCGACATTTTTATTGCATAAATAACAACGTAGGCCAGTTTCTCAAACTTTCACGATTGGCGACCCAAAATTGAATCGTAATTTTCCCCCTTCCATAATATAACAATGTTTTGAATTCAATAACACTGTACTTTGACTCGAAAGCAGCAACGCGACTTGAACGTGTCAAGCGCCACCGACGTATATTAACGTCTCGCTCAACCCAAGCGATCATTGCCCCGGACGTATTTATACTCTTTCGGAATTACGATCTTTTGTGCTCTCCCTAAAATTCTTCCGAAGGCTTTGGAATGCAATCGAAGGACCTTGACAGTGTTTGCGAAGGATTGATTGATTTCAGAGTATTTGCTTCTTTCGTCCCCAACCTACGTGGCATTGGGGAGCCTAAAGGATTCATTATACAAATTATCCTCAGAAATATTAATTTTGGAATAGATTTTTTGGAGGACAATCCCATGGGTAATTTTTAAACTTGCTCTTAATTTAGTATCGTTAGGATTAATTATAAAATACATGGTACATGTACAAGTGTATTATATCATTGTAAATATGTATTTTTTATTATCTCGCAATGTATTTTGTTTCGATTTAATTTTAGTAAATTGATAATTTTTTTAAAAAAATCTTTTATTTTCGATATGCTCGTGACCCCTTGTAGGATTATCAAGCCCCTCTAGGGGGGGCGCGCCCCACAGTTTGAGAAACGCTGATGAGCGTTCAAACTCGATAGTTGGTTTCTCACACACATACAGCTAGGTCTTATCTCATTTGGAAGTGGTACCGTTGTATCAGCCGTATTAATGATACCGGGACCCCAAGCTACAGGGGCCCCAACACGTGTAAGTAAATAATTGAAAAGTATTAAGAGGCCCCGAAGGTATTTTAATACTGGGTCCACTCAAGACTAACGCAAGTGAGTGGTAGGGCAGCCCATTTGTCAACTCGTAGCTGGCGTCATTTGTGTGGAGGCTCCTTGCATTGACATTGCATCAAAGTTGGAAGAGTGGGTTCAGGTGGTGTCCTTGTCACTTGACCGAGGTTCAGAATTACCCTCGTGTTGCTTTGAAAGGAAACGTCCTATAAACAATCAGTTGGAATAATATTTTTGAATATACGTAGGAGCTTTCGATAAATTAAAAACCACTAATTCACTAGGATGTTAAAAATACTACTTAAACCATGTGTCCTCCTAAAAAGTATCATCTAAATTTCTATTGATTTAATATCTGCATGTTTTAATTCCTATTGCCCTTATAATTCTCCCCCTATAAACTTTTCCCTATAACTTGTAATAAATTATTTTACTTTCAAGAAGCATCTTCATTTGAATGATTTGGATTCGATTTAATCAAACTAAAAATGCGTAGATACAAAAAACCCCTAGACACCTCGCCTCTAAAAACCCGCTATCTTATTGGGAGATTTGGGTTAGACTCCCATATATATATAATGGGCTGCGGAAGCCCAGTGGTCAAGGTATCCGGTCATGGCAGGTATGTCATGAGTTCGAACCCAGTACCGCTAAAGACCTGCCGTGTAGGGCAGCGATGCACGTTAAATCTGTCGAGAGCTGAAACGTCCTCCCTTTGGTGAGGTGTTGTAGTTAGGAGAGGGGGTGTCAGCTCAGGTGTCGTCCACATCACTTGACCATGGTTCAAAAGTATGTGGTCCATCACCAAAAGCCTTCGTGTAACTGAACAGTGCGACGTTAATATTCACTCTCACTCACTCACCTATGTATATAAATATATATATATATATATATATATATATATATATGGTAATTTTACTCAGTATACAGTTTATATATCGTTTCAATCAAGAAGTATATATACTTATTACAATATGAGAAATCTGAATACCCCTCTAAAATAGGTTTATAGTGAATATTTTTATTTCAGAGTTCAATTTAGCCTCATAAACGTGATTCACTCGTTACTTTTGATAGCAAAATGAAGACTATTGGTGATGGATCTCTTAATTTTGAACCGAAGTCAAGTAACGAGAGCGACACCTGAGCTCCCCAGTCACCAAACTTATACACCCGCCAACGGGAGGACTTTGAGCCTCGACAAATTTATTTTTTTCTAAGAACACTTGAAACTTTGCATCATTGTGAGAGCGTATATGATCTTTCCTATGTCAATCAAGTTTCTTAGTTGAACACATTGTATGAAATAAGTATCGAAACCTGATCTTGTCTAAGAAATTTAATTTTTAGTTGAGGTACTCTTTAAATTACCTTTTAATTGTCTTATTATCTTAAAAAAAATAAATCATTTCTAACACATTTGCCCCATAACATAAGATAATAAAAAGAAATTTTTAATAATGAAAAGCAGCAGCATGAAGCCACAATATGAAGGTGTGACGGCTCTATCCACGGCCTTCGCACTAACAAATCCTCTTGGGGATCTTTGGTTCTTAAAAACTATTTTATTAAAACGCATCCTTTAAAGAAGAGAGTGTGAACATGTAAATTATGACTACTATATAAAGTTTTTAGGCTTTTTCAAGTTAGAAAGAGAGAGATAGGGTAGACTGTTAGCGGAGCAGTGATGAATCAAATTTAAAGTGTAACGCAGATATTCAGTATTTGATAATTGTAATAATTCAGGTGACACTGGAGATTGAATATAGTTTAGATAGCTAGAAAGGCAGTGTACTTGAACTAGAAGTAAGTGTTACTGGTAATTAACTCATACTTCGCACATCTCATTCAATGTCTACATATTCCTTGAATCTCTTGGTTTTGATTGGTCAAACAATGTTGCAAACAAACTAAGCATTTTGGAACGTATCTCTAGGCGCGGACCTTACAAGGTAAAGATATAGTTTCCTTTAACAAAAGAAAATCATATAAATTATTAATTCTGTAATAAATTAATGAGTGGGACTTCCCAACATTATTATTTCAAGTGAATTTCAATTGAAATTTAAAGTATATCTCGAAATACACAAAAATATTCCTACATGATCTAAAAAGTAATTCAGCTCGATTCAGCGGTCAGTTAAAATTTGTCTCATTCTTTACTTCCCAATGCAATGACGAAAATATTAAGGGCAGTTCCAACTTGACCATGGATCGACTCGTATTTCTTCCAAGTTAATAAACACAATCAATCCAATAACAATGATCAGGCCTCTCAAGGAGAATAAAAGCATCCTTCCTTAGAATTGAAATCAAATGAAATGAGATGAACGTTTTATTTATTTATTTTTCCTATTGGCTGCAGTGCGCGTTGATCCATTGGATGCCCGGAGAAGCTAGATTTGACCACATGTTCTGGTTATAAATTTCGACAGTTCAAGATAAAAATTCTTCAGAAACGTAGTAAATGACTTTGCGAAAATAACCTCTTACTTGCACGTTCATGTCCGTATTGTCCGTCGATATCTGAGGCCGGTGTGGCGCCGGATGTTAAGAGGGGTATGATAACTAGAATGCGGCTTACATTAAGAAGCAGGCGGATGAATTAGATAACATACATGACCTTACTAAATGTGTAACGTGATGCACAAATGTGTGTTATATATAAATAATGCAGTAGGGCATTTAAAACAACAGATTTATTTTAATGGTTGCAGGATAGCAGGGAATAAGGTAAATAATTATTTGTATTTAATACACCGACTTATATCTATACCTAATAATGATGATTATTTCTAGGGGTTAAAACGAGTTACAAAGATCAATCGGGAGCAGAGAAAAGGAAAAGAAAAAGTTTCAGGAAGAGGTTAAGAAAAAATTACCGATAATTACAACTTTTTTTTTTTTTTGCTGAAAATAGTAAAAATACAGATTATGAACACCAGGAAGCAGGATGTTCTTATTCGTTAGACGTAAAGGAGGTGATTCCTGAATCTGCGAACGGAAGTAACGGGAAACCAGATGAATAGAAAATAACGGGAAACCAGAGAGAGAGAGATCAGTCAGAAAATCATAATAAATCTGATGTACTCCAAAAAATTAAAGAGATACCTGTGATGTATTACGACTGACGATTTTATTACAGATTCAGAAACTAAAAAGTGATCGCTTAGAAAACACTGAAAAACTATATCATGATAGCGATAAAATATATTATGGAAGTTTAAATTAGAGCAACTTTTATTGAATAAAACTTAATGGAGGCAAAGAAAAGAAAGATTGGCTGATATACGAAGAGCTCAGTAACACTGTTTATTGTTATTCATGCAAACTGTTTTTAAAAAACCCAGATTAACTGGTCCAGGATGCAATGACTGGGAACATTTGACTCTTCTGCTCAAATCTCACGAAGAAAGTAAGTCTCATTTGCATTCTATGGTTGCGTTAATAACAAAATCATCCCTTATTGGATGTTGGTTTAACAGAGCATGTGTTGAACGTGAAGCTGAGTTTTGGGTGAAGATTTTGAGAAGAATTGTTGCTATCATCAAATTACTTGCTTCTCAAGGATTAGCTTTCCACTGAGGATATAACCAGTCGTCATAAAGGCAATTATTTAAGTTGACTTTTGTATTTGGTTCAATGGGAAGACTTATTATCTGAACATTTACAGTAACATGCAAATAAAGGAAAATAGCCGGTAAGCTATCTATCTCACCAAATATACAATGAATTCCTGGCATTGATGAAAATAAAGATTCTAAAAACTTTCATACAGAAATTAAAGTAGCGAAATACTTCTCTTTTATTGAAGACTTTACCCCAGATATAAGTCATCACGACCAGCTTACATTTACACTTAGGTATGTGAATGGCAATACAGTAATTGAGAGATTCCTTGGGTTTGTTCAGTTGTAGAGGCACACTGCGGAATATGTAGCAGAAATAGTTAGAAGGAAATTGAATGGATTAGGATTAGACACATTGAAAATTGTCGAGGGCAAACGTACGATAATGATGCAAATATATCGGAGTGTTACACAGGAGTATTGGAAAGAGTACGAGAATTGTTATCTAACGTTACTTATGTGCCATGTTCAAATCATTCATTAAACCTTGTAGTTAACTTTGCATGCGAGTCCAGCTTGGAAGTAACTGACTATTTTACAACAGTTCAATGTATTTACACGTTCTTTTCAACTTCCCCTCAAAGATGAAACTTACTGAAAAGCTGTAAATGTTCTGAGAAAAATATATGTTGAAACTAGACAGTCTGCTTGATTTGAAGCAATGAACGCTTTCCATAGTAACTACAAGGCAATAAAAAACATTTCAGTTAAGCAATAATGCAGAAGAAAAACCTACAGTTAGAAGGTTCTGTACGATAAAATGGACACCTTCGAAACCGCTCTATTAACATCGATTTGGACAAGGATTTTTTGAGACGAAGGAATGCAACCAGAAAAACTTTACAAACCGTGTACTTGAAAGTATCATTTGGAGTAGATCTTATGACGTCTTTGTTGCAGAAATAAGAGAACACACTTGAACGAAATCGAGTTAGAAATGAAAGACTTTTTTTTGAAGGCGAAGATAGCACGAACATACACTTTAAAGATGAACTTAACCCCTTCCAGGCCCATTTAATTTATAGATTATGAATCAAAAACTATTATTTTTTTATGCATATTTTCAAACATACATATCTTTTTAAACATAATAGCATCATTCGCATACAAAATTTTCTAAAAATTGATATAAAGAAATCTATTTACATAAATGAGTAATTTACCTGTAAAGTTGACTTTCTGTATATCAGAAATCATTAGACTTTGGAGTCAATTCACACTAACCATAAATATAAAGCTTACACAATACTTAATTTTTATCTTGAATTACACGTTTTATTACTTACTTCTTTTGCACTTACATAAGTAATTATGAAATTTTTAATCAAAATTTTATCGCCCATGTTAAATTCGAAAACACGGTACTGCACAGACATCGCAATCTGGACAGTAATATTTTGTTTCTCTTTTTTCTTTTACTGTTTCTCTTTGAACTGTTAATAATGCATTGTCGTGCTTGATTAGTGTGGGAGAATGTTATCAACAAAGTATTTTTCAGACAAGCTTAAAGGGCTCAGCAGAAAGACGTCTTCTTTTTGTAGAAGATTCCACCGAATGGTACTTTTCAATTATTCAAAAACATAAAAAGCATATGTGAAATAATTCGGAAAAGACCGATTGCACAGTGTAAATTTTCACTCGGGATGAGCCAGGATGGTATGTTTCACCTACCCGAGCTCTGCGCGGGAAATGCCGGGAAAGATGTTTAATGCAATAAACGACAATATTACTCAAGACCTAAAAGAATAAAAAAAAATATAAATATTACAAAGAAGTAACATCAGCGTTTAAATGTTTTTCACCCTAGACAAGGAGGAAACCAAAATACCAGTTGACATTTTGTGAGAGAAATATTGGAACGATATATATATATATATATATATATATATATATATATATATATATATATATATATATATATATATATATATATATATATATATATATATATATATATATATATATATATATATATATATATATATTGATGAACCAAAAGAATATTTACAAAATGAAATTATTCATTTTCAAGAACTGAGCAAAAATGTAAGCAAAAATACTTCATGAAACATTTGAGTTTGTCCAGACAGACACAAACCTACTTTTCCGAATATTCTAACTCTTTGCGGACCCAAGAGCCCCTACTTGGATTCACCAATGCCAAGGGGATCTTCTGCGCCCAGAGGCCGAAATGAGCTTATACCGGCATGATTGGTTGTACAATACACACAACAAATCACAATTTCATAGCTATTTTTTAAAATTAAATTTGTAGTTTTCTTATACATTTAAAAAATTAATTAAAACAAGTTAACAGAAAATGAGGAGATAATAAGCAAGATATGATCTACTTTTTCTCTTAATTTTGTAAGAAAGAAAAATGTTTTTATTTTTCATTCTATTTATCAAAATTTTCAATGAAAACAAAGTTTTGTTTATATATATATAAATTTTCTATCGAAATTTTTCGTGCATTTTCGGAAATTTCTAATGTAGAAATTGATGATACTTATTTTTAAAAAATTAGGCTTAACATCCTACTTATCTCCTTTTTATGATGATTAGGATATTTTCAAAAGAATGTAGTATATCCCCGGAAGAATGAAGAAAAAAAGTGCATAAAATGTCCCATCTGCTTCATAATCTCAAACAAAGAGAAGAAATGCATTGAAACCAGAATAAGTTAAGAAAAGGACATTTTAAAACGATTTCCAATCGTTTATGTGTAGGAATCGCAGAATGTTTTTTCAAGTTTCGCTTAACTATGCCCGATTTCCCGCAAAGAAATTTGTATTCCTTAACACAGGCTCTGATTGAAAAAAAAAAAAAAACTTCATTTGGAATCCTACTCTAAAAAATTGCAATGAGTTTTTTTAAAAGGTACTGTAAAAAATATTATCAAATGTAAATCTCTCATTATTTATCGGGAAACTTTTGCTATCAAAAAGGAACTGCACCAGCTGCAGCAATATTGATATAAAGGGGGATAAACATCTGTTATCCAATATACATATTTGTAATCGTTCTCCGCAAAACACACACAACATTCGAAATGAAATGAAATTTTTTACATAAAAAAATAAAGTGGCTTTTTAAAAAATTAACAAGAAACGATTCCTTAAATTTGTTTTGCCTTATTCACATCAACGAAATTAAATTTATATGCGTTGAATTTTGAACTTGGTAAACCATTCTAAAAGTTATCGGTAAAGCTACTTCGGATTTCAGTGTTTCAGTTAACTTGCTGATTAAAACATCTTGAAACACAATTTGTTTCGAATACAATGTTAAGGAACATCCACGTTCTTCCATGGACATTTTACTCAACATGCCTTCGATATTTTTTAGTCAGATGCAAATAAAAACTTGACAGTTTAATGTGTTCATAATTTTGCAGATCGGCTGACAGTGATCGGATAGTTAAGCATTTTATAAAAAAAATGAATGCTTATTTTTTATTAACAAATTAATGGCAATGGAATTATACTAGATTTGGGGAAGTAGCATTTGATCTAATTCCCTTGACCGTAAAAAGAAGTTTCTTCTTGAATTTCTAGATACTTTCAATAAAACTTTACCTACTGCTTTACATATTTAGAGCAACTAAGTTAAAACCCTTTTGATTATACCTTTCAATTGAATTTCAGTCAAAATTAGCTTCTGATACTTAAAACCTAAGCAATATGTTATCTTACAAAGATAATAATTTTATTGAAATATTTATAAAATTGCCTAAAAGCCTTCAGGAAAAATAATTCCACTTTGAGGAACATTTTCACTTCAAATATTAATTTTTTGTCGAGTATTTCACTCGTGAATAATATATTTGTAAAAATTTTAAAAAAATGTCTTGGTTTTGAACTCTGGGTTCTTTTCAGGCGCCTTATCACAAGAGAGCCTTATTCTTAGATTTCCCTTTCTGGGATAACATGGCATGAATAAAAAGAAAGCCTTACTTTTAAAAAGAAAGATTCTCAGAAGAAATGACGATGAGGGGAGAAGGACTGAGATACTTTAAGATAGGCTCCGTTTTCAAAAATTACGTTTGCATTTAAAACAAAGCAAAAAATGTTACATTCTCCCACACTAAAGGTAAATTTCATTTCTCGATATACACTGCTGGCCACCGTACATGCAACAGCAAGAAAGACAAGAGATAGCACAACAAAATTTATTTTGTAGATAACGTGTTGACCAAGTATCAAATGATTATGTTTATTGACTTCGGTGAAGTGTGATTCCTGCCAGAATCAGTAGCCAGAGTAGCCGCCACTGTTGGAGATCACCGCTGCCACACGCCTCAGCATTGATTCAAAGATACTTTGGACGTGTTCTTGGGGTACAGCAGACCAAGCAGCTTCCACACGTTGACAAAGTTGATCTGGTTAGGCAGGTGGGGGTATAATCTGGGTCAATCGATGAGCAACCATGGACCACATGTTTTCTATCAGTGAAAGATCCGGAGAGCGTGCCGGCCAGGGAAGCAATTCAATCTGTTGATTGACGAAGAACCTTTCGACAATGCGTGCCACGTGTGGTCGCGCATTATCCTGCTAAAATATGGCTGTGGCGTAAACCTGAAGGTAAGGAAGGACAACTGGCTCCAACACCTGGGAGATGTAGCGCTGGCTGTTTTAAGTACCGGCAATGCGTACTAGAGGAGTGCGAGAGTGATATCCAATACCGCTCCATACCATGATACTCTATGCAGGACCAGTGTGGCGGTGCATAACGCAACTGTTCAGTATCCTCTCTCTACGGTGTCTCCAGTCTAGGATCCGACCATCATGGTGTTGCAGACAGATGCGTGACTCATCAGTAAAGACAACTTCATTCCATTCTGCCACCCACATCCTTCTTTCAACGCGTCTGGGGTTCCGCGTCAAGGGTAGAACAGCAATGGACGTCTCGCGGACATATTACTCCGCTGTAAATGGCATCGAATGGTACGCGCAGACACTGAATGTTGCGTTACAGACTAAATGTGCTGTGCTACGGTTCGTGTTGTGACTGAGCGATCCGTCACTGCCATGCGCACAATTTACCTGTCCTTACGGGAAGTGGTGCACTGAGGTGGATGCGCTCGACCACGTTGGTCTGTCGTACCCGCCTGCATCCAACGGTCACATATCCACATTACAGTTGCTTGGTTTCGTCCAACACGTCTACCGATTTCCCTGAAAGGTAATCCACAATCTCGGTGGGCCACTATCCTTTCTCTGTTGAAGTCGGATACTTGATCAAAAGCTGATCGCTGTTTTCTACGAGACATAATGATCGTTTTTGAAAAAACCACAAGAAAAACACAAATGCCGAACTTGAAATCGTCAATATCTCCAAGTCTTAAATAGCGCTCTGAGGTAGCGCCACAGGCGCGCGTGATGTTTGTCTGCGCTGAAATTCTAATCATTTGCATATCTCACCTCCGCTAATGCAAGTTGTAAATTTCATGTTATTTACATGCTTCCTTCAGGGTGTTGCATTTATCGTGGCCAGCAGCGTATGTATATACGATGTGTGGTTATTAAATAACGTGACTGATGCTATAAAACATTTTCTTTTGATTTCATATATTTACATATTGTTATCTTGCATATACAACTTTCCTCTATCTCTACAACGTTCCACGCGAATCTTCCATTGTTTGAAACATTGCTGGAAATCTTTTTGTATCAGCTGTTATAGGACACTTGCCGCTTTCTCTTTGACAACTTCAACGGACCCAAATCTTGCTCTTTTCGATGCAGATTTCACCTGATGAAGCAGATAGAAGTCTCATGACACAAGATCTGGTGAATAAAACGGATGATCTAACACTAGGATTCTGTGCTTGGCACAAAACCTCTTGACAGACAATGCAGAATGAGCCGGCGCATTGTCTTGGTGGAGAATCTATGATTTATTCTTCCTCAATTCAGGTCGTTTCTTCCATATTCTTTCATGGAACTCAGCAAGAAAGTTAAGGTAGTAATGCTGATTAACTGTTTGACCTTCAGGAACCCAGTTAAGGTATACACAATCCCATGAATATCGAAAATAAACTATCATCATTGGTTTGAATTTTTATTTGCTCATTCGAGGGTTTTTGCTCTCGGGGAAGATGAGCTTTTCCAGGGCATGGATTGTCGCTTTGTTTCAGGATCATAAGTAAAAATTCACAATTCATCACACGTTATTATCCTTTTTAATAAGTCTGATTTATACTCAGTGGCATTCAAAGTGTCAGTACCAATATTTTTGCGTTATTGTTCAAACGTGAGAAATAAAGGTATCATTTTAACCCAGTGGTTCTCAAACTTTCACTACTGGCGACCCAATTTTCAATCATAATTTTTATCGCGCCCCTCCCGTCCAAAATAATAATGTATTGAATGCAATAATAATGCACTTTTTGGGGGGGAGGGGGCGCTAAAGCTACTATACGATCATAATTATAAACCATACAAATTAACAAGATACGTATTAAATTGTGTATACGTTACTATATGTTTTGTATACGTTTGTATATGTTACTTTTAAGTAATATATATTTTTATTTTTTTAACTTTTAGCTCGATTCACTATAAGAGCATGTTTTTTATTTGTTTTTAAACTATAATTTATTTTATAATTATTTTTATTATACACGATAAAAATCACAATTCCAATGAATAATTTAACTAAGAGAAAATATACTTACCTACTTTCAAGGACTATTCTATTTTTTTTTTGAAAATTTGAGAAAAAATCCAATAAAACTAAAGAAAATGTTCCAAATGTGCGTGACCTTACTAAAGGACGTAAATCACAGACATTTTTCGCTAATAATACATTAACGTTATTTTCCAGCAAAACTGTCATATTTTGTTCACGTTATTGTAGTTTTGCTGTCGTTTGATGATCTACTAATAGCATTTTGAACTTTTTCTTCCTTGTGTCTTTTTGACAAGGCGAAGTGCTACATGTATGGCTTCATAGTTTTCTTCATAGAGTTCTTTAGGCAGCATTTGAAAATTTCAATTCAACTCAAACGTTTCAGATCTATCGCTTTTCTCATATTTACTTTCGCTATCTTGATTAATATGCAGTATTTCTGCAGGTTCTTCAATTGCTTGATCAGTTTCAACTTCCTTCAAGAGAGATCATAGATGCCCATTTTCTTATATTCTGCTCATTTACATTTATAAAACATAATAAGCTGTACAACACAGCAATCAAAACCATGAAGTTGTTCATAGGGGAAAGTGTAGCATGTTCATAGAATATATTTTTGAACAAAAGTGGTCACGCAGGGAACTCGATCAAAACAAGTTACCTTGATTGTAAAAAAACGTTTGCCACTCTCAAAAAAGAGGTATATTTGTGACAAATTCATTTTAGTTCCCAATAAGACAGCCTAATAGGAGGATACCGTCAAGGTCACTGTTAACGAATAAACAGTTTTCCCAGAATTAACGATTTCGTGAGCTTAAGGTGAATCTGAGCCTCATGCATCCACTCCCATGTTAAAAGTGTATTCAATGTAAAAATATCGATGTTAGTTCTAAAAAATAATATTGTCAAACGTTTTTCATTATGCATTATATTTTTCAGAATACTCATAAAAATACATCTTGGCCAAATAATCCTTCAAATTGCTTAATATGCTTATCCATATATCATAAAACCCATTCACATGGGAAAAAAGCAACAGAAAAATATTATTTACAACATTCCTTAAAGAAAAAGAGACGGAGTGAAAAATAACAGTAAGCTTTGAAGTGGAATCTTTTATTTTTGATGATCACCAAATGATATATATAAATTATATTAGTTTAAATGTGTATTTTTTACTATTTCAGGAAGCATTTTGTTTTACTTCATTCCAAAAAATTATTTTTTTAAACCTTTTATTTTCAATATGTTCGCACCCCCTCTCAGGGTTATCGCGCCCCCCAGGGGGCGCGCCCCACAGTTTGAGAAACGCTGATTTTAACCCACACTTTTTGTAAGCTAAAATTGCTATGTAAAATTTGTTGTACGGTTTCTTTGTCAATTCCTAGTCTCAGCAATCGCCTGAATAATTTACCGAGTGTCAGTTTGAACCCTAATGCCAACTTTTTCGACACTACCATCGTGTTTGAAGTGGATGGTTGTTCCGGGCATCAATCATCTTCAATGTGGTCTCCACCATTTTGAAAATACTTAAAACACCCAAAAACACATGCACGTGATAAACCTTCGTTTCCTTACACTTCTTTCAGTAAATTATTAGTACTGGTTTGTCCGAGTTTCATGTGAAATTTCACAACAGTTTTTTTTTCTTTATTGCTATACTTATCATTTTTTCGAAACAAAAAAAAAAAAACAACTCTAATGCGATCGAAGACTATAGCTATACGTATTTGTTTACAGAAATGAGAGTCACTGCATTTAAAAGAGAAGGTTTTACGTTAAATAGCTGTTGCTCGCTGACGTTTGCGCATAATTACTTTTTATGTAACAGCATCACGTTTCTTTATATACATTTTACACTGCTGGCAACACAAAAAGCAACACCAAGAAGAACCAGAGATATCACAGTGAAATTAATTTGGCAGATATTATGTTGTACAAAGATCAAACGATTAAAATTACAGCCTCTTATGACGTGTGGATAGTGACAAAAGCAATAGTTAGTGCTAGCGCTGGCTGTTCAGTGTACTAGAGGGGTGTGACAGTGAAATACAATATCACTCCAAACTACACTGGTGTGCAAACATTAAGGACGAAGTCGAAACATTAGCATATCAGCTGAACGAAGAGGCAGAGCGGACAAAAAGACCAATCAGGAGATTAAGTAAGGTGATGTACGGTAGCACATGCGCAGATATGCAGGTAGACGTAATGGGGGAGTGTCTGAGTAGTATAAAGCATGTTGTCGGTGTAAGATCAGTATTTCTGGCAAAGAGATTGTGCACGCCGTATAGCAGTTAAAATCACACCGAGTTGCTGCCTCAGCGAGAAATGGCGAATAATCAATCTGTTAGACGACATCTGGATACTTTTACCCGAGGTCGAATCATTGGGAAGTTGGAGGAAGGCCGCAGTGTGATAAGTGGGGCTGCAGAGTTCGGAATTGCTCACAGCATCGTTTCATGACTTTGGAGACAATTTCAAACTACAGGAACAGCTATCCGGGGGTTCAGTAGTGGTCGTCCACGAGGAACCACACCCGCAGATGACCGGTACATTATCTTACAGGCCAGAAGAAACAGGCGGCAGACAGCGGGAGAAATCGCTAGACACACGACACAGGCGACTGGACGACCGATATCGCGTTTTACCGTGGCCAGAAGACTGCACGGTGGTGGTCTGTTTGCACGACGCCCTGTACGGTGTGTACCTTTAACGCCTGCCCATCGGAGAAGGCGTTCTCTGTGGTGCTGGGAAAACAGGAATTGGAGAGACAATGAATGGAGACGAGTACTCTTTACAGATGAGAGCAGATTCAGTTTGAGTAGCGATTCTCATCGCATACTCATCTGGAGAGAGCGGGGAAGCCGCAATCATCCCTCGAACATCATTGAAAGGGACAGGTATGGAGGTCGCGGTGTTCTCGTTTGGGGAGGCATCATGCTTGGTAGTCGTACAGACCTTCACATCTTCGACGCAAGTTCAGTCAACGGGACCCGTTATTGTAACGAGATTCTTCTTCCATATTTGCGTCTGTTTAGAGGCGCTATGGGTCTGCAGTTCCTTTTCATGGACGACAATGCACCATGTCATCGCACAGTAGCTGCCGAACATCTCTTAGAGAGTGAGGATATTGAACGTATGGATTGGCTGGCACGATCTCCGGATCTCAATCCCATCGAGCATGTATGGGATTTTCTAGGCAGACGCTTGGCAGCTCGTACCTTACCACCAGTAACGATTCGGGAGCTTCGATTGGCGCTGCAAGACGAATGGGCAGCAATGCCTCAACAACTCATTGACACCCTCATTCTCAGCATGGGCAGACGCTGTGAAACCTGCCTAGCAGTCAGGGGAGATCATATCTCCTACTAAAGACCGGATGTTTCTTGCTGGACACCCATCACAGGGATGTTTCGGCCTTCAGTCACATTGCGCTCCATGCTACTTTTTCAATCAAGCTTCTTTTTATCCCTCTGATTTCTCTTTTAGTAAGTGTTGCTTACATTACACATGTCCTTACGTATTGGGGATCTTACGGTATTAAATGTGTTGATTTGGAAAGCTTTTGTACAAAGTTCTAGTGAAAAAACCGTCTCGTCCTTAATTTTTGCACACCAGTGTGGCGATCTATAACGCAACAGATCAGCAGCCTCTCACCACCGTATCTCCACCCTCGAATCCGATCATCGTGATGTTGCAAGCAGAAGCGGTTTTCGTCAGTAAACACAACGTCGCCGTTGTCCATGTTCATCGCACCATTGACAGTGTGGTTTCCAGCGAAGCAATAGATACATTGCGGACATTCCACTCTGCATCAAATGGCGTCAGATGGTACGAGCGGACACCGAATGATGCGTAACAGACTGAATCTTTTGGGTTATGGTTCGTGATGTGGCTGCGTGATCCATCACTGCTATGCGCACAATCCACCTGTCATCACAGGCAGTGGTGCAACGAGGTGGGTGCGATCAGCCCCATCGGTCCATCGTTTCCTCCTTTATCCAGCAATGACAGATCCGCATTACAGTTGTTTGGTTTCGTCCAACATGACTACCGATTTACCTGAAAGCAATCCACAATCTCGGTAGGCCACTATCCTTCCTCTGTCGAACTCGGATACTTGATCAAAAGCTGGTCGCTGTTTTCTATGAGACATATGTAAACAGCTCACGCAAAAGAAAAAACCCGCACAAAAACAATAGCTGTACTTCAAATCGCCAATCTGTTCTCCCTTTATATCGCGCTTGCGGTGACGCTACGGTCACTCGTGATGTGCGTCTGCCTTATAATGCTAATGATTTGCATGCTTCTTCGCCACCAACGCATAATGCAAATTTCACATGGTTCGCATGCTTCCTTTATTGTGTTGCATTTTGTATAGTCAGCAGTGTATATAGAAACTTAGTATACATCCTTTAAGGCAACGTTTGATAATTTTACTGTGGCTCACTGAGGGTTGGATGCTGATTGTTTATATTTTAGATTGTTTTCATTTAATAATTTTAAATTGATTGTCTGTCATGAGAATAAAATACAGTTTCACCAAAAACTGAATATCAAGTGATTTCGAGGGAAAGTCCCACAAATCCGAGGGAAATACACTTCGTAAATAAAATAGAAATAACTTATAATATTCTTTGGGGACCCTTTGATCCACAGACCGGTACCAGTCCGCGGACTGTTTTAAGGGTCTGACCGATTGGTCAATCGTTTACTAATGTCTACTCATTGGCAATTGGCAACAAACGGACTTGGTAATTTATAATCTCTCTCAAGTGATAAGGATGACATTAGAGAGCTGCTATTACACTCACCAAACTTCCACATCACACTAACATAAAGACTTGGAACCTCAACAGATTTTACATGCACCAGTTTCCTCTACACGAGGGGTCGTCTTTGGCTCCAGAACTCGAATCCACAGCACGATAGAAACAACGACGATGTTGCAATCATGAGGACCGCAGCTACCCGTTGTTCACTAATGTTAGAGTTAGTTAAAAAAAAGTGAGGCCTCTTCAATTTAAATAAAAAAAAATATTCCGATTGATTTGTTTTGTATAAAATATTCTATTCTTAAAAGAATTGTGAGACACTAAGATTGAATTGAGACAAAGAATTACCAGACCACATTTTTACAATAACAAATTATATTTATTCACTTGAACCAATTATCAACCTTCTAAATACAAAGATGAATCAATATGTCTACGTCAATGGGATTGAACTTTACTATTAAATTAAATCACGAAATATGATACTAATCAACTATTAAACTCAATATCAAACGGGTTTACCGGGATAAGAAGACCGAGAGATCTACGCAATTTGAATTAATAGCAATCATTAACTTTTCACTAAATCTATTATATATTTACTCTTATTATCCGATAATTGAAGTTTAAATATCACCTGACTTTTACTACTTGACTCCTTTCCAGTCGGCTCAAACTTTCCAATTATAGATCACTGCCTAAGGATCAGCGAGCCGCTAATCGCACAATCAACTTGAATCTCCTTAGAACACTGTCAACCTATCCCTTGGCGTAATAGCCTACTGTTAATCTGCGGGAATTTATTCGGGCACCTGGGTTCGAAGAACCCTTAATCCCGTATCTGGCAAAAGTCTCTTTAATGACATGGCTGATCGTTGAGTTTTCATGTTTGGTAGTAGATCATTGCAATTGGACGAGCGGCGGCAGGCCAGTAGGCGGAGCTTCGAGGCATGGATCTTGACATCTCGGAAAGTTTTCAGTGAGGAATCTGAGTGGAAGACCGAGTCTTCCTATTGGCTGTTGAAAAGTGAGAATAATGGCTCAAGAAAAATGGCTGCCCATGTGAGGGGTATGAGTGTGAGTGGTGTAGTGTGACGGATGTCCAGTAGGGGCGAAAATTTATGAGGTAGAAAAGGAAACAGCCGGGTGGTTTGCGAGGCGGTCACCCTCCCTCGCATTGACCGCTCCCGGTGTTGCTGCAGTTTTAACTTAAGTACGGCGAGCGCTCGGCCGTGAGAGGAGATGAAGAGATTTAAAAATAATGCTAGACACAAACGTGAATATAAATTAAAAGAGTGATATAAATAGATGATTAAGAATAAATTAAGTGCTAGGGAGGATTATACGAGTCCAGGAGTATACTCCTGGGTCGTTTCCTCTTGATTCTTGCAGTATAGTTTTCTAAGTTTTGCATATTTATATTTTCAGAACTATTCAGAGAATTAAAGAAGTTTTTAGCTTATTTTTGGATGTGCGATTTAAATGAAGGAATTTTAATTGCATTGCGAATTTCGTCGTTTCTCATGTACCTACAGGCACCGACGATCATTCTGATTAAGCCTACTGTTAACTTACAACACTCTCCTTAAATACTTTAATTCATTTGCATATCGCGGTTTCTCCTTTAGAGCTGGTTGGAAATCTACGCGAATTTACAATCCCCTAAGACGCCCAAGAGTATTAGTGATAAAGTGCCGTATAGATTCGTCACAAAATGAACAGAAGTAATACTTTAGGAAAGCTTCCTAATTAGTTTATCTACTGTTTTTTAAACTTCTCTACAATATTTTAAATCTTCATATATTCATCTTATTAACAATGAAATGCCTTTGAACTACTTCATTTCAATGGCATCAGGACTCGAATCCCACGACTCGATGACACTGCCCAAAGTTCGTGGTCATGCTAGTCAGCTCTATTTCAGCCACATTTAGAAGATTTAAAACTTTTTTTTTTTCATTTCGTGCACTACTTTTTATTATTTAGGAGATTTTATTCAGGATATTTCACAACAATTAATTTTTGCTGTTTAAAAAAACTACAATGACTTTTTTTGTCTTTTATTTTTAATTATAAATATCATTGCTTTTACATATCGCTTTCGAAATGGATTTGTTGAGTGAGTCGGGTTTATATGAAAGAATACAAATATTCTGAAATTAAAAGTTAAATGAATTTTTTTTCGGGATCTGTCATAATTTTTAAATACATTATTCTTTTTTCTCACTTTAAGGACTATTTTTTAAAAAAACCGAAATTGAAACCAAAATTGTCGTTGAAATTGGGGAGGGGGGATTCAAAACAATTAAGATTCGGTTTTTTAGAATTCATAACTTTGTTAGTTGTTTTTCATGACAATTTTGCTAAATAGGTTTTTACCTGCTTAGAATTAGTTGCTATAAAAGTGAAATTAAACCGCTTTCAACAATATTTTAATTTTTTTTATTTATTTATTGACTATGATATATATATATATATATATATATATATATATATATATATATATATCCAATTCAACACTGTGACAAAAATAAACATAAAATTCGTGAGAACTCATTCTTTTTCTTCAATACAATCAAAAACAAAACATCTAAAATGTCAGAAACGATCTCTCTTGTTTCTAAGTGTTATTGTTTTTTTTTATAAAAAATGTGTACAATATCTCAAACAATTTTTGAAATCTTTACCTTGGAAACATTTTCATATTACTTCTTTTCTCGCATGCTAATCAGAACAAATAAAGATGGAAAAAAAAAAAGAAAGAATTGAAGCTTTTTTAACTAAGGATAGAGGATTGAAGAATCAAGGATTTCGAATATTTTGTTCCACTTCCTAATTTAAAAAAAAGGGGGAAATCTCGCAATGGCTTATATTTAAGTCAACAACGTTTTTTCTCCATGTCATTCCAAAAGACAATTCATTCTCATATTGCTTAGTCAATGTTATCCCCAAGCAGGACCCTCAATTCAAAGAAGGTGATGTCCTTGTGGCTCAGAATAGCCTTTCAGAAGGTCATCCAGTTCTAGGATTTCACGTCCGATTTTTTGTTGTTCCCTTTGCCACGTGACTCTCGAGCCTCGTGATCACCTGTGACATAACATTTGCTTTAACCGGACGAAAGGTTTCAGATGAAGTGCTCAGATTCAACTCTCGCTCCATCGTGTCTTTTCCCCAAGCCTAGTGATGCGTTGATGAGTGCTCAGGACTTTTAAAAGTATTGAAGTGTGAAATCTTGCCCAATGAGAAATACTTGCAACAATTGAAACTATTTCCAGAATTGCACAGAAGGATAGCCCTATTTGGAAATACACACGGCATTGATTACAATAACTAATTGGCAAACATTTCGACATTTTTGTTCCTTATCTCGGCCAGAATATAAAAAAAAACTTGAATTGAAGAAAAGAAACAACCATACTAATCGGATTTCTTCGGTTATCTCCAAGTTTGATAGCAATCAAACGCCGACGCTAAGAATCGGTGTCTTTCATCCAGTACGAAAAGACAGTGAATTGATTGGAATGGAAAGAGTCGAGCTTCTCAGTGTCGTAATTAATATTTAGAGTCAAGTGAAAAATCGATTCGTTTCAATTTCGTATTCTATTTTGAACATCATTCTGAACGGAAATGCGACATTTTGTGAATTAATTGATTGGTTTGACTGTAAAATTAATTTACCAGAAAGATGATGCTACCCAATGAATATCGCTCTCCACTAAAAATCGTCAAATCGGATACTTCCGATGAAGAGAATCAAAAAACGTCCAATCATTTCACACCTTCGAGGCTCAATTCATCCAATCCTCTCCACTCTTCTTTTATGAATGAAAATGGAATTTGTGATTTAGAAAGTTCTGGTGTTTTTGTTGCTGGATACACTGGTCCCATTCATAAATGGGAACATCCCGGTTACCAGTTTTTGACAGAATCTGCGCAAGGTAATTTTATTTACACTTTTATATTATCACGTATATATTTTGCAGATAATTTTTTTTATTATTTTAAGATAGAAAAAACAATTTTATTTAATGGATCCCTGCTATATGCATAGTACCTTTGCATATTATTTTATTAAATTAAATCCATTAAAAATACATATGAAAAAATAGATTGTATGAAAATTTTAAGCACACTTAAATAATAATAAATTGCATTTAAAATAATGCTAATTCATAAATGATTCAAAATTATTCCTGTTTTTAAAAACAAATTATTTTAATTACGTAACACTTTTGGATGGATAGAAACAAAAATTGGTTGTTTAAAGTACACCAAAATCTCTTACTGCAATTAAATATCTTTAAATTAAATATTTAAACGTGTATTTTTTTTAAATTTATGTGTCCTCAAGTCCCCCAAAATTTATACTGCCCACTGTCGAATGCAATTTATAAATATCTTCAACTGTATTGCGCACAATGACTTAAAGCCATGAGTTCTGTGTTTTGTTGTTTTTTCAAATTATTCTTTAATTTAAATTATTATTACTTAGAATAAGAATACAGCTAACTTTTAACAAAAACAAAAGAATATTTTCTGAAGTTATTCAAGTTTCTTTAAATGAGGAAAGAAAAACTACTAGTGAAAAGAGTAAAAACACTTGAAGGAGATACATTTAAAAACAATTTGATTTTTATTTCACATTCTCTCAAGAAATATTTATTGTTAAAATAGATTTTCATTAGCAAAATTATTTTACTGGTATATTACAGAATAGCTTCTTTAAATCATGATTACAGTCCTTCGTACGTGATTATAATCATATACATTTAAGTATATATAATTGGGTAGAAAATTTTTCTGTATTTAATTTCGTCAAATCAAAATACTATCTACGAGTGAATAACATCATGGAAAATTTCCTACAGGTATCTAAAGAAAGGGAATTTATGAGTGTCTTTTAAGCTAAATCGTCAAGTTATATCGTACTAACTATAAATATGAACTATACCTTTCGGGGAGAGTTAAATGCAATAAAATATATATGTATATATATAATGCATTAAAGTTAAGAAGATTTATTTCAGTCACTATTCTCTTTACCTTTCTGGTAATGAACTAATTTCCTCATAACGATATTTAAATAGATCCTCAAATAATCTTTCTGTCTACCAACGGCTAAATTTATTTGGGAGGGGTTTATTTGCCAATGTACCGAAAATATCAAGATCTTTAAATATTTTAAGAATCCAATCGCTATCCATAGTGTGTGTTATTTGAATTCCAAAAGTATATTTAAAATTTAGGTGTTTGATGTAATTAGGTGTTTGAATTGAATAAGTACCCAAATTAATGTTTCCTTCACATTAGATTCTCATTTATTAAGTGTCATATTCCACACACATTGTGTTGTTACTTCGAAAAGGTTTCAAAAAAGGGTAATACCCAGAGTTAGCCCACATATGTGTCATTTTAAACGTATTAACATTGGTCTATGATTTCATTCTAATAGGAAAAATTGTCACATCTAGTTCTATATTTCTTGCTGTAAAATTTTTCTAAGAATGTGACAATAGTTTTTGTGTGTTTTATTAGAATTTAAAAATAAAGATTTTCAGTCTATTTCTTCCGTTCATTTTTAAAAGAGGAAAAAGTACTTGCGGACTTATAAAGTTATGTAATGACAAGCATACATGTATTAATTAGTGTAATGAAATCTCATTAGAAAAATATTATATAAACATTTCTCAACCTTCTATTTAATTTATTCTCAGAAATGAACCTAATGTAAAGGACAATTGCATATAGAATATATATTTTTTTAAGAAACTCAACCCAAAATTTTACTTTGCGGAATTCAGAGCAATTAAAAGCACAATCCATAAAAGTCTAGGATTGAGAGAGAGAAGCATATTTTTTTTTCATTATTAAATATTTCTTAATGAAGGGAAAAGCTAAACATTTTCTAATAAGGAGAAATAGTCATTCATTGTAATATTTCTAATAATTTTAACAAAAGAGTAAATGTTTAATTAATGTAAGGGTTAGAATTGGTTTTTACCGAAGCATAAGTTTTGTATTTCCCAAATGTACATACATGTCAGATTTTTTTTTTAATAAATTTTTGCATATTTTTCTAAAGAATTATATTGTAATCATATTTTATTTTTCTTGTACCGGATAATAAGGATTTTGTAGATATTCTTTAATTAGATTACGTAGATGCTTGAATTTTGTGATTGTTATATGTTATCAATATTTACATTTACTCAAATTAGTACTTAAATCGAATCTTCTTATTCAAGTGAATAAACTTTTTTTCATAAAATTCAGTTTCCATTTAATATTTCATTGACTTTCGTTATTTATCTTGCCAACTCAACTCAACAACTACACGAAAATTTAAAACTGTTACAACATTTTGATAAAACTTATTAAAACGAGTCTAATTTTGTACGGATTAATATACAAATGTATTTCTTTTTATGCATTACAAGCAAAAATTCATTAGTCAATTAATAAACAATAATACTGGATATTAATAATTTATAAATTTACTTTCTAATAAGATTCTCTTTCTGGTAAATATATATATATATTGTTTTCTTAAAGAAATATTTTAACGAAAAACTTTGTTCGAAAAATAATATTGCATTCATGACGTTCATATCACTTTATATTGTATGCACACAATTTAGAGTCAGAGTATTCGAAGGCATATTCAAAAATCTGTTTAAGTATGAGCTTCATAAAAATACCAAGTTTATTATTTCCCATTCACTAGAACAAAAACTACAAGTGTTTTAGTAAAAGCAGATGTCACTACTTTAAGCAAGATGTCATTCATTAAAATGCGTTTTACTCGAAATGGGCTTTATTTTCAATGCTCAAATGGGGACAGTGATTGCTGAAAAAGTTTTGAAAAATAATAAACTTACATTTTTTGTGTATATTCTGTAAAATATTAGAAGTGTTTTAACCTTAAGATCCCTGCTTTATTACAAAATTTGCAGTCTTTTAAATGAATATAATCACTGATTTTTTAAGCAATTTCCTATAAGATAAAGTTCTCTAGTTTTCGTAGAAATTAAAATATTTTTTAGCCTGAAGGTCATTTCAAAAAATGAATAACAAAGCAACATATCAAAATTGAAAAATTGAGAATTTATTCCTAAACTTTTTGTGCAGTGAGTGAGGGAGGGAATATTAACGTCACACTCTTCAGCTACACGAAGGCTTTTGGCTACGGACCTCTTCATTTTGAACCATGGTCAAGGGACGAGGACAACACCTGAGCTGGCAGCCCCTCTCCTAACTACCACGCCACACCAACGGGAAGACGTTTGTGCTCTCGACAGATTTAACGTGCATCGCTCCCCTATACGGCGGGTCTTTAGTGGTACTGGGCTCAAACACGTGACAAGCCAGGCACAATACGATACCTTGACCACTAGGCTACCGCGACCACCTTTTTGTGCAAAATGGGCCCCGTTATGTATTTTTTTTCTTGTAAATTTTGACCAATTTTTTTTACATTTTAGTAATAATAATTTCATTTTCTCTTCTTAATTTTTGAATATTTCTCTTAAAATTTACTAAATGAATCCAAAAACCACAAAAAATTCCCTATATCTCCATTTCTTTTTTAAAAAAAGTTGTCGCAAGTAGTCAGATACCTTAAGGTATCCGACTACGTTCGGAACCGTGATTTTAAAAAAGCACATAAATGGATAATTTTCATGATATTCAGTGTCACTTAGATTAGAATACATGTGTAAAATTGTTTTAAGGACATTTTGACAAAAAAAAATCATTTAAATAAAATATTTTGGCAAAAAATTAACTTAGAATAATCTTTTTTCAAAATGTTCTCCTTTTATAAAAAATGCTTCTAAAATAATATTTTGTTTACATAAAGTAAAGACTTCTCTCTCCAAAGAGTCTGAACTAGGATTTTTGAAAAATTCACATCATTTTCAGATTTACCACCCATTGAAATAATTATCGGCGGTTTTTTCTTAAAATTGCTCCCCTCTGTTGTCGTAAAATATGGATAAACCCACTTCAAAATTATATATTTCAAAAATTCCAGTTGAGCTTCTGTAGAGAGGTCTGAGCTATATACAGGCAAAATATTATTCTAATAAAAGCATTTTTCACAAAAGGAAAATATTTTGAAACTGGGTCATTCTATGTTCATTTTTTGTCAAAATATTGTACTTAAATAATTTTTTTACTGTAATACTATTCTTAAAACAATTTTATATACATTTTGTAATCTAAGTGACACTAAATATCATAAATATTATCTCTTTATGCGCTTTTGCAAAATCACGGTTCCGAACGTAGTCGGATACCTTAAGTACATCAAAGCGATAAAAAAGTACATCTTGTATTTCAATTGATGCGTCTTTAAAAACTCGCCATAACATTTCATCATAATTTCTTCATATAAGCTCAAAAGTAGCAAATACATTTTTCGTTTTATTTGCTTTTCTTTATCATTGCTTATCTTATCTGTAAGAAGAAAAACCTGTTAATGTGGAATAAAAATTTAGAATAAATTCATGAATAAAATTCATTGCATTAGATATCTTCTTTTTTGCATTTTGAAAGAACTTTCTTCAAATTACAATTTGATCTTAAATATTTTATAAAAGTTTTTTATGGTAATTATTTTTTTAAAAAAGTGTTCTCTATACTTTGATTGTAATTGCTTAAGAAATAAAATAACTGAAAAATAACTTTTTTAGAAATAAATTGCATTGTGTAGTATTGAATTTCGTCAAGTACTCAAGAACAGTGGTGTAGTTACCACAGTATTAATGATACGTGGCCCCCAACCATATAACCTATGTTAGCAAAAAGTTGCTAAATGTAATCAATAGTCCCATTTTCAAGAAGATTTTGATACAGGACCCCCCCTCTGAAACAATGCTGAAAAATAATTAGATGCAAATAGAATAATAAAAATATTAATCAGTACGAATACTTAAGCTTAAATCAAACTACATTTTTTGACGGATGGTTTTTCTTTTTGTTGTTACTCGAAATTGTTATTTTTTTTAAGGATTTTTTGTCCTAACCATTGAATACACAAGCGCGAGTCCAGCTAAAGTTTTCCTTGACCATCTCAGATACAAAAGAGAAAATACAAAGAGTTTTAAAGAATAAGGAGCAAAATATAGTAAAAGCAAAATTATTTATTTGGGGTAAATGGAAAGTAACTATTGCATTTGGTTGGTAAGAAAAGAAAAGTCGGCTATCTTATCTCCAACACGCAGTCTCTTGAAATTTGTATAAATTACAAGACCTATTATTAGTAGCTTTTAAATACAACAATAAATAATTACTCTATCTGAATTAGTATGCAATTACCATTTTTCTGAAAAAATCATGATCCCTGAACGAAAAACGATTTGTTACTAGGATCTAAAAAAATATTCAATTACTGGATGAATTTCAAAGTGAAAGTGAAGACATCATTCACAGAAATGAAAAATTATTCTTTATAGCCCAACCTCATCGTTGTAGTTTGACAAAATGCATTTCTGCGAGAATGTTTTGAACTCTTGGGTAAGAAAAGCCAACTAATTATAATACCATTGACGGAGGAGTCAAAAGGTTGTTGTTGTTGTGACTAATGCCACCTGCCTGACGAAGTCAGATCAAAGCCTGCGAAATTCATCGTGGCTGAGGGCTAGAATTTTTAAGCCTGTCGTTAGCCTTAGCTTTGAGCACCATGCAGATGACAGTACGATTTTGCTTGGTTCCACCCCAATTTAGAGGCATAAAACCCTGGGGGTAGCCAGAGGCCTCCCACATCTCTTCCCTTCCACTAACCACACGCGAGGACTTGCGACTCGACGCCTATTTAGACTACTCTCATCTGAGAATAGTACGCATGCCCAGTCCTGTTCAGTCCAATTGTGATGCTCACGACACCATTGCAAACGGGCAGTACGGTGCTGTCTGGTCATCGGGACACACACAACAGGTCTGCGTGCGTATAGTCCTCCTCCCCTCAAACGTCTGGCAACAATTTTTCGGGAGATCTGCTTTCCTGAGGCAGCAAGAAACTGATTTGCCACCTGCTGAGCTGTGGTGCGCCTGTTCCTTTTTGCTGATAGGACGATATATCTGTCTTCTGCAGGCGTCGTACTTCTAACACGACCTCCCCCGTGCCGTCTACTACATATTCCAGTAGTTTTAAATGACTTCCACAGCCGTGAAACAACGCTGTGAGCGATGTCGAACTCCTTGGCAACATCTGTATTTTTCGCCCTTCTTCGATCTTTCCAATAATTCGGCCACGCATAAAAACATCTGTGTGATGTCGGGAAGACATGCCAAAAATTTTAAGTTCGTCTATTAAATCTTTCCTGTAAAACTTTGACTTGAAACAACAACTGTCCACACGCGTCAAAACCTTTAAAGCTCTTATGAACGCTATCACGTGATGAACAGACGTGGAAAAAAAATTTGCATACTCATACTTCTTACTAATATCCCGCACTTATTCTAATTTTCCACATTTTGCTTCCTTTCATTTTGTGGTTGCTATGGATGATAGTGTTATCCGTCCTTAGCTATTGTCCAGCAGTGTATATACATATGCACACACAGTTTGAAGCATGGTGAAAAAAATCACAAAATTCAACTGAAACTATGTCCTATCCTTTGTAGATACATTTTACACTCCAATAAAATTTCGCTTCCAAAGCATGGTTTAACGGATGAAATCTGAAGGAATATAGTTACCCAAATCATTATTAACTTTAAAAAACTGATGACTCAATATATCTCTGCAAGATGTATGCTGAACAACTGAACTAAGAAATTCGGTATTCATTAAAAATCCATAACGACCAATAAAGATAATTTTGGCTACTTTTCCTTTAGAAAGAGACTGTTTTGATGTTTTATTACTACTATGTATAGCAGACAGATTAAAATTTTTGGGGTCTTTGCATAGGAATACATCGTTTTCTCTTGTAGCTCAATGACACATTCGAAGTTTTTGCTCATTAGCTTTATGTTCTTATTGTTTACCAAGGACTACTGAAGAAAATTTTAACAAGAAATGTAAATACATACTTCCAATGTAGAAAGATTCTTCATAAATCGTGACACCGGAAAAAAAGTCTTAAATCAAATTTAATAGAAACATTTTTACATTTTCTGTAAAGTAGAAAAAAAAATTTTTTTGAAAAAGATGAAGTATATATTTTGTCCAGTTTACATGATCCAGAAACGTAAACGTATACTTTGAAATATTTACGAAGTTCGAAGATCTACAAAATGGAAAAATTCTACAAAGGAAAAATTTCTTCGTGAAATCATGAACAATTCTTCTTGTAAAATTATTCAAAAATAATTTATTACAATCTTTAACTTAGGCTTCTTTTCTACAATATTTTCATAAGAATTTGCAGCCGCATATTTCCCAAACATCAGGTGTTTAAATAAGGTAATTTTACGTTACATTACGAAATGCCACATACTTGAATCTAATGAAGTTCCAAGGAAGGCTGGAAAACAAAAATACTACATGAAATATATTTATACTAAAAGGTACCACCAGAGTGTTAAAAAATTGGCTCTTTTAAAAAAAAATAATATTTAAAATTAATGCAAAAATAGTTATACAGTTTGATTACATCATGATAGCTCTTGCTTTGTACTTTTGTACATGATTTTTTTTAATATTCTACAACAAAAGGTTAACAAGTAAATAAAATACATATACAAATCAAAACAAGTGGTGTATTTCTATACGTTGATCATTTTAATATATCAAACAGTTCGTGAATGGTCGACAAATAAAAGTTTTATTTTACTATTTTTCATTGTAATACGTGAATAGAGAATTTGGAAGCTTAATCATTTTATTCACGATTAAAGTATCGAAATATATCTGAGAAAAATTTCAAAATTCGTGCAGATAATCATTTAAATAAAAAAAATTAAGGGTGTATTACTTTAAATAATATAGATGTATGTTATATAAAAAAGGAAAAAAGTATAGATTTCCAATCAAGAGAAGCAAAACAAATGCGCAAAAGTTTGAATAAAAAAAAGCACACTTTTAGAATAAAATTTTTATATACCCAATAGAAAAAGAATTATTTGCTATGCAAAGCCCTATCTTCCTTATAAAAATTTTGTTCTAATCCAAGACTATAAGCTATATATCAAACTATATTAACTAATAATTTGTATTTTTCATCCTTTAAAAGTATGTGAAGTGAGTACTAGTCGTAAAATGATTCACTAGAACCTACTCACATACAATTTATGTTATCATTTACAAACCAAAACTCTTGTCCAATAGCGGAACCAGGAGAAAATATTTAAAAAAAAAAAAAAAAAAAACTTGGAATCCTTATGTGCTATAAAACAAGTCATTCGAATTCTGTCTGCACTGTGATGACGTAAGAGACTAGAGTTGATCCAATGCCATCAGACGGCCTTCTGTCGACCTCCTACAAAACTCTTGCTTTATTTGATCTACATTGATAGGAATTTTTTCATCTAACAAAAAACGTTAAGATTCCACACTAAAATCAGGATTTTTTTTATTCTATTTGATTGAATGATATTAACATTTTTCATTTATAACTAATGAAGAAATCAGCACACACTCGGAATATGTAGATATTTCAATTTTAATTTGGCAGTAGAATTGAATATTTTCAAAATAATTAAATTTTGTTGACTAGTAATAAAATTGAATCTGATTTTGTTATACGATGGCGTTAGAAAGCCTTCACATGCTAAAAAAGGTAGCTTTGAAAAAAAATGTTTCATCGTTTTGATAAACAAAATGCTCATTAAATGATATTAATATTTATTACACGTTAATTAAATGAGCTTTTTTAATTATTTTCTCAATCAAAACACCTCAATAAATCATTCGTCTTATGACCGTGACTCACTAAGTGAAGGCCTTTTCTATGAAGCCTATTTCAATATTCAAGGGAAAATATAGTTGATTTCCTTATTAGCATTATAAAGATATCCCCTTTTGTTTCTTTTTTTAATTTTGAACTTATTTTTATTTCGACAGGTAATTTTTTCTTAAATATAAGAGCGACTCATTTCAGAAATTTATATCTAAATAACTGGTTTTACATCGATTCCCTTCAAAAATTAATAAAAAATGTTTCTTTTTTAATTTAGTAAAATTGAGAAAAGTCTCTAGAAAAAGAAATATTTCTTCATTTAATTTAAGGTCTACGTCCATTTACAGAAATTTTGATCAAAAATTGACAACAAATTTATGATTCTATTTTGTAGGCCAACTTATATATTAGCTTTATAAAATTACCAAGTTTTTTTATTTTTCGTTCTCTAGAAAAAAAGTTAGAACTGTTTTAGTAAAAGCAGATCACACATCCGGTTAGTAACTGCCGATCGAAAGTAGCATTCTGAAACCATAACTGAAAGTTTTTTTTTTTTTTTGGCTTCTTTCATCTTTTTCAAAACTATATTTTGAAGTAAAGTATATTTTAATATTTTGTTTAAACGCTATTAAGAAGCCTCACTTATTTTTCTTTTTAAAATGAATTTTCAAATCTGGTAATTTCAGGATATTTGTTTATTTACTTCTTAATGTTCGATTTTATTGCTAACTTTTTTCATTCTAGTTTTTACTGAAATCAGTTCATTTTGATTTTTGTATTTGATATAATTCTTTTTTAATAACTATTTAAATTCCTGGCATAGGACATGGACGAAAATTACGTCAGAAGAAGCGAAATTTAATGGAAATTTCCGCACTGCTCAAAAGAAAGTGTGGAAGTATTAGTTCAGAAAAATTGGTAAGAGGATTAAGTGACGCTTTATTTAATGTTGATTCCGGAACTCTTTCTAGTAATAGGATTTTCGACATCGAAATATTGATATCAATATTCACGATTCTTTCTTGTCCTGTTTGTTATAATCAAGAACTGTACTTGATTGAAGACTCAAGACTTGGTTTGCTGTCAAATTTTTGTTTCAAGTGTAAAAATTGTTCATTTTCAAAAGGATCACTTCTACATCAAAGGTGAATAATTGAAATCTACCTTCTACTCGTCTTTGGAATGAGAGTTATTGGCAAAAGATTTTCATCTGGAAAGAAACTGTTCGTTATGCTAAATATTGCTTATCCATCAAAATGTACAAACAGACAACATGAAATTAGGTTTCTGCAAGGTGCGTCATAAGCTGCAAACAGTTCTATGTTAGAGTCAGCAAAATCCATTGCGGAATGTTCAAATGAGTGTGGTGTTAGTGTAGATGGTACATGGCAAAAACGTGGCTACTCTTCACTGAATGGATGTGTTTTGGCAATTTCTGTGGATTCTGGAAAAATATTAAGCATTGAAGTGCTTAGTCAATATTGCCGAGTGTGTACAAAAACCGAAAAAACATCGAGAACCTCCAAAAAAAGTGTAGTCACATTTTTGTAAAAATCACAAAGGATCAGCTTATAATATGGAATCTGTAAGTGCTTATAGGATTTTTGAAAGGTCTGAAGCAAACCGCAGTATTCGATATATTTCTTGGTATGGGGATGGGGATTCAAAGGCGTTCAATAATGTGAAAGACATGTATGATATTGATAGCGTAATTAAATATGAGTGCATAGGACATGTGCAGAAGAGAGTTGGCTCTCGTTTAAGAAAGCTGAAGAAATCTGTAAAAGGTTTAGGTGGGAAAGGCAAATTGACCGACGAATTCATTGACACACTTCAAAATTATTTTGGAATTGCAATTCGAAGTAATGTCGACAATTTGTCTAATATGCAGACTGCAGTCA
The DNA here is from genome assembly GCA_019973935.1 of Trichonephila clavipes. Classification (NCBI taxonomy): domain Eukaryota; kingdom Metazoa; phylum Arthropoda; class Arachnida; order Araneae; family Nephilidae; genus Trichonephila; species Trichonephila clavipes. The sequence continues at coordinate 423,820 of BMAU01017824.1, forward strand.
TTGCTGCATTTTTTCATTGTTGCAATAAGAAAACTCATGCAGGGACAATGCCCTTCTGGATCCGATACATGGTGCAAATTCCAAAAGACCTAGCAGAAAGAAAAGCTGCTTAAACAAAGAATACCTGGCTTACTAACTGCAGTATTGAACAATATGAAAACAACTTATATGGATTTATGCGACCAATAACTTGTCGAAAAATGTTTACATGGAAAGACTCAAAATGGCAACGAAAGTTTTAATGGCGTTTTGTGGAGCATAATCCCAAAAGAAACTTTTGTTTTGAACTTCTAACATTACAGTCTGGCACGTTCTTATCTGTATTATAGTTCAATGATGGAGATCTAAAGGGATTCTTCCCGTGTTGGAACATTTGCACATCTTAATGGGTTGTTTCATTGTGAAGGGATTTTCAAAAGTTGATGACGAAAGAATTGTCGACTCGGAGAGACATTCATTGCCAACTACGAAAAAACTGAGAGAACTTAAAAAAAAATTGTGCATTATCTGAGAAAAAGTAAAGCGTTATGTATAAATCTGGGGAATTTTAAACCTACACATACATTTAAATATTAATATTTAGAAAAAAGTATTTCAAGCTTTAAAATGTGTTTTACACGAAATGTGTTTTTTCAAAAAATTTTCAAACGGGGACAAGGATTGCTGAAAAAGTTTGGAAAATAATTTACTGAAATTTTTTGTGTATATGTTTTGTATAATAGTAGAATTATTTTGACCTTCATATTTATCAATCGCTGCATTATTACAAAATTTACATTCCCTTATGTGAATATAACCATTGTTTTTTTAAAGCAATTTCGTATAATAACTACGATAAATTGCTTTATTTTTTGTAAAAATTAAAATACCTCTTATCCTGAAGGTCATTTCAAACATGCATAACAAAATAACACATCAAAATTGAAAAATTGAGGATTTGTTCATAAAATTTTGTACCAAGCGGGCCCCGTTTATGTCATTTTTTGTAAATTTTCAACAGTTTTTTTTCTTATTTTAGTAATAATAATTTTTTTTCTGTTTTCAATTTTAGGATTTGTTTTCCTTAAAATATACACTTACATACTAAGATACTCTCAAAATTACACTTACTTTAAGATACACTTAAATTTCCTCTTACACACTTAGATACACTTACACTTAATTTTACACTTAAAACCACACTTACATTCCTTAAAATATATATGGGGATTACAAAAATTCGCCATATCTCAATTTTTTCAAAAAAAAAATGTTGTCGCAAGCAGTCGGAAATTGATTTCCTTGATTTATATCAAAAGGAAATATAATCTTTTTATAAAATACTTTCGCGTTCGATATTTTTTTTTTCGGATATATTTCAGAGGAAAAGTTTTCTTTCATATAAAATTATAAACAACACTATTTCAAGAATTTCTCGCCGTAATAACCACCAGAATCCCAACATATGTCCTACTGTGAGATAAGTTTTTGTAGTCCAACGTTATAGAAATCTGTCGCCTGGGAATGGAGTCAGGGTGTCACAGTAGTCATTCGTGGAAAAGCAATGAGTGGAAAGGAAATGCCTGGCTATTGAGTCCCGCAACCGTTAACCGACGGTTCTGCAGAATGCACAAGGCCATCCTCCACGGCGGCTGTAGTGCTGTTTCTCATGGACGTTTTGCCTACCTTCAGAGTAATCCCAACACCAACGATGAACCATCTGCTTTTTGATCCCACCCAGTTCATGCACCCAGCACAATCGATTCAATCGGTGCTACCTTTTGGGCGCTCAAAAACCTCACTTGTCAGTCGGCAGTAGGATGTCATCTTTGCAACGACGTGAATGAAAAAAAAATCTAGGTTAGACGCAATTTACATTCACGTTTCGTGCCTTTTGCAATGCCATCTCTTACCACGTATTAGATGTATCATATGTTTCAAGTATTCAATTGCTCTCTTACTGATGCAATGAAGGATCATTTGGATAAATGTTTCTCATTGGGTCTAAGGGAACGGATGCTTTGATTATAATAAGAACAATATTTTTAACGAAATTAGTAATAAGTGTTGTCACACATATACTCTCTTTTTTTTTCTTTTCTTTTATAACGGATTCCTTAAATTATGTTTCCAAAATATCACAAGCAAAATCTACAAAATATTTTTTTTTTCAAATGAAAAGCTATTATTTAAATATATTTACAAAATTACAAGCAATAGCCAAAGTCGATCAAAGTATTCGGAAATTGAATTAAACATACGATCAAAATTCTTTTTTCTACATAGTTAAGATTTAATATATTACATTTTCAAACCTTCTTTTTTAGTTTTAGTAGTATTTATAGAACTCTAACAAAATATATCTATCTCTAAGATGTGCCAACAGAAATAAACACAAGAGCAAAATGCCTGAAAAATAATGAAGGGAGCTCTAATGGGGGAAGGGGAGGGAAGTGGCTCATTTTTTCATTTGGAATAGTAATAAACTTTTTTATACTAAAGCTACATGTAAATATTTCTCAGTCTGAAAATAAGATTACGTTCTTAATATTTATTGAGGAAAGATTATTAATTATATATAATCAATAGTATTTATAGTTCTTGAAGTAGTTTTAGTAGTATTTATAGAACTCTAACAAAATATATCTATCTCTAAGATGTGCCAACAGAAATAAACACAAGAGCAAAATGCCTGAAAAATAATAAAGGGAGCTCTAATGGGGGAAGGGGAGAGAAGTGGCTCATTTTTTCATTTGGAATAGTAATAAACTTTTTTATACTAAAGCTACATGTAAATATTTCTGAGTCTGAAAATAAGATTACGTTCTTAATATTTATTGAGGAAAGATTATTAATTATATATGTTATGGCTCACTCCGTCGAATACTCAGCACTCACTCAGAACACAGTTTTTAGTGGACTGGTGTTTATTTTTTACTCACAACTCTTTTTACAGTTACATCAGAATTACTGGGCATGCGCAGTCCAGGTAGCGCTGATGCGCTTGCGCAAACATTCCGCCCGGCATTGCAATGTTACAACATTCAATAAGTTTCATGGCTTTTTACAATATTGTTATATTGAAATGTAATACTATTAAAATAATTATAAATCAGAAAGAATTCACTAAAATACACACAATACTAAAAGATTGATTACAATAACTTAAAAATAAGTAAATCTTGTAATACAAAAAGAAAAAAAAATTCATTCTCTCATGGGCAAGATACAAATTTTAGAAATAGGTCTTTTTTACTACACCATGTTGAGTCTTGATTGTTACAACCCTAATTCTATTATCCTTTCCAGGAAATACCTCGATCAATCTGCCCATTAGCCATTTATTGACTGCTAAGTTATCCTCTTTAATAAGGACTAAATCACCCACTCTAGCGTTATCCTTTTCAAATTTCCATTTAGATCTCTGTTGAAGATTACTTAAGTAATTATTACTCCACCTTTTCCATATAGACTGCACAATTTGTGTTAATCTCTGATATATGTTTAATCTATTTGTTTCTATATGTATAATGTTTGGTTCACTAATGGAAGTAATTGGTCTTCCAATTAAAAAGTGTGCCGGTGTCAAAACTGACGAATCGTCTATATCCGTTGACAAAGGGGTGAGAGGACGGGAATTCAAAATTCCCTCAATTTGAGTCATAATGGTTAGAAACTCTTCATAAGTAAACCTAGAATTGCCTGCCTCACGTTTAAAATGGAATTTGAACGACTTTACGCCAGCTTCCCATAAGCCGCCAAAATTTGGTGCTCTGGGAGGGAGAAATTTCCAATTTATATTTTCATCTACTAAGAAACCAGCCAATTCAGGATCAGGATTTATCACTAACTTGTACAATATCTTGAGTTCTGCATTAGCTCCTATAAATGTTTTACCATTATCAGAAAATATTAGAGAGGGTCTTCCTCTTCTAGCAATAAATCTCTTTAATGAGGCAATAAATGTCTGAGTTGTTAAATCCGACACTAATTCAAAATGTACAGCTTTAGTGACAAAACACACAAAAATTGAAACATATATCTTATACAAACTGCTTTTACGCTGTTTGTTGCTCTTGATCCAAAACGGTCCAATAAAGTCAATCCCACTGCAATCAAAGGGAAAATTTTCCCTAACTCTTTCTTTAGGCAAATTGCCCATTATTTGTTCACAAGTTATAGGTTTCACTTTAAAACATACAAGACAATCATGTACTATTTTCCTACATACATTACGTCCTCTAAGAGGCCAAAATCTCTGTCTTACTTGATATAGTAAGGCCTGTGGACCTAGATGGAAGTATTTTAAGTGAAAATATTCTACAATTAAATTCGTTAATTTATGGTTACAAGGTAATATTACAGGAAATTTGCATTCAAAGTTCAAATCACTATTACAAAGTCTACCACCAACTCTCAACACACCATCTTTATCTAAAAGGGATTTAAGCTTTTTATAAGACTTTCTGCAGACACTCTATTATTTTCTTTCAAACTCATTATATCTTTTTTGAACTCCTGTAGTTGCACAATCCTGATTAAGGTGACCTCCGCTTGGTTGATTTTCTGGACATCTAAAGGTCCTCTCCTTTTTTCTCCTCGGCAATTTGCTATGAACCTAAAAATAAAACTTAACATTCTAATTATTTTAGTGTACTTATTACTTATATTTAACAGGTCAGTCATAAATGTTGAGTTTGTTAGATTTAAGGTATCCGACTACTTGCGACAACTTTTTTTTGAAAAAAAGGAAATATGGAGATCTTTTTGTGATTTTTATATTTATATAGTATATTTTAAGGAAAAATCCTAAAATTGGTAAAAGAAAAAAATTATTATTATTAAAATGGGAAAAAACTAGTAAAAATGTACGAAAAATTACATAAACGGGGCCCGCTCTCTACAAAGATTTTATGAACAAATTCTCAATTTTTCAATTTTGATGTGTTACTTTGTTATTCCTGTTTGAAGTGATCTTCACGATAAGAAATATTTTAATTTTTACAAAAACTAGAGCACTTTATCTAAGTCATTATACGAAATTGCTTAAAAAAACATTGACTATATTCACATAAAGAGCTGCAAATTTTGAAATAAAACAGTTATTGATAAATCTGAAGATCAAAACACTTCTACTGTTATGCAGAACATAAGCAAAAAATTTCAGCTAATTATTTTCAAAACTTTTTGAGCAATCGCGGTCCCCGTTTGAGTTTTCGAAAAAAACACGTTTCGCGTAAAACGCATTTTAAAGTTTGACATCTTGTGTAAAGTTATGGCATTTGCTTTTACTAAAACACTTGTAGTTTTTGTTCTAGTGAGAGGAAAATAAAGTACTTGGTATTGTTATTAAGTTAATAAAATGGTCTATAAAATAAAATCATAAAAAATTTTGCCAATTTTTGAAAAAAATCATGGTTTTAGGGGGTAGTCGGATACCTTAAATTAACACAGTGCTTTGCGTTACTTTTAAATTCACAGTTAAATTCATCATTATCAGTCACTGATGAAAGGGTATTCTCTCTCTTTTCTGGAAAATCTTTCGTCGTTAAAAACTTAGGTCCATTCCCCACCACAAAGAGTTGTTGAGAAGACTGGACGGGTCGAGACCTCTTGAAACGAGGTCAGCTGGGTTCTGTTCCGAAGAAACATGATGCCATTGCTCTGCGTTAATCAAGTGTTGGATTGTGGCAACTCTATTTGCCACGAAGGTTTTAAGCAAGTTAGGCTCCTTCTGGATCCACGCTAAGACAATAGTCGAGTCACTCCACAGGTACACGGGGGGTGTTTTCATTTGTAAGGCAGTCTCAACTCTTTTCATCAGTTTTGCAAGAAGAACGGCGGCACACAGCTCGAGTCGCGGCATGGTAACACTCTTCACAGGTGCTACTCTGCTTTTACTTGTTACAAGCTTCACTGTTGTTGCACCATCTGGCGATTGAGAACGGCAATATATCACTGCTCCGTAACATTTCTCTGACGCATCAGCAAAACCGTGAAGTTCTACCCTTGTCGCTTGAGGATGCACAATACATCTACCAATGCAGATACTTCTTACACTGTTGAAGTCCTCTAGGAAACGATGCCACTCTTTGGCTCTCTCAGAAGGCAACTCGTCGATCCAGTCGATTTTAAGACTCCAAAGACTCTGCATGAAGATCTTGGCTCTTGCGACTACTGGACCTAATAGTCCTTATGGATCAAACAGTCTAGCTATTGTCGAAAGGACACATCTCTTGGTGTAGGAGTCTTTTAACTCCACTGCAATTTTGAAAATAAAACAATCCTCTTGTGATTTCCAGGACACTCCTAACGTCTTGGTTTCAATTGGATTCTCGAACTCATAGTCTCCGAGGATGTTTGAAGCCAGTTCCGGATGACCACTACCCCACTTGTGCAATTCCATTCCTCCCTTTTTCAAAATGCCGGAAAGTTGGTTTTTCAAGGCCTTGGCTTCCATTAAAGACGCAGCGCCTCAAAGAACGTCGTCCATATAAAAGTTTTCTCTTAGAACAGGTGCAGCCAAAGGAAAGTTCTTCTTTTCATCTCTCGATAACTGCAGTAAAGTTCTCGTTGCTAAAAAGGGTGCACTCACCGTGCCATATGTGACTGTTTTCATCTCAAAGGTTTTCACTGGATCCTCTGGACTTTCTTTCCACAAAATTCTAAGCAACGGCTGTTGGCTCTCATGGATGAGTATCATTCGGTACATCATCTTCACATCTGCCGTAAAGACATAAGGATGCTCTCTAAATTTAATCATAATTGTAAACAGGTCATTTTGAACCAGTCCTCCATTGTATTGTATGGAATTCAACGATAACCCATTACTTGTAGGATTGGTAGCATTAAAAACTACCCTCAGCTTCGTTGTGCTCTTTTCTGGTCTAAGGACGCCATGGTGTGGCATATAATAGGCAACCTCAGAGTTGTCATGCTCTGCGACAACTTCTTTCATGTGACCAAGTTGGTCATACTCATGTATAAAGTCTCTATACAACTTAAGATATTGAGGATCTCTGATTAATCGAGTCCACAGCGCATTCAATCGTTTTAGAGCGATGTCCTTCGACTCACCTAAACAATTTGGTTCGTTTTTAAGGGGCATTTTAACCACATACCGACCCTCCTCATCTCTAGAATGCGTTTTTAGGAAGTGATCCTCACAAAAAATTGCTTCTTCATTTTTAGGTTTCTCTACCTCAACGTTTTCCAATTCCCAAAACATTTTTAAAGTTTGATTTAAATCTCCTTTAATTAATCCACAATGAACCCGTGCTTCAGTATCTGCAAAACTATTGCTCCCTGAAGCCACGAACCCAAACACAGTATTTTTGGAAAATAAGATTAGAATTTTCAGAACGAATTTGCCCACTACACAATAATTCATAAAAAATTTCTGCACCCAATAAACAATCAATGGGACCTGGCACATAAAAGGAATCATCTGCTAAATTTATATTTTCAGGAATTAATCCTTTCACATTTAGATTTTTAACTGGAGTTAAATCAGTAATTTTATCTACAACTAACATTTTTATTCTCTTTTTATAACTACCATCGGAATTCAAGATTTTCGTAGTTACGCAATTTTTAACACATACAGAGGAGTCATTTAAACACGTGACCAGAATATTTACTTTTTCTTTTCTTAATCCTAATTTTTCTACGAATTTTTCGTAATTAGATTTGTCATAGAACCGACGTCAAGCAGACCTCTTATTTGCCATTTCTCGTCGTATGAATCTTTTACAAAACACTTCACGGAACTCAAAAACACACTAGTGGCTCCCTTTTTTTTTTGATTAATTGCAAACACCGCATTACTATCTTTCTCCGAAACCTCTCTAGAGGGAAAATCAGGGTTAAATTCTCTCTCTCCTCGTGCTTCCGCATTTAACCTTGACTCTGTTGATGGATGGAAAGCATTCGACGTACTATGGCTTGTTTGAAAATCCGTATTTTGTTTGGGAAATGTAACGAGACATGGTGCCTCTTAGCACATAATTTACAAGGTTTCGCTTTGCACTTCGACGCCATACAACCTACTCTTAAACACAGAAAGCATAGTCGCTGTTTTTAACTATCTCTACTCTATCATGAACGGAAAGTTGTTTAAATTTTGTACAAAAAGGAATAGCATGATTTTCACAGCAATATGAACATTTTGTTTCATTGACATCGGACAAAAAACACTAGTTACACCTTTTAACCCCTTTCTGTCGACGCCACTCTTAAAGAATTTATTTTGTCGGAAACCCGTATTTATTTCATTTCTACTTGAAACTTTAGATGACATAAACAAATCTAATTCACGACCCAGCTTATCTGGTGTGTACCAATTTTTCGCACATTTTTAAATTAATATAACTGGTCAGTTTTTGATCAAGAGAATTAATTATCTGATCGGCAACAATTAACTGGCATAATTCATTAAACTCATTAACGTTTCTTAATTTACAATAATAATCAAACATTGCTTCAATTCTAGAAGCAAACTGAAGATAGTTCTCATTTGGTAGTTTTTGGGACCTTCGAAACTGATTAAGTAATACTCGAGGTGTTGGTTGAAATTGTTTTAGCACTAACTGCTTGATTTTTTCGTAATCACCCAGTTCCTCTTGTTTAACATAAATCATTAAATTTCCCACCTTTTCTCCCAACATATTCAATAAAATCTCTGCTTTAAATTTATCCTCCACATTTTTTGTTTTAAAAGCTTTTTCTAGCGATTGAAAAAATAAATTATAGGCTTCTGTATTAGAAGGGACAGGTATTGTTAGAGTTTTGATACTTTTAATTAAGTTTTCAATATCAGATGGGACAGGTTCGAAATGTTCACTTTTCTCTTGCGCAGGGGACAATTTACATTTAGCATTAGTTAACTCAAGCTCTTTCTTTAACTGTTCTAATTTAATTTTTCAAATTCAATCTTGGCCTTTTCAGACTCTAATTTAAATTTTCTTGTTCAATTTTAGCGGCCCTTTCAGACTCTAATTTAAATTTTTCTTGTTCAATTTTAGCGGCCTTTTCCGCCAAAAAACGCCATCAATTACACTTTGCAGAAACTCCTTATCAGTTTCAAAGATTTCACTACTCTCAATTAAATTTTTAATAATATAATTTTTGGATTCTGGGGTATGTCTAATCCCAGCTCCTCGGCGACCAGCAAAAGCTCGTCCTTTTTAAGACTTTTAATTGTCGACATTTTAACACATAACATTAATTTGATATAAAATAAGAAGCAAGGAAATCGCTCTTACTTCGACTGATGAATTGCGCTGGACTCTCAAGACACAGAAAATACTTCGGAAACTCAGTTTCTTCCCTCAGTATTCAGACACAATTTCCGGCACAATTTTAACTCATTACTACACGTGGTTTTTCTCCGGATTCTACCGGACCAATGTTATGGCTCACTCCGTCGAATACTCAGCACTCACTCAGAACACAGTTTTTAGTGGACTGGTGTTTATTTTTTACTCACAACTCTTTTTACAGTTACATCAGAATTACTGGGCATGCGCAGTCCAGGCAGCGCTGATGCGCTTGCGCAAACAATATATAATCAATAGTATTTAGTTCTTGAAGTAAAATGCGCTGTAAAATTCATCCATGTATTTTCCTAACAATTAGAGAAAATCTTGCAAAACCATTGCTACACCTCAATTCCTGGTTTTTAATCTAAGACATAGGCTGTGATGTCTGAGGGTCACACCCCCTTTGGAAATCAGGAAAAATTACCTTGGGGTTCGTAAGATGGGTGAAAAAATTAAAAATAAATTTAACGGAATATACAAATATACCACTGAGAAACTTTTTGAGAAAAAATAGTGGTTTTTTTAAATGTGACAAGAGTCATCTTAAGTTCTAGAGATATTACTCTCTTTTTGAACGACTTTAAAGATATATACTACGAAATCGTTGTTCTGAAATTTAGCTTCACATGATATCGCGTGTAACATTGCGTTTGACTTGTAACATTACTGTATGCATTGGAAAGCTTTTGAGATTCACTAAATTAGAGAAGTACAAGTAAAAACATCTACTTATATAAATCTCATGCATAACACTTTTTCAAACTATACTGATGAAATAAATTAAGAGACTTTGCGTATATTTAATCGAATTGCATGAAAAGAACTGAACTGAATGAAAATCACTGCTTCTAGATAAAAATGCGAACCTTGTACTGCAAATACGTAAGCGTAGATGTGTGTGTAGGCGGAGCCAGCAGAAGCGCATATAAGCGTGTTTAAGTTAAGACGTATTTCGTTCCACAGCACACCTCGGCGAATTTCTTGGTATTATTTTCAAGCAATTGGCTCAATTCAAATTGTAACAGTTAAAATGAGTAACTACCAGCGTTTAGATGATAGGATGAGGTGGCGAATTGGGAGGAAGCTAAAAGTAGGCCAATGCCAGATTTCCAGAGAGGCCAAATCCAGATTTGTAGAGAGTTCAATTTAACGCCCAGCGTCGTGTGTAACTTATGGAAACTGTTCCAGGATAATGGATCAATCGAGAGAAAGCCTTTTCAAGGTCGTCCAAGAGCCACGACGGCCAGAGAAGATCATCATTTATCGATTATGGCAAAACGTAACAGAGGAGCTACAGCTTCTCAGCTCTCTCGTTACTTGTATGCAGTCAGAAGAACTCGTGTATCAAGAGTGAATGTTTCAAAAAGACTTTATGAGAGAGGGTTGTTTGCCAGAAGACCCGCTGTTTGCGTCCCGCTCACGTCTACGAATAGGAGAGTATGTTTAGCATGGTGCAGACAGAATAGAGATTGGAGTATGGATTAATGGGCAACCGTTTTGTTCACCGATGTTCAGCCTAAACACCTATTCTCACCGTGCGTTCAGATAGAGAGCACCCCCTACGTACCCTCTAATGTCCGCGAAATCGACAATTATGTCGGAGGTTCAATGGTCTGTGTAGTATGGTCGTACACCTTGTCTCCATGTCTTGGAAAAAGGCTCTGGGACTGATGTGAGGTCTTGGAGCCCTATGTTCGCCTTCTCAGAGGTGTATCTGGACCCGAGTTCATTTTAATGGACTATAACGCGAGGCCACATAGAACTCTTCTGGTCTTCAAATTCCCCTCAGAGGGCTCACCTTCTTTAGTTTAGTACGGGTTTCACAATCTCGAGGTGCACTAATGATATTTTCCTTTTCCCAAGGGGTTTACTGTCTTTGATAAACGTGGGTTTCATGACACCTGGGTACCCTAGCGATCCCTCTCTCTCTCTCTCTCTCTCTCTATCTATCTATCTATCTATCTATATATATATATATATATATATATATATATTTCTGATTTCTGACCCTCTTTCTTGTCCTTAAAATATCCTTTTCTTCTTTTCATGTGTGGACTACAGACTACTATTTCAAATATACCTGTATGCAGTTATTGATTTTGTTTTTATTAGATAACTCATTATTCGTTATTAAATTTTTTTATTTATTTTGTATTGCGTGCAATTAGTTTAATCTTGTTTTAATTTTTCAGACTATTTATTTCGATAGTCGTATTATTACTTACTTTTTGACTAACACCGTTGGTTTTCTAACCCGCATGTTTGACGTATGCGGTGTCCCGTAAGGAGGAAAATGGTGTGCGTTCCCTTTTTTCGCCGTAGATGAGAGGCCTGTCAATCGGCTGGTGATAAGTCTCTTCGGTGACATTGCTGTAGTGTTCGTGCTGCAGGTAAGGACTTACCCATTGGATCCTCGCCCTGATGCTGAAGTACTATGTCCTAGGTATACTTCAGTTAACCACCGGGCCTGATTTCTGCCAGTTGACCGGCACATTGCCTCCCTTGTTGGACTCCGGGGTGGATGAAGTTTGTTTCGCGCCAGGCAAGTCAGCTGTGCCTGGGTAAAGGCCTAGTATTAACCAAAATAAATATTGATGTAACTTATATGCATGTAAAATTTTTACTGATATCCTTACTTAACAATGCCATGTCTCAGAAATCGCCATTTGCCATTCAAAAGGCACTCATTGCAATAGGAGGTGAACCGAAATCTTTGAAATGTTTAAGATCCGGGGGCCTTCTGTTCGAAACTATATCTGCCCTACAAACAAAAAGTCTTTTCTCCTTTTGAGAACTTTTCTCCATTCCCCAGCATCAAAATGTCCTCATAAATCACTCAACACATGCCGTGGTGTCATTTCCGAACCTGACATGTTGACCATCCGTAATGCAGAAATCCTTGAACGATTTTCAGATCAGGGTGTGCTTCAGGTCAAAAGAGAATTACAATAAAAAACGAAACAACAGTAATCCCTACTAAACACTTAATTCTGACTTTTAATAGCCCGAAACTTCCAACTAATATAAAAGTAGATTATTTAAACTGTAAAATCCCCTATTAATCCTCTATAAATATTGTTGGATATCTTAAGGTATCCGACTACGTTCAGAACCGTGATTTTTCAAAAGCGTATAAATGGATAATATTTATAATATTTAGTGTCACTTAGATTACAAAATGTATAAAAAATGGTTTTAAGAATATTATTACAATAAAAAATTATTTAAGTTCAATATTTTGACAAAAAATCAACATAGAATGACCCATTTTCAAATTATTCTCCTTTTATGAAAAATGCTTCTATTATAATAATATTTTGCCTGTATATAGCTCAAACTTCTTTACAGAGGCTCAACTAGAAGTTTTGAAATATATAACTTAGAAGTGGGTTTTATCCATGTTTTACGACAACAGAGGGGAGAAATTTTAAGAAAAAAAACGCCGATAACTATTTCAATTGGTTGTAACTCTGAAAATAATGTGAATTTTTCAAAAAAATGCCAGTGGACTCTCTGGAGAAGTCTTTATATAAGCAAAATATTATTATTTTAGTTGCATTTTTTTATAAAAGGAGAACATTTTGGAAAAAGGTTATTTTAAGTTAATTTTTTGCCCAAATATTGTATTTAAATAAATTTTTTTGTCAAAATGTCCTTAAAACAATTTTATACATGCATTCTAATCTAAGTGACACTAAATATGATGAAAATTATTCATTTATGCGCTTTTTTAAAATCACGGTTCCGAACGTGTTCGGATACCTTAATTTCTTACACCAGTGTATATTATTTTAGGTAGTTTATTAATCAAACGTTCTCTTTGCTCCTTTTTAATGTACTTTGTTATGCATTTCAACCATTCTGCTTATTGAGTAGAACTCCTTTCATTCATTTCTGTTTTCCCTTTCAGTAACCACATCAACCGTTGAGAGGTTATTCAAAGTCATCATTGTTGGCGATGCAACTGTCGGTAAGACGTCGTTTGTCCAAAGGTACGTCAACGATATTTTCCGTAAAGATTATAAAGGCACAGTTGGAGGTAAATAGATATTTTTTTCATGTGTATTCATATGTAGTTACAAAAAAAGAGTGTGAAAGTTTTAGTTTAAAACAGGAAGGGAACTTTTTGTTTGAAAGAAAAGAAGGTTACTAAATTTAGACATCTAATGAAAAAATAAACTGAATAGGTCAACCGAAAAAGACGTTCCAAGAAAATTTGTCAAAAAGTATTGTTCTTAGAAATCTGAATTCCTGTTTTTTAGCATAAGAGAGAAATTTTCTTTCCCTAAGAATGCATTAAACACCCGTTGTTAGAATGGTATGTCCATTCTTTTCGAATAAAATTTTCAAATAATATCCAGGCACAATAAGGTCACGGATTTTTTTAGTGGTTAAAGATTTATTTTTCCAATTACAGCCACACACAACACAAAAACATTATCAAAAGAAAACTAACTACGAACATTTAATTAGTTAAAACCATCTTTCTTCCATACTCGCCAAAGTCACCGCATTCCGCCATGTTTTTCCTTCCTTCTTTTCCTGTCTGACTTCGATGGCCGCACCACCTATAAAGTTTTACATGCCAGACCAATCTTACACGCCCCACCAACGGAAGCACATGCTCATATTCAATGACCAGGTGCTAAAAGAAAGTCACACACAGTCCTACTTCTGATACCTAAACCTTAGTTGAAGACTACCTAGTTTAATAACACGTTAGGCATGACTAATAAAAACAGTAATACACACAAATGTATTGAAAAATAGGAAATAAAATAAGGTTACATATTCATGAATATAATAAGATTAATGTTTTCACACTCATTCCATAACACAAGAGGCATGGCTTAAAAAACATTAATACACCTAAGAAAATTAGAATTAAAATCCACTCTCTTAACTTTTCCTCCCTCTCTATATTCATATAGTAAATAACCAAACTAAACTTATCTCACTATGAACACCAAGTTTTTCAAATAGCATCATTAAATTTATTCTAGGAGTACATATGTAAATGGCTAAATACATAAATCAATCATTAATAGACGGTTTCCTAATACACTATGAAAATTTCACTTTTAAACATATGCATATACACCAATACAAAAAAATAATAATAAAAGGGATACATTCTAGTCCAACTTCAGAAGGATGATTTTTATCCCCGCCCCCACACACAGTCCAATCTTAAAATGTCCACTTGGGGGGGAGAAGCAAATGTCATTTTCGAGCGTCCAGCTCCCGAAAGTATTTTCTCCGTTTCTCCATCCACGCTGGGTCAACGACCTTAAAGTCTAGGGGTCGGGTTTCACCCCTTACCTCCCCGTCCCGGTAGATGTTGTCGTGTGTTCTCAATTTAAGCCGAACTTGTTTCTTAGTCTTTCGATTCTCTCTTTCTCGCGATGATCGTCGTATCTTCTTAGTACCATCTCGCTTGATAAAATCCGTCAGTTTCCACGCAAGTTTTCCTATTCCACTTTTATCCCGCGAATATTCACGTCTAAAACTCCAGTGCTGGGGTATAAGTACCATGTTGCTTGTGGTTTTTAGATTCACTTTTTGTTGTAATTCGGCAACTGTCATTCTGCTTAAATTTTTGCGTTTTCTCTTTTAGGCAATTTTGGCTTTTCTTCTTCAATTTCATCCTCACCAAAGACCATTCGCTATTTACTAAGGATTACGGGATTAAGATCATCTTTATCTTTTATTACATCAATTTATGTTTCTTCTTTTTCTTCATACATCTCATCCTGGGCAGGAACTTCTTATAAGCATTTCTGTTTGTCTGCTTTTATGCCTCTTGAACATGTCGCGTCTGCTCTTCCACAAGCCATCTTTCTTTTTTCAGTCTCATTTCTTCTTCCAAAGCTATTCTTTCGTTCTTTCTTCCTTCCTCTTCCATCTTCGCCCTTCCTCTACTGCTTTGGCTTCCTCATCAGCCTTGAGTCTGGTCTCACTGCTAAGATTGGATCTCGCTTCGTTTCCAATGTTGCCTCTATCTGTCGACACTTCTATGTTTGGGCATGCTCTTGCGAAACGACCTTCTCCTTCCAACTCGATTAGGTTTTTCAGGAGTTCGAACTCCATTTCGACATTCCTCATCCTATGCTCGAAATCGGCCCGTCTCTTCCTTTCCGCAATTTCCATCTCTTCTTTTATTTTACCCTCAGCCAATTCCATCTCTTCTTTTCTCGCGCGTTCCTTTATAATATAGTGTTTAAATACTCTCTACAAAACTCCTCGTCGAAGTATTTACTATTAAAAAGATAGCCTCTCTCAACTCAACCACTTTCAAACCAAGGATATCTTCAATGCCCATTTCCGTAGCCATAACTTGCAGGTCTACTTTTGATCCCTTTCCTAAAAATGCCATCTCGCCCCTTACTATAGTTATCCTAAATCAATTAAATAACACTCTAATTTCAAAACGCAAAAAGTATGCTTGATTAATCTAGGTAGGTCTTATATTTTTAAAGATGTTTTTGTATTTCTTTAGAATAAAATTTGCAAATTTATACCTTGGATGCTAAATTTTGCACATATGATAGACCAAAATGAAATTCAACAAAATATTATTACTACAATAACAATAAAGATTTCTGCTGCATAAAATATCTCAATTTTTCAAAATTTATAATTCTGAAGATTTTCATAAATCATAGCTATTAAAAAAAAATTAAAAAAATATCTCTGCGTTCAAGTCCCTTTCACAAAATAAATCAAAATAACAGTAAAAGAAAACAACCTATAAGCCAAAATAAAAATCATCAGTAATCTAAAAACATATTTGACATCTCTGATACTTAAAAAAAAATCATATACTCATAAATACAAGTTCTACTTGGCAGACACAATATTCTTTAATAGTATTCAAAAAGAAAAATAAGTTATTACACTTTAATCTAATAAAAAAAAATGCACAACACAGAGTTCCAAGGAAAGTTCTGCTAATGACCCCGAACAATCACTCTCACTTTTTTTTTTTTTTTTTTTGCGTACTCAGCGCAAAGGTTAAAATCCTATTTTCATAAATGAGTTATACGAGTACAGAAAATGAAATGAATATATATATATATATATATATATATATATATATATATATATATATATATATATATATATATATACTTCCTTTTTTTTAAACCACCAAGTATTATGTAACTGAGTTAAATAATGAACAAATCTTTCAACAAATAGTGCACATTTCACATAAAAAAATTTATATCCTTTACTTCGATATTCTGCTTAATGACATCTAATTTAATTCGGTAATATTTTAATACCATAAATATCTGAACTGATGTTCAATAGAAATACATATATCTAATATTTCATAATGTTTCTGGTGAAACCCAATAAATATCTGAACTGATGTTCGATAAAAATACCTATATCTAATATTTCATAACGTTTCTGGTGAAACCCAATAAATATCTGAACTGATGTTCAATAGAAATACATATATCTAATATTTCATAACGTTTCTGGTGAAACCCAATAAATATCTGAACTGATGTTCAATAGAAATACATATATCTAATATTCCATAACGTTTCTGGTTAAACCCAATAACTATCTGAACTGATGTGTTCAATAGAAATACCTATATCTAATATTTCATAACGTTTCAGGTGAAACCCAATAAATATCTGAACTGGTGTTCGATAGAATAATATATCTAATTTTATATAATGTTTCTGGTGAAACACAAATAATACTTTTAAACTCTTGGGAAAAAAAATAGATGATATTAATTAATTCTCAATTTAAATCAAAAGAAATGCGTTTTCTATGACAGAAAACCAAATATTTTTCACAGTGACCATTTAATGATTATAATGAGTCACACCGAACAATGTTCTCTCCGACAGAAAACTAAAATATTTCTCGCGGTGATCATTTAATAATTATAATGACTCAACCGAACAATGTTTCTTATTTTAGGGATTCTGTAATGAATCAACGTACATCAGTTAGACTGTAAACATATCATCTATTCCAAAACAACATGCAATTAATGATAATGTACTCTTTACATTTTCCTTCAAACAGTAAAATTTTAATGTGTGAGTGTGATTTCCTCCCTCTTACCCGGTATTTCGATGAAATCTCTATACCCTACCGGCTGCGCAAGTTAGAATGGTAGGTCCATTCTTTTCGAATGAAATTTTCAAATAATATCCAGGCACAATAAGGTCACGGATTTTTTTAGTGGTTAAAGATTTATTTTTCCAATTACAGCCACACACAACACAAAAACATTATCAAAAGAAAACTAACTACGAACATTTAATTAGTTAAAACCATCTTTCTTCCATACTCGCCAAAGTCACCGCATTCCGCCATGTTTTTCCTTCCTTCTTTTCCTGTCTGACTTCGATGGCCGCACCACCTATAAAGTTTTACATGCCAGGCGAATCTTACACCCGTATCTGACAATAAATATATTATTTTGAGACAAGAAAGATTAATGCTAGGCTACACAAAAAATTAATGTTAAGGCTGATGTTTTTCTTTTCTTTAAAGTGGTAGAAAAGCAATTACATAGAGATAGAAACTACATTTTTTTAACAATAGATGGATGCGTATCATCTGCACATCATTTATTTACTATATGGAACTCACACATTCAAACAATTTATATCTTAAAATGATGTAAGATTAATTAAAAATAGTCGACAGCTCTTACTGAATTTGTATTATAACGAAAATATTATTAAGAATTTTTTTTTTACTTTATGCTCTATTATATAAATTAGATTACGGAAAAGAATGGGTTAATAAGAATGACCAAACTTGCAAATTTTTTCCTAGCCCCCCACACACAAGGTAGTTTAGAAACAAAGGAAGCATTTCAAAGAAATAGCTTTGTCCAAATTTATAAAGCACTTATTCTCTCGAAGAAAAATTTCAACGTACATTAGATTTTTAGTTAAGTTTGTTGAAACACTTTTTAAATTTTAGAAAGCAGATGATCACCAAAATATTTCTGAATGTTCCTTTTGCCTTTTTTATGACCTAATTTTTTGTACTCTAAAAAAATCTATTCTCTCTCAATTAAACTTTTAAAACTTTTTACAAACCATTATTTTCAGGCATGGTGAAATAAAATGCCAAATTAATTTGACATTTTTTTTTCTGCACAATACGTTAATTTCTTAAAACACTCCTTAAGTTGTTCTTTTCCTCACCCTTTTTACAACCTACAATACTCTATTTCAAAGTGTACTTCTTACTCAGTTAAAAGATAACCCAGTTAATTCAAAAACCGCTCATAAAATATTTTTAAACTCATATTTGAATAAAATTTTCTCTGAAATGATAAAAGTATAAGTACCCTCTTTTTTGCATTGAATGTATTTCTTACAATTCAAATTTTGCTTTAAAAACAACAACGTCTTAAAATTAAATTTTCTAATGTGCAATAAAAAGAATTTCATGAGGATTTTGAATATTTGAAAAGCTACTAAAAAATTTACAACAGAAAAGTTAAAGAAAGTGCGATATATTATTTTTTCAGAAAATTTTTCACTTGGAGTTTAATTTTTTAGTCTCCTTCTATATCAATTCAAAAAACATGTTAACCTTCTAAACAATTCGAAAACATGTTAATCAAAATATTTTATTTTTTCTGTTAAATCTTGATTAGAAATTTTTCAAATGTTAGTTTTAAATCTTAAAACAAAAGAATCAGTTTAAATGAATATGAAAAACCGTACAAAATATTTACAGCTAAGAAGATAAGAATATTTTTAATATAATATACACTCATATTAAGAAGATTGTTCCAAAAAAGTTTCATAAAGTTTTAAAAAATTTGGAAATTTTAGAATTTTTTGAGTTTTCTTAACTTCTGAAGTTCCAAATGATTTCCAATTGCAATAGAGAAAATGAAGAATGGAACGTACTCTATACAGGAGGACATTCCAGTTGAAAAGAGCAGTAGACTAAAATCTGCACTAAAGTCAAGTTAGAAAATATTGATGTGAGGGCATTTTTCCCACCCGAAAGCGTGTTTTGAGTTTGAAATACTCAAAAACCAATTTCGCAGATTGTTATTGATAATCCAAATCTCTCGAAGAATGAAATGCTTTAATAGTTTGCATTCAAAAATTTATCTTGATTTTTTTAAACGTACTCCTGATAAGGAATTTTGTGAAAAGAAAAAGCCTTCTTGTTTGTTTTTCTTAAGAGTGGGGCCAGCCTTTAATAGAAAGACGCGACGCACCAATACGCCTTGGTCCTGCTTCTCTCGAACCTTTCTTTCAGGGAGACATGAAAGACTACCATTCATTCAATAGGATTCATTAAACAGTGGGGGCCAAAATTGTGGACACTTTTTTCAATTATGTTCTTTTAAGTTTGTATGCTTATAGAAAATGTTACGTTGCACAAAATTCTAAGTATTTTATATCATTTTAAAGGGACTTTAATTCTTAATGCAATACAAAAACGAAAATTTAAATATTTATAACGCAAAAAAATGTTATGCGCAATAACATTCGATATACATTAGATACTGATGATAGCAGTGAGTTATCAGAGCTTAGAGAGGTTGCCTTTATTCATTATTACAACTTCACATCGATGTTTCATTGAGCTGAAAATAGTTTTAAGCTCTTCCTTCGTTATTACATAATGCCAGGAAACAATTATATCCTTAATTATTTCTTTTTTATTTTATGGGTACCTCATTCGGACATGAGTTTTCAGACGGTGCCCCAAGTTTTCGATAGGATCGAGGTCAGGACTGTTTCCTGGCCAGGACAACAACTCAATGGTCTTAGAGCTGTACCAGTCTTTCAATTACTTTAATGTGTGGCAAGTATCAGAATTTTGCTGAAAAATAAATGAAGCATTGTTGGTTAATAGATCCTTGATGGAAGGCAGAAGCTGGGATTCTAGAATAGTGTCAATATATTTTATGACATTCAGTGTCCCATCGATGATATGAAGGCGACCGATACCATCTGCTGATATGCATAACTAAATCATAAAACTATGTGGGTACTTCACAGTTGCCTGGATGCAGTCAAGATGTAGCATTTCTGCTATTCTACGTGTTACATATTCCAGGATATCGCTACTGAATAAGGATATTTTAGTTTCATCCCTCCATGTAACTTGTGACCTCTAAGCATTTGTCCAATTAATGTGTTCCATTGCCCACATTGTAGTCTTTTTAGCGCTGCTGTAAATTGAAATAAGATTTTTTTCGTGAAATTCTACCTCTTAGTCTAACATCTGCTCATTTTCTTTTGATTGTTTTTGAACTGTCAAAAACACCAGCATCACTCAGATAACTTCTGATAAATGTCCATGAAATTCTTTTATCTCTGAAAAATAGTATTTTTGTTCTTCTGTGTCATTCATAGATGTGGTGCACCTTTTTCGACCTTTTCCTGCTTTTTTTTTATTAAATTAGTCTCCTGACATCTTAAACAAAATTTTCAGTCTCCAGATGTGGTCACTGAACAGCCCATCTGTTACATAACTTTAACAAAGGAAATACCACTTTAACATCACATATGTATTTAGTCTACTCTTTTATTTGATGTCATTGCTTTTTGACTAAATATCATTGTTATCCTGGACAGAAAACAGTCCTGACCTCAATCCTATCGAAATCTAGTGGCACCGTTTAAAAAATCTTGTCCGAATGAGGTACCCATAAAATAAAAAGGAGATAATTAAGGATATAACTGTTTTCTGGCATCATGTAATAATGAAAAAAGAGCTTAAAACTATTTTCAGCTCAATGAAACATCGATGGGAAGCTGTAATAAAGAATGAAGGCAACCTCACTAATCTCTGATAACTCACTCCTATCATATCTAAAGTGTATCGAGAGTTATTGCAGTATAACTTTTTTTACATTGTGAATATTTAGTTTCATTTTTGTATTAAATTAAGTACTTAATTCTTTTTAAAATGATATAAAATACTTAGCATTTTGTACTACGTAACATTTTCTATAAGTATACAAATTTAAGAAACATAACCATTTAAAAAAGGGCCCCCAATTTTGGCCACCTCTGTATTTTTGAAATAGTAAATGTAATTTACCAAAAAAGGCGACAATATCTCAAAGTTTATATATATGTATATATATATATATATATATATATATATATATATATATATATATATATACATATATAAACTAATTCTCTACAAACAAGATATAAACTTTCACATCAATCATATTCGAAAAAAACACAGAGACAGTAAAGAGAACATACAATGAAGGACACTAGATTAAAAATTATAAAATGGATGCTGCAGTATTATAAACATTGCTGACTTAGGACAGCTAAAATATAAAAAAAATGTTTATATAAAAGTGGAGTTGTGAACATATATAAAGAAAATATACATATATATATATTTTAAAATACATATTACTTTGTAAAAAATTTGATTTCCTATTCACAGGAAATAAGCTTTATTGGAAATAATAGAAAATGTTCAATGAAAATGAAAATAAAACAAGTAATATAAATAAAATTTTAAAGTCAATTCCTCTACTTCGTTAGAAAAACGTACTGTTGCAATCAGTTGTAACTTCAAAAGAAATAACGCAGTTTAAATTTAAAATTAAAAAATGAAATTTAAATAATGAATTAATATTTGAAAAAACTTGATCAATATCAAGTATCATCCACTACAAATTTAAAAAAATGTATTTGAACAGATGAGTAGAAAGTATTTTATTAACGACTGAAAATCTGAACAAGATATATATATATACAATGCTCGCCACCGTAAACGCAACAGCCTAAAGGAAGCATGCAAATATCATGAAATTTACAACATGTATTAGCGGAGGTAAGATATGCAAATGATAAGAATTTCAGCGCAGACACACATCACGCGCGCCTGTGGCGCCACCTCAAAGCGCTATTTAAGGCTTGGAGATTTCGACGATTTCAAGTTCGGAAATTGTGTTTTTCTTGTGTTTTTTTTTTCAAAAAAAAACGACCAGTTATATCTCGTAGAAAACAGCGATCAGCTTTTGATCAGGTATCCGAGTTCGACAGAGGAAGGATAGTGGCCTACCGAGATTGTGGATTACCTTTCACGGAAATGGGTTGTCGTGTTCGAAGAAACCAAACAACTGTAATACGGATATGTGACCGTTGGATGCAGAAGGGTACGATGGACCGACGTGGTCGATCGCATCCACCTCAGTGCACCACTTCACGTGAGGACAGGTAAATTGTGCGCATGGCAGTGACGGATCACTCAGTCACATCACGAACCATAGCACACCACATAGAGTCTGTAATGCATCATTCAGTGTCTGCGCATACCATTCGATGCCGTTTACAGCATAGTGGTCTGTCCGCAAGACGTCTATTGCTTGGTCTATCCTTGACGCAGAACCACAGATGTCTCCGCCGCTAATGGTGCGATGAAAGAAAGATGTGGGCGGCAGAATGGAATGTTGTCTTTACTGGCGAGTCACGCATCTGTCTGCTACACCACGATGGTCGGATTCGAGTATGGAGACACCGTGGAGAGAGGATGCTGAACAGCTGCGTTATGCACCGCCACACTGGTCCTACACCGGGTATTATGGTATGGGGTGGTATTGGATATCACTCTCCCACTGCTCTAGTACGCATTGCCGGTACTTTAAACAGCCAGCGCTACATTCCCGAGGTGTTGGAGCCAGACGTCCTTCCTTACCTTCGGGGCTTGGCCACAGCCATATTTCAACAGGATAATGCGTGACCACACGTGACACGCATTGTTCAAAGGTTCTTCGTCAATCACCAGATTGAATTGCTTCCCTGGCCGGCTCGCTCTCCGGATCTTACACCGATAGGAAACATGTGGCTCATGGTTGCTCAACGATTGACCCGGATTGCACCCCCAACTGCCACACCAGATCAACTTGGCAAAGTTTGGAAGCTGCTTGGTCTGCTGTACCCCAAGATCACATCCAAAGTCTCTTTGAATCAATGACGAGGCGTGTGGCAGCGGCGATCTTTAACAATTGAGGGTACTCTAGCTACTGATTCTGGCAGGAACCATACTTCACAGAAGTCTATAAATTTAATCATTTGATACTTGGTCAACATGTTACCTACAAAATAAATTATATATATATATATATATATATATATATATATATATATATATATATATATATATATATATATATATATATATATATATATATAATGTTTTAAATTTGTGTGTTCCTCCTCTTGGAAGAACATCTCTCGAAGTATCAGCGTGAGCTAGAGGCGTAGGATTATAACGAAAGGACTGGGGTCAAACATTATCTTAATATGACTTTATTAAGATATTCAACTTAAACCTTCAGCAAATTAAATTATAATAATTAATATGAGAGAATCTACGATGACAAAATACGCAACACACAATATATGTAAATTTATAATAAGACTTAATCTAATTCAGACCACTATCAATAAGTGAAACGCCTAATCTCCTATTCTAATATTAAATAATCTATCCTACCTTATATTACAGCTTGGAGTAACGATCAATCTTGTTCTATGCTTAATCTTGTTTTTTTATGCACTGGGGTACCACTTGGCCGTTTCATATATTCGATCACTAATAACTTGTATACATGTCACGCAAAACTCATTCAGACTTGAAACACGAACTGTAATAACCATCAACTGCCACAAACTAACTTCAATTTGTCAAACATTAGCTTACATTGCCCTTCAGCTTACTCTCTGTCCCGATATTTAAACGCTTGTTCATTTGCATCTTTCATTCAAACTTCACTTCTTGGATTTGGTTGGAAAAGAATTGCCGTTAATTCTGTCCCAAAGAACCCAAAGGACATGTTAAAGAAAAGACGCGTGAGCTGTCACAATCCCTCCAAGGAGCAAAACGTGATTTATTCGAAGGTCTTAATGGCCCTTAAGAAATTACGTGTCTAAATTTTATTCTTCTACTTCTAACTTTCCACGCTTTAAATTTTAACTTCGAATATTCATTCTAACCATTAATTTCCAATGCTCCACTTAAATTTTAATTTTCACTATTCATCTTAAGTTTAATTTTTAATATTTCTCCTTAATTTGATTTTTCAACAGCCACCATAAATTTTACTCAATTAACTAGACCAACATTCAGAGTTATGCATATTAAACACGGTAGATTCTCACATGTACAAAATAAGTGGACATGTCCCATCCGTGCGAAGGGACCGAAGGAAAACCATATATGACTTAAATGGTAACAAAAAAATGAGGTCCGCATGTCCCTTAACTAACTTAATTCTACTTAAATGCTACTTAAAGTATAAAAATTCGGCTTCTTTATAGTTTCATTATCCTTTGTACAAAGAAAAATTAATCATTACAATTTTCCACATAGACTTCAGCTTTTTCACAATCTTCTTGCCCTCCGTACAGATAAATATCAGTCTCAAGTTCTTACCTAAATGGAAATTTTGTATAGACTCCAGGGTCTGTCACCCTGAAACAAAAACTTCCTAAGTCATTTGGCAAAACCAAGTTTCACACATTATGATTACATTTCACAATTTTTATACATTACATATCACTTTTAAATTACAACTAATTTCTATACATATATTTCATCTGGCTTTTTCAGAAATTTACCCTCAAATCGCGCAGCGCTGGTTAATGTTATGTTAGTAAGCTGTCTGCGCCGCGTTTCCAAATACCAGATGTACATTAACATGAAACAATGTAACAATACATATACATACACTATACAGTTACAAACATTTTTCAGTAAACCATTAAAACAAATAACCAAAGGAATTGTCGCATCTTAGCGAAGTCATACATACAAGTAAACAAATGCATATTTACAATTGTTTTCTCCATACATTAAAAAAAATTTACCAAGACAGAAGCTTATTTTTCTCTTCTAGAAAAACACACTCATTGTAGAGACCACTTTTGCTTGGCTTCTTAAATTTTAAATATCTGACCGTGACTTGCTTCATTGCAATAATTCTTCCGACCACTTGTTCGAAAGAATATGAAAAGAAATGATACAACCTGGTTCTTATGACTTGTAGTTGGCATTTTCTACCAGGACCTCCACGGATAGAGACTTTCTCGTACACGCTCCTTCCTTTCCTGGTCCTGCCGTTGTTGATCACCTCCTCGTCTAGCATTTTTGTTGTTTGATCTTGTTCGCTCTTCGATGTAGGGGTTGTCGTTCCTTCCTCTGCTTTTTCTGGATCGAACTGGTCCTCCTTGTTGTGTCTTCCTCTCTATGGTTGGTCGGGACTCCATTCTTTTTCCACTTCATGGTCTGAGGTTGTAGCCGCTTGTGGTGGGCGTTACTGTTTCTTCTCATCGGATTTTCTTTCTAAATTTTGGCAGATTACTATTAGTTTTATAGCTCGACGACAAAGCTCTTTTAGGTACTTTATGTTCTGAACCCTTCTTAATCTTCCTTTCTGGTCCTCCCGACCCCGATTAATGTGATCTTTTAAAGCCTAACATTTCATTTTTGCTTCCTTTAATCCTTCTACTTTTCTCAGATCAAGAACTAGGTATTGATCTGATAAGTGGTCCGCGCTTATTGGTCTTATTTGTGTGTTTCTCTCCCTGATTATTTCTAAAACTTAACCCTTTTTCCTCCAACTCACGCTTTACTTCTGACCCTTTCTTTTTGCCATCTCGCGAGTCATTTGATCTCCGTTGTACTCTGTCAAAACCACTTGATTCGTCACGCAAACTACCGTTATCCGAACTACC
The DNA here is from genome assembly GCA_019973935.1 of Trichonephila clavipes. Classification (NCBI taxonomy): domain Eukaryota; kingdom Metazoa; phylum Arthropoda; class Arachnida; order Araneae; family Nephilidae; genus Trichonephila; species Trichonephila clavipes. The sequence continues at coordinate 449,855 of BMAU01017824.1, forward strand.
AGCTCCTATCTCCGTCTCGTCACATTTAATATGACGATATATTCGAAACTGATCTACATTAATCGTTAACCTTTTTCCCGCCTTCCATACCACTACGTTGTTTTTCTTTACATCTAATACTCTATACGAACTGTAAACTTGTGGGTTCTTTTCTGATCGTGTTCGCATTATGAATTGAAAATAATTGCAGACAGGGTTTTGTCCCACTGTTTATTCCACACCTTCTATGGGACATTTCTTAAAATAAAGAATATATTGAGATGTTACAAGATTACGATACATCGTCCAGCCGTGTCTTCTTTTCACGACCCCGGTTTTTTTCGCCGCCCTCTCCTTCTCTCCCCCGCTCCGAGCTTTTTCTCCTCTGTCCTTGCCAGATCCTTCTCTTTATATCGTCTCTCGTTCGACCTGTTGCCAGGTGCAGGCAGCGGTTCCTTACACGCCCCACCTAAGAGTAAAATTTGCCCCTTGTGGCTGATTTTACCATTTCAGACACCAGGAACAGAAAATTCACAAACCGTGAAACAGAAAATCCACAAACAGAACACACAATAATTGCAACAGTCAAAAGTCTTGATGATTGTTCAAGTCAAAGTTCCTTAAAACAAACACATGAAATAATATTAAGAGTTCACCCAATTGAAATAAGTGACTATGTTCCCAGAAAGATCTAAACTGTAATGGGATTGCAAACAGATACATAAAAAACACATTATACAAAATAAAACAATACTAAAAATATACAACACAGTCCTTATTTTCATCAGGACCATGTCTACTTCATTAGCCCATGAATGAATGCTCAATGAGTTCACTAAATCTATATTAAGTACACAGTAAATACTTTCCTACGGCTCTAATTTGCCTTTGGCCGGTATGATTTCCGACCCAACCCATCTCACCCATTCTAATACACAGTTACTTTGCTTTACACGATTTTTCCAAATTTGCATCAGAATGTCTATATCGACTATTCGAGATACAACAAACTGCTCTAACATTCTTAAAACCTGAGCCGTTAAATTACATCCATAAGAAGTGCATGCAGTCTTAAATCTCATTTCTTTAGTCATGTAAATTCCAAACGACATAACGCACGCGGCATAATTCTTCGTGAGAGAACGACAAAAATACCACTTCCACAAATCCAGTACCGTGACCCACGATGCTGCGCTATTCTTTTTCTACAAAACCTTCCCCTTTTCAACAAAAAGATAAATCCCGGTTCTCGAAAATATCTTTAACAAAGCTTCACGGGTTACCTTCGCACTGAGACTAGTCACCGGCCTAGCCTCGCCCCACCTAGTGTGCTGATCAACCAGACATAAAATATATGTATGTCCCTTTGAGCTTGGCGGATCAATTGGACCTATCAGATCCATATTCACCACCTGAAATGGCAATTCAGACCTTGCCACGGGTGTAATGGGTGATCGGTCTTTAATCCTAACCGATCGAGTGAGCTGACACTCTTTACATGATTCACAAAATTTCTTCCCATTGGAACTTAGACCCTCCCAAAATAAAGAATACTTGATTCGTTCAAGCGTCTTCTTAGGACCCATGTGACTACTGAACACTGAAGTATGCGCTAGTTTCAACACCTCAGTTCTTCTGCACTTCGGAATTACCAGTTGCCCAATACTCTCCCCGAGTATTTTATCCCTACGAAATAGATACCCATCTACTTCGTAGTAGTTTCCTTTGCCTTCCTTAGCATACTTCCAAGCCAATGCTAACTCGGCACAACACTCCTGTTCGGAACGAAAACTATCAGCCACCATGCTTCCTTTATCCATCTCAGCGGTCACCTCCTCATCCTTAGTACCCAATGTTCCCACTTCATTCCGACATGAAGTAATATTCCTTTGAGAATCCTCAATGTGCTCCTGTGCTTCTCCTGGCAGAATACCCAATGAAACCTCGGTTTCATCTACATTTCCTGAGTCAACCCTCAGGTCCTGAGAGCTTTGAGCCAGTGAATTCTCTTCACTCTGGGCTCCTCCCAATATATCCAAAACCTCTGGTGGAAGCAACACGTCTTCTACCAAAACTTCTGCCAAAGCACATAACACTTGCTGAAGCACCACATTAACCTGGCCACCGGTAGCAAGGCCAATTGGAACATATACTAAAGGACATTTAACCGCTGGACCGAAAATACCTTTCAAATAAATCGTGGAAGCTCCTTCAACCGATATTCTAGGAACTAAGTCTTTCTTGATAACAGTAATTTCCGTACCAGTATCCACTAAAGCATGAACTAATTTCCCATCTACACTGATAGATGTTTTCACTAATTTACTTAATTTGTCTTCAATAGCCCCCCTAGGAATGACTTTACCTAGCAAATCAACTCTAGCAGCTACCGTCCCATCTACCAATTCCGTCCCTTCTGTTGACACCTTATTCACATTAAGTCTTTTATTATCTACCTCTTTGTTTTTCGGACAATCCCACTTCTGACACCAGTGTAAACTTGTGGGTTCTTTTCTGATCGTGTTCGCATTGTGAATTGAAAATAATTGCAGACAGGGTTTTGTCCCACTGTGTTTATTCCACACCTTCTATGGGACATTTCTTAAAATAAAGAATATATTGAGATGTTACAAGATTACGATACATCGTCCAGCCGTGTCTTCTTTTCACGACCCCGGTTTTTTTCGCCGCCCTCTCCTTCTCTCCCCCGCTCCGAGCTTTTTCTCCTCTGTCCTTGCCAGATCCTTCTCTTTATATCGTCTCTCGTTCGACCTGTTGCCAGGTGCAGGCAGCGGCTCCTTACACGAACCTTAAAATTTTGGTTTAAATTTAGCTACCACTTTTCTTGTTGCCGAACTTAAAGGATGTATTGCTATCAAAACCGAATCATTCACCTTAATTTGCACATCACGCCTGCGTCTATTATAATATTTCTCCCATTTTTCATGCTTAGCTTTTGTGTTTCGTCTAGCCTCCTCAAATAATCTCTCAATATCTTCAAATGCAAATTCCGTTCCGTCTGATACCCTCACTAATTTCTGAAAAGCCGTAATCAACTTTCGATCTAAAAATAATTCTGCAGGGGGTTTTCCCCGTTGTTGCGTTTACAGTCGTACGAATAGCATAAGCAAACTCACGTAAGAATTGGTCCCATGTGTCATGTTACTCATTGACATAATTTGCAATCATTTGCACCAGATCGCGATTTACGCGGTCTGTTCTATTTGATTGAGGTATATACAACAGTCTTCACATGCCTTATGCCTTATCTCTCTCTTTCACTTAAATTCTCAAAAATATCGGAGATAAATTGGGGACCGTTATCACTAATTAATTTTATTGGAGCTCCAAAACGCGATATATAATTATATAAAATTATATGCTATAACTCGAGCAGAGGCTTTTTTTTAAGGGGTATGATTTCAGCCCACTTGCTGAAATGATCCGTAATTACTAATACATATCGGTTACGTCTTACTCTCGACATAGGATACGGACCTAACAAATCTAACGTAACTATTTCATTTGGATAATTTGATACAATTAGAATTAACCGAATAAATTTTCTCATATACGGGAAATAACAAACATCCCTTATTTTATGATAAGTTTTAAAACGTCCAAAATGACTTGTTAATGGCTTGTCGTAAAATTCTCTCATTCCTTAAAGATTTTAGAGAATGTATACTCGCATTTCTCCTAATGACGTTGCATATATCGCATAAAATAACAAGCCTTCAATTAAACAAAATTCTCGGGACCAATTCTCACTTATTGTCGCATTAACTGAGCTATCTTCTGGGTTTTCCAGATATCTATAGATATGACCTAATTCTGGGTCTGTTCTTTGCTCTTCTATTAACTAATCTCGTGACGAAAGTACCAAATCCCTTGATTATTGCACAATTAACTTTCTCTACTATTATACTTCCAATTGGATTTCTCGACAAAACGTTAGCAACTGCATTTTGAGTTTCGGAACGATGCTCCCATTCTATATTAAATTCTGCTAATTTTAATGCCAATCTGATCATTCTATTTGACAAATTTTTACCATGTTTTAATCGTGTTAACGACGCGTGATCCGTAATAATCTTAATCGGCAAAGAACCTAAATAAGTTCTGAATTTATTCAGAGCCCAAACTACTCCTAAACATTCCCTCTCTGTTACCGTGTAATTCCTCTTCGCAGCACTAAGCGTACGAGAAGCAAATACTTCTGGTCTCTGTTCTTGGTTTAGAACTGCTCCTAACCCCTATTGAGCTTGCATCCGTAAATAACTCAAAAGGTTTTTTGAAATCTGGCAATTTTAAACCTGGCGCTTTTGTTATGTCCGCCTTGACCGCGTCGAATGCTTTCTGCGCCTCAATCGACCGAATAAATTTTTTTAATTTTCGCTTAAGATTATAAAGAGGTTCGCAAAGATCGGCATAATTTTTAATAAATTTTGCGTACCACTGGGACATTCCTAAAAATTTCGACACCTCTTTTGAATTACGCAGGGGTTTACATTTTAACTATAGATTGTACTTTTGTTTCAGCAGTTTTAATTCCCTCCTTATTATTAATTAAACCCAAATATTTTAACTCATCACAACCAAATTTGCATTTATCCTTGTTTAACGTTAACCCCACCTCATGTAATAATCGAAAAACATCTTTCAAATGCTCAATATGTTGAGTGAATGATGGAAACGATATAATCACATCGTCCATGTAAACATTCACAAACATCCCTATCACGGGTTTGAGACTTATATCTATTGCTTTCTGAAAATTGGGAGCCGCCCCTAACAAGCCAAATGGCATTTTGCGGAAAGCGTAGGTGCCATTTTTCGTGACAAACGCAGTCTTAACTATATCACTAGGGTTCACGGCCATTCGAAAATATCCTGACCTAAGGTCGAGGGCTGACATTATCCCTGTATGGGGTATGTTCATTATTAAATCGTCTATTAAGGATAAAGGATACCGAAGATACTTTGTAATCGCATTAAGTTTTCGATAATCATCAGCAAATCCATACGCTTCCGGATTATCCGGCGGCAACCCATTATTCTGTCTGCATAACACAACTGGTGACGCGTACGGAGACTGAATGGGAATTATGGTTCCTTCTTTCAACATTTTGTCTACGTGATAATCGAGAATCTCCACCTTCACCCTATCATATCGGTACGGCCGGGAAACAACCGGTGGGTTATGTCCCGTGTCAATCTCATGATATAAAACATGCGTAAGCCCTGGTTTATCTGAAAACAATCCTTGAAAACTATGAAACAAATTATGTAATTCCCGTTTCTGTTTTTCTTCTCACCTGAGTACTCGATTTCTTCACTTGCTTATAAAAAAAATATTTTCGGTATGCTCCGATATAAGTGATTTCTCCGCTCCAGTGTCCCATAACGCTTTCGTAAAAGTCTCGTTTAATAAAATAGGAACATATGGAAGTTCCACAGGAGACATGCATATTGCTGAAAGTTTAACCGGTACCTTATTTATCGACTGCATCTGATTACCTTTAACATCACTCACTTTCACATTTAATCGTCCCCTTTGCCTTCTATCGCCTTGACTAAAATTTTCACTCGAACCCCTATTTCTTTGGTCCTCTCTGTTAAAATCGTCTTTTGTACCTTGATTTCTAAATTGATATCTCCTATCGTTAAATCTTCGATCATCGTTTTGAAACCTATTCCTGCTCTCGAACCACTGATTTCCTTGACGGCTATTCTCATAGTTACCCCTATAATCATTTCTACCATTATTCGGTCTACTCACCACTTCAGAATTTCTCCAATTTCCTCGATTATTACCAACATTAGACATCCTACGCTCATTCCAACCTCGTCCATCCACATTATCACTATTTCTCGAACCTCGTATTGTCTTGAATGAATATCTTTCCTCAAACTTAGCTAAGTATATATCAGAGGTAGTATATACCGGGTGTTTGTAAAAGAATATCGGAGTTTTAACGCTTTATAGTATTCATTACGTATAATATATTAGTATGATTCATACATCGAATGAAAGAGCAACTGCGCGAAACGTATGTTAATTTCCCCCCTTTCTCGCCGATCAACACGCTATTGGAAAAATGGCTACTAGTAAACAAAAAGCGTTTTGTATTCCCCAGTTTGCAGAAACAGAATCTGCAATGACTGGGCAACGAGCGTTCCGCATTAAGTTCGGTTGTCAACCTCCAAATGATAATAACATTCTTAGGTAGTTTCGTCAGTTTAAAACAACTGGTTGTCTGTGTAAAGGGAAAAGTACAGGACGACCAAGGCTGTAACTGGTTCTGCCTATCTTGACGTTCTACAACTATAGCTATTTCCTCAATTGGAAGAAAGTGAAACACATAACTTCTCTCTCATTGGGCAGTAAGATGGTGCACCGCCTCACTGGAATCTCTCAATAAACTATGGATCAAATATCACTGTACCCAAAAAATGGATTGGCCTCAAAAAACCTCTCAATAAAGCTTGTAGCACGTGGTCTCCGCGTTCAACCGATATGACGTCATGTGACTTTTATCTGAGGGTGTTCATAAAAGATTGTGTGTACATTCCTTCCTCTACCAGCTGACCTTTCAGACTTAAGACACATGATTGAAGCAGCTGTCGCAAGAATTTCCTCAGGCACACTGAAAAAAGTTTGGGATGAATTCGCCTATCTACTAGATTTGTGCCGTGTGACGAATGGGGCTCACATTGAACATTTGTAAACTTGTAGGTTAAACTGTTTCAGTTACTCTTTCATTCAATGTATGATTATAACTTACATGAGATAAATACTATAAAGCGTTAAAACTCTGATAGCCTTTGAGAAACACCCGGTATATTGACCTAAATAATACTTTCAATCTCACATGGATCATTTTGGCATGTTAGGCTGAATTCTGTTTTATTCAAACTCCCATTTTTCTTTCACTCTTGCGTCAGTTGATGATACTATACATATTTAACAAAATGTTCACAGTCAATTTTATAAACAAAAAACATATCCGTAAGCAAGGATATATAGTACTTTAAAAAGTATTTCAAATATAATTCCTCAAAGCATGATGTTTATTTAAATTTCAAAGGGATTAGGATTAGTTTCATAAAATAAAAATTTTGGAACGTTATACCTGTAGGAGTATATAATATAAGGTTGTATTAAATCAAACTGCATTTAAAAATAAATAAGAAAGAAGTTGAAATACTTTTAAGAAAACGGCATTTTTGAAAGTCTGAACAATGCACAATGTTTTACAAAAATTACTTAACAGCAAATTACAAACTAACCAATGAATGTGCAACATTATAAAAGAAAAAAAACACAGATAATCCCATTCCTTTTTAAAATATTTATAGCAATGTGAAAAAATATCAAAATTTTAAACAGTTTGACCTACTTCAGAAGGAAATAGGTCAGTGTTGTCGATAATCACCATTCGCAATGATAACCAAAGAATGTCATAATGGAGAAACGCTAATTTTTTAGCACTGAGTGTCATGACAGAAAAACGCTATATTTCTAGCATTAGCTTTTGCAGTTTAATCCACTTTATCTGTTTTAATGTATGTATTTAGTGTATGTATTTTCTATGTAGGTTTTATCACGTATTTTCGTTTAATTAATCTCACAAAAGCATTAAGAAATGCAGATGCTGTTAATCAGAGGCTTTGCGCAAAAAAGCTGAAACATCTGATTAGCTACATCACCACCGCTTCTTCCTTACTGAACAGATGTGAATGAGTTCATTGGTACTTCACATCGTGATTTGCATGTATGGTGAGAATTGATAAAAATATAATACTCCAATAGTTTATCCGTAGTACACCAACATATCCACCAATGTTATGCAAAAAAATGAGAGATTCTACTATATTCTGTTATTCACGAGTTTATATATATTACTTAAAATAACGTTATATTCTCGGGTCATTATTAAAGTTTAGGAAGTAATGAATGCTTATAAATATTCTACGATTCTTTTTAAAACTGTACAAATATTACATTCAGGAATTATAGTTTGTGTATAAGCTCTAAATCTTATCGTGTTGTGGTTGTCAGATCGATGCGATAAAATCGATTCAATGTAAATAGTGATAAATAATCGTCAACTGTTCGAATGGCATGCGTTCCGTTAGACTGCGGCCCACTGCACCGGTAGGTCTGATTTCGAGATCCCAGTATCCAAACTTTCCCCCGTACGAGCGTGGCGAAATCACAACTTCTCCCCCTTCCTTGTGCCAAAAATTTACTTTTACCTTCTTCCTTTAATCCAATTGTATTGTAAAAGGTCTATCCGCGAACCTTCAGCTAGTCCTCTTGGGGTAAATTTATTTCTTTTTAACTGTAAATCCTATTGAAACCTTTCTCTCTCTCTCGAAGACTTGATAAATTCAAATGAGTTGTTATATTTAAGCAAGGACATTTAGGTATGCGACTTTAGTAGAAGTTAGTCGATGGATAGCCACTGGATGGTCAATTATTGGTAATTGGAGAATAAGTTATAAGACTGAGCTTAAGAATTACGAATGTAGTAAGAGATTTACCGTGAGGTTTAGTGTTGAGGTCCAGAGTGCTCTAAGAGTAAGTGGAGTAGATTATACTCGTATGTTAAGTATCCTTAAGCCGAATGATTGCTCTTCTAATTAATGGTGTAGTGCATTTACTGCCTTTAGTTGTTAGTCTTAAGTAAGTGAGATAATAAATCTGATTTTGAACTAGTTATGGTTAATCTTTACTTGAGCCCCCAAACACCAACAACAGCCGGTTATTACAGTATGTCCTCTCTCAAATGTGGACAACTGCTCACACTGATCGCAGATCTATCTGCAAGGCATTGATACAGTCTACATGGGTCCATGTAACCATATTCGCTTGGAAATTATGTCTCGGCAATGGAATGTCTTCTATTTTATGCCCTATCCGGATGCTCCGTTGCATTGCGCTGGAGCTCTACTTAATCATTAGCCACCAAATTTTAAGGAGTGTAATCAGGAGTGTGCTTACGTCATTTCGTTCCTTTAGGATAATTCTTTCTTGATGCTTCACCTTTATGTATCAAAGTGTATTTTCTATACTTACTATGTCCATTCCTTTCGAAATATCACTAATTTTTCCTCTTTGAAATTTCTGTTCATAATGAATTTGGCCAGATGTCTTTAAAAATCACGCTAAACAATATATACCGTTAATTGGTTTTATAGCTAAAGTAATGTCAACTATTAGAACTTGGACACCTCGACTGAAACGAGAAAAAAATCTGTAATGATAAAGATCTGGCACGGGTATATATATTTGAGGTATCTCGATTTCTTCAAATTTTGACTTTAATCTCAAGTTTTATGAACGCAAAAAATACCTTCCGACATTTCTCAAAGTACTTAGGTACGCTTTAGCTCTTTTCTCAGAATGTAAAGGATGGGTTTTTTTATTTGTGGTCATCGCACTAATTGTAATTTGTGTGCGTATATATTTACAGGGTATCCCAAAATAGCACCCAAACCTCTTCGTTGGAAGTACATAACAAATGTTCAAAGAACTGTACGTGTTCAATCCATAGTTTACAAGAAAAATACGAAAAACAGATATGATGTCACAGCCGTATTATACACATCAACAGTACTATTTGAAAATACCGGGTGATTATAATTAAAGGTACACTATTCAGAAGCCTGTAGAACCTGTTCTGCTTATCGGATTTTGATGGAAATTGGAATATATGCTATATGAACAATGGGGAAACGATTTCTACAATGAAAAAGATCAGTACAAATTTTGCCCACCAGGTGGCTTTTATCAAAAATTCCTTACGCAAATCCATTAAACATCTGTATAAACTTGCAGTCATAGCCAGAGAATCATTCAACGTGAGTTAGTCATCGTTAATCGTGCTCTTACAAAAAACAAACAAACATCGAGCTTTACTGGTAAAACTGTTTTATCAGAACAGTAGCAATTATTTAGTTGCTCTGAGAGAATATCGTCGTTTAAAGGATCTGCGAAAAGGCCCTATATCAAGGATTGGTTTGAGGAAGATGATCATGAAATTTGAAGATACTGGAGATTCGGGTGTGCTGCCCGAAAGAGGTCGGGAACCGGTTGGGACTGAAACTCTCGAAGAAGTCTCTACTGTTGTGGTTGAAAGAGCCTCCAGTTCCATTCAACGTTTGCATCACATGGATCTGAAACGAAAACCATTTTAAAATGTATCGCAGAATTTTTTCGTACTGTCTCCCACGGAATCTCCATCTCATGTGACGTGAACTGGAAGCTCTTTCAACCACAGCAGTAGAGACTTCTTCGAGAGTTTCTGTACCAACCAGTTTACGTCCTATACCAGGTAGCACACCCGAATCTTCAGTGTCTTCAAATTTCATGATCATCTTCCTCAAACCAATCCTTGATATGGGGTATTTTCGCAGATCCTTTAAACGACGATATTCTCTCAGAGCAACTAAATAATTGCTACTGTTCTGATAAAACAGTTTTACCAGTAATGCTCGATTTTTTTTATTTATTTATTATTTTTTTTTGGTAAGGGCATGATTAACGATGACAAGCTCACGTTGAATGATTCTCTGGCTATGACTGCAAGTTTATATAGATGTTGAGCGGATTTGCGTAGGGAATATGCGACAAAAGCCACCTGGTGGTCAAAATTTGTACTAATTTTTTTATTGCAGAAATCGTTTCCCCGTGGTCCATATAGCATATATTCCAAGTATCAGATTTTGATGAAAATCAGAACAGGTTTTACAGGCCTCTGAATAGTGTAACTTTAATTATAACTACCCGATATTTAAAAATGCAGATGTTCACAGAGTCTGCCGAGCATATTGAGTCAGGTTTGAGCACACCGTGGAATGGATGGGTGCATACGTCGCAGCAGCACGGTGTCCACCAAAGTACAAGCAGCATGCAGAAGAGCAATGTTTGTACAGTCACTCGTCTCGATACATAATAAATTCATTGAGATTACCCCATAAAAAATCCAATGGCATGAGATATGGTGATCGTGGTATCCATTGAACCGAATCCAATGGCAGGGATATGCCATATCCAGCCAATCACGTACAGGAGCACAGAAATGTGCCGGAGCCCCATCATGAATCATCATGCATCATTATTCCTTCATCATCACGTATCGTATTTTTCTCGTCAACTATGGATCATACCGGCACAGTTCTTTGGGTTCAACGAGGAATCTGGCTATGCAGAGTTTAGGCCTATTTTTGAGCCGAATTTCTTTGAATATTTTGAAATGAATCAATAATATAATCATTTTTTAACATTTTTAAAAAAATCATTTTTAATCATTTTTTTTACAACAGCTTAGAAATCTTGATTTCAATTTTTAAAATTTTATGAATCTAGTTAAAATTAAGTACAATACCTTAAATTTAGAATATTTTTTATAGTTTTGTGGCTAAATATTTTCTGCTCCTCCTTTTAGTACATTCGATTTTTCTTCAATAAAGCTGCCTTTTACCCTACAATTACTTATTAAAGTTTAAAAGTAGTAATTTTATGCATTTTTCAAATAGATTTTGACAAGTTATATTTTTTTATTATTTTGGGAAGGTCTGAGATATAAAGTTAAATGTTTAAAGTTAATTGAAAGGAAAAATATCTTACAAAGAATGACACATCGACAGTGTTTCTCAATTCATTTGAAACTTACTTTCTCAAAATAAATTTTACTTCTGTCAGATAATTCACTTGAGTTCCCTTACATTTTAGTGCAACACGATTACTCTCTCTCTCTTTTTCAGTATGATTAAGAAATATTTTGTAAAGAAGTAAAAAGTTTGATTATATATACTTACTTTACAGTTGATTTTGCTATGAAAGTATTATGGAAATCAGAAAAAGAAGTCATCAAGCTTCAGCTGTGGGATATTGCAGGTGAGGTGCTCTTTTTTAGCTGTTTCGAATTTATTCATCGATAATCTCGTATTGTTTTTAATAAAACTTACTAGAAAGAGTTTTTTCGCTGATTAATAATTTTGTCGCATTCATAATTTCATAATCAAACAAATCTCCGACATGTCAAAAAAAATATTAAAAGTCAAAGTAATTTTACCCAAATCAATTTTATTAAAAGCAAAGCAGAGCGTCGTATCAATAACCCCCAAACTACAGAATGTGTTAACATTCTGATACTTTGAAATACGTTTTTTATTTAGGCTCCCAAGGAGTTTGGGCCGCTCAGGGACATAATGAAATAATGATCATCAAATGGCTCGGTAAATATGGAGAAATGGAGTTGCTTTTAAACAATGATTTTGCAAACAATGACACAAAGACAACGTCTGGATGAAGGATAACGATAGACAGCAGTCGGGACAGTGGACACGAGCGATTACTAAGTAAAGGTAGCAAGTTGGCTCAACGTGCTCCGATATTTCATTTCCTGATTATGGAACCAGATACAGGAGATCAGAGCAATATCCCTCTCTTGGTTGCCTCTAGAAGACCATTTACGCCCAAGAGCTACCGCAAGGCAAGATGACGGATACTTGGTTTTAACTACAAGGCGTAATAGGAGTTGACAACTACTCAACTCAGGAGCTCTCCGCTGCTTTTAATACCTCAGTTTCGAAATATACAGAGGAACGCGATAGCCTAGTGGTCAAGGTAACGGGCTGGTGTGTCATGTGAGTTCGAGCCTAGTATCACTGAAGACCTGACGCGCAGCGGGGGCCGATGCCCGTTAAATATGTCGAGGCTCAAACTTCCTCCCATTGGTGAGGTGTGAAAGTTAGAAGAGAGGGCGTCAGCTCAGTTGTCGTCCTCGTTACATAACCATGGTTCAAAATTGCGAGATACGTCACCATAGCCCTCTTACATTTTTACAGTACGACGTTAATATAACTATCACTATCGAAATTTACTTTTTACTGAAGGTTTAATAAGGCAAGTCTTTAAGCTAGGAGATGAATGGTCTACATTCCACTCCCTCTAAAGCACAGGAGAGTGCATTTGACATGGGGCAGCTAACATCATTCTTGGACGCGAGAGAAGTGGACCTGTGTTCTTTTCACTGATGAGTCGAGATTCAGTCTGAAACTTGTTTCTCTGTGTATAAAAAGAGAGACCAATTATCAGTTCCATCTCTCCAAAATCATAGAAGTGGATCATTATGCAGTTGATGCTGTTATGGTCTAGGCTGGCGTGATGGACGAGCACACAGATTTCCCCCATTTTTTCAGGGAAGAATCGGGATCGCTCTAAGATATTTCAATGTGATCTTAAAGCTCTGTGTGAAGCTTTTCATAGGGGCAGTTTATACCAAGTTCTTTCTATAAACGATAACTTTCCTCCACGCAAGGCTCGATGGGTTGATGAATACCTCGAAACTGAGAAAATGCGTAGGATGGAATGGTCAGACCGATCTGAATCCCATAAAGCATGTCTGAAATATTCTTGGCACAGCGCAATTCCAGCTCATGAGTCCTTTCCTATAACTTTTTTGGAACTAAGAAATACCTTTGTGGAGGAAGCAGCATGGAAGTTCGCTGTAAGAGCTGCATTTTGTCTCAAGAAGGATCCTTCCACAAGAGTCCTCTTGCGACGTATGAATGACATATTTTATAAGCAGAAATCATGATCATGAGCGAGTAAAATGATCATTTTTAGTAATATTTTTAAGAGTATTTTCATACCAATTCACTTGATGGTTTTTGAAAAATCTTGAGCATGTGTTTCTTCTTTAACTATTGCACACTTCTGCTTATCAATATGACCTGACAGTATTAATTCCCAAACTGTAATATCCATATTTCTAGGAAGTATGTAAAAGATTTGATGACGTAACGAAAACAGTCACGTGAAAAGAGAAATAACAAAATAACTTCCACTACAAAATATAAAAACAGTGAAATCAAAATTACTCTAAGCAACAACATTCAAAACTCTTAACAGAGAAACAAAGTAAAATTTTAAATGTCATTGATACGCGGGAAATAAAGTAACAAGTCTAAATCTAATAACAAGATAACTACTATCCTATAACGAACTTTCAAAGAAACTTAAGATAAAAAAGCAATTGTCTATGGTATTAGAAAATAATTCTATATTATTAATTTATTAATATCGAAAAATTTTTATAAATGAAATGAAAGCAGTAATTTTAGGGATGATTAATTTTTTTAGTGATACTACTATGTAACATCTTTAAAACTTTATATAAAACTAAAATTATTTTTACATTGTTTTCAAAGAAAAAAAAATATTTATGGGTTATATATGATTCAGATGAAAATCAGAGAAGGAGAAAATTTTGATACAAAGCTGGATTAAGTAACACTGATTAATTAATAGTTTTATCACATTTGTAATACACACTACATGATCAAAAGTGCAATAAAGATCACCTCTCAAATTGTAGAATCAGCCAATGACATCAAGCTGCTAACTACCAAAAAAGTATAAAAGAACACAGACTAGTTTTTAATCCCAACTTCATACCTAGAAAAGTAAAATAGGAGGCAACCTCAAGTTCACTTACTTTTTACGTGGTAATGTGATCGTTTTTAACGCCGTGAAAAGTCTGTTGGTAATATTTCTGCTATGTTCCGTTCTACCGTACATAATGTTATAGTGAAGTGGAAACGTTGAGGGACTATAACTGTGCAATCACACACACGATCTGTTGGTCTATACCGTCAAGTAGACCGAGCAGGTAGTTTATCACGAGCATCTTGGTTCTCATGGAGAAGCTGCTGATTATAAATCCAATAGTGCTACAACCACTGCTAAGAGATAAATCGATAACCTTGAACAATGGCGTCTCGTGCTATGGAGTGACGGATTAATCGAATGGCAAAGTTTGGGTGAGGCACAGTGAGCGTTTTAAAACATTGTCCCGTAAGTGGAATTTGGATCTTAATGGGTATCTATATCATGATTTGGCCCGGGGAATTTGGTTCCTGTGAAAGGAAATTTCAAGACCAATTTCGTCATTTTGTATAGTTCCACGCTGACTAAATTGAGGCAACACATTCCATTCCTATCCAACAAAACCGTGCTCCTATCCTTACAACATGGCTGGTGCAGAAAGGATTTGCTGACATGGATATTCTGGAATTTGGGTTGATCTACTCAAAGTTCAAGCCTGAATCCCATAGGACACTTGTAGGATAAATTAGAACGTCAACTGGGATCAACATGACGCTTTAGATCGGTGATAGAACTGACCAGTGTCCTTCTACAAGAAAGGCGTGCTATTCATGCTGCAATACTCGAAAAATTTATTGATAGCCTTCCCTACAAAGTAGCAACTGTTACTAGAGTAAAAGGTATCACAACCTCATATTAATTGTTGATTTATATTCGAGAAAACAAACAAGTATATTGATACTTTTGATCATTAATGTATATTTCATAATTGTACAAACCTCCGACATATCAAAAATCAAAAGCCAAAATAACTTTTGTAAACCACTATTGTGATATCCTGAATTGTAGAGGTACATAAATCATGTGTTATCAAAATTGCATTAGTTTCAAGATCATATCTCTGAAAAAATTCTGAGAACTATTGCTCTGTTGTATAACATCTGCTGTAAGCTAAAATCTTATAAAATCTTTACTTAGGTCAGGAAAGATTCACATGGATGACCCGAGTCTATTACCGAGATGCACAAGGTTGTATCGTTATGTTCGACTTAAATAAAAGAAGTACATTTCATAGTGCCATGAAATGGAAAAAAGATGTCGATGCCAAGTGCCAGTTACCTGATGGCTCTTCACTTCCAGCAATTCTTCTTGGAAATAAGGTAAGAAAATTCGATTTTGGAAATGTGGTTCATAAAGTTCTTGGATAGGATGCATGTGCTAGACTGAAAAGCCACTAGAAACGGTAGTTTTTAAAGCTTCCCGTTTTATAGCCCAAGTTCTGAATTTGTATGTTATTCAAATCCAACTATTAGTTCCTGCTATATTTGGTAAAAACTATCGAAGAGCCTTACACTAGATTACAAAGTGCGAATGATTACTTTTTCCCCTCGGTTATATTCTTTAAACAAAGTTTTTTAATTGGCTTTTTGCTAAATATTTATTATTTTATTTTACAATTTTTTAAGAAGAAAGGGTAGTTTTTTAAACGAATGTTATTAGTTAAAAAATAAAACAAAATAACATTTCTTTTTCCCTGTTTTTTTAACATCCTTTACAAATGAATAAATAATGAAAAATTGCAAGCCAGCAAACTGCTCTCTAACGATGCACGACTGTACTTTTGACCTCGAATATTTCCTGGAGATAATAGCTACACTGCTGGCCACCGTAAATGCAACACCCTGAAGGAAGCATGCCAATAACATGAAACTTACAACATGCATTAGCGGAGGTGAAATATGCAAATGATTAGAATTTCAGTGCAGACACACATCACGCGCGCCTGTGGCGCCACCTCAAAGCGCTATTTAAGGCTTGGAGATTTCGACGATTTCAAGTTCGGCAATCGTGTTTTCTTGTGTTTTTTTTTTTCAAAAAATGATCAGTTATGTCTCGTAGAAAACAGCTATCAGCTTTTGATCAAGAATCCGATTTCAACAGAGGAAGGACAGTGGCCTACCGAGATTGTGGATTACCTTTCACGGAAATTGGTAGACGTGTTGGACGAAACCAAACAACTATAATGCGGATAAGTGACCGTTGGATGCAGGAGGGTACTACGAACCGACGTGGTCGATCGCATCCACCTCAGTGCACCCCTTCACAAGGGGACAGGCAAATACTGCGCATAGCAGTGACGGATCTCTCAGTCACATCACGAACCATAGCACAGCACATAGAGTCTGTAACGCATCATTCAGTGTCTGCGCATACCATTTGACGCCGTTTACAGCAGAGTGGTCTGTTCGCAAGACATCTATTGCTTGGTCTACACTTGACGCAGAACCACAGATGTCTCATCCGTCAATGGTGCGATGAAAGAAGGATGTGGGCGGCAGAATGGAATGAAGTTGTCTTTATTGACGAGTCACGCATCTGTCTGCTACACCACGATGGTCGGATTCGAGTCTGGAGACACCGTGGAGAGAGGATGCTGAACAGTTGGTTATGCACCACCACACTGGTCCTGTACCGGGTATTATGGTATGAGGCGGTATTGCATATCACTCTCGCCCTCCTCTAGTACGCATTGCTGGTACTTTAAACAGCCAGCGCTACATCTCCGAGGTGTTGGAGCCAGTTGTCCTTCCTTACCTTCAGGGCTTGGCCACAGCCATATTTCAACAGGATAATGCGTGACCACACGTGGCACGCATTGTCCAAATGTTCTTCTTCAATCACCAGATTAAATTGCTTCCCTGGCCGGCTCGCTCTCTCGATCTTTCACCGATAGAAAACATGTGGTCCATGGTTGCTCAACGATTGACCCAGATTGCACCCCGAGCTGCCACACCAGATGAACTTTGGCAACGTGTGGATGCTGCTTGGTCTGCTGTACCCCAAGAATACATCCAAAGTCCCTTTGAAACAATGCCGAGGCGTGTGGCAGCTGTGATCTCCAACAATTGAGGGTACTCTGGCTACTGATTCTGGCAGGAACCACACTTCACAGAAGTCTATAAATTTAATCATTTGATACTTGATCAACATGTTATCTACAAAATAAATTTTGTTGTGCTATCGCTTGTCTTTCTTGGTGTTGCATTTACGGTGGCCAGCAGAGTAGAATTTTAGAATGGAGGATTTTATGAAATGAGAGAGAGAGAGAGAGAGAGAGAGATTAACATTCAAATGTTGTTTTAAGCTTTCAACGCGTTTCAATTCATTTCTTTCCTTAATTACATTTAACGATGCAGATTTTTATGAGGCGGTATCACTTTTTCGGTTTTGATATTTTAAAATTGAAAAATAGCTATCCATTGATTGGTGTATATATATTATAGTTTAGTAGAAAATATATTTAATTACCTAATGCTTGACAACACGTTTACATGTAGGGAAAATTTGAAGAATAATGTACCAGATAATTCATTTGACTGTAGTTCAATTAATTGTACTCGTGTTGCTTCCAAGCGCACAATGTTAACAAAAAATCAATCAATCTAGCCATAAATTGAAAGCTTACATTTTAAGAAATTTCCTCTCTGCTTGAATTTCCAATCGATGTGGGGTGGATTAAGACTTACAGACAACATAGAATTTGAAGTAATTACAGAAACAGTTTTAATTTTTGTTCTATATATTCTTCTTGATCAAAGCATTGAAAATACTAAAATTTTGACGCGTTTTTCTTATTGAAACTTAATGGATTATATCTACTATATATTATAACTTAAATAAAGCCTCAACGCAGTTAAGCGTACAGTGGTATTATTTTTCTCGTGGTTTTGTCCCAAATCAATCTCACAATAAGACTATTAACATCTTCACAACCTTCAATTATCGTGCTGCTGACCTTCACTGACACTTGATGATTTTCTCAGATAATCTTTCTCTCGAAATCTTCTCATTATAATTATGATTAAATAGTAAAACCCATTAGAACATATCATGGTTCCTTCACAAGGTGCTATATCAAACAATGTCATAAAATAGCAACATTGGTTAGGTAAGGGATACCCGCGTGAATTAAAAGAAACACCAGTGATTTGATTTGTTATTAAAACAAAATCGCATTAAAAATATAACTAATTTTCATGGTTACCAAACATATTTTCATACTCATTTAATTCTTTGTTGTGTGTTAATTTGTTTGTTATTCTACTCTCATTCAAACGCTTAAGTTTTTTTTTTTAAACCTACTATTTCTCACTTTATGAATTCATTTGACTGTATTGAAACATTTTACATAGTTCTAAAAGTTATGCAAAGGAAAAATGTTGTCTGTTTACAAAACATTTCAATAAAAATACAAATTTTTTTAAAAAATTCTTTCTGGGATCAAAATAAGAGAAATAATCTTAAAAAGAATTTTTGATTCGACCTTCTAATTTCTATCAAAGACTAAAAGAAATTATTCCTACTTCAATCAATCTTTTTTTATGCGTATTGTAAATCAATATTTCTAGCTTTTAAAATTAGTACAAAAAGGAAAGGATTTTATTACAAAAAGGAAACTGAAGTAGATAGTAAGAGAATTTAGTGTTAAATTAATAATAATTAATACTCCCCTTTAAAAATTAGCCTCCACTTAGAACACCTCAGTTTGTTCTACGTATTATACCTTGAATCTCTGATACATGTCTAACGTATGGTAGAAATAGTTACCTAAAAAATAATCTTTAGGACGAAATCCAATAGTGCAGCTAATTCATGATCAAATGTCAATCAAAATCTGCTCTGAGCTATTGAAAAATATCCCAGTCCATCCAAACTTTTGCAGGAGAAATATTCTCCACCACATATACCTGATCATATGACGGTGAATTAACTGTAATTAGGACGTCACCTGATATTTACATAAGTCATTTATTCAACAAACTACTTTTATATGGGTTTACATTTTAAAAAATACGTAGAGAAAAGCGCTTAGCCATAATCTTTATGTCGAAAATTAAAAATCTCTTGGTATGTGTGGATGAAATTTGACCCATCCCACTGTATTTATTATTCAACAAGGAATCCATGGATATCCTCTCTCTCTATTTTGAATATACTTCGTACTTAACCTGTCAAGTGGAATTGTTTTGGTGCACCTCAATTTTTGCAGCTGCCATTTATTATATCTAATCCCATTTTTAACACTGTCCAAATGCTCGAATATCTATCTCATTAATGCTTATTATTTGAGTGTAACTAAATAGTACTTGAAGAATAAATTTTTATTATATCTGTTAAGAAAGCTTATAACTCCTACAATCAAGATCTCAGACCTTTTAAAAAATAACTTGAGTAGTTCAACATTAAAGCCCCTCAGAATGAATGTTTATTTCCATCTTTTAATTAGTGTGATTTACCAGTACGAGATGTGAATCAAGATGAAATTGAATACGCTTACAAAAAAGGAAATTATATTGGATGGACTGAAGTCTCAGCAAAAGAAGGTCTGATGGTGGATGATTGCATGAAGTAAGTAAAAATATGTATAATGTCAATAAACTGAGATATTAGTACACAAACAAATTTTATCTAATCCAATTGAACTTTGGATTCAAACTGATATTTTCTGAGAATCTCTCTAATTATCATGCACCTGCTTTTAGAGAGTAACACAAATACAACTCATTATATATCTTTCTATATTTTCACGATATTCAACTCATATTTTTACATACATTGCCTTATATTATACGCAATAACAATATGAAGGAAATATGATAGATCTTGCGTATGTAAACAGTAAAAAAATGTTTTTTTTAAAATAATTATATCGATATAATTTTCATTTTAAATTTCAATATATTTCTCATGTATGTTGTCAACAATGCTGCAAATATTGTGAAATTGGATTGCAAATTCAGATATTATACACAAAAAATATCTGAAAAATATTTTTTTTAGAAACTGTGCTGTTTTAAAGAAAATTCATACAAATATATTATATATTGTGTGCAAATGACGAGTTATTTCCAGTTTTTTATGATACAGAGAAATAAAAAAAAGATTTTTTTCCCTTTTCCTACTTTCGATGAATCACAGAAACTTCAAGGAAAAGTATGAGTTCAAGCTTGTTTATTAAATGACCAAAGTTACATGCCATTTCGTCGGAAATTTCTAAAATCCAAAGTGTGACTTGGGCATATATATATACATTTTCAAAACCAGTGTGCGAAAATTTTAAGTACAGTCGAACCTCCATATTACGAGCTTCTATATTGCGAATTTTTCTATATAGCGAACTTTTTCCTAGAACCAAGAATATTTCACGACTTTCTTCGTAAAACGGCGTGTATTTTCTTTTTAAGGTATCCGACTAGTTTAAAATCATCGTTTTCATAAAAAAAATCCAGATTTCTTTCACAGCATATTTTTGTAGCCTGTTTAATAAGCTTTCTAAAAATAACATACTTTTAATTCTAAGTCAATTAGAAAAAGAGTTATAGCTGTTTTTATTTGAGGAAGTAAGCCTAAATCAAAACCGGAAGTGTGAGTTTTCGATTGATTTTCACCGGCAAAATGAGATTTTTATTCTTTTAAAATATTTTAACAAATCCTTTTTATGTTTAATAAACTTTATTTCACTTTATAAATATTTTAATAGATATATTTGACCTTCAAATAGACAACAGTTAACTGATTGCAATGTTTGTTTTGATTTAAAAACGAGTTGCTAACTTTTTACACAAGCTTTTATTTAACTTGCAATGTAAAATATTCGGGTATAATCTTGCAACTCAATTTTGAAGCTGATGTCTTCAACCGATTAAGCTGAAATTTTGTATACAGGTTTAGTTTGTATGACAATGCATGTTTTGACCCTTTATATTGCGATATCGCAATTGTTTAAAAGATATTAACTAAAGTAATTTGTTCGGGTGGGATCTTGCAACTCAATTTTGAAGCTAATTTCTTCAACCGATTGAGCTGAAATTTTGTATACACGTTTAGTTTGGATATTTGACGATTGATATTCCGATATCGACCTAGTTATTGTAATGATCTTGTTCGGGTGTTAAGGAGAGCATGTTTACAACAATACAGGTGTCGACCGGGAGCATAGCTCATATGGTAG
Source organism: Trichonephila clavipes (assembly GCA_019973935.1). Classification (NCBI taxonomy): domain Eukaryota; kingdom Metazoa; phylum Arthropoda; class Arachnida; order Araneae; family Nephilidae; genus Trichonephila; species Trichonephila clavipes. The sequence continues at coordinate 471,469 of BMAU01017824.1, forward strand.
AGTGCTCGCTTAGCATGCGAGAGGTAAGGGGGTCGATACGTTGCGCCTCCAATTATTGTTTTTTAGGGTAAAATATTATTGAAATTCGTTTGATTTGTACAACGCGAGATATTTTACAATACTTTCACTCTGTATACGTACAAAGTATGTCATATTTTACAAGCTTTTATTTAACTTGCGATGTAAAATGTTCGGGTTTAATCTTGCAACTCAATTTTGAAGCTGATATCTTCAACCGATTGGGATGAAATCTTGTATACACGTTTAATTTGGATGAGAATGCATGTTTTGACCATTTATATTCCGATATGGCATTTAGTTAAAAAGACTAGCTGCATGGACCGGCGTTGCACTGGCCATCTCTACTTTTATAAATTTTTCCTTTCCTTCATAAAATCAGCACTTCTAATACTTTTTCAAAATGACTTCCACCCCCCCCCTCCGCTTAGCCCGGCGTCGCTCGCGCTTTTACCGAGTGGATAACTTGGAATTTCCAGTTTCGAAATTTTTTCGCTTCTTTTCTTTGTCAGACAAGTTTGTGTAACCCGGCGTTGCACGAACATTTTTAAATGCATAAGATATTGTCATGGAAATTCTCCTTCACATCTCGCTAACAGAGCTCCTGAGTAAGTGGGCATTCACCGATTCTTAAGCAGCTTGACACGTGCAGCTATCTAGTGGCACAAAAGCAATAAATTATTGCACAAAAAAATTCACAAAAAAAAGTTTTCGACATTTTATTTTTTTAAATCACTAACTGTAAAAGATCAAAGTATTAGTTTTTAAAAATCATTTTTATATAAACGCATCGATATTGATTCATTTTAGAAATATCATAAAATATGTAAAGTATTTTTTTTTTTTTTTTGTAAAAAAAAAAGTACTGTATTGTGACGAAATAGATTATCTTTCCAATTAGAAAATTGCTGGCGAAGTTATTAATTGCGCGAAAAAATTGTGAGTATTTTTTATAAAAAATCATGAAAACTAAGCAAGGATGTTGTATCGAACCCGGGTGCAAAAGTTATTAATCTAGCTCTCTAAGCGACCGTTTCACGAAATCTTCTGAGAAAAAGAAATAAAAGACCGTTGAAATAAAAGGAAGAGATATGCAATTTCGCATTGCATTATTTGTTTTAAAAAATTTTTTTGGACTTCATTTTTAAGTTAATGCCTTCAAACTTCATATATCAATTTCAGACAACGGTAATTTTTTATCAAAAAATGTAACAAAAATAATGCTTAAATATTTCTCGCAAAAAAGGGGAAAAACAAAAAACAAAATTTTTCCATGCCGTAATTTGTAAGCAATTTTTTCAATCTTTGTACAGATTACAGATAATATTGTTCTACACCCGGAAAAAAGTTTCATGATATTAGTTTTATAAATAAGGAATTATTAAGTATTTAAATAAAATTTTGAGTATTTTTTGAAAAATCATAAAAAAAAGTTTTGACATTTTATTTTTTAAATAACTGGTTCTAAAAGAGAAAAGCATGAATTTTATTAATGTAGAATAGCATTTCATTAACGTGAAAGAAGATTCCATTGGAATGATTTAGAAATCGTTTTTATAAAATTGTATCGATTTTGACTGATTTTAGAAAATATTATTTTGTAAAATAAATTATACCTTATCGTGACGAAGTAAATGATCTTCCCGATTCTGTAATTATTTTTGTCTGAGTCTCATAAAAAAAATTAGATCGTGTTTCAAAAATGTCTGGGATAAGAAAAAAAAGGTCAGAAAATTGGAACTTCGCCGCCCGTCGGGAAAAATGGCAATAAGTATGCGTTTTAAGATTTTTTATTAATATCTTTTTAGCTAATTGCACTTTCGGAATATAAATGGTCAAAACTAATTCCTCGGATCATTCCCAATCTTTTGGTACCTACGGCGAGTTTCTGCGTCGTGCGGTTCGTGAGAAGATACACCCAGCCCTATAGTCACATACGTTTGTTTAACTTCGAATTTTAATGGTGTAGATAATAATTGAAGTCATTTTTTCGGGTGGAATTTTGCAACTCAATTTTGAAGGCGATGTCTTCAACCGATTGATTTGAAATTTTGTATACGCGTTTAGTTTGGATGACAATGCCTGTTTTGTGATGATTTATTTTCCCATATGACAATTAGTTAAAAAGATATTAATTGAAAACCTTTTACCCCTGTTAGCTTTTTATTCTGCCGAGCAGCTTATCGGATTGAGCTTAAAGAAATTCCAATATTTCGACCTTCTTTCAAGAAACATCTTATTCTTTCTGTCAAACTGAGACAAAAAATAATTACGTAATCGGAAAAATCATTTATTTCGCTACGATAAGGTATAATTTTTTTTTAAAAAAAATAACAATATTTTTCATTTTTTTTTAATATATTTTTCTATAATGAGTCAAAATCGATACGTTTTCATGAAAATGATTTCAAAATCGTTCGGTATGATTTTTTCTTTTTTTCCTGCTATTGAATGGATCTTCTGCACTAAGAAAGTTCATGCTTTTTTCTTTTAGAATCAATCATTTTAAAAATAAAAGAACTAAAAAATTTTTTTTTTTACGATTTTGCAAAAAATACTTAAATCTTTAATAAAACGTTTAAAAATTTCTTCATTTTTAAATGTAAACGCACGAAAATATTTTTTCATTTTTAAATAATATTATCCAAATTCTGCACAAAAATTGAAAAAAATTACGGATTTAAAGAAAAGAAATTGCATTTTCCGTTTTTAATACAGTATAGAAAAAGCAAAAAAAAAAAAAAAAAAAAAAAAAAAGAGCTTTAATATTTCAATTAATTTTGTTCTTACCAATGCTGTTTCGGTATAACAGTGTTTATCCCCCTTCCTATTATATTCTTTTTGCGGCCCGAGTGAAATATATATCATATATATGTTTCCTGGTGGGAAAAAAGGTCAAGTACCCCTTAGCTGGACTGTTCAAAATTAGCCGGCAAACGACCGTGCAACAATGATACGTTGAATGAGATTAACAGACTGAGAAACCTCTGTCCAGCTATAACTAAAATTGAAAAATAAATTAAAAGTAAAAAAAAAAAACTTTTTAAAAAACAAGCTTTTATTTAAATGCTCTAAAAAGAATAAAATAAACTTTTCTTTTAAAACTTTTTTTGCTATCATCATATAAAGTCGTTGCACAATTTATGATATAAAAGCTTGTCGCGAGATTTACCAGTGTAGATAAACAAGCAAATTAAATAACTTGATCTGATTGATTTTAATTTTTTAAAATTTTCAAACTAAGTAAATACGAGTACTTGAATCTCGCGACAATCTTTTATATCATAAATTGTGTAACGACTTTATAAGATGATAGCAAAAAAAAAGTTTTAAAAGAAAAGTTTATAATCATTTGTGTTCAAAATTAGATCTCTTTTTAATATTTTTATTAGTACTTTTATATAGAGTTATAATTTTTTTAAATTAAATTAAAGTTGTCATGCCAAAAACAAGACAATGAAGTAAGAAAGAACGTATTTCCAGAGAGCAGAATTTGTTGGAGAAACGTTGAAAGAAAAAAAAAGCGGACCTTCAGTTCTATTCAAAAAGAGAAAATCCTAAGAGAAAATGTCTTCCCGGGAAAGCTCAGAACTGCAATTAAGAGTCTTAACAATGTCGTGTGGAGTAGAATCCCGAAACACAATTTTGTTGAGCTGCAAACACTCCGTTTAAAAAATTATATCGCAATAATACTTTTGAATTCTGGATTTGCTGGTCTATTACCTCTACTTCAAAAGTTAGGAATAAAATTACGTTCTGAAGTGAAAGGATATTCTTGGTACCTCGACAAAACGAGAAGTGTTGATTCTACGAGGCATCTAAAACCAGATAAGAAAAGGTCTCGTAAAAAAAGAAAGGCCCTTCAAAAATGCAAAAGTTTCAAGTGTGAGGTTCAGGAAGGCGCAACATACAAACTGGAGAGTTTCAATACCTTCTTAAATATTTAAAAAGTTTTATTGCAAATATATAAACTTTATTTTGAATTTCTGAAGAATGTTATTTTTGAACATAAAATGGTTAACGGTAAGAGTGATATTTCTTAAAGTAAATGAAATATTCTTATGAAATTTTTTGAGTTTGTTCTTTGTTATTATAATGAATGCTTTCTGCTAAAAGCTAAGGGTAATTTCTCAATTAAGTTGTTTTTTAATGTAATTCTATATGAAAAAAAAAGTTTCTTAGGAAAATTCTGGGTTTTTTCATTTTGAACCTTTTTTTTTTAATATAAAGCAGAGATAATATAATTGTATTCCGTTAAATAATTGTATTCCAACAAGCATTTTATTTATGTTTGTGATACATATATTTTTTAGAATTGTTAGCAAAAGAGCAATTTTTTGTAATATTTTGGTACAAATTTCTCAATATTTTGAAAAATAAGCTTTCAAAAAATTCTTCTTGCAGTATTTTCAGTTTTGCAACATACTTAATTAAAAAATAACAATTAAATAATTATTTAAGATATATTTTAGAAAATTGTTTTTTGAACCCAGTCGGATACCTTAACGAACTTTTTCTTATATGATTCAATATTTTCACCTCCCTATTTTTAAAGTATTTTGGGACATTTCAAGTTATTCTCTCTTTCAACACATTTTATGGTGATCATAAATCTTGAACTGGTTTTATTGGGTGCCTTACTCACGGAGAGCAAAAGAATTCTGCGTGTTTCATCCAATAAGTGCAACCTTTCACCCCCTCCCCACAGTCCAGTTCACTAGAAATATCTTCGATATCCCCTTTAACCCTCAGTGGAGTTGCCTCGTGTACCAATGTCCTTGAACAAGTCTCCTTTCATTTGTAGTGTTGACCAGTCATACTGGTAATTTTGTTTCTTGTAGCTCGAAAATGTCAAAATGTAAGCGCTTGAGCATCAAAGAAAAAATTTAATTTTTCAGGAAGTGGATGAAGTCCCGAAGAAAAAGGATATTGCTTTAAAATTTGATACTCCTCCAAACTGCTTATAAACTTTTATAAAAAATAGAGATAGGCTACAAAATTATGTTTCATCGAGTTCTTGTTCAAAACGTTTAAAAACGTATGTCTATTAAGATCTCGACGAGGATGTTTTGAAATGGACACACACAATCCAAGATAAAAACGTTCCAATTCCTACACCTTTCGTAATAGAGAAAGCTCATCAATTTGTGAGAACCCCCTTGGGTTCCACCCTGGACAGTAAGATTAACTTGAGGCAAAGAATCATCAGAATCCATTTGTATAATAACAAATTATATTTATTCACTTAGTTCAAATATCAAACTTCAAATTACAAATATTTAGCAATATGTCTATGTCAAAGAGATTTACTTTTACTATTCAATTAAGCTACGAAATATGAAATCAATCAATTACTAAGCTCAATATGGAACGGGTTTACCGGAATAAGAGGTCCGAGAAATACACGCAACTTGAATTATTAACATTCATTAAAGTTGAACTAACTTTATTATCTATTAACGCTTGTGGTCAGATAGACTAAGTTAGAATATATCACCTGACTGTAATGTAGTTCTCTCCAGATAGGTTAATCTTTCTAAGGCTACTTGGATGAATAATAACAGCAATACTCTAATCTCTCAATCCACTTGAATCTTCTTAACCTCGTCACTACTGCTCCTGGCTCAATCGCCTTCTCCCAGCTTCCTCACAACGCTCTCCTTAAATACCCTATCCGATTTGCATATCCTATTGTTTTCTTTTAGAGCTGATTGGAAATGTACGCGAATTTACAATCCCCAAAGACGCCTATAGAATTAGTGGAAAAGTGGCGTAAAGATTCGTCACAAATTTTCGAAGGATTCTAGGTAGCAATGGATGGTATAACTCCACACAAAATTTTAACGGAGGCTTTACTTTTACCAATACATTTCATTGCATTGACTTCATAATGCTTTTCCATTGCATGAAGTCAGTTTTTAATCCACAAGATTTGCAAGAAACAGAAACCTCGAACTTTTCTTAATAATTTAATTGAAATACTATTATTTTTGCATTCTTTGCATAAGACAGATATTTTTAGACCATCAAACAATAAAGTCATAGTTCCAAGAAAATCGCTGTAATCCATAAAGGATTTCAGCTTCTTGGTTGAAGCAGAAACATACAAATTGTCACTCGATTCACTTACCTTTCTTGATTGAGAATGCTCATTAATTTTTAAAAACTCGATTACTGAATCTTGGCATTGTTTTGAGAAATACAAATGTAACTCACAAAGCAAAAATTACCAGCAAACATTTCAAACTATCAACAAATGTAGCAAAAACAAAATCAGAACTTTCAAAATGGATGAAAAGAACAAACATTCAGTTTACTTCATTTCTCCAAATTATTTTAAATAATAATGAAAAAAATTAAGTCAATTCCTACTTAGGTCAACAAAGAAAATTTATTTATTTATTTACTTTTTATTAAATAGTTGCAATTAATATCAATACGTATATGCACACGACAGAATCACAATATTAAGTGACAAAATAGAATGCGATTTTAATTGCAATTTTCCATTTTCCTTTCTATATAGGGTGTTGGACTATTTTTTGTTACTATTTATTCATTAATTAAATTTAATTATTCAAATAAAATAATGTAATAAAAAAGAAACTACATTATCAGAAATTAGATCATCCCAGGTAGGATTCGAACCCACGACCTTTGGATTAGAAGTCCAATGCGCTACAGGGACGCAACGAACGATTTTCCTTTCGATATATGCTGTTGGAGTATAATTTTTGTTACTATTTATTCATTTTTTAATTAAATTAAAGTTTTAAAAAATGTATTAATATCAAGTGTCATCCACTACAAGTTTAAAAAAATGTATTTGAACTTGAATGGATGAATAGAAAGTATTTCATTAACGACTGAAAATTTGAACAAGATATATATATATAAATGCAGAGTGAACTAATTGTAAGAATTGAAAAAGAGTGACATTGATTGTAGAAAAAAGTTTCGTTTTGGTATGAATGGGCACAGAGAAGGGATGTATAAACTTTGAAAGGCGGTAAAACATATTTAAAAAATTATTAAAAATACTTTTACTGTAAGTAGAATTATAATTGTTTCACCATTAGAAGCGTAAAAATTCATACTTTATTCAAATGCAAAAAGTTAAAAATGTGTTTTGGGGTTAAAAGTCGTTAACATATCACCGAATCAAATATTAAAACGTTTCAATAAAGTAATACTTCTTCACCATAACTATCATGTTTTAACCTAAATTCTTTTTATTAATAGGTTTTGAACTAAAAAAAATAAATCCCTCGGTCATAAGAGTCTGTGCAACCTTGTTACCATGGGTATCAAACTCATATGATATTACGAGCCACATAGTATATTTTATAAGTTGGGGACTGCTTGTGTGTGTTTACAATCTGCAAAAAATCAATAAAATACGATTTTTATAATGTATTATGCATTTATTTATGTAAAGCTCAATGTATAGTATATTTTACATACGGAGTCATTTTATATATATTTTATGCTATTTTTTTAACTTAAAATATACATACATTATATTTTTAGTAAAAAAAAAAAAAAAAAAAAAAAAAAAAAAAAAATTAAGAATCTAAAGTTTAACATTACTTTTTAGAAAATATTGACATCGTTTTCTTCACAAAGCAAGACATCAAGATTTAATTAAAAATACTGAGTTGATGTAATTTTTAAAAATGACGATAAATGTTGATTAGGGTTAGTTAACCTTAATATTTCTGAATTTTCGCTAACATTAAAGAAAGTAATTGCTCGCATAAATAAGTGCTTCTGAACATAGCCATTATTCACATAACAAACGGTAAATTTTAGGAAGCAGATCTACTCTAATAAATATGTATAAAAATCTAGAATTCCAACTTCTATAGAATTTTGCTTTAACAAAGAATCCCATTGGGTTTCCATTAATTTATTTGTTATCAACAATTTCAATATCCATAAATAGAGATGAAGTAAAAGTGCGAAATGATATATACAGTGACTCCCAAAATTGAGAGTACACTTAATTCCGAATTCACCATCGGATCACCAGGTGTAGAAATTAATACGCTATGTTAACGCACTTTTGTACATTCAAAATGCATACATTACTCTTCCAAATAACATTAAATGTAAGACATGGAAATTGGTTGAAACAAAAATATGAAGGTTTGAAAGAAAAACTACACCATTTTAATGTCACAAAATTGAGGGTACACTTCTTTAATCACTATGCAAAACTACCAGTAATTTTTTAAATATAAATTTGATAATAGATCTATAATAAAGGAAGGCTTTTCACACACACACACACACAAAGGCTATCTGATAACAAATTTATGTTTGTGATTTGATGTCTTGATTAAAATGGAGAATCGGAAGGAAACGACGATCGAAGAGAGAAAACTTGTTATTAAACTGTCAAATGAAGGTAAATCCCAGCTGAATATTGCTAAAGTAGTTGGACGAAGTGTTAACTGTATCCAAAAATCCTGCAAAAATTTAAGAAGACTGGTATGCTGGCAAATAACGAAGGAAGAGGGAGAAAGAAAATTATGAACTCCATAACCGAGCGAAGAGTTATACATCAAGTGAAGATTGATCCTAAAATTAGTGCTCCTAAAATTGCAGCCAGTACCTCTAATACCTTAGGTCGATCGGTTTCTGCAGAAACGGTACGAAGAGTCCTAAGAAAGGCTGGCTATAATGGTAGAGTAGCTCGAAAAAAGCCCTTAATTGGTAAGAGGAATAGAGTCAAGCGATTGAAATTCGCTAAAGAACACATTTTAAAGCCTCAACCGTTTTGGAACGAAGTCATTTTCAGTGATGAGAGTAAGTTCAACATCTTCGGCAGTGACGGTCGTCGTATGCTGTCGCGTAAACCAAATACCTCACACCACCCAAAACACACAATTCCTACTGTGAAACACGGAGGTGGGTCGGTGATGGTTTGGGGGTGTATGGCTACGTCGGGGGTGGGAAGGCTAGTATTCATTGATGGAATCATGCACAAGATGGCTTATCTTATTATTCTGCAAAATAATTTGAAAGAAAGTGCTGATAATTTAGGATTGGGGTCGAATTTCATATTCCAGCAAGACAATGATCCCAAGCACCCTGCGTTTGTTGTAGAAGAATGGCTGCTTTACCATTGTCGGAATCAACTTAATATACTTCCACAGTTTCCCGACTTAAATGTTAACGATCATTTTTGGTCCCACCTTGAGAGATCTGTGCAAAAACACATCAAATTACAAGCAAGGAACAATTGAAAACGGTATTGCAAGAAGAATGGCTGAATATTGCTCCCGAGACCACTAGACATCTTGTGGAATCGATGCCTCGGCGATTGGAAGCTGTCATATCAGCAAAAGGTTATGCTACTAAATATTAACTCTATTATTCATGATTTATGCAGGAAAATAGATGCATGTACTCTCAATTTTGTGGCTATTAATTTCTGTTAATTTTCTTTATAAGTTATTATATGTATGTTTAAACTAAGAAATATTTTGTTTTATCATTCAAAATAATGAATTATGATCTTATAAACGCATCTATGCTTAAAGGTTTTAATTATTTCCCTAATTTAATATAATTTTTTCATTCTAAACATTGATTCCCGTTTTAAAAGTAGGTATACCCTCAATTTTGGGAGTAACTGTATATATAGCTCGCAGCTTTTAAAATTAGAATCCGTTTCAAACAATTTGATTTTGTGAGCGTATTCAGTAAATTTGAATTTATGGGATTTAATCAACAGATATACTGAGAACTTTTAAAGTGAGACAAGTTTTCTTTTCATTTTCATCAAAGAAATAATTTTTAATATTATGAAATAGAGAGTTGCAATACACACACAACATGGACTTTTGCCTTAAAGCTTAAAATTAAGTTGATTAAGATGGCTTGTAATATCAAAACTATGCCCTTTATCCATCTTTTAATTCAGCACATTCATAATATTTTTTGATTCCAAGAAAATTATAATTTCTTCCAGCAATTTGAAGAATCATTTTAACACTTTATGATTTGAAAGTCATTGAATTTCCATTTATAGTAGATCGTTGTATACATTTTCTATATTTTCCAGATATATAGCGTGGCCACCGTAGCCGAGTGGTATAGGTATCGGATCGTGGCTTGCTTTGTCACGAGTTCGAGCCCAGTACCACTCAAGACCTGCCGTGTAGGGCAACGATGCACGTTAAATCTGTCGAGAGCTGAAACGTCCTCCCATTGGTGTGTAGTTAGGAGAGGGGTGCCAGCTCAGGTGTCGTCCACGTCACTTGACCATGGTTCAAAATTACGTGGTCCGTCGCCAAAAGTCTTCGTGTAGCTAAACAGTGCGACGTTAATATTCAATCAATCAACCAGAAATAAAGCAAATTGACGAAGATTAAGTGTATGTGTTCTCGTATATAATTTATAAATTTATGGTGACTATTTTTAAAACATGTCCTACGTTTAAAACTTTGGAGCACAGTACCTGCTGGTGAATAATACAATGAAAATGCTCAAAATTATTATTGCCATGGTGTTTGCATATATTTCTTTAAATCTTGCAATAGCTCCTTTAGTAATACTGATCATGGTAAGTGCAGCATCATGCAAGACAAACCAACTTTTCCAATGTGTAAACTTATATTTCTTCAAAATATTTTTAAGTACATTCAAAATATCAGCTTCAGGTGTTGTATTATGAATATGAATAATTTTTCCAAAAGTTATTCACTTATTTTTAAATCAACCGTGGAAAAAAAAAGACTAGCTGAGAAAAGTTTCCAATATATGCACTTCCATCAATATTGCAGTGGCCGCGATACCCTAGTGGTCAAGGTAACGAACCCGTGACTGGCGTGTCACGAGTTTGAGCCTAGTAACGCTCAAAACTCACCGTGTAAGGAAAGGGGGAGATGCACAAAAAATCTACCAAGGCTCAAACGTTCTCCCGTTGATGTGGAAGTTAAAAGAATGGGTGCCAACTCAGGTGTTATCCTCGTCACTTAACCATGGTTCAAAATGACGAGGTCCGTCGCCACAAGCCCTCGAGTAGCGGAATAGTGCGACGTTAACGAAAAGGGCCCAACTCAGAAGGGAAACGACGCGAGATGGAACAATTTGCCTAAAAGAGGAACACTTTTTAGCCACTTCGCGTGTTTAATTTAGATTAGTATTTGTGTGTTTTGTCCCCTTTTTGTAGATACTTTGTTAGAATAAACAGTTTTTTGTTTGTTAGCTCTTAGTCTTTACAGACTAACGAAATAAAACCCATTACCAACTATATAATCATAGCATTAATATTCACTCCCACTTATTCATCAATATTGCTATAAAGTAGGCTTGAAATGTTGATATTATTGAATTATCTCAAATTCGTTCACAATATTTCGACTTAAACTTACATTTGCTTTGTTTGTACTGAACATAATACTTCCGCTATTTTGAATAAATTCCTTTTCAGGAAATGATTGCGTAATTAAATGTATAACAATACATACTTTAACAAATTTAATGAGTGTGCTTTGCTTTTTTTTGAAGGATTGATATCACACACAATTCGTCTTCACAAAGTATTGGTCCTGGTTTGCTTCATGATTGGTGTCATAGTGCCTTTTAAGATTATGTTCCTTAGCAACTGGAATAAGAGTTTTTAGATATCAAGCATATTTTAATCTTATTTTGAGCACAAAAAATATTACAGTTGCCATTTTCTTGAAAATTATGGTGTTTCTTTTGAATTGATCTTTCTTTGCTCATTGTAGAAATTTGATTGTGCTTTCATTCGCAAACGATTAAGTATACACTGCCCTATCTTAACCGTTTTGAATATTTCTTCACACTTCAAAAAATACATCTGACTGCCTCTTGCTAGACACTCCAAGCACTGAAGGAAGTTGAGAAATAAAAGTCGCCCTCGTAAAGAATCAGGGTACCATCTATAGTTCAGAATTTGCACGGTGCATTTCAGAATTAAATAAAAAAATAATTTACTATTGTAAAATTAAATGAAAACGTTTATATATATATATATATAATGAAATATTTAAAATAATATTTTTAATCTAAAGGCCATTTCTATAATCAAAAAGGATTCCTTTTAAAACAAGACTAAGTAACAGGCAAATATACTGCAGCTTTATATATATAAGGCTCACCTCACAAATAAATTTCAAAATGAAAAAAAAAAAAAAATGGTGCGTGGAACGCCACGCGATAAAAGTGAAACTTTTTTGGCGACGTTGGAACATTATTTGCTCTAATATTCCAAACTGACCGAGTACATGTCTCAATCGCCTAATTTGCATCAAAAGTATTCGTGGCGAGTTGAGTCTTTCTGATACCAAATCCAAAGTAGGAAGATATGCTGGAATTTCTGGGTATACAAAACTATATTTTGATAAATTTGGTATACTTTTCCTACTTAAACTTTGTCGGCAATTGTAACATTCTTTAATGTCTTCTAAATTAATTTCCGGTAAAATAATTTCCTGCTCAGCAACAGGCGTTCTCAAATCATCTCTAAACCATAATCTACAAATCGAACACCCGTGACCGAAAGGATTATCAACGAATAGCTTTTGAAAATTTTTGTGAGCATTTTTATGGGAGAGTGAATATTAACGGCGCACTGTTCAGCTACACGAGGGCTTTTGGCGACGGATTTCGTAATTTTGAGCCATGGTCAAGTGACAAGGATGTCACCTGAGCTGGCACTCCCCCTCTCCTAACTACCACACTACACCAACAGGAGGACGTTTGAGCTCTCAACAGATTTAAAGTGCATCGCTCCCCCAACTCGGCGGGTCTTAAGTGGAACTCGGCTCGAACTCATGACACGATCTGATACCTTGACCACTAGGCTACCGTGGCCAAGCATTTTTATGGAAATCTTTTTAAAGTAATTGTCTTTGTAACGAATTTATTATCGATTCACAAGCATCAGTTCCCACACGCACAAGACTTGTTGAGAGATCGGAAGTTGACGGCACAGGGAAGGGGTTCACAAAGTCCGTATTAATCTGTGCTGTCATTAGAAAATTCTCAATAGAATTCCCATCCCTTAAACTCGGCATTAAGAGAGTATTTTGCGATGTTTTTTCCCGTGCTTGACACTCTCTCATGTACTCTGATCGAGATTTGGCAGTAGCACTTGATGAGTTTGCACTATTTTTCTGTTTCTTTGTCACTTTTTCGACTGGACTTGCTGCTAGTTTTTTTTTTCTTTCACGAAACTCTTTTCCTCTTTGAGCATTTGATTTAGGCTTTCTGACTAGAATTAATAATTCAACGCAAATAAAAATTAAAGAAATAAATTAGCCACCGAACACATCGCCAACAATCTAAAGAAAATTTCAAAAAGGCACGCTTTTGCTGCGAGAGCTATTTTATCTACACCGTAATGCTCACACTGCAACTGATAAGACCTTTGATAATGTTCCCGGGTCTGGGGGAAAATTGACCCCTAATCGGAAGGTAAGCAAGTCGACCAGTCGGAGACGTGGGCAGTTATCCAACTTTTTCACCGATATGACGCAAGTCACACACGGGTCTCCGCTCCCCCTTTGCTCCTCTCCTTACCATGGCGACGATTCGAGGGGATGGGGGGACTACTTCAGTTCGCTTTTTCACTGTTACGCAAAACTGGGCAATTTTCCCATTCATTGTCGAGCGCAAAAAAGTTTCACTTCAAAAGCTTGATATTTAAAAAGAATTAGCAGGCCGCAACTTTATGTACTGGCGGGCCACATACGACCAATAGCAAATTTCTTCTTGGTTACACCTTTTTTGCATGTCCTTAAACACACACTTGACACCTCTTCTCTCATCTTATGATTTAAAAAGTAATGTGCTCCCAAAAACACAGTTATCTCCAAATAGCGAATTTATGAGATTTTTTGTAGGGAAGGAAAAATATTATTTCTCCTTTATTTCACTCAGCTGGCTTTTAATCGCTTCACAACGATTACTCTCGATATGCATGTCATATTTTAAACTAAACTCTACAATAAGTAATAACAAAATTATAATTTATTTATAGATTTCTAGTTGACGCTATGCTTAGTCGAGATGTCGGGAAAGTATCAGTTGTCGAAGATGCTGGGATAGACGATGAACGAGACAAAGTTGATATCTCAAAAACATCAAGGAAGAAAAGAGGTTGTTGTAAATAGCATTGAATGTAAATATATTTTATTTATCATTGTTACAGAAGAACAAAACAAAAATATATTTTATGATATATATATAAGTTCCGCTCCTTCCTGATATTGCACAAAAAACTATTCTTCATCATTGCAGAAGCTTTTCCTGAAGTAAAATATCCAAAATAATAACTATGTAATGTCTGTAGTGATTGAGAAACAAAATTCTAGACGATTAATTTCTGAGAAAAATATTAATTAGATGCCAAAAAATTACCATTATGGAACTGACTGATAAATCCCAGTTTATAATTCAGATTTCAATGGCATCAGCCTTTCACGATAACTGCAGAAAATATACACAAGAAAAATTTCATTTTACCATTCCAGAACTAAGCCGGGTAAAATTTACAAGTTTTTTCTCCATTAAAAAGTTGTTAATCACCTCCATTTATCTAAAATTCAAATGTCTACAAGCAATAGGTAGTTATTTTAACAATTAACTAAGCAGCATTGTTTTATTTACCCAAACTATAATTTTTTGCTAATTTGTTAAAAAGTACAAATCTTTAAGGTTTACTTTCAACGATATAATTGTTTTTATTCATTTTAAGAATGTGTGTATAGTTATAGTTTTAACTTTCCAGCAAATTATTAGATGTTAAAAGTACGGCAGATACATGGATAATTGTGCTTCTTTTTGAATTATACCTTTAAATTAGACAACTAGTATTTTTTTTAAAGATAACAAAACCACAAAGAGAGATTTTAACATAAATTCTGTTGATATGTGGTTTCCTTTCCTTCATTATAGGTGTCGTTTTCCACAAATGTAAAATGGTGTATTTTTCATAAGAAAACTATTTAGTTTTTCAATACATTGTGCTAACTAAGAAGTATAAAATTATCTCATGGAACTCAGGATAGTAAACAATAGAATATTCACAATCTAGTAGGAAGTATATAAAGATAAAACACGCATTTTAATATTCTTTTATTATATTATAATAAAAGTTTTAAAAGTGTTGCAAATAAAGTTATTATATATATAAATAAAATTTTCAATTTTAATGAATAGGATGAGCTTTAGATACTTGTAACTATGCAAACTTCATACAGAACGTGAATCCATTTTGCATACATATTTTTCTTCTTGATTTTTTTATTGTGACTTGTGGAAAACCTGGGTATGCCTTGTGGAACCTCAGGGAACACAGTTTGAAGACCACTGGAGTAGATTGATATTAGAGAATTTTAGAATTCTTATTAAAAGCCCATAAGCAGACAAGATTGATTCACAGATAAAAATCAATATAATGACAGTTTGTTTTTATGAGAATAAAATATAATTAGTTTTCTTTGACATATCAATATATTTCTTTCTTAAAGTACTTTTAATATTTTTTTCTTTATGATAAAACACTACAAATACCTCATATATGTTTTGTACCATATTAAAATAATACTTCATTTAATACAACACATACATGATTTATAATAAAATTTAAGTCCCATTCTTAACAATTTCATGACTAAGATCAAAATAAGTAATTATTATTCATAATTTTCCTTCAAGAATTTCGAATTTACAAATCTAATATTAAAAACTTTGGTCTACTATATTGAGGAAAAAATACTGCATTATTAGAGAAAGCTTAAACATGGAGAAATGAAGGAAAATTCAAAACAATCCAGCTCTAGCATTGATTATTTATTATGGTTTTAATAATATAAGACATTTAATTAAATAAGTTAAAAAAATCATAACACTTTTCACATCATTTATTAATGTGAACTAAATAATTTTATGTCAGAATAAATATAGTAAAAATCAACATTTATTTCACTTTATATCTGAACACATATCATGTGTGTCCCTAAAAAAGAACATATTCTGAAGGTCGGTTAGCAAAAATATTTGCCAATGAAAAATTATTTTAAATCATTGTGCTTAATTTTATACATACACTACAATCCATAACTAATCTGATTATTTAATCAATAAATGTAAAGAAAAGGGCTTGGCTAAAATATAATGAAAAATTATTAAAAAAATAAGGAAAATTACTTTAAAAAAAGTATTTGATACATTTTTAAAAATAAGAACAGAATGGAAGAGGATCGATCACACAACTGACCAATATGTAACAAATTTAAAACATACAAACTTCTCAACATGCCAAATGATTTAGGAAAACACTTTTTTGAACATTCTAAACATACACATGTCATCAATTATCTTGTAACAAGCATTTCATAAACTATAATGAGATTATATACTATATAACACAATATTAACAATTTACTTCATTTATGAGTAAATAACACAGTTTTAAAGCCATTTACCTATTGTTGCTGGAAAATTTAGAAAACTAGTTGAACAATAATATTAAGGATCTGACAAATCCTTTTACAAAATTTCATTCAAAAATATTGTACTGATTAATACTCAGTCTTATTAGTCTTCAATTACATGATTATTTTCCAGAAATTAAAAATGCTCTTTGCATTAGGCTACATATAAAGTGAAAATAATTTTAAACCTGAAATCTCTCTATTTCCCCTTTAAGATGACATCAACCAGAAAATAATTTAATTATTGATTTTTTTAAACATATGATTGAATCAAAATATAATTTCATAGCATTTAGAACATAGTGAAAATAATATATATAAATATATATATATATATATTATATTTTTATAATGAAAATAATTTTAAATCTGAAATCTATTTGCACTTTAAGATGAAAGCAACCAGAAAATTATTTAATTATTGTGGATTTTTTAATTCACGACCGAATTAAAATATAAAATTTGAAGCATTAGTAGTTTAACATTAACAAATCATACAAGATATCTTGATAATGACATCTACCATTAACCTACTTTGAAATCGTTAATTTTATATCTTAGTTTAAATTATAATTCCACCTGAAAAAAATGCAATCTTTCAAATAAACTGTATCAAAATTAGCAACAAGCATGTAAATACATATATTCCCATCTAAATGAATCTTTTTGAATATATCAGAAGAAGATTTAAGAACATCTAAGACACAAGATCTAGATGAATAATACACATTTGATATAGATTTCACAAATCAATTTCAGGAAGAACAAATTTCAAAATTCTGAACATTTTATAATTATGTTCAGCTAATAATAATATGAATCAATAAAAATAATCTGAATACAACAAAAAGATGCTATTCAACTTTTCTAACACTAATAAATACTGTTTTTAAATTAAAAGAAAGATTCTTAGTAAAAAAAAATATCTTATTCATACAGATTACATATACCCATTGCAGAAAAGCATATTTTTAAAAAGCTCAAAGAAAATATTAATAAATACACAAAAACACTTTTTGCCACATTTTAAATATCACTGTTATTTTACTTGAGTAACAGTAGGATGTAGGTATTTGAAGTATTTACTTCAAAATAAGTCATTGAAAGTTAATCACGGAACTACTTTTTCACTTTCAGATATCTTTATCTACCATTTTGAAAGTGAATAACAAAAGTTCAACATGTATCAGAATTAATTTCAAATTATATAAGCTTCTACAAAATACAAGATAGCGATCAGAAAAATACAACTTCTAAAACTAAGAACAATTATTTTAAACTTAATTCAATTTATAAATAATTCAGAATGTGACAGAAATGACTTTTATTGTAAAATGAGTGAAACAATTGTACCACAAAATCATATTGAATGCTATTGCAGATTTGATTTAAAAAGTACTTTTAGCTCCAGATTTTAAAAATTCGACCCTCATAGCATGACTAGATTAAAATAAAATTCTGGTAAAATAAATAATTCTCATCCCCACACAAATGAGATTAAAATATCTAAATAAACTAGTGTTATAAGTGCTATTTTTAACATTAGTGTGTGTTGCAATACAATGTTTCTTAAACTTTAACAAAATTGAATTAAAACATATAAACATAGTGGCATATTTTCTACTTTACAGAAATAAAGCACTTTATAATAATCTGTAACAAAAAAGCATTTGAATTTTGAGTGGGTTTAAACAACTGAAACTGAAATCAAAACTCAAATGTGTGATAAAACTAACAAGGGGAGGGCACGACTAAGGAAATTCATTTGGGGATGAGACTTTGTATAACAGTAGTAATTCCGTTGAATGGCCCGTCAATTCTGAGAAAACAGAGTTCGAAATTCATACTAAGCTTATATACCAGTTATTTTCTCCCTGATGCAACGTCGCCGTGGCGTGATCGTCAGCTCATAGGAGTACTATCCAATGGACCGGGGTTCTATTTCCGCGAGCGCCAACTTCCGTTATTTTTTTTCTCTCCAAATTATTTTCAGAATGAAATGATTTTATTTTTAAAAAAGATTCATTGATTTTTAAATGATATTCTATATAATTATAGAAACTATTTCACTTTTTAAAACACAAAAACAACTAATATATGGTATAACTACAATTACTTCTGTCATATATATATTTAACTATCCTTACAATCATTATTTACACATCAAAAACTATATATGTTATAATTCAGTAAAAAAAATATTAATTTTCAATGTTCTTTTTAAATACACCAAAACCATTTAGAAGAATAGCATTTGTACTCTAAGCCATTAAAAGTACACCTTAAAACAGTTGAGAGGTGGAATAACAAATTCTATCAACTAGCAACTTTTATGTAACAAATTTAATTAGTTTTGTAAATGTCAAGTATTAAGACAATTCCTTAGACAAATTTATTGGCTGTAAAATACCTAACAATATGCCTTTTTTATACCATGCTGCAATATTCCAATTAGAATAAAAAGATTTGGAATAGAAATTGAAGATAAACTTACTTTGAGAAACACACCACAGCTCATTAAATTTATAAAAAGAGGCATATTGATGGGATTTTACAATACATACAAAAGAAGTTAATCAAAAATTTAATAAATCATAATTTTAATTTCATATAAATATCCTATAAAAAAATTGTAACACTTCTTAATGTAATACTTTATAGAAATTGTATTTCTTTTTCTGAAACAAAAAAAAAATTCTGCTTATATCAGAGGCACCAAATTAAATTTAGCAAACAATTCATTACGTATGTAGGTGTATAGACATGGCATAATTACAAAAGTTAATTAATCAAATTTTTTATACAAATACAAAAAAATAACCCTTTGCATTAAAATTGTTTTTCTAGTTAAAAACTCAATCAACTTTGTGAATACAGTTTTTCTTGCTTTTATATATATATATATATATATATATATATATATTTAATAATTCAAAATGACTTACAATATTTTCTAATAAAACATTTGTTTATACAATATCTATAAAAGAAAGCAGATAACAAATAATAACATTCAATTGGAATTTTATTATTAATACAAGCAGAGAGTGTAGAAAATACTTTTGACATTGATGAATTAAAGAAAACTTTAATTTTGGAAGCATATATAACGAATTTATTAATAAAATAATAAATATGACTGATTTTATGAATATTTTTTGTCTTAATATTAAAAGAGTTATGTAGTCCATCTAAGTAAATAAAATACATTGAAATATAATCTTACAATTTAAATCATATTCAAATTTGTTAAAAGTAATAACTAATGAATTGTTACAAGCAGTCAAATTAAAGAGAAAATTAAACGTGGGTGTGTGAACCATTAATATTTTAACAATAAATATATTTTTTCCCTTAGTAATCAAAATTCTAAGCTTCCACCTTCTAATTAGTATTCCAATGACAAGCATTTGAAGATAATAATTAACTAAATGGCAACTGTTAAATTACTGATAGTTCTTACTCAATCAAAATTCAAAAAAAAAAAAAAATCTTGATATTAAAAGAAAGTACTTAATTGCAGTTCATAAGATGTTATCTCTCAAGGAAAATGGAGAAAGGCTAATAAACAACCCCATTGAATTCAAGCTCTTCAAAAGGGCAAGGAACAGAATGCTGATTCTATAAATACTAATATTAAAAAGGCAAATAAATTATTGAACCCACAGATTATCAATTTTTTTTCTGCTTTCTTTTAATTGAACTACCTTTGGATGCGTTTCATAAAAACATACATTAAGGGGGCTCACCCATGTGATGGGTTCAAAAAAACAAAAAAAAATTTTTCACAAATTGCTTCTTTAGCATGTCTAGAATACAGTGGTAAAGTGATTTTTTAAAATTCGAAGTCATTAAAAAGAAGCAGGTGTTAGAAGAGCAGCTGTTCGGCACGCTAAGTTAAGATTTTCATTGTTGAAATTTTAAAAGCGTTTTTCTCAAAACTGTGTTTATCAAAATTTCCACCATCATATCTCAAGAACAGTTTGACCGAAAGACTACAAATTGATAGGGTAGACTCAGCACAAATATACGCACCAAATGAACCACAATCCTTCCAAAATACAAAATATTTCTATTTTTTATAACAAAAAAAAACTCATTAAATACAAAACTTTTTCTTCAGAGGTCTATCAAAAATCCTATTTTTGATATTTTCAATTGAGTACAGTTCATTCGGTTCACTTAAGCTTATAAATTAAAACGAGGTTAGTTTTTTTATATTTCAGATAAGCCAATCAGCTAGAATTGTGAAGGAAGTGAGTGTCCATTTTTTCAGGTGGGTGTGTTCAGAGTGCTATAACTCACATTCCACTGGATATTTTTGGCTAAAAATTTATATACATACTCCTAAGATACATATAAATAAATGATAAAAAACGTTAAGCTTTATCATTTTACTGGTTGCCAAAAAAATTTCCTAAAAATGCTTAAAAAACAGGCTGCCACATGGGTGAACCCCCTTAAATTTCTAAGATTTCAAAATTAATGTAACTTCATTTTTTAATAAGTAGTCTTTTCACTGCACATTTAATGTAATGCCTGAAGAGAAATTTCTGAAAAATACAATTCTCATAAGAAATATATCACAATAAACTAAGAAATAATACTGCAGGTTTGCATAAAATACATTTAAAGAATACTAAAATTTAGAAATTCTTAATAACTGCTCTTTTTATGATTTAAGATACAGTATACAGTTATTTAAAAAACAATTTGTAACAAATTCAAAACAATTCACAATTTGTTCAGTAAATAAAAAAATATATTAAATAATGCATAATAAACAAAACTATAGGAAAGCTCAATTAAAATTTATCTAACAATCAACAATTCACTCATCAAAAGTTAAAAACTCAAAAATGCAAATGGGGGATTGGGATTATTGCAAATTTTAAAAATATGGTTATTAGCAAAATTATTTAATCTTAATAATTAATTCAATCTTTTAATGAATCAACATTATGCTAAGAATAATTCCTATAAAATCTAAATAGTAATTAAAACTATTAAATAATGAGTACATTAAAAATCTAACTTTTTAATGTTGTAAATGTAACTCTGATTCCATTGTTTCATATCAAAAGTTCTTTTTTTTCAATGCTATTTAACCACATAAAATTAAATATTTAAACACAAGAAAATGATCAAGTTTGAAAAGGCACATCTAAATTATCACATAAATTCAATTAAATTTTAAGATATTTATTTTACTATTAATAAAATAAATACAAAAAATTATTTAAAAATTCTATATGAAAACTAATGTTTTGACGTTAAAAGAAATTCCTTAGTGCAAAGGGTTAAAAAATTACTTATAATCATACATGACTGAAGAATTAGCTATTATACGTTTTTTAAACAAATATCCATTGCCTAAGTTAGCACTTTTAGAGATCTGTCTAGTAAACTTTTTGTAAACTGAACAGAATAAGATAGTAGCAAAAATAATTTAAAAGCACAAATAAATCTATCATAACATAGAATAATTTTTCATAGTTAAATAAATTTATGTGATAAAAAAGTTTCAAAAATACAATTTTCTTTCTTTTTGATTTACAAAGCTCAAAATCAGTTATTTTCCATAACTATTGACCATACGCATATTGTTCCGTTTGACTAGATTTGTTTGAGCAATCAAGCGACTTTCTCCATGCTTCAAGGTGAAGAAAAGCTCAGGAGGGATTTCATGTTTATCTAAACTGTCACGTAATTTCCGAGGAGGATCCAAGTAATACTAAAACAAAGTTAATATTAATTATTCACAATTTTTTTTATAAATACATTGATATTTCTAATTAAAATAAAAAATTATATATATACAGTATATCAACCAATTTTTAAGACTAGTACAGGACCTCAGATATCAGTGGCACCATCTGTTATTGTGCATATACGATACACCTTTACCATCAGCTGATGCTTTGCCAAAATCTCAAAACACACACATGTGTTCACTACCTCAAAGGATATGGATTCTATATAGGAGTACAAGTTTTTTCAGACTGAATTTTCAGGGTGGAACTAAGAGCTGTAATTAAATGTAATGTAAAAAACTTGGGGGAAAACCCAATGAAACATTTGAAGAAACAAATTTACAGCGAGTTTTGTTTCAGTAGATTTAGTTTTCTTCTGGCATAAACATTTTTTGCAAAAGCGAAAAAAGAAAATTTCCATCAAAAATCAAAAGTACACTCTCTAATCATATTCTTTGATAGTAAGGGTACAAAAGATTAATAAGACAAGATATCAATACAAAGAAATATTTCCAACTAGACAAATAATTACTGTTGTAAATTATTTAAGTGTATTTTTAAAAGTTTTATTGCCAGAATTTGTCACATTTGTCCAGAATATCAGGGTGCAAACAGTTGGTGCTTGTTGCATAATGCACCCAGACATAACTTGGTAAAAGTGGAAAATAAACCCTCAGCATGTTAAATCATCTACCATATTTACCTGATTTAGCACCCTGCAACCTCTTTATTTCAAAAACTTAAAATAAAGTTAAAAGGGTGTTATTTTGATGACATTGTGACAATGCAAATGCTTTGACATGAGCTTTGGAGGCAATTCCTTAAAGTACACATGAACAAAGATTCGAGTCATTATTAAGCTACTGTAACAAATGCCGAAGCTAAAGGGGCTTATTTTGAATGAATCTTAAAAGTATATATAATCATTCTTAATTTCACTAATCCAGCTTCAAAAATTCCTTGACACACTGAGTGTGTATAAATACACTCATGTTCAAAAATATTGCAACACCATGAAGGATTTCTTAGATTTTGAAATTTACTGCAAATTATTAATCGTTCACAACAAGAGAACAAGATTACTTGTAAAAAATTAACATTTCGTAAAGCCACCATGCCCTGCAATAAGTACTTCCATATGACAAGGCAGCAAATAAAACAAATTAGAAAATCTCGCCCTGAGGAAAAGCATCACCAACTGCTTCTCTCAAAACTAACAGTTTATCCACATTAAGTATGGGACGAGCATCTCAAGCTAAATGCCAACAGATGAAATAAGAGAAATGTTTAATAGGTAACATATCAGATGAGTAAGTAAAATAAAGAAGAAACTGTATGTGTTGGGATAAAATATCTTGAACATTAAGATTGCTCTCCAGTTGAAATACAACTTCAGCTTTGAAGGAAGGGTATGACATCTGGTTCCAGAAATTAACTAATACATTGATGATGATTCTTGAGACTGCATACAATCATTTCATTCATGGTACTCAATGGCAACCCTGGCCATTTGTCTGGATTCACTGGAATAGCTCTGAATTTGTCTACAATGATGTTGGATAATTCACCCAGAGAGATAGTGTTCACCAGCATAGGATCTAATACGGATGCAGACCTCATTCTAACCCAATCTGAAACAGAATTCTTCTTAAAAGACTACTTCTTTCTACTCAGTATGACAGATTTCACACTGATGAGTTCATTGTGGACTTAGGTGCCAATAATTTTGCATCAGAGCAACCATGTACAATGGAGCTCTTACAGGCAGAGTATGGTGCAAAAGGCACCGACGAATTGTTGCAGTAAAAACTGATACACCTGTAGCGGTGCCTCAACGCTCAGCCGCCTGTGTAGAGAACGCTGGTCGAGGATTGCTATGCAAATGAAATGTTTGTCATTCTATGCTGAGGTAACCTTGTGTCATCCACTGCCAGATACTCAGCTTGTCTACCTATCTTCACTGCCTCCAAACTCATATCACTGCATTGTGCACCATCTAAAGTTGCAAATACACGGTAAGAAAACCCTTTCAAGGAGGCGTCATTCATTCTAGTTCAAATTGTTACTAACTCATATGACATTCGCTGCCATCTTCAGATCTAACCACTTCTTATGGCAAGTTTGCCACTAACAATTTTCAATGTTCTACAACAGTAATTCCCAAATTGGTCTATATAGACCCCTAGGGGTCTATCACGACCTGCTAGAAATCCCGGTCAGCAAAAAAATAATTTAGGGGTCCATGAGGTGCAAGCGAAGGTCTATGTGAGATAGTGGCTCGCATTAAACTAGATTGTGACTTTAATTTTAAAAGAAATCTAATCAAGTGGAAACCAAATTTTACCTATTTAACAGATATATTTACTAAATTTAATGAGGTTAATTTTCCCTTACAAGGTGACACCATAAATTTTATTAAAACAAGAACCATTAAAGCATTTATTTCCAGAGGTTAAGCTAAAGTATAATACTGGAGGCCCCGAATTTTCTCAATTTGTCAAAATCTGTCAGGACGTTTTAACCTACGTTCAACATTTAAATGCCTTTTATTCAGATTTTGAAACCAGGTTTGAGAATGTTTTGACTATGCAGTAGGCAATGAATTTATATGGTCACATTGGGAAAAAAATGTCATATTACAATAGGAACTGATAGTAATAAGCACTAACGATGATCTTAAGGCCATATTCCATGTACATTTTTAGTGCAGTTTTTCGTCCTATCTGAGGGTGAAGGGTTGCCGTAAACAAAACGACATGCTCTGACGTCAGCTGCGCTCTTTCTCCACATTAAAAAATTACTTGCCGATTTTTCTGCTTTGGAAAACAAACATCCAAAATTATTTCTTTTATTTTGCTTGCGCTTTTTTGTTGATGGGCATAAACAGAAATTGAGCACCATATCGTTTAACCCTTTAATGCACGGTGGTATCTCTCCGAAACCACTTTTTTCTAAAAAATACCTCTAAACGCGCAGTGGTATTTGAATGAAACCAATGGTTCTACAGATATCTTTTATCTTTCATAAAAGACACTAGATGTCAGCACTATACAAGAAAATCTTCTTTCTGTGAGAAAAATGCATCGTTTTAAAAGCCTTTTTTGAACACTTTCAAAAAAAGTTTTTTTAGTAAATAAAAACAGATAAATATTGAAAGTAAGTTATGTACATTTTTGCTGCATATGCTGTTCATAGCATAACTAATTTTTAGAATGATAAATTATAAAAAGAACTGCCTCATAATAAGTCATCTAAGTGGTGGTTTCACACAGATACACCATCGCGCGTTTAGAACATGAAAACTGTCCGACTTCTAGCACACACGCGTAAGAGATATTCCTGCTTGTTTTTCTTTTTTCTGACTCAGACAGGGAAGTAACTAATAATTTATGGGGTTTTTGCCATTGCTTTGGAGCAGGGGATTTTGTTTATATTGAAATGGTAATGTTTTTCTCGAATGGAAATTTTTTCTCCTCTCATTTATATTCTTTTTATACTGAAGAGAGGTCGAATTTTTTGGATGATGAACATATGTTCTAATATAGCTGATACTCTTTCTTTTAATATTATTTTTGTTTACCACTTTCAATTAAATTTGCTAATATTTAATCTTTTGAAGCTAATTCTTATCAGTATTATTGCATGTTTTAATAATTTAATAATAAAGAAACAATGAAAAATCTGGATATTGAAGATGATTTCAGTCTCTTATAGTTATATTTTGTAATATTTAATATTTAAAATGTAATTCTAATACTTAATATTGCATGTTTCAGTAAATTTATTACAAAATATATAAAGAATAATCTTACAAATCTGATCCAAATCATACATTGTTCATCCGAGAATTATGTCCTAAGTGCGCGGTGGTACTCCTGTGAAACCACTTCCCCCCTCGGGAAAATGTACTGTAATTTTTTTTAAAGGTATTTTCTCTGTTCTTAGGTTCTATACATTGCATTTATTTTTATTTTGAAAAATTCAGCAAATTTATTTTTCCGCGCGTCAAAGGGTTAAAATATTATATGGCATATCTGATGTGTTAGGCGAAACCGAACCCGCCATCTTGCTTATGACGTGGGGTGCCGAAGAACCCCATTGGCTAGAATTTCAAGCAACTTTTATTTGGAACAATTTTTTGAGCTCACTAGCAAAAAGTTGTTCGAAAGCTGTTGCTACAGCAATTGAGTAAAAATTGCACGGATTGGACGAAAAATTGCTTGAAACGTGTATGTGTGATATGGCCTTTAAAGTTTAGAAATGGATATGGGCAAGTTTGGCTTTAAAAAGGTAAACCTACTATTTGTTCTGAATGTTTTACTGAATATCATGAGGAAGTTTTTAATTATTTTTTCTTGTGAGAAGGAGTTTCAGCATGGTTGCCATTCTCCAAAACAAAAAAGGGGGAGGGGTAAAACTGGACACTTCTAACAGAGGAGATTAAAGGTTAAACCTGACAAGATTGATAAATCAAATCTTGAAAATTTGTTAATGTAGTGCCAGATTCATCCCTCACATTAAAATAATTTTTTGTTGATTAGTTATTTTATTCAACAGTTATTTTAAGTATTAATTAACTTTTAATTTAATTAATAATTATAACATATGATTTTTAAATTTTAAATGCAACACTTTCTTACAGTTAGAAATTTAAATCTTTTATAGTAGTAGTAGTAATCAAAAAGACATTTTAGGTGATAAATTTGCAAAAATTCAATATTATTTATGCGGGAATCTATCACAAACAAAAAAAAAACGTGGTAAGGTGTGTATGAGACAAAAAAGTTTGCAAACCTCTGTACTACAACATTTCTTTATTAATATATATGATTTCATCAGTCATACAGGGGGCACTGTCATTTAACACATGCATATGCTGCGACTCTGAAATTCTAGTCATTTGAATGCTACACCCTAATTTGCATTGCTGAAAATTACATCTTAATTGCATAACTGCTTCATGGGATTGCATTTTTTTTATCAACATTTATATATTTATATACATAAGTATAATTAACATCTACATATATTGAATTATATATTTTTAAAAACTATGTACCTCATTAGCCAGACAAAAAGTTCCCCAGTGTATGGCTAAGCTACGTTTGCTACGAACATCTATATGTATCTGAACAGCTTCATCTGGATTAATATGTTGATATTTCATAAACCATCTATAAATAAAATTTTTAACATTTTACATTGAAAACATAAAGATTAATTTAGTATTATAAGCATGTCTGAAAACTATGCAAAAAGTATATAAATTAAAGAAAATTGGGCAAAAAGAACATGTGCAGGAACATAAACTTATCAAATGTTAATATAAAAATGTCAGAAGAAACAAAAGAAGTCAATTCAAACATTTTACTAAAATTGCAAATAATCACAAAATTTCAGTTATTTCCTATGAATCACAATGTTCAACATATCAAATAAAATGTCCTAAATATTTATTCATAATGAGAAAAATATTCAGTGTAAGTACAGTGGCATTTTAAGGTAGAATGTACCAAAATTTGTGAATATTCAAAAAAAATTTTTTTCCCCTAAATGTTAAGAGATGAAGTGACGGGTGGTGCAAATATGCATTCTTCACGGATGCATCTCATGGCCGGGTGGTGCAAATGTGCATTTTCAGCTGGAACGTTTTTTATGACCCCTAGCTGGCACCCTATATCCATTATATTGAAATCTAATGTAGCTAGAGTAACCTACACCTGGCATATATTTTGCGCCCAAGAGCCAGCCTATATGTTTAGGCTTCTTCTACTGTTATGGAGTAGTGGGGAGGGGAACTGGCTCAGAGAACCGGTTGAAGGAACATCAACTGACGCATCAGCTGACTCCCTTATTCAGTTAGTTTATATTCTTCCTGGATTTGATATTTTGCACATTAGCTGAGTAAGGGGGTAAGATTTCCTCTTGAGATGAAACATTCGCGTTTTTATAAAAACTCATCGAATACTTTTTTCTTCTTTTTTTTACTACAGTGTGTGGTGTTTTAGTGTCAGTTCTGCTTAAGATTTTGTTATTTTTGGATAAATTTTGCGTACTTTTCTTATTTCATAAACCTTGACTTCAGGTTATTATTTGATTGTTTTAAAGGCATTTTCCTAACCTTAATGCGAACAGAAGGCGAATAACGCCAAAGTGTATACTCACAAACAGTGTGTAAATAAAAAAAAACATTTTATGCTTGCAAATCATACAATGTAGGACTTTGCGTTTCTCCATGCTTTGAGATTTTCCACACTCAATTTTCATTTTAATTTTGCTATTTCTTTATGTAAATAAACTTTGTTGTAATTGTTTTTATTAATTTGAAAGTGTATTAATGTGTTTTGTCAATGAAAATTTTGGAAAAAAAATGAATATTGCTTAAGAAATTTATTTCCCAAGGTAAGTCATTTTTTTTATATAATTTCATGTAAGTTAAAGGGAAAACGTTATTACATTAGTTTTAGTTTTAATTTAACTGACAACTTGTGTGTAATAATCTAAAGGGGTACCAAAAATTACGACATTAGGGCTGAAATTTTATTTATGCGTTTTTTTCTTAAGTTAGGCTTAGCGACAAAAACGCCCCATCCTGAAGGGAGTAGTTCTTACGCATTCCCCCCGTCCCTAGCGAGCGGCTCGCAGAAAATTACCCTGTCCTGAAAGGGTTAATAATAGACACTCAGTGTATCAAAACTTAGATTTGACTTTCAGATTATAATTTGAAAGAAAAAAGAGCAGTGTATAAGACTGTATTGTTATATTTAACCAAAATGTATCACCAATTTCATTAAAAGATATTTTAATAGCAACAGAATAAAAAAAGTACAAGAAAAAAATTAAACTTTCTTAAACTTTACAATACTATTTAATATCTAGTTACAAGCTGAATGTATATCTGTAACTGAATGGATAAAACATTCAACTTTTAATAAGGGCAGCTAGCAGAAATATTTGACATCGGCTTTGATGAGGATTACATAAAAAGATCAAACTATGCACACACACAAGCAATACAACTGATTTTTTTAAAGGCTTCATTGGGAATGCAATGTACTATAATTAATGCTGATGCGACTAAAATAACTCCTTAATGCAAATTATTTAAAGTACCAAACATTATAAATGATCTTGAAACTGTTTCAACAGCAAAAAGATAAAGAATTTGTTTATCTTTTGTAATAAAATATTTAAAATAATTCACATATGCAATGTTGAATTAATACACATTCTCAACGGTAATTTCCAATAGATGCAGTTAAATAACGTTTTGTATTAATATTTTTTTTCTATCCAATAACTAGTTAAATCAAAAACACAAAGCATTAAAAAAATCATTAACTAACAGGATCTTCACATAAATATATAAAATCCAGTATACAAATATTTATTTTGTAAATAACTACAACTTTCTCTCTTCCAATACTTACACAGTTTAATAAAATTAGTTGCTTTTAATAATTCACTAGTAATTACAATAATTTTGTTTTTTTCTTTGGAAGTAAAATAAGGAAAACATTCTTCTAATCTTTAGAAATAAGGAAGAAATTAGAGTAACATATTAGAGTAAAGATAACATTTTAGGAATCACTTCATAAGTAAAAAAAATAAAAACTCAAACTTTATAAAATCAGAACACAAATAAAAAAATTAAACAATTAAAACAAAAAAATTAATATCATGCTCTTAAATCATAAATAATTAGGACATTCAAAAGATACCAATTCTTTCCTAATTCCTCTGTGGGCTGTAGATCCTTATTTTTTATATATGAAACAATAAGACTTAAATTTCTAAGAATCTTCCAATAAAGAAATATATATGCTTAAAACTAATAAAATTTTAATTTAAAACCAAAAATGTATCACTCACCACCACCTAAAAAATACACATATATCAATATACCAGGATCTGCAGATAATTCTGGAGTAACTTTTCTTTTAAAATATAAATTTTTTTTAATATCTGAGATTAATTTACTTATAAAATGATTAAATAAAAGAACAATAAAAGTGCAATCTAAAAATGCATATGATTTTTTCCTCTAACAAACTCATAAATTTCTAAATTAAAATGTTTTATTTTCTAATATATGGAAAAACATTTTCAGTTCACTTTAAAAAAAATTAAAGCAAATATAATTCAGCAACTTATATTTAAAATTAAAGTAAAAATTTATGATATACCGTGGTTCATAAGCTCCAATTGGTATGGCACATATGTCAAAAGGTCCATGAACTCGTCCAATTTGCTTGAATACATCACAATATCCAGTATCACCAGCAAAAAAAAATCTGTATTTCGGACCTAATATACACCAGCTTCCCCATAACACCTACATATAATTCTAATTATTAATAAAAATTTTTCCTTTTTCACAACAAACTACACATTAATAAAATCTGAAATATTAGCATTTTGAAAAAAAATGGGGTTTTTTTGTTGTTTTATTCACTGTATGCATCCTTCGATGCTTATAGTTTATTTCTACATTTTTATAGTAATGGCTAAACAAAAAAAAACCCCTTATTTTAGGAATAATACCTAACAAAAATACCTCATTTATATTTTTTTCATCAATATGATATAATAATGGTATAAAAATTTCTTTTAACTATTTATACACTGTGAAACAGCATAAGCCAAAATCCCCATCAGAAGTGTTGAAAATCAACACACAAAGACAGCAACAAACAATAAGGATGTTTATTTCAGCATAATACAATAATACAATGAGCAACAACATAAGGTGATCAGTAGATTGTATATTTTGTAATATAAGTAGAAAGATGCTGTGGAATTGTTGATGAGAGTGCAAAATGTGGATTGAAAACAAAATTACATGATTGAGATTAATTTCCATTCAATCATTTTTCATTGATCATTATCCCAGAAAGGTGGAAACAGTGATAGCAAACAACGTTTAATCACATCCTAGTACTAGATTGGCAAAGGATTTTGGACGATGGATAGACAGGAAAGCACCAAGGTGCTTTCCAAGGCAAACTGATTGATCTATACAGTAAATGGTTGAGCATTATCTAGCTGGTAAATGGCATTAGGAAGGTCGATGACTCTCCCCCTCTCAAACTGGTACAGCTGCTCATATTGTCTTCGAAAACAGCATAATGGCATGTCTACCTCAGCTCTTCCTTTGTAAGCGATTCAGCGCACTCAAACAAGCTTTGGTTACCTTTTTTATACTCCACGGAGAACGATATTAAATGCCCCCTACTGTCTATACGTAATGCGCAATCATGCTGCATTTCTAATCATTTACATATCTCCCTGACATGTACCTTCATGCCAAGTTTCGTTACGATTCCGCAAT
Source organism: Trichonephila clavipes (assembly GCA_019973935.1). NCBI lineage: Eukaryota > Metazoa > Arthropoda > Arachnida > Araneae > Nephilidae > Trichonephila > Trichonephila clavipes. Next base: position 503,049 of record BMAU01017824.1, read on the forward strand.
TATTTTTTGGTGGATTACTTTTTTCCCCTGAGTGTATATATATATATATATACCATTTAAGTGTACAAGGCAAAGTATGAAACATTATTTACAACAAAGAAATTAAATGAGATAAAGAAGAATTGAGTAGTTTATTAAAATATAGTGTCTAATGTGTAATTTCTGTAGAACAGTCAATAATGACTTAAAAATACATCACAAAACTGGATAAGATATTATAAAAGGTAATACAGGATACGTTAGACCATCTTTCCAATACTTCTGTTATTAAAAATAGCAAGAATATAGTTACTCTAATGAAAACAATTGATTAACTCTATTCATAGTTATGATTTTGAAGATATTTTTAATTATATATATATAGAAGATATGATTAAAGTTCTAAAAAATTACATTAAATGTTCAGCTAATAAATGAATAAAATATGAAACTATAATACAAATATTCAATTGTAGTATTAAAATAAACGCGTTTTCCACATTGGATTTTATTAAAAACAAATTAAGGGGCTGCCTCAAGGTGGACTTGCTACTAATAGTCTAGCTAATATCTATCTTCATTTTCATGAAATGGAAAATAAAGACAATAAATCAAATCATATTTTTAGATGCATAGATTATTTAGTTAATTTTAGTAATAAGTAAAATTATTTTTATTTTATTTTTAGTATCTGAAATTAATTAGAACCAACTCTGATTTATATAAAGGAGACTTCTTAAATCTACAATAATACATAGATAATAATTATTTAAAAACTAATATATATGATAAAAGAGAAGCCTTTGATTTTAACATCAATAATGTATTTTACTAGCAATTTACATACTTCTATTTTTAGATATATAGTCCTTAATTTTGTACAGAGGAATAATGATCTAGTTTCAAATGAATCAGAAAAGTATTATAATTTCAATAAATTTTATAAATACTGCATACAACGTGGTGAATATCCAAATAGCTTTCTATTAAAATGCATTTATAAAAATAGAAACAAATAGTTTATATAATATTTTTCTTCAATTATCCTATTCAGTTAAAATAATTTTTTTTGCTATTTGTTACAATATAGTCATATAGATGGCGCCATAGTTAAACTGAAATTTACATAGTAACACATATAATTGCTCCACTATGTAGGTGTGTGTTCATGCAGTATACATAGACACGAATTACTTATAACTATTCTATGAGAGATAAAAATAAAATTTTGGTAAGTTTCCTTATTGTTGGTTTATTGTTTGTTTCACTATGTAACATTGTGCAATTTTATAATAGTCACTCAATTCAGATTATTTTTTATAAATAGTTCTTTCGCTTACACGAGCTATTATTAGGCTTAACTTCATTTTTCTACCTAAGATTTTGCTTCACTTTTTCTTGCACTATTATGTCGAGATTACCTGCTTAAAGGGAAGGTTAAGATCCTGTAAAGCAAGCTTAATCCTATTTCACTGTTCTTAATCAATGACAACTTTAGAAAACATAATATTTTTCCCATATGGTCAAATACTTGATTTGTTGTATTCTCCAAAAGCAATCTTCTCTCTTATGGAATTAATTGACATTTTGAAAAATGAAGCAGGGCATAATGTGCGATATGGCTGCTATAATTTGGCTCGGTAAGTCATTTTGTGAACGCTTAGAATAAAGAACCACTCAGCTTTTTTATTTACTATGTTTTACTCTCTAGTTCTTCTTGTATTTTACCCTCAAGAGATGTATCTTCATTGATAAATATATTCTGTGACCAAAAATAATAATTCTTAATTTCTGGAAATCTTTTTCTTTGTTCAGCTGTTTAAATTAATAATTTTTCTATTAAGTACTCAAAGAGTTATAGGAATAAATTTCTTTATTAAATCTCACATTGTAAGAAATTAAAATGTCTCGTCTTAGAGCAATTTCTGTAGAAATGGTGTGAATTTCACAAATTCCTTGGCATTATCTTTTGTATCAGTTCACCTCTACCAAAAGCAATCATAGAAAAACAGGACTTTTCACGTGAATGTGTGTTACATTGAAAGTGATTATTCGAATAAAGTTAATGCTTAAAATAGGTGGCGTTCGTTCATTATGCCACCTTCAGTGCCGTATTACAGCCTGACATCCTTCGCCCGAAGAAAGTTTCTCGAATGATAGTTTACTTTTGGGATCAGTAATACTCAGTTTTTTTTATGTACTCGTCTGCCGACACCTAGTTTGCCACAGAGGCATCGAACAGCATGTGTCACTTTGTCGACGATCGTGTTAAATATATACTCCAATTTGTCTTGGGCTACTTCTTTTCTGAACTTCTCATATATTTTTGAAAGATATCAAGTACCCCCTGGAATACATCCACCACAGTTTACGAAACACTGTGTGATGGGGCTTTATTGGATTTTCTTACTAATCCTCTTGGGGAATCTTTGAGCCAGAATGGTATTATTTCAATTCAATCCTCTTAAGAAGAAACCGCGACATGCAGATTAGTTAATAGATATAAAATGGAGCTTTAGCATTCCCGAGTTAGTAGAATGGAACAATGATAGTAGAAGAATAGAATAGAAGAAAGACAGAAGGTGTTGAGATGCTGATCGCCGTGAGATATTGGTAAGATACTAATTATAAAAGTGTAGTTATAGAACGGACTTTAGTGTGTTAAGGAATCTATATATATATAAGGCAGATAAGGATTCTTAGGATAGCTTTTCATAAAGATAGTGATTAGGATTCCAGGCGCTATTTACTTAGAATTTAGAATTACGTTTTATCACTCCTAATTGCATCCTTATAAGTAAGACTTATGTTGTGTCGATCAATATATTGGAATAGTAATAAACTAGATTTCTTATGACGAATTTGGGTAATCAATCATTTCCTTCTGCAAATCTAGGTCGCGTAGATGAAGAGATAATACCCCGGGCCGCAGGGTATCACAACCGTTGTAGAGTATATTATTAATTCCTTCCCTTTCCCTATCGCATTTCAATTCAAATGAAGAGCCAAATCATGAAAACTTTTTCTAGATATCTCATCATGGTAAAAATCGAAAGGAATATTTTTTACTCCAGAAAAGTGTCTGTACACCGAGCATTATCAGGTCTAGAGACACTGATAATCTCTCTCACTCAGTAATCTTTTTTTGAACATAATGACCTGTCACTTAGTCGAGTATTATTATCACCCATAGGTTCTTTATTGATGAAACTAAGTACATCTAATTTTCTATTAGAATCTGACTATCTTTCGGTTTTTTATAAGTCTTTTTTTTATTCCTCTAACGTTCGCAATTTTTCTTGTTGATTTGTATTTTGACAAAAGTAAACACTCTTTGTGTAAATAGTGGTGGTTTGTTTCTTTATAGTAACAAAATGAGAAGGGAAATAGTTAGGCATTTCATATCCTGTGGATATATATATTCACTGAAGTGCCACAGAATTTGAGATACCTACGTAATAACGAGTTGGGCCTCCTCTGGCCTTGATAACGGCTGCTACACCACGAGGCATAGATTAAACAACTTTCTGGAAACATACCTCAGGATTGACTTGCCAAATATTGGTTAAAGCTGTCTACAACTTAGCAAGGTTTGTTGGTGCTGTGTGATGGCGTTTTAAACCTTGTTCCAAAGCACCCCAAAGAAGCTCAATAGGATTAAAGTCTGAACTTCAAGGTAGCCAATTTAACCAAAATCCAAGAAGTGAAGTGTGAAAGAAAGATGCAAATTAGGAACGTTTTAAATATAAGAAGTTAAAGTAAGCGCAATGGCAATTAGAGGAATGTAAACAGTTCGTGGTTCTAGATTGAAGAAGTTTTAGATAACGCTACGTGGCGAAGAATAGTAATTATACGTGATAGAAATCCATTAATCAAGGTGCATACCATTGCACACGAGTTATTGCAAGACCTCATCTAAAATTATTGTGATCGTTTACTGATACTACAACAAGGTAGGATTGATTATTTAATATTAGGATTAGTGATTGTATTAGAATTGAGTAAGCAATTCAGTAATTGATAGTGGTCTGAATTAGGTTAAGTCGTTATTATAAATATATTGTGTGTGGTGTGTTTTACCATTGTAGATTCTCTAACATATAAATTATTATAATCTAATTTGTTAAAGGTTTAAGTTGAATATCTTAATAAAGTCATATTAAGATAATGTTTCCTTGCAGTTCTTTCGTTAATCCTACACCTCTAGCTCACGCTGATACCCAAAGAGATAATCACATCAGAGGGGATTATCACAATGTATCGATCTACGTAAGCTGACATCAAAACCGTGCACATTTTTTTCCCTTCATTTTTTTTTCTTTCTTTTTTTCTCACCATAGTTAATTTATCATAGACACCTGTAGGTGGTTCTTCACTACAATATCACAGGCTTAACCAATCATCAAAATAAGCCATTTGCTTTAGCATTGAAGGAAAAGGGCACCACAAAAACTATCCATAAAAATTTTTTATTCATTAAAAAATTAAATTCATCATGAAACAATTTACTAAGAGACTACTAAGAACGTAATAATTGATTCAATATGTTCAGTGCTTTTGTGATAAAATTATAACTAACATCATTAACAAGCAAACTCCTCTGGCTTTATTCCTCAATAATTTACAATGCATTTTTAAAATTAATTTTTTATCAACATAAAATAAGTTTATTATCTGTAAACCGATTGAAAGCAACTTTAATTTTTTGCATCATTTCATTCACATTAATACAAATAATAAATATTGTAGTATTTTTATATATTAGCAGCAATAACTTATAAAATTTTTTTTAAATACACTGAAATATATTTTTAAAAATCCATGGAGAAGATAGATAATTAAAAGCTAAATGTTATAATAAAATGTCTGTTGCGATATTTAAAACTTTCAAAAGGCATTAGTAAAAAAAAAATTATGGTAAAAATTTCACTAAAAATAGTTTATAAAGAAATGGCGTTCAATGATTTTTATCTTTACAGAACAATAATAAAATGTCAAAAAATTCAGGTATTGTTTTTTGGTTGTTTTCCTAGGCTTATAAAAGCTAATTATTTTCAGTGACATGAAAGAAAATTGCATAACAAAAATAAAAATATCATAGAATACAATTTTAAAAGCAACAAGATCATGTAATATGTTGAAGAAAGTAATAAAGTTATAGAATTTGATTACAAATGTAGAAAATGAAATTTTGTGATATTGTGAGAGAATGCAGTGTTTATATACAGGGTCCATAAATTAACCGATAGTGGTATTTCTGAGATATGTGACAACATTACGCTCTCACATACTACAGTTTTTTAGCTGCATTGCAAAAACAAAGTACACTGCTCAAAAGGGAGCAAGGAAAAAAATGAAGAAACTGCTGCGCGATAGACAGGCATGAGCATAAAATGGAGGTGCAACAAAAAGCAATACAGAAGAGGAAAGAACAGGAAAACACTTGTGTAAGAACCGTAGTTCTTTGGAATGGTATAAACAACATGAAATGAGATGCTTCAGTGCAAAAGATTGGTTACATGTTAAAAAGAACTGATTGTTTGGAAATGAAACACGATTACTACGGTAGGGAATCCTTCTGAGCCCCTTAAACTGCCCCACACCTGTTTAGCGATGAGGTTACTGATGAGACTACTGTTCCACTCTATATGAAGTGCAATCTCTAAGTCTTGGACAGTGACCGGAGACCTTGGTCTTGTAGCAATGAGTAGTCTGAGTGCGTCCCAAATATGCTCAATCAGGTTATGATTAGGAAAGGATGTTGGCTACTCCATATGCTGTATTGTTTCAGCTTCAAGAATATTCTTCACAAGATAAGCTACATAAGGTATGGCATTATCCTGCATTTAAAAAAAGGAATCACCAATGGCTGCAGCATAAATTATGACATAGTGTCTAAGGATCTTGTCTGTGCATACCTTTGAGTTGTCAAAGTGCAATTCCAAATTATATGGAAAATACATCTGCCTATGCTGATTCCATCCTATACCATCAAACTGCCTGGTCTGTCATGTGATCTTTCCTCACTGAATATAGTTAGTTTAAGTGCCCCTTTCTCACCAAACCAAAACACGCATAGCATCACATTCTAAACTGAACGGGACTCGTCCGTAAACATCACTAAATTCCAATCACTTTCCATTACCTTGATGTTCAGCAATCCACTTTCTTTGGGTCACACAGTGTCTTGCTTGGAATACATACCATTGGCTTACATGCATAGACCACCTGCATGAAGCCTATTTTGGATTGTTTGGCTTGTGAGACCCTTCGTCCTGTTGCCAAAAGTAACTGCCTTTGAATCTGCATCGCACATTCACTACTCTGTCTTGTTAACAGTATACATTCATCATTATCGGCTATAGCAGAATGTGGGTGACGTTGTCCTGGCCAATGTCGAATATAACCTGTTTCTTGGAAACGATTCCAGTCTTGCAATGACACTTCTTGCCACTCCAACAGCATTTGCTACAGTTCTTTGAGCCTGCCTGGATTCCAATCTCCTAATAATAAGCTAAGCCATGGATTCAAGTAGATCACATTTTCATGACATTTTCCAGTCTCCTTCTCTCAAAATAACAACCAAAAGTTTGAATCTCATTACATAGAACGAAAAACAACAGCTTCTATGAAATCACGATTTCTGCTCTTGTATCCTTTTTCGGATTTTTGACATCTTGGACGTAAATTTACATAAGAAGTTTTCTTCAATTTTCTGCTACACTTCAAACTATGAATGTCTTGTTTTATGTTAGTTATTAGAAAAAATATTTCCGTAATTATGATGTGCTCCCCAAATGATTTTGAGCAGTGTAGAACAACTTAACAGATCTGTCAAGGCAACTTTTAAAGCCCATAATACTAGAAATAAAGAGAGAAACGCTACGAAAAGTTCTTTTAGGTTTAGGAACAGCAATCCAAGATCCGTTATACAATAACTGAAAATACCAAACTTCATGAAGAGTTCTTTGAAGAAAGTATTTCACATTCCGCCTGGAACCTTTGTAAATAAATGCAAAGGCATATAGAATAAACCAAACCAAGAGTAATTCAACAGAAATCTTATCCTAAATATATTTAAACATAAAGATTTGAAATCAATTTATGTTTTTCTGTGTGTTGGAACAGAGTTTGGAAACAACTTAAGCATCATATGAATGTCCATTTCCAATTGTCAATAAATTATTCACTAAAATACTTTACACTCAAGATAATAATAATAAATGTATTGGTATGAAGATTGAAACAAGCATATGATCTTCCACAACAGAGTATGGAAACGTCTGTACATGAGAAACATTTAACTCCATGTCATACAAACTATACTCCTGTGCCAACTGGGACTGAAACCAGAACTGTGTGTGTGTGACTGGTCCTAATTAAACCAACTTTAAGACAATCTCAAACAAGTAGAATTTTTCAGGCTTACTGTGAGGTTCATAAACTGGTGTATTTTATTTTTAAATAGTAATTTTTAATATTTTTCTGCCAAGCACTATAGTTTACTTCCAACTTTTTTAATGCAACATCAATAACTGGCAGAGAAGAAAATATAATGGATTAAAATGTAAACAAAACTCTGTACTTATTTTATGAATATATTTTATAATTGTAAACATATTATTTTGCTATTTTTTAAGATCACATCTGTCAATTTTGTTAATCTGGAAACAATTTCTAGTTTAATTTTTCTGCTTTACCAGATTGGTAACAGTCCTCATGCTGACATTTCTGACAGTAATATTTTTTACTGAGGTGGCTGGTAGACCTAGTTAATAAAAAGTGATCCAATGATTATAATGTAATTTTACTACATTTAAACCATAAAGGACAAACATTCTCTTGTCAGTCTAATCATAAAACATCTTGTATATTCTTTCCTATTGAAACTACCACCGTTGGCAGTGACGTTGCATCTCTGATGTTTTACTGCATCGTGATAATCAGTTTCACTGATTAATTTCCTTTCTGAACTGACATGACTGTTGCACAATTGGCAGACTCTTTTGTTATATAATACTCACTAAGTATGAGGCAGGTGAGCATTTCAGGTTATTTTCATAACTGCATAGCATATTGCTATGGCATTTACATTTTTTTCCTATTTACTCTCCTTCTTGGTATTCGTCTTTCATCATACAGAACGAATTTAGAAATAAACCATTAAAATCCAGGTTTGAAATGAATTAATAAAAAAAAGTAATATTTTTTAAAAACTTTTCACTTGTGGTACATTAATAGAGGGAAAAAAAAACTTTTTCTAAAAACCATGAGAATCCTCCCTAATGAAAAGTTACATTCAACTACTTAAAGCTTATAGCTACAATAACAATGACATTCAAACAGTTTTTAAAAAATAAATAATTTAAATGCACCAAGAAATATTCCCTTCATTTTTTTCATTATCTTTAAGATAAAATCAATCATAAAAGTACAAAAGTTCAAAAACCAGTTTAATCACCTTATTATCATCTGCTATGGTACGTTTGCTCCAGTGCTGAGCTGGAGTGAAAACAAAAAAAGTATCACTGTGTTCTGGAACACAATTTTCTTCCCACCAGTCAAGTTCCACAACATTTTCACATCCTACATGCTGCATCCAAGATTGCAAACCTATTGGCACAAACCAACGAATATCTGCTCCAAACCTTGAGAAATAGGCAAAATGAAATATATAGTAACAGTAATTTTTGACATTTTTCCATTATTCTAAAAAATATTTTAACTTTTAAAAGAGCCCATTCTACTTATTTCAAAATATAAACTTCATTATTCCATTAATAAAATACATTATATTTTAGCATATCTATTTTCTAACAGAGGTAGGAGCATAGCACAAATTCAAATCAATTAGGAACCCAGCACAGAAAAAATATTTAAAAGTAAACTAGATTATTTTTGATCATTCTAAAAAATTTAAATACAAATAGTTATTGAAACACATATCTTGCAAGCAAAACTGCAATTATGCAAACACAATTCAAATTGGCCTGATTTCCAAAAAAAAATATTACTCAAAAGTTTTAAATAAGAGATGGAGGGAAAAGGATACATATACTTTAAAAAAAAAGGCATGTGTGATACCTTATATCCTTACTGTATAAAGATTTTTACAAAAATGGAATACCTCTTTTAACATCACAACTGGACAAAATTTATATCAGTGTCAGTCTCTTAAATGGAACTTCATTACCACATTAAATATACAAAATTAACATGTGAAACTAAATATTTGTATTGATTTCATTCATCTCAAATTTCATTTAAATCCCATCGTTAATGTAAAGCCGATAAAAATGTTATGGGACTATACCTTAGAATACTTTACATAAATGATACATCTAAAGAATGGTAAATACTTTTTTCCCTTTATATATATAAACTGAAAACAAACTTTCTTCTCATTAATTTTTATTTTATTTAATACAAGATAACGTTTTTTAAAAAATTAATGTGATCAGTCTAAAAATAAAGTAAATTGCTCACACAATATTTTTGCCATTTTCAAACACAACATAACAAGAAGATCAATAACTATTGGGTTGGAGGGAAAGTTCTGTCATATTTTAAATAGACAGATGATTTTTTGTTGTAAATAAAAAAAAAACATCTGGCTAGTGAGTCATTCAGATTTTTTTTTCCTTTCGTTTTTTTAGCTGCTGTATAATATAAAAGAAGTCCTTTTTTACCGTTCATCATTTACTTGTAATATTTAAAGTGAAAATTATGTCAGTAGATAAAGTGCATTTACGACACTGCAGTTTGTATGAATTCCAAAAAGGAAGCAACGCATCGGTTGCATGTAAAAATTTATGTGCAGTATTTGGAAAAGATATTGTAAATGTTTGTACTTGTCAAAGATGGTTGAGCAAATTTTGTTCCGGGGATCTGAGTCTCCAAGAAAGTGATCGATCTGAACTACAATCAAAGATCGATGATGATGTTTTGCGATCCATGTTGGAAAATAATCTACATTTAACAAGTCAAGAAATTGCAGAAGAGTTTGGCATTCATCATACAACTGTTGGAGATCGCATTAAATTTCTTGGGTTTGTGTTAAAGAAAAGTGTTTGGGTTCCACATGAATTAACAGAAAAGAATTTGTCTGATCGTGTAAGAATGTGTTCATCATATCTGATTAGACACAATGTGGAGCCGTTTTGGACAAGCTGATTACTGGAGATGAAAAGTGGATTTTTTACAAGAATATTAAGAGAAAAAAATCTTACTGCAAACCAGGAACATCATCAGCAACAATTCCAAAACCAAGTATCCATCAACGAATTGTACTGCTTTGTTTGTGGTGGGACAGGAAAGGTCCAGTGTACTACCAGTTGCTGAAACAGGGAAACACCATCAACGCGGATCTGTACTGCAATCAACTGGATAAATTGAATGCAGCTATCAAAGAAAAAAGGCCAGCATTAGCGTCCAGAAAAGGATTAGTGTTCCACCACGATAATGCTCGACCACATACTGCAATGGTGACACAACAAAAACTGAATGCGTTAGGATGGGAAGTTCTTGGTCACCCATCGTATTCACCTGACATTGCACCATCTGATTATTACCTGTTCAGATTTCTGCAAAATTATCTAACGGAAAAAAAGATTCAAGTATTTTAAAAATGCTTCTACAGCAGTTGCTGACTTTTTTAACTCCAAGAACGAGAACTTCTACAAAATAGGAATTTATAAGTTACCTGAAAGATGGCAACAAGTTGTAACAAATAATGGAGCATATATAATTGATTAATATTAAACACATATTTTTATAAATGCATTCAAATATTTTCTTTAAAATACAACAGAACTTTCCCTCCAACCCGATACATGTTATAAATAATCCAACTAAGATAGCTATTTTTTTAACTGTAAATTTGACTTCATATAATTTCTCAAAATATTACAGGAAAATACATGAAATTTTGAATTTAGCTGTTTAATGATATACGAAATTCAAATATTTAAAAAGTTTAATATGTTCCAATAACATTCTTGTAACTGCAATAATTCACATTTTTAATATGACTTTCCAAATTTTTTTTTATATATTTAGAATTAGAAAAATAATTATCAATGGATTCTTGCAATTGAGGGGGAGCTAAATAGAAGGTTTTATATTGTCAGATGTCTGGGGACTTCAATTAAAATTAGAGAACCAATTTTTAAAACAACTCTACCTCAGAAACTTTCAAGCAGAATTTTAAAAAATTTGAAAATTACCCTAATTTTTAAGCGAATTCATAGATGAAAAATGAGCTATGTAAGAAATGTAATATCCACAATGAAAAATTATTTTTTGGAAGTTAGACAACAATGTAAATTAAACTAATTAATCCATTAACATTAAATTTTAATTGCCTTTGAGTCAAACATGATACTAATTTTGTTTGGCTGTGAAGAGAATTATGAAAGTTATTAAATTTTGATTCTTTAAGATTACACATTTTAAATTTATTTAGCAAAGCTGATTTAATCTGTTTATACACATTATTTATTAATAAATGAATTATTGAAATGTTAGTAATGGAACTCAGAATGTGACAAACCAGCAATAAATCAATAAAATTGAATTTCATAATTGTATTATTCATATCACACATAACCAAAAAGATAACTCTTCTTAAAAGCATACCTTGCATTTAACAGAGTTACTGTATTAAGATCCAAATGATCATAATGAGAATGACTAATTACAACTGCATTGATATGAGGAAGGTCATGAATTGAACAAGGTGGATCTCTGTATCTTTTTGGACCAACCACTTGACTTGGAGAGGCACGGTCACTGAATATAGGATCTGTTAAAACATTTAAACCATGCATTTGCACAAGAACAGTGGAATGTCCCATCCACGTGACACGTATACCATCATCTGGAACCATCAGTTTTGAGAAATTTTGCTTAACAATAGGTAAAACTAGATCTAGTTCCTGAAAAAAATTAAGATTTAAATTTAATAACATAAAATTAAAATATTTCTAAATATATTTACTATCCCCATAAAATGTTTCTAAGAAACAAAACAAAAAAATATATTCTTTTCCCCCAAATCTATTTTTAAAAAACACGTTCCACTAAGCATAAAATAATTTTAATTTTTTATTTTCGTACTTAAGTACTTAAAAATAGTAACATTTTTAAATTTCATCAATACAGATAACATTTCATAACTATATTATTTTAGATGTTCCATTATTTGTTTCTCTTTATTTCAATAAAAACACATTTTGAATATATTCCCATTTTTAAAAATTCCTTTTTTTCATTCAAGTTAAAAAAAACAACTAATGACAAACTTCATTTAACATCCAGGAATAAAAAATCGAGGTTGTATCGTATTTTAGTCCATCCTTGGTTTTTTAACTTTTTTTGTCACGCCAAGCAGGGAGATAAGTTTGCCATGCTAGCTACCTTTTTAAAAGGCGGGGGGAGGGAGACAGAGAGAGACCGTTAGGTAGATAATTAATGTTAGTTGAGAGTTAGCTTCTGCAACCCAACTAACTATTTAACAGTAGTACATTTATTCTACATTTGACTACTTGGATACGTTTGAGTACACAAAATTGTTTAGCAAGGTTTGACTGTTTTTTTCTTTGGAAGAAAAGGGGGAAATTATTGACTGTCAAATGTAAAGAAAAAAAAGTGCAATTGATGGAAATGCATGGAGTTACTGTTCAGAAACTAATTTGCCAAATACGATTTGGGCGACCAGTAGCTTTTAATCCAAGAGATGGTGACATAGCATTCAACATGAAAGTAATTTAAAAGAATAGCTTAATGTTAAAAGAAGCACAAAGATAAAATAAGCAAAAATGTACTCACTGTTTTTATGGAAAACAAAAGTGAAAAATACGAGTACCATGATTTAAAGAAACAGAATATGAGGTATTTAAAAATACCAGAAAAATATAGGAAAAAGATATATATATATATATAATCAGTTTATAAAATAGGAAGAATTTCACAGACAAAGAAAGAAATTACTATCTGGATAAAAAAGATTGATTGTGGAATGTAATGATTCTGATTCGATATATATAATCGAGTATATTTTCAATATACTACTGGAATTCGTATATATTGAAAATAACTAATATCACTCAATAATTATTATCAATATAATAATAATTATATAATATATACAGTTGACAAAATGATTATTTGTACACCATTTTTTTCTTCGATTTTTGATGAAATAAATACCCATATTTTAATGCGCCTAATTGTTGTATGCAAATTATTTTTCTTTTAAGTGTAAAAGTAAATTGTAATCTGGAAAAGTGTGAAAATCGTTGCAAAAACAGTATTTGTTCAGAATTCTTTTGGTGTAAGTACGGCAAAAAGTTTTGATTAAACTTTTTAGATTCAACTTAGTTTTCATTCTTTTTTTTCTTAGTTTATGACTAATATTTAAATAGTTCCAAATTATATTTAAATTTACAAATATAATCTTGAAACTGGCTCCTAAAACCATAGAAATTTCGTTAGATATGAGAAAACATATTACAGAGTTCCATAAAGAGGAGAAATCTTTCCGGGAAATAGGAAAAGTTATAAAACTGTCATTTACAACCATTGGTTACATCGCTAAAAATGTATTTAGAGACCAGAAGTGTTGAAAATAAGCCCAGATCTGATTCGACTTCAAGAGCTAAACGAATGATTGTAAGGTCAGCAACAAATAAACCAATGACATCAGCTCAAAATATTGCCAATGAACTTCTCTCTGTAATCATGTAATGTTTCAGTGTCTGCTCAGACAGTCAGAGATGTACTGCACAGCGCAGGTCTGAAAGCCAGAACTCCCAGAAAGAAACCTTATATTAGTGAAGTAAACAGGAAAAGACCTCTAGAGTTTGCCATGAAGTACAAAAATAAGCCCATGGATTTTTGGAAAAAGGTTATTTTTTTCTGATGAGAGCAAGTTTGAGATTTTTATACCACCAAGTATTCGAAAAATTTGGAGAAAAAATAAAACAGCTCTTGAACCTAAAAATGTACTTCCAGCTTTAAAATATGGTGGCGGAAATGTTATGGTGTGGGTGTGTGTAGTTCATAATGGAGCGGGTAACTTAGCATTTATTGACAATAAAATGAATGTTTTAGCTTATATCAATGTGTTACGACATAATTTGTTAGATAGTGCTAAGAAATTGAGCATGGAGAACACTTTTATATTCCAACAACCTGAAGCACACCTCTATAGTTACTAAGACCTTGTTGCTTTATCATGCTCCAAGGCGACTTGAAACACCTCCACAATCTCCAGATCTTAATCTTATAGAAAATTTATGGATGCATTTGGACACTGAAGTTCGGGGAAAAAATATAACAAGTAAAGAAAACTTGAAGTTTGGAACTCCATTGACACAGAAATCACAAAGAAATTAATTGAGTCAGTGCCAAGGCGTCTTGAAGCAGCTATAAAAGCCAATGGACTGTTTACAAAGTATTGAAATTTCATTACATTGTTGCATATGTTTTGTTAATGTTTACTAAGCAAGTGTACAAATAATCTTTTGTATAATTTTTTTTTAAAAAAAATCACTTTTTGAAATAAATGCTTACTTTATTTTTTATTGTGAAAGAATCTTTTTTTTAAAACAATTTAAATGTATAACTTTTAGTTATATTACTTAATTTATTTTGTGAAACAAAATTTTAAGTGTACAAATAAACATTTTGCCAACTGTAATATTCATCATATTGTGTAATATACTCATTATATTATGTGATATAATAATTATATAATAGAATAATTATGTATAGTAGCAATTGTAATTGTATTATATAATTATAGTGTACAAAATATAGTTCTATATAATATATATTTAATTAATAATTAATATCCACTAATAATTGCTGATAACTTGCAGTGTTCCAAAAACTGGGTTTTCCTTCAATGAATTTCATTGAACAATGAACATTTAAAAATACATTATTTAAAAGTAAAATAAAGTGGAAATGCGCAATTTTGCCACAAGTAAAAAATAAATGTGTGGTAGATTTACTATTGTGATAGCAAATTGTACCATAAAATTCACAACAAAACATACGGCAGTCCAAATTTCTTATCCCGCCTCTAAATTATTTTCATTTGGCTACCACACTTATCACATTTTCTGATGGCCGAAATAAGCGAAATCTTAAGAATGAGGAATTATGAATAAAAGAAAAACAGAAATATTAGACAACAAAGTAAACAGAAAGTGTAAATTTGGCAATCCATTTCATCCAAAAAAATTAAAAGCAAAGTCCTCAAATTCTTTTTAAAAATATAAATCCCAGTACTCATTAAAAGTGTTCGAAAAAACAGCAGAGGATGAAAGCTGCAATATAGACACCGCAAAGTATGGAAATGTTAAAGAATAAATCGAATTAAAACTGACTGTAATAATAATAAATCAGTAGGTAATAAACATAACAATAAATAATAAACAACAAATAATTTTAAAAATAAAAAATAGTAAGAAAGAAAAGATTGATGGCAACCACAGAACCTGAGTAAAAAATCAAGGTAACTATATCATAATGTTATCGCCCAACTTGAAGAATGTCAACAACTTGAAGCGTAGTGCTCCGATATTAAATTAGTAAATTATTTTTTTATAAAACATTATCTTAATACTATATATAATAACTTTTTTATTTTATTATATAAGAATTTGGTAAATCCCAGATCAGTGCCATAGCTACCAATGGGCTAGGCGGTGCCGTGAACCCTGACTGCCAAGCAAGCCAAACTTGCGATAATTTCTCCCTCATTTAAGTTATAAATATAAAAGTTTGCAAAACACAACTATAATTGTGGCACTCAGTTGAAAGTAATTTCAAACTTGCAGGAAATTCTTTCCGTTCTTTGTATAGTGTTGTGAACTTTACTTATTGAAAAGTTTATATTATTTTCAATTTTTTCTGTAAAGTGTTACTTGAAAATAAACTTCAAGTTCTATGAAAAATCTTACATTATGTCTTATTATCACATATTAAAAAATCTACACAGGAAGTAATTCCTTTTATTTTTAACAGCAATATGATTCCTAATAAGCAAGTTTTCTATTTCAATATTTTTCAATCTACTCATATCTGCAATAGATTGATGTAATTTTGCACCTTCCCTCCTCTGCTCTTTTGTGTAGTTTTTTTTTTTTAAATAACTATAATAATATTGTATTGTATTTCCTTGCTCATGCATATTTTTGTATCACTTTTGTCTACCTGGATAAACCCTTTTGTAAATTCAAACCTTCTGGTGGTCAAACCTTCTTCGATCCTCCCGAATAAATAAATAATTAGCCAGGGATTCCACAATGAAGTTTGGTAGTGTAGCATTACCATTCTCCTGCCTTTCAACGTCAGTAAGTAAGCGAGCACATGCAGAGAATTGTATTTCATAAATTAGAAAACTAAAATTATGGATACAAAAAAAGAAACCCAATGGTGCGTTAAAGCACAAACGATGCCAAGTAAGGGGAGGGAAATATAAGTAAGAGAAGATAGTAAACAAAAATCATCCAAAATGAGCAAATTTCTAGTCAGCCTTCTACAAGTACTTCTGTCCCAAGTATTTCTGCTAATAGTGACATATAATGTGGTCAATACAGTATTTCTAGAGAAGCCTACTAAAGGAAATTCAATATTTATTGTAATTAAACATACTGCCGTTGACGATGCAAATTTATAGAAATGACTTTGAATCATTTAAATGCAAAGTAAGTGAAACTCCAAGAAAATATGGTAAAGATCTGCATTTTCAAGAAAAAAGGCAAAGGAAAGTTAAAAAGACATTTTAATGAATTAGCTTCTGATCGACGATTTCGAAACTGGAAATAAATATTTAAAATTACTGTTTTCAAAAAGCTACTAGACACAATATTATCTCAAATAAATACACATTTTACTAGTATGAGTTTAGTCTGTCAAATATTTAATTTTTTTTAAGACCAACATTTATACTAGATAAAAATGAAACAATTTTGTTACAAAAGTGTGACAAAAATTCCAAAATAACTATTCTGATATAATAGGCCCAAACTTTTTCCTTAAATTTCTTAATATTTACCACCTAGTTTTCCCTAACTTAAAGCAGGCAGTGACTGTTCAGCCAGGGCCGGCGCTAGCAGTTTTGCCACTCTGGGTAAAGTAAAATACCGCCCATTTATAACAAAAATTAAAAGAGATAACCAAAACCCTTCCCACGCTTAATGGTAAAGTAAAACATGAGCAAAAAAAATTGCTATCAATAATGTTGAAGTTTTGATTAGCAAAAAAAAAACACTAATTTATTAATTTATGTTTTTGACACTAAATTAAAATTAGGGTTGCACAGAAAAAAAGAAAAGAGTCATTTCTAGTGTATAGTTATAAAAAATACAGATATTAAAAAATAATAAAACAAATTATAGAACCACTAAATATTAAAACTTAATTACATATTAAAAATACATTTAAACCGATTGTTAAACTTAAAAGTGTTTTGTTCTCACTTTTAATTCTGAGAATTTTTTTAATTATTTCTTTAACACTAATTTCTTCAGCCAGTTCATGTTCAATGGCTATTGTTGTCAAGCCATTTAGCCCGTCCTCGGTATATGTGGAGCGTAAAAAGTTTTCAGTTGAGTTATGCCGAAGTAATCGCCGGACATAGATAAAAAAAAAGATTTAATTGTTAACCTCCTCTTTTTTTGAAGTCGGTTAAAAATACATGAAAAAGCCTCGTTTAAAAAGAAACAACCTGTGTAGAAGCTATGTAAATATTTCTTGAGAAAAACTGAATATTTTTTAATTATTCCACTCACCTTACTCTTATAACACAAGACAAGTTTAAAAAAGGCCCGGTAAATAGTAATTGTATTATAACGCACTCTACTTCAATGGCTGTGGGTAGCCTAGTGGCTAGAGCATCGGACTCCAGACCGGAAGGCCTGGGTTCGATGCCCATGCCACCAAATACCCTCCGAGTACATGCTCATTAAATCAGTGGGTCCGAAAGTCTTGTGGGCTTAAATCACGAGTGCCGGGGACTGAAGAATATTTCCCTCCCCTTCAGTTCCATGCCTAAATTGTGGAGGTGGAGATCGGTAGTGTCGCCATCTATCGTCCCTTTGGGAATTTCTCTGGGCTAAATTGTACTGTCACCTGCATAATGTTCTAGGCTAAGACCAACGACAGACGTACATCTAGTCCTTTGCCACGATGAATTTCGTGGGCCTCGATCTGACTACGTCAGACAGGTGGCATTATAAACAACAACACTTCACAAGCAACCAATCTGCAAAGCAATTATTCCATAAATAAAACAATAGAGCTGCCTTTTTTCCTTTTATAATCTGTTAAAAGCTTGTCAGCATACATGTTTCGACAAATTAAAACACAGTAAATAATTCTATTACACCACTTTGTATATCTATCCATGTATTTCATATAAAATACTTAAAAGTTTGCAAGCATATGCATATATTATTAAAATTCAACATATTAATTTTTCATAAGATTTAAATGAATCTTGGTTTATTTTCTTCCTAAACTAGTAAATTTTAGAGTCAATTTGCTGCCTTCTAAGATTGCCGCCCCGGGCAGGGGCCCGGCTTGACCACCCCTAGCGCTGGCCCAGGTTCGGCAATTATGTAAGGAAATAATAAGCAAATAAAGAGAGCTAGAGTGTGACCGAACAGAAATATTTACAGCAATGTTATTAGTCTACACAATTCCTGTCACATCTACACCCGCAAAGAGATTACTTAGCAAATTAAAAAAAATTGTTTAAGAAACAGTCTGGGCCAAGCTCGATTCCCTATTTATCGCTAATAGCAATTGAAAACAAAGTCCCATCAATCCTGGATTATTATTGCTATCCAAAGTTATTGAAAATTTTTGCAAAAACTAAAGCTAGGAAAAGATTGTAATCCAAACTGTTAATTTTTCGTTTTATTTCCTCATACCTATGTTATTATTGTCTTCTTGGTTATTGCTTGATTTTTTATTATCTATTACATTATTTCTTGTCTTCCAGTTCCAGCAGTACCTTAACTCTTCACACTGTTCTGGAAGAGGTTCGTCGTGGTGTCAAATTGAACCTGGGCAATCACTAAAACCTCACACAGGAAAACTCATTCACATAAGTACATGTAGGTAGTATGTAGCTTTGCTTTTTTGTGTTCTTCAGAGCATGATAAAAAATTGATGTTAAAATACCTTTGTATGTTTAAAATATTCATAAATTTTTACTTGCTAAAGCCAAACAAAGATAGGGCCCTTATTATTTATGCACCAGGGCCTTTGAATGCCTAGCTACACCATTGTCTCAGATACGCATTTCAGTATTCAAATTACAGATATCAACGAATGGTTAGGTTTAGAAAAGCGGCAAGCGGAGAAATAACTCCCAATTGCCTTTTTTTTCCTATTTAACTTTCAATATCAAGGGAGATGATTTGTAACCTTCCATTTCTTCTGTTATAAATGGATTTATAAATACCTTGCTTCACTTATATATCATCCATACAAAAGTTTATTACATAAGTTTCCGTCATATGTAAAGAACACACAGGTAGCCATCTCATTAATCAAAACACTACCTTAAGGATATATCCATATTGTGACTCTCCTCAGACACAAATATTATTAAAATGATCAATTTGTCATACAGATTCATTTTATTTTTGACAATATTCTTTTTAGTTGTAATTCATACACTGTACTAGTACACTAAAGCTATGTATAGTTTTAATCAAGATCTTTCCCTTTTTCAAAATTCTATTTGAACATTTTGTTAATGTTTAATATATAGTTAATTACTAGTCTTACAGTTATTTACTTGCAAAATACACTGGTCTCCAAAAGTTAAGGAAAACCCAGTTTTCTGTGCTTTATTTGCAAATGAATGTAGAAACACCAAATTTGGATGACATGTGCACAAAACAGTTATGTATTGACTGCAAGATAGAAGTTTACATAACAAAAATTCAAAAATGATTAACAACAAAAAAAGGCAATCTCACAGGAAAAGTCCATTCTTGGAAAAAGTAATAATCAGTTTTATGTGGTAAAATGTCAGAAACATAACAAAAATGGGTTTTAATAAGGGATATGCCCATCCCTAGCTTGAATGCACTGGTGGTATCAAATTTCCCTGCTGTCAATTAAATTGTCGGTTACTGAAATGGGAAGCGAAAACCAGGCACAGAGTAAGCTTTGTTCCAGCTCTCCTAAAGACTTTGGGGGACTTAAAGCAGCAACCTGTCTACCAAGATAGCCCCAAAAATGCTCTATCAGATTTAAGTCTTGAGATTGAGCTAGCCATTCCATTTGCTCCAAACGAAGACCCTCAAGATATTCCTCAACAATTACAGTTTGGTGATGTTGTGCATTATTGTCCATCAGAATGAAGTCATTGTCAATTGCACCGGCATATGGGCGGACATATGGATCAAGGATCTCATCCCACAATATCTCACACCAGTCAGAGTTACTCTCTGGAACACATGCAGGTCAGTGTGAACACTGAGTGAGATCCCTGACCAAACCATTATTCCACCACCTCAGTAACTGTGTCTTTCAACAGTGTTGGATTGGTGATATCTTATGCTTCGTTCCCTCCAGATGAGCAGACCTCCTGAATCGCTCTTCAGTGTGAATCTGGAATTGTCTGTAAGGAGTACAGAAGCCTATCGCTGTCTGGTGCAGGAAATGTGTTCTCTTGCCCAAGATAAGCTGGTCCTTCTCTGTCAACACACACAACTGGTCACCTTACATAGAGACCTGAATTGTGTGATGATGCCTTCACACCGTACTAGCCGATATTCTTCTCCCTGATGCTACAGAGTGGTCAGCAGCAAGTTGCAGCACAAAAATCCTTCTTCTCCTTCTGGCCGAAAGAGCGATAAAACAGTCTCCTGCAGATGTTGCGGCTCATGGTCGGCCTGAAACATGTCTTCTGGACACAGATGCTTCGGTTTTGATATTGATTCCAGAGACAGTGGACCACACTATGAGACACATTAAGATGCCTAGCAGCATCAGCCTGTGACTACCCCATTTACATCCATCCTACCGCCCTCCACCTTAACGAATCGCGCGCGGGCAAACAGCTTCTCTTGAACATTGCAAGACCCTGGTGCCTATTGTCAACAAATCTGCTAACAAAAGTTGTAAATCAACAAAAGTTACACGCATAATTACGAATAATTTCTTTCCTATTAAAAAAACATAGTAGATATTGTTTTTGCATAAATTTGTATAAAGTTCATTTTTATCATTTATATAAACTATAAATTTTATTGTTACTGTCATTTTTTTTTTACGGTGAGCTTCGAAAAACATGTTGTTCCTTAACTTTTGGAGGCCAATGCTATTTTAATAGAATATCCAAGAATAAGAAGAAACAAGACAATCTATCACTAAATACTTATTACTATTCAATATGGTTCAGTTACTATATACAAGCTTATTTATACTGTTTACTTACTTGTTTTGGAGGTACTTTACTGTTATCCTTAGATAAACCGAATTTCAGAATATTTGTAAATGAAGGAGGTCTCCATGTTGGCCATGGATTCTGAAATCTACCAGCAATACAAAGAGATTGTTGCATATCTATCCTTCCAGGGTGTACAACAGAATCTCTTTTTACAAGAGGATTCTTAATACTAACAGTTTTCGTTTTTAAAATAGAGGTTTGTTTCACAGAAGAAATAGTTGAAACAAGATTTCTAGGTGCATTGTTTTTTTCTGCCAAACTAGATTCTTCAAACTCTAATCCTATAGATCTGGCAGGAATGTCATGTCTATGGCAATCATAAGTATATTTATCAAATCCTTCAGAACAAATCATTGAACTGCGTCTAAATAGCTTCTGGCTTTCTTTCCCAAATGGATTTAATTCACTGACAGCACTGGATGGTTTTCTGACATTAAGTCCAGGAGGCATAACCGATTCTGATCTTCGAAAAACGCCAGTTTTGCTCTTGGGCTTTTCATTTAAGATGGTCTTTTTAGACGTCATACTTGTACTTTCAAAAAACTAAAAATATGAAAAAAATACATAAAAAAGAGAGAAAAAGGATAACTCTCCTGTGAAATTTAACATCTAAAAAAATGCGATACAAAACTTATTCCATATAGTCTTAGATTTAGGGGGAGATTTAAAAATAGTTAAGCTCATAAATTGAGAATTTCATTTAGTTTCAGTCAATGTATGACTTAACTCAGTGGTGCAACAGCCCATGAGGGCCAGGACCTACTGTGCCCAACTCAGTATATGCGACCATGGGCCCTGAGGTGCATGTGAGCAGTTCTTCCTGTCAGGTGTTCAGTCTGACACAAAACCTACAATGTTAAGTTCCCAAGCAAGCTTGGTACTCATTTATCGACCCATTGAAGGGATGAAAGGCTCAGTCAACTTTGTCCAGCTTGGGGTTTGAACCTCGGACCTGTGGTGTGGAAGCATGATCACTAACCCCTCAGTCAATGTTCCTGTCTTTTTATTCTCTATTAAAAATTAGTCTCAAAATTTTATATGAACATTACCAACATTCCATTATCTTATATGTATAAAAAATTTAAGATAAAAAACATTTTACTTCTTTCATACATTATAAATGCAAGCAATGGTAATTAACATAGTTTCACAATATGGATTTTTCAAAATTAATAAAATACCTAAAAAATTAGAGATAAATGATTTATACAACAAAATAATTGAATGAAATATAATTTTGGTATTCAAGTACTTCAAAAATCGTTTTCTCCAATACCACATATCCAATTATTATTTTTTATGATCTGATAAACAATTGCACATTTTTATATAAAACCAGAATATCACTTTTAAAAACAGATATTGATAAAAAAAAGCCTCAACAACAAGCATACACATACCCAAAGAAGTAAATGCGCTTGTATAAGTAAAAATATGTACTCATAAATATATAAGATTATTGCATGTTTGAAGAATTGTAAGAAAGTATTTCCAGATTCTAAGTTAAATCTGGACAACTCAAGAACAATCTTGCATTAACTATTATAGTTGAAGATTAGAATAAGGGCAAATGAAAGAATCATACAACTTTCGAATTTCACTGCATTACAAATGTAATTTTTAAATAACTTAAGAAATATTTCTAATGGCATACGAATCAAGTCAGACAAATGAAGCATGCAGAATACGGATATTAAGATATTAATGTGGATTCAATCTACCAATTTATTAGAAACTGAGTAATTTCAAATAAAAATTTTCCTTTTAAAATGAACATCTGTATAAAACAAAAAAATCAAAGTTTTTTTTCCCTATTTATTATGATCTTTATTTTTTTAATTCTACATGAATTATTTCTACAAAAAAATTTGCATGCAAAGAAGTAAGTTGAAATGAAAAAAGGACAACATAAACCATCTTTAAAAACAAATGCATGAAACATATTTTATATCTCAATTTCATGACAGCCCTTTAGAACAATTTGATATGGACCTTTAAAATTTAAGTACTAAATCTGGGGGAGTTCTCACACATTTGGCCTAGTATATTAGAATTAATTCATCCTACATTGAACCAAGTGTTTTCTTTTGAAACAAATTTTATCGATGTTAACTTACTTGGATGAATTTTTAAAATTAAACATATATTTTATTTTGTTATATATAGATACATATACATATATTAGATATCCATGAACATATGTATAACAAGAAATGCATAATAAACATTTTGTAAAAATATATTACAAAATCAGAGAGGAAAAGAAACTCATATATTCTTCCTATAATTTACACACAAAATAGGAAAAAAAACTCAAGATATAACAAATAACTAAAAAAAAAACTCAAGATATTTAACACAATTTTGTATGAGCTGGAAAATGCAACATTTAAAAGTTATTTGATCCTAAATTATACTTGCTTTCCACCAGGTTCATTCTGGGTTATCTCTTGCCAGCATTTTGAGAAACCACAACTATTAGTTCTACACAAATATACATTTCAACAATATTTTTTAAAAAATAATAATTTTACAATTTGTTGCATTTCTAATTATTCGTTGTCACTTTAAAATTGATTAAAATTATTTAAAGTTTGTCTTATTTAAAAGAAATACTAAAAATATCTAGTTAAGTTGCATACAAGTAAGAGACATAACTAGTATGAGTGGTTATGTCTCTTACTTGTAAGCAACTTAACTAGATATTTTTAGTATTTCTTTTAATTTTAGAAAATAATTTCTACATTATGCTTCAAAATTCTTTATTCATATTTCTATTTACAACTAAAAATTAAGTACATTGAATAATTTTAGTTTTTCTATTTCATGATTTTGTTTCCATTTATAAATCAAAGTTGTAGTAAAATTACAGAATAAATATTAAAAAATAAAGATATAGGTGTAGCACCTCACAACTGTTATAATTTGACTGCGATTTAAAATTTTAAATACTGGTCATCATAAAAAAAGTCCATTAATAATTATTTAGCGCTAGTTAAACTCTCCCATATATCTACTAATCTTAACAGTTTATGAGGACCTGCCTCAAACAGCAAAATTAGCATTAGTATCAGACTATATAATTAAACACAAGGATGCAGATTTCAAATACAAAAATGAGTGTCCTACAAACTATATAGTTACTGTTTTATTATGCTAATCCTTTATCTACTGATGGTACGTATAAGTACCACCCACTTTAAAATTACATAGAATAATAATTTTTACGAATATTCTTACAATACTTAGCAGGAATATTCTTTGAAATCTACTCTATCAAGATATATGGCAGCACTGGTTCTATGATGAGTATTTTAGCGGAGGTGAATAGTTTTGTAGCAGAAATTGTGCTTTCGTCGGATTGCGAAGACTATCATTTTTGTCACGAAAAAATATATATAATTAATGTCAAAATCTAAGTCTTATTTTTTTTGTATGTTAATGAAGACCTTAGAAAACGATTTGACTATTTATTTTATGTGAACAATGTATACAATTAACTTTACAGTTGAATCTTTAATTAGCTCCAATGGATTAAATTTCCCAAATGTAAGTATTTTATTTATGTATATCCTTTAATTTTCAATGTAGTGATCCCAAAAAAATATTGCACGAAAAAAACTGCAGTAAATCATAAGGCGGTAAAAGGTGTTAACATGCTTTGAACTAATCAAGACTCAAATAATGAGGATAAAATCCAAGTTAATACTCCACTTAACACACAATTTACATCCCACATAACATGCCTTGTACAATAATTTGAGAATTTAAATGCAGAAACATACGAGATAAATTCATACTAAATAAGAAAAAAATCTATCTTTTTAATCCTGTAACAAGTAGCTGGCATTTGTGAATTACTTTTTAAATTAAGGTATATTTAATTAGATCTTAAAGGTATACATCCAAGGGGTCATAAATACATAATGTCTAAAATATTAATCACATTGTGTACTATCTAGATATATATTATAAATGCGAAAGCTTGTGAGGATGTTTGGGAGTCTTTCAAACAAAAACTGAATGGGTTTTAATGAAAAATTACAGTAATATAGCTTAAACATCAGAATAACACATAGGCTATAATTTATAAAAAGATATTGTGAGAAGTGTCCAAAATATAACGATATTTGTCAAGTAGGAAAAAATTCTGCCATTTGCTAGTAATTCTGGCGTGCGCTGCAAAAAAGCCCACGTCAGGAAAAATCTATCTTTTGTTTGTGAAAGAACCCTTTTTATTTTGGCTACGAAAGGCGCTCGCTTCTAATTAATTCCTGTGAACAGCATAATCCCTAATTTTTTTTTTATTTCAGAATCAAACTAAGTTTTGAAGGAAGAGGTTGTTATAAATCTCTCTTTATTTCAATGTTTTTTTAATGATTTTATTATGCACATTTGGTGGTAAGAAATTAGTCTTTTTTCAAAATAAATACTTTTATTGCTACTGGTACTTACAGTAGATAAACTTTGTCTTTTACACTACATCATTTGGACATATTTGCTTAGTTTGTTTGTGGTCAGTAGTTAATTATAATGCTAAAATCTTAATTCAATAGGCGGATATTGCATTTTTAAGTACAAAAATAATTATAACTACTGTACTGTATTTTTTGGAGTGAGTGAATATTAACGTCTCACTGTTCAGCTACACGAGGGCTTTAGGCAACAGACCATGTAATTTTGAACCATGGTCAAGTGACGTGGACAACACCTGAGCTGGCACCCCCTTCTCCTAACTACCACACCACACCAACTTAGAAGGAATATTCTTTGAAATCCACTCTTCCAAGATATATGTGGCAGCACGGGTTCTATGATGAGTATTTTAGCGGGAAAGAATAGTTTTGCAGCAGACATGCGTTTTCAGCAGATTGCAAAGATTATTATTTTTGTCCCGAAAAAATAGTTCATGTCAAAATTTAAGTGTCTTATGTTTTTGTATGTTAATGAAGACCTTAGAAAACGATTTGACTATTTATTTTAAGTGAACGGTGTATATAATTAATTTTACACACAGTGGAATATCTTTAATTTATTATCTCTAACTGATTAAATTTCCCAAAGTGGAGTATTTCGTTTATGTATATCCCTAATTTTCAATGTAGTGATCCAAAAAAAATATTGCATGAAAAAAACTGCAGTAAATCATAATGTGGTAGATAAAGCATTTACTCCCTACACGGCATGTCTTAAAAAGCTCTAATAAAGCTCGAACCATGAAAGTAACTAGACACACATTTGCCAACTTGACTCTCGTTATCATTTCGCTGTGTTTTTCATTTAATCGTCATTATAGCCATTATAATTTAAGAAACGGCATTGCTTGTGAATATTACAATTTTAACATAAAATAAATACAACAGAAAGTAATATTAATGTATTACACTTTCAGATATAAATTATTAACACTATTTTAAGCATTCTTTATGCAAAACTTTTAACAATGTGTTACTTTTGCAGAGTAGAGATCAGCTTAGGAAGGTATTTTCAAAAATCGACCTTCAAGAGTGTTACGGGGAATTATAAATAAAAAAAAAATCCTTTTTTATCAGCTATATTAGATCTTCATACTTAAAATTTAACAAAGGTGTGTTTTTTTTCTTTCTTTTTTTTTTGTTTAGCTGATACATGCAAAAAGCTTTTTTTGTTTAATTTGCAATTCACGTAAAATTAACTCATTAAAAACTTCTTTATACTTCAATCTGTGTTGTTTAATTTTTCAGTTCACCCGTGTGAAGAATGGGTATTGTTATATACTAGTACAACTGTACGAGTATATAAATTAAAATTAATACATATTAAATAAAAATGGTACTTTAAGTGCTTTCCTTTTTTTCATATAATAATTGCATCTACCAATACATATTATAATTTGCAGTATCAAAAATCTTATTTAACTTTAAAATTCATTAATCAACTTCTATGAGTTTTGCAACCAATTAATACTCATCAAATAACACTAAAATAACAGCTGTAATTTTCAATTTGTAAAAAAAAAATTATGTACTTATCACAACTCTTGATCATTTTAAATAAGAATTTAAAATAGTATTCAGAATGTAAAGTTTGAAAAACATCAATTTGCATTAGACTACCTGATCTAAAATGTAACAGGCATATTAAATTCAACTATCAAACATAAAAAATTTTGACTTTTAAATTACTTTATATATAAAGCTTAAAACCATGTCAGTACTGAGAAGAGAAATCTTAGGTAAACATTTATTACTATTGTATGTTAACATCCTATGAGAAAACAAACATAAATCATATCTGAAAGATAATCTATAAAAGTACTCAATCTACCATATTAATGTACCTAATATGAAATTTTCAAGATTTAACAAAATATCTTTGAATTTACAAGTATTTATGTTAACTTTGATAAATAAATATTTTTTTAAAAAAATTCTATTTAAATAACTGAATAAGCTAAAGATTCAATAAATGCAAGAAACAGAATTAATTATTTGTGTTTAGAGAATTTATTTAAAATAGACTTAAAAGAACAGTAAAAGAAACAATAAAAATTACTATTTATCAAAAATATTTTATCGTAATTTTCCATAAAAAAAAATATACAAACTCTAAATCTCATCTAAAAATAAAAGTGATGTTTTAATTTAAAAAAAACTATGTCTTAATGTTATTTCAAGTTACCAAAATTACAAGTTAAATGGTCCTAAGTTTATTAAATACTCTATCACACAGAAGTTTATTAAATACAATATATTTATGCCAACACTTATTTGTTTCATTTAACTGCTTTTAAGATTTATGAAACTTAGCTCTTTTAAACTATTTCGTAAATTAGTAATTATAAGCAAAGTGTAAGAAATTCATAAAAAATTTAACAGAATTTCAAACTATTTCACTAACTTAAATGTGTACAACATTTAAAAAGTAATAGTGCCAGCAAACAACTTGAGGACATACCTTCTATTTGAGAAAAAAAATTTTCTTTTATAAAATTATATGAAAAAACCAATTTGTTTGTTTATTAAGGAAACATACTTTGGATAGTTTGACGAAATGGAAACTACCAAAGAATATACATCTCAGTGTAATTTCAAACAACAAGAGAGAAAAAAATATCTATGCTTTTTAACAGGTTCAGTTATTATGTGGAGAGTGAATTCTGAAAGCATATGGAAGACAAATAATATACATCAGACAATACGTTTTACATAAACATTTATTATAAGACATGCAGTTTAAGTGAAGACAAGAAATACTTTTGTGAGGAAAATAAACACGCATTTCTTAATATATGATGAAATTTCATCAGAATTTTGACAATATATGTGGTTGTGTTTGTTCTCCTTACAGTAGTTTACTTAATGTGTAAAATATTTTTTTTAATAAGAATAATGGACTACATTTTTTTTCAATTTATTACTCAGTTGTTCAAACAAATACGAAAAAAATTATCTTTTTTAGGTTGGTTTAAAAGTTTTTAAGACAAACTGAATTTGTCATTGCTTAGCCAACAAATGGGAACAAACGATTAAAGTTCCATGAAAATTATAATTATTTTTAAAGATTTTTTATTATAATTAATCAAAATTTGTACGACCCGAAGTAAATTGTAATGGAGATAATCATTAATTTTATTGTTAAAAATCTATTATCGTTCTCCGTACCTATTCCCAATTATCTCTGCAATTTAGACTTACAACTCAAACATGCAACTTTGGAAAATGTTCTTATCATGCTGAGCATTACTTTAAAAATTAATGATACAAAACCATTTCCATGATTTAAATCACGAAAACTTAGTTCGCAACAAGAAAACCTTAGTAATTTGTTTCCAGATTTTCATAATTCGTCAACATGCACGAAGAGTCAGAAACGCCGAGGTAGTTCGAGCATAGTAACAAAAGGAATAAAAAAATATTAATGCACACATTATAGCTGCATACCACAGATTTCAAATAAAAATCGATAACTGTTCGTAATCTCCACATATTAAAAACGCCATTTTCAGACAGATCGCACAACTTTTTTCAAAAAAACTCTTATATCTACATCTAACTCAACCAATGATGTTTTCAAATAAAAAGAATCAGTTTTATGTGATCTTCCATTAGTATTACAGAAACTTTGTAAATGTCAGGAGTACCAAACTGAAATTTATTTTAGCTTCTTTTTTGCTAAAATAAAGTTAATAAAAATGAATAAATCATTTACGGAAATAACTTGCTGGAAAATTCTTCCAATTTCAACACGATTGCACCAAAAAGAAATATAAAGATAAATTAGAACATAAACTTTTTTTTAAAAAATACTACGTAATAGTAAAAATTTTATTACAAATTTTCAATTGGTTGATTTGATACGTAGTAAAGATAACGAAAAAGTTTATCAACTTGGAGGGGGAAAGATTAAAAGGTATGATTAAAGTAGTATACTATTTCCTTCCTGCAGTCAACTCAACTTCACATTTAGAAGTAACCAAACTTTGATGATCTAAAAGTTGGGATAAAAATATTTGTGGGGCACAGAGAGACAGAAAAGAGAAGACCGCGCGCGATTATTTCCAATGGTTTGTATTAAATTCGAAATTTATTTTGCTTTATTGTTAGTGAGTGTAAAATATTTCTATTAATAAAAATGAGTTATTTTCGATTATTTATAAATTTTGTGTATGGTTGATTTTAAGGAGGAATTAATTCAAAAAATTTCTTAGCTTTGAATGAAAGCCAATTTCTGTTTATAATGTAATATTCTCAAAATTTTAGGAGAAAAATCATTTATTAAATTTTAAAATTATATAAACTGCTTAAAGAAAATATAGTGAAAGTATTTGCTAATGAGATAAAAGTTTGTATTTAAAGATGATCTAAATGAATTTTTTAAAAAAATCTGGATAACTAGACTTATCTTTCCTAATTTTCAACTCTTCTTACGGAAATATAGTGTCGGTTATGTGTTTGATATAATACAGTGTACATAAGACTTAACATTTTTCTATTATTTTTGTTGTGTTAAAATATTTTCCTAAGTGTTATTTATGTGGAGTAAAGCAGCTATATTATACTAAATTTGATTTTGTCACTTTGAAATTTAACAATCCTAACCTGATTATCAAATTTCTTAAGAAGAACTATTTTAAATATTTGTGTAGTTTCTAGATTCGAAAAAAATCTGTTTTTGCTTTGTTGTGTTTATTCCCAAGTTGTTGGACCAAATGTCAACCTTAAAGTTTAAACTAATGCTTAAGAATGTATACTGAGGGAAATTTTAAAACAAAAATGTTGTGTGAAAATTGTGTGTATTCATTGTGTATATTTTAAATGAAAGTATATTAAATAGTAAAGTAATTATACATAAGTAAATACCATAGTATATTAGTGATCTTACATTTTCATATTTATACTACTTAAGTACCTCATTGTACTTCTTCTTTTTGTCATTCTTTTTATTAGTATAATATAAATGTCATGTTTAAGAAATGTGTGTATAAGGTTTTTTTAATTAATCTTATTTAGTTTTGTAACATTGTAAATGCTTAAATTATTTTCTTCCTTATTCATATTGGATTTTTATTTTTGCTTTAATTGTACTTATACTGAAAGTAAAAATACTATACAGCAAAAAGTTTAACTTTTTTTCTCCTTAATATCAACTTACTCAAATTTCATTAATTTTTGACTGATGTTATTTGCCTCTGTATGATTTATTTTATTTTTTTTTAACTTTAGTACACTGTCCTATTTGAGATGTAGAATGAAATATGGTGTGTGATATTGTTTTAAGAAATGCAAATAGTTCTTAGTTTAATACAGTAAATTTCCTATGGAAGACATGTATTAAAATTCAGTTTAAATATCAAAAAAGTATTTCTCTTATCGTTCACAAAGTATTTTGAACTATTTTAAGTCTTTTAATTCTGAGGTGTCATCATATTTTCGAAGAAATTTTAAAAGCATAAATACAGCAATACATTGATAGTTGGATTAGAAGAAAAGAAAAGAAATTTTGGTGCTAATTTAAATATAGGAATTTCTGTCATTCTCCATATATATGTAATGATCTATATTTATGTTTATTACTGTGTAATCTTGGCAAACAAAATGCACATTATGTGTAATGTCCATACCTGAATAATCCTAAAATGTGGCATACCAGATATGAACAAAAAATTTTTTATATTTTTTCTGTATGAAAATTTTATTGAATAAAGTTTAGGTATAGTTTGGAATCCATTTCAGATGCATTTTTTGCTGCATTTTAATAAATTTTTAAGATGTTATAAATTTCTTAAAACTCGCAATCTAAAGTCACTTATTCCAGAAATATTTGATATATTTAAAAGATTTGTTAATGTGTAAAAATTATGTAAGTGACACTCAAAATGTATTTTGTCAAAATGCTTTAAATAATTATCATACATTTATTGAAATGTTTTTATGCCCTTTCATCATTGTACTGGATTGCCTGTCAATTGTTCCCAGAAATGCCGAAGACGGGCGTAGGATAAAAAAAAACTTAACATTTATTGTAATCCTTAATAAAGTAAATGTGAAGTTGAATTAACAGCACTCAGTAAAGAACTACTTGAGATCTATTAATGATATGTCTTATGATTTTAATTGAGAAGTATTAATGGCTTTGCACCTTCTCTTTCAATAAATGTATTTCATTTTAATGTTTACCTTAATGCGTTTAAAATCATTTTTTCTCTTATAACTTCACTGAGCTGTATTTTAAAAATAATTACTTTGGGGCAAGTGAATTACGTCTCATATATATAGGTTTTTTTGTGGAGATAAGTCCCAAAACAGCTGGGGACTTTCACATTTATACCTCATTGTATGTTTCATAGCATGCTTTATGAGGACTTTCAAAAGGCCATTTTTATTTAAGGCTTGCAACTGGATGGAATTGCTGTTGCCTTTATGTCAAATGAATAGTCTTGAATTAAATAGGAGGACTCCAGAGTAATACGAAAAAAAAGTAACTGAAAAATAAACAATGTTTAATTTGTGTCTCGAAAAATAATTTTTCATATTTTTAAAATGAATGTTTATTATTCATCGGCTGCTAATTTTTATAATTCCATTACTTAAGCAATCACAAATTAGATTTTTATAATTTCAAATAAGCATTAACCACTATAAACTTTCACCAAACACCAATCAATATCTGTTTTTTAAAAAAAATGTGAATGTAAATTACTTGAAATTATAGATTATTATTATTAAATTATAATTATAGATTAATTCCTGCCTTCTCCTTTGGTTGTAATATAAATCATGTAATTTTTATGAAATATGTTCTTTGAGAGGGATTGAATGATCAATCACTAAAGGGATGGATTCACTTTCTGTTGTGGCGGCTGCCATTAACGCCCTCATTTTTCTCTTTTCTATCCAAAAAATTTTACCTGCTTCTGTGTATTCATTTTGTAAAGTTAAAGGCAAAATTAAAGTTATCAAAATTAATTCAATATTGATTTTTGGTGTCAAAATTTCATTGATAGTTTTCTTGATTATTAATTCATTTTTGTGCTATCAGTCTTTTTATCAAAAGTTGACTAAAAGTGTTTTAAAAAAATCATCATTCAGTCTGTTCTATTTTTGATGTTTAACTTTTTTAACAGAGTAAAAACCAATTTTTAAGTAACTATTGCCCTTGAATATTTTTGCCATTTGTGGTTTTGCTTTAACATGTTAACTTTCTTTTCATATCTATATTTGAATTCATTTTTTCATATAATTCATGATAATGGTTATTTTAAGCAAAATATTTTTTAAATAATGATATATATATATATATATATGTGTGTGTATATATACCTTCCTCTTCCTCCCCCCTCCCGGTTTTTTATTACGCAAAATCAAAATTACAGTGTACATATTTTTTTATGTGCTATAGTAAGCAACAGTTTTCAGGAAATATATTCAATTTATTTTAGATACATGTTTAATTAATTTGAAATAATATATATATATATTATTGGAAAGAAGGCTTTTTACTATACATTTTGAATTCTTCCATAATTCTGTCTTTCATAATTATTCTTTGTTGATAGCATGCTATGTAGAACTTCCATTTCATTTTGTAAAACATTCTAATGTTTTGCTCCTATCGCAACTTCCTTGTTACTATTTTGCGTCTAATGTAAACTTTTTGTTAATTTTGGAATGTCCTTGATGGTAATGAATTGCTAATTCTCTCTCTCTCTCTCTCTCTCTCTCTGAGTTATCTTCCATAGTATAAAGTAATTGGGACAACTGCATGCAGTGGTGTATTCAGATTTCTTTTATTGGGGAAGGGGTCTGTATTTTAAAAAACATATAAATGAAACCACCTAGGTGTAATATTAATGTTAAAAATTAATAAGCTGTTTTTTGTGAGAGGGAATTAAACCTCTTAAACCCCAACCTTTTGTACACCAACGGTTCCATTATCTTCAAATGGACATGTGAGTTATCAGCACTGAGGGGGCCCTGTATTAAAATTCTTTTGAGGCTCTTTTTGAGATATGGAAGCCTTGTTTGTAGACTGTAGTTACACATGATACGGCGGTAGCTACACCCCTGGTTATCAACATAGTGTGGCGAGGAATTGAGAGATTTGAAATACAATAAGGGATACTGCTTTTTACTGCAAATGATCTTTTTTAATAAAATAAAAGTAAATTGCAGTAGTCTTTTAGTGTGAAAAGAAGTGCAAAGTTACTGGACGTAAACAAAATATTGAGGAATTTTGCTGCAAATCGATTTTTTTGTTTTTTTTTTTAAAGGAGGAAATAAAGGTGTTAGGAATTAGCCAATTGTAAAAACTGTGTTTAAATTGTTAATGAGATTTCGGAGCGCACGCTACTGACGCATTTTCATTTTTTTCAAGGTGCCCTAATAATTTTATAACTTCGCATTTTCTTCACATCCTTCTCTATTGAATTGAATTCTTTTGTAAAATGTTTTATTAAAAGGCCTTCAAACTATCGATTTCAATTTGCAGTGGGGGAATGTGAGCAGGGGCGGCTTTAGGGCCGGACAAACCGAACCCTTGCCCGGGGCGGCAAATTCTAAGGGCGACATTTGGATTGAATTTGAAATATATATATATCTACACTATTAAAATCCGTAGGTAAACAAACGTATCTATGTATATATCCCAATTTTCTCAAGAATCACAAGACGCAGAAACTAGAAGGTATCAAAATTTAGGGAATGATCCGAGGAATCCGTTTTGACCATTTATATTCCGATATTCCAATTAGTTAAAAAGATATCAAAAACACAAAAATCTCCCGATATTTTAAAGATTATTTTACCGTTCTAACCGAAGGAAAGCGTGGCATGGTTGATTAAGGCGCTGCCTTTTAAAACGGCAGCTTCCAGGTTCGAACCTGAAGAGGAAACAGCAAACGAAATATTTTTTTTAAAAAAAATACTTACGTAAGGAAATGTTTAAAACTATTTCAAAATAAATTTAGAAATTATCTTTTTTTTTTATATTTATGGAATGGTTCGCTATTTTTTTTTAAATAAACATTCAGGCAGAATTTCTCTCTTTGAATATAACACATTCTTAACAATTCAAACTAATTACTCTGTAAATGTTTTTCATTAACTTTTTTATACGTAATCTGTACAAAGATTGATAAAATATCTTAAAAGTTACGGTTAAAAAAAATGTGTTTTTCAACTTTTTTGTCTTTTGCGATAAATTAAATAATTCTAATTACATTATTTATTTTTCTTTCATACTTTTTGATTACAATCTTTTATTCACATTTATTATGTAATTATGTTTAATGTCTGGATGATTAGCGATTAATTACTTGCGATTAAAATATTCAATTGTAGCTGTGTGATCCGATTTATTATGCACGTGGCGCCATCTGCGGAGAATCGGAAGGATCATTTATTTCTAGGGGAAAATTCGGAACTTTTTTTTTTCAGAGGTTTTTAAAAATGTTTAAAAATTAATATAATAAAATTTAAATCATTAATAGTTGCATTAAATTGTCAAATCTACAACGATTCATTGGTTTTGTGGTGTGCTTTACCCCAATTTTCTATGTATTGTTGATGGATGGCATAGAGTAATATAATTTGAAATGATATAACTTTGTAATACATTTTTTATTTACATCACACATCTTTAAGCAACATTTCTTAAATATTAAAAATATTTTACTCACATATGTTAAATAATAAACAAAACATAATTAACACTTTAATGAAATAGCTGCATATATTCACTTTAAAAAATATAAAAACTGACAATCTTTAATTCTTTTTACTAAAAGGGATGTTTTAAATGTTAGAAAACATTAGATAAATAGAAACACATAATGAAGCAGTTTTTTAATGAAACAGCTGCATATTATCTGTAAAAAAAATTGATAAACTGAAAATCTTTACTTTTTATTTTCAAAAAAATAAGGTACTTTTAAATGTTAAAAAAGAAAATTAAATTAATATATTTCAATGTAGTCATTAAAATTATAAATTTAGGCATTAACATAATGCAATGTAAGTGTATACATAATCAACTATTCAAACAGTTTTTTATGTAAACAGTTATTTTGCATACTGTGGAGTGACTTGTGGAACAGGGTCCTCGCCCCTCACTATGGAAACTGTGCTTTAAATATAATATTTCATGCAAATAATACAATAAACGAACACTTTTATCAATTTCATTTGTCATGTTTTACGTTTATTTTATCAAAGCACATATGAGTGTTAGCATTTTTTTATTCTGAAAAATTTTACCATTACAGGAAGTTTATAGATGTACCCTCCCTCTTAATGCGTTTAAAAATATTTTTTCCTTTGTTTTACTGAACATAATGCAATTTTGCAATACATTTCTTCATTTACATACCACATCTTATAAAAATGTCTTGAATATGAAAAATATTTTATGCACATAATGTTAAATTATCTTTGAAAAATGTAATAAAAAAGATAATCTTTATATATTTATTGCAACATTTAGAACTACCTTTTTTTAAAAAAATTTGACACTTTTATCCCTTTTATTTTTCACATTTTACTTTAGTTATACACAGAAATGCTGGTGTCATGAAGAAAAGAGAAATCCCGATCAACGCCGGGCTAAGCGGTGGAGAGAGGGGGAGGAGTGGAAGTCATTTTGAAAATGAGTATTAGAAGTTCTGATTTTGTGAAAGGGAAAAATTTATAAAAGTAGAGATAGCCCGTGAAACGCTTGACCATGCAGCTAGTATATATATATATGAAGTAGACGGCGCTACTGCAAGCCCCCTTTAGTATCCCCTTCCAGGTGGCTGCGAGAGGGCAATGACTCCGAGGGAATAGAGAACGATTGGAGACGTTGGAGAACGCAGGAGGGACCAGACGCGCATCGATAGAGCCGAAATCTCTTAAAAAATAATTAAAGCCAATTAGGCAACGATGCGCGCGTTTAAATGTTCACTTAATTCATTAATTGTTATTCTTCATTTTATTTATTCTTATTTTAAAAATAAACAGATTATTCTGGCAAATCCCAGTTTACGAATTCATCCCAGTAACAACATTATATATGTGGGAGTCCGAATAAATCTTCGAATAAAAATCAGACTTTTCAGAAGGCGGGATTTTAGATTGGCGAGGTGGTTTGTCTAGGGGTAAGTATTTAAGGGTGAGTGATGAATTAAATGAATCTAAGTCATTTAAACACAAATACTTCATTTAAGTAAAAAAGAGAATTTATTTAAAGTTAAAGGGAAATATTTACAAAAGGGGATATTTACAAAGAGAAAGACATGCAGGAATTAGGTTAATTAAAAGTTGAGTTATACCTTTAGAAGACGGGGAAATAAACCTTTCTCATTATTGGACGTTAGGACTGGTGGTGCGCGCAGGGCGCGAAAATACGGTAAAGACGCGACGTGTTGAACAAGCAGTGGTTAGTTGGCCTCTGCCGAAAAATTATTCAAGCCGGAGCTACGAAAGCTCACTAGATGGCGCTGCTTCGGAATGCAGTAATAAATGAAATTGAGATTTATGGTCCTCTGAAAAGGATATGACTCAACCTTTTAACAAAATGTTTCAAAGGGAAAATCCTACATATATATATATATATATATATATATATATATATATATATATATATATATTCTTTTTATATTGTTGTTGCAAAAACTTGTGATGTATTTTCTGAAACACTATTAAGTGTGAATTTGGTATTTCCTTTATTGTATCTTCCTTTTTTTGTACTCTGTGTGTTTAATGTCAGTTTTCTTTTATGTTAAAACTTAAGAGTTAGAGGCGTGAGTTCAATCCTTAAATTTGATAAGTTTACACATCTTTCTCTAGTAAATTTTCCCCATCTCGGAGTAGGGTCAGTACGGACATTCCTGTCACCCATCCAAAAGGGGACAACTATCCGGTCCGGTGTCAACTATCCAAAAGGGGACAGGGCAATAAGAGTTTTTTGTAAATAGTTACATGAAAAGTGTTTTATTTAAATCTTGAGTGTAGTTACTATAAGGTAAAATAAATTATTGTGATCCCCATCATCAGTAGACTCTTTTTAGAAAAAATTGGCATGCTGAAATGGGCGATTCCTTTTACATTTTACTCGTTTGAATTAATAACAGGTAATTATGTCCTTAATTTCGAATTGTTTTGTGTGTGTGTATATATATATATGTGTGTGTGTGTATACATATATATATGTATATATATATAATATACATATATATATATATGTATACAGATATATATATATATATATATATATATATATATATATATATATATATATATATATATATATATACATATATATATATATATATATATATATATATATATACACTGCTCAAAACAATTAGGGGAGCACATGATTTTAACAAAACTAAGCGAAGATGTATACCAATAAGTAACATAAAATGAATTATCCATAATGCAAAGCCTACCAGGAAACCGAAGAAGAAAACTTTATATGCAAATCAAAGTTCATGACGTCAAAAACCAGAAAAAGGAGTTAAGGGCAGAAGTCGGGATGTTGCAGAAACGTCTGTTTTATTGCCGTAACTGTGAAATTCGATTGCGCAGTATTTTTTTTTTTGAGACAAGGTTACTTGAGAATGTCTCAACAACGTGATTTACCTGAATCCATGGCATGGCGTGTTATAGGCAGACTGGAATCGGGGCAAACACAACGTGGTGTCGCGGACGCTGTTGGAGTCGCCAGAAGTGTTGTTGCAAGGCTGTGGAATCGATTACAAGAAACAGGAAATGTTAGACGTCGACCAGGGGCAGGTTGGCCACGCGCCACTACATCAACTGATGACCGGTATATACAGTTAACAGCCCGTCGAAACAGAACAGAGAATGCTACGCAGCTGCAAAAAGACAGTTGCTCTTGGCAACAGGACGAAGGGTGTCCAGCCAAACAGTACGTAATCGGCTTCATGAGGGAGGGATCTATGCACGTAGGCCAATGGTCTGCATTCCGTTGACCCCACGCCCCCGTGCGGCCCGAAGAAGATGGGCTGCTGAACATCGATTGGGAGCAACATGATTGGAGCCAAGTGCTGTTTTACAGACGAGTCCCTATTCAGTCTAGAATGTGACTCCCGATGTGTTCTTGTATGGAGGGACAGGGGCACTCGAAATAACCCCGCATTCGTCCGTGAAAGGTCACAATACAGAAGAGCTGGTTGAATGGTATGGGGTGGAATCAGCATAGGCGGACGTACGGACCTGCATATCATTCGGAATGGCACTTTGACTGGCCGAAGGTATGCAGACGAGATACTTCGACCTCATGTCATCCCTTACGCTGGAGCCATTGGAGATTCCTTTGTTTTCCAGGATGATAATGCCCGACCGCATAGAGCTCGTCTGGTGGAGAACATGCTTGAAGCTGAAACAATGCAGCGTATGGAATTTCCAGCGTGCTCTCCCTGACCTGAACCAATCGAGCATGTTTGGGACATGCTCCGACGACGCATTGCTGCGCGACCAAGGCCGCCTGCTACTGTCCGGAGACTTGGAGGTGCACTTCTTGAGGAGTGGAACAGTATTCCCCAAAGTCTGATCGATAACTTCATCGCATCCATGGCAAACAGGTGTGCAGCAGTCTTAGCTGTTCGAGGAGACCACACGCCCTATTAAAACTCATGCATCATGTCTAAACAGTACCTTTTTTTTTTTTATCGTTTACATGTAACCAAATTGTTGCCCTAAATCATCTTTTCATGTTTTTTCCATATTTTCAAAGAATTAAAGCTTAATTCCAAATTTTTTTACGCCTTTTTTCTGTATTGCGCATTGATACGCGTGTACTATGCATTGCATGCCAATACGTGGCTGTCTCACACGGTTTTCTTCACTTTTTGCTTGCTCCCCTAATATTTTTGAGCAGTATATATGTATACATATTTATATATATATATAATATACATTATTGTAATGCTGCCTTTTTATGTTCGCAAGAATTCGTTTTAAATGTGTGTATCTATGTGAACATTTTTTTTTATTATAATTTTTTGCTTTTGAGAGATTGACGGCATTTTCCATTTTTGTCCGGGGCGGCAAAACTACTAGAGCCAGCCCTAATATGAGTGAACATACTTTTAAATACTTTTGATTTTTGAGGGAGTACAGTGTTAGAGGTCAGCATACCTTAGCCCTTAGTTGCGAGGTCCGTTGTGAAATGGGCTGTATATAACAAAGAGTACTTTTTAATTCAAACAAAACAAATAAGAACAGCATTTTAAACCTGAATTCGTTGAATATTTTGCTTTTAAAAACTACCTTAAAGATGTGAAAATATTTGAAAAGAAATCTTAATTAAGATGAGACGATTTTCTGCCACTTAACTTTTCGGCTATTTTGGTACTTTTAAGCAGGCTGAACTTTAAAGTGGAATTAAACAAAACCGTACATATAGATCAGGGGTAAGAATTCTGACGTCATTGCGGTTAAGATACGAACGCTTGGTAGAGATCTCATCTGTATCCAAAGTAAGTATTCCTTAATCAACTCGGCTCGTAAAGAATTTCGTCAATATTTTTCCACTTTTATAAAATCTTTGGGGAAAAGAATATCGATAATATAAGTACGTTAAAAAGTAAAATATTTTACTATAATCGATAGTTTATAAAAGTTTCATTTTGATTCCAATTATTTAAATTTATGAAATATTAGCTACTCCTCATCTATGTTTATTTTTTTCTGAGCTGTCTGAAAAAAGCTAAAGGCAACCTTTTTTATTGCAGAGTTTGTTCGAGAAAAACCGATCGTCATAGTTACGTGAAGTTGGGTTTTATTGCGAAAGATAAAATTATACGTTCCATAGTGTTCTGTGCCGAATACGCATCATAATGTTTCAGTTTTTTTTTTTTTTGTTTCCTGTTTATTCAGCATTAAATGCACAACAAGAGTACATTGATATTAAGAGTATGAAAAATGCACCTTTTAAGTATAGTTTTTGAGGAAAGC
Source organism: Trichonephila clavipes (assembly GCA_019973935.1). Lineage (NCBI taxonomy): Eukaryota > Metazoa > Arthropoda > Arachnida > Araneae > Nephilidae > Trichonephila > Trichonephila clavipes. The sequence continues at coordinate 543,954 of BMAU01017824.1, forward strand.
CAGTTTTTTAAAAAAAATCTATTAAAAATTTATGTAATATCATGATTTATTTCCATACAATAAAAAAAAATACACCGATAACAATTTTTTAAAAGGGGGTGTTTATATCAGTAAGAATTTCGACAACTTTATTTTTCGTTTCTGTTAAAATAAATACAATACTGGAGAGAAGTTTATTTGTTGACTTTCGTGTGAATACAAATAACAAATATTTTATTTTTCCTAATGTTGATTGTAATAAATTTTATGAACGGATGTTTAACATTAGATGACCCAAAAAATGTTGTCTTGGAGAGTGGGGTGTCAGCTCAGGTGTTGTCCTCATTACTTAGTTGTGTAAAGAAGTCCTTCGTCAGTAACGCTCCTGTTACGTCAGAGTATGACGTTAATTAAAATTAAAAGGGAAATCAAGTCATTTCAAATCTGATAAACTATATAAATGAATAAGAAAAATTTATTATTTACATCCTGACACTTGACATCTCTTCTCGGCTACTCTTATCTTTCCTATTTCGGGAGAAATTTTGATATCTTACATATTATTCAGCCTTGCATCCCTTCAGTGAGCGGATAAACGAGTACCAAGCTTGCTTGGGGACTTAACACTGGGAGATTTCGAGTCAGACTGACCACCTGACCGGAACATCTGCTCTTGCATCTCATGGCCCAAGGTCGCGTAAACTAAGTTGGGTACAGTAGGCCTTGGCCCTCATGGGCTGTTGAGCCACTGAGTTAAGTTACTATATATTATTGTTGGGGGCCAATATTCTGGCCGGGCCGCAAAAATGCTTGCTGTGGGCCGCATGCGGGCTGCGAGTTTGACACCCTTCTTTTGCTTGTATTTAGGAATCTTTCTTTTAATCACCTAAACATCAAAGATATCAGTAATAGACGAGTTCACTATGACGCAAGTATGAAAAGGGAGACAATTTTATATGCAGAAAAAAACCTGGAGTCATGGTTTGGGGAAAAATTTCCTATGATAGCTCGTGTTTATCCCAAACAGACTGACTGCAAAGTTGTACGTCAGTCTGGAAATTCAACCTATAGTAGTGCCATTGGTGAACAGCATTCACACCTCTGTTGCGATGTAATTTGCTCTACAGAGTGTTGACATGTTACCTTGGCCTGTGGGATCACCAGATCTGTATCCGATTGAGCACGTATGGGATATCATTGGACAACAACTCCAGCATCATGCACAGCCAGCATTGACCGTCCCAATATTGACACAACAAGCATGGAACTTCATATCACAAAGTGACATTTCTGCATCTGTATGACACAATGCATGCACGCTTTTAAGCTTTAATTCAGAATTCTGGAGGTTACATCAGCTGTTAATGTAACAGCATTTCCCATTTGAAATACATTTTCTTGAGCTTAAATTAACCTGTGATCTTGAAAATTTAATCAATTAAACATATTAACTAGACAATTGCATTGTCTAAATTTCATTAATCTACAATAATTTTTCTTCATATTTGGGATTTTTTTTTCCGTCAGTGTACTTTGAAGTTCTAAACACGGAACGTTTTAGCAGTAAATTTTTGGAAATAATTAGAGAGGAAGATGTATTAAATGTGTGTTAATTTTCCACGTCAATTGTAATTCCAGCTTTATCAATATTAACAATTTTTTAAATCCCTGCCAGCGTTTCTTTATCCCTGCCCTTGGTTGAAAATAATCTTTTCTTAACGTAGTTCGAGGCATGCATGTATTTAAGTTCAAATTTCAAGAGGAAAGGTGCTTCTTTTTCCCAAAAATGGCACGCGGCAGAATTATCTCTGCGCTACTCTACAAATTTGCTAGTTTTTGAGTGTTTGATTGACAAACATCTTCAGAATTATGGTCATTTAAAGAATTACGAAAAAATCTGAAAGATAAGATAAATTTACAGCTATTTTGTTAATTATTGAATGTCATTACTGCAGAGGTTTAATTGTTCGAAGGGAGAAAATTCCATTGTTCTCTGCTTCCCGGTTTTAGTTCTACATATTTAAGTAACAATTCTTTCCTCATATGAAAAATATTTAGAGTCCGCAAAGAAATTGTTCTATAACTCTGAATGCTCAGAATCGTGTCAAATACCACTAATTTTGCAATATGAAAGTAAAATGGTACAAGCCCTAGGTACGCATTAAAAATTTTATTTATCTTTTTATTTAACTGTAATGAAAGGAAATGCCTATATTTTATGTTACCTATTTCTTATTTCAATATATATGTACTAGCTGGTATACCAGTTCTTCGCACGGGTGAACTGAAAAATTAAACAACACAGATTGGAGGATAGTTTTTAATGATTTAATTTTACGTGAATTGCAAATTAAACAAAAAAAGCTTTTTGCATATCTCAGCTAAACAAAAAAAAGAAAGAAAAAAACACCTTTGTTAAATTTTAAGTCTGTAGATCTAGTAGCTGATAAAAAGGATTTTTTTTTTTTTTTTTATTTATAATTCCCCTTAACACTCTTGAGGGTCGATTTTTGAAAATACCTCCCTAAGCTGATCTCTGCTCGGCAAAACTAACACATTGTTAAAAGTTTTGTGTAATAAACGCATTGAATAGTGTAAATAATTTATATCTGAAAGTGTAATACATTAATATTACTTTCTGTTGTATTTATTTTATGTTAAAATTGTAATATTCGCAAGCAACGCCATTTCTTAAATTATAATGGCGATTCAAGGAAAAACAGCGAAATGTTGACGATAGTCAAGTTGGCAAATGTGTAGCTGCTTTCATAGCTCGAGCTTTGTAAGACCCGCCGTGTAGGAGTGCGATGCACATTAATGCTTTATCTACCGCATTATGATTACTGCAGGTTTTTTTTTCATACAATATATTTTTTTTGTATCACTACATTGAAAATTAAGGGATATACATAAACAAAATACACCACTTTGGGAAATTTAATTCGTTAGAGCTAATAAATTAAATAAAGATATTCCTCCGTAAAATTAATTATATACACCGTTCACTTAAAATAAATAGTCAAATCGTTTTCTAAGGTCTTCATTAACATACAAAAACATAAGACACTTAAATTTTGACATAAACTATTTTTTCGGGACAAAAATGATAATCTTTGCAATCCGCTGAAAACGCAATATCTGCTATAAAATTATTTGCCTTCCCCGCTAAAATACTCATCATAGAACCCGTGCTGCCATCTTGGAAGTGTGGATTTCAAAGAATATTCCTGTTGAGTATTGGTAGAATATTCCTGCTAAGTTGGTGTGGTGTGGTAGTTAGGAGAAGGGGGTGCCAGCTCAGGTGCTGTCCACGTCACTTGACCGTGGTTCAAAATTACGTGGTCCGTCGCCAAAAGTCCTCGTGTAGCTGAACAGTGCGACGTTAATATTCACTCCAAAAAAATACAGTACAGTAGTTATAATTATTTTTTTACTGAAAAATGCAATAGCCGCCTATTCAATTAAAATTATAGTGTTATAATTAACTACTAACCACAAACAAACTATGAAAATATGTCCAAATGATGTAGTGTGAAAGACAAAGTTTATCTACTGTAAGTACCAGAAGCAATAAAAGTATTTATTTTTAAAAAAGATGAATTTCTTACTACCAAATGTGCATAATATAAAATCATTAAAAAAACATTTAAATAAAGAGATTTATAACAACCTCTCCCTTCAAAACTTCGTTTTGTTCTGAAATAAAAAAAATTAGGGATTTATGCTGATCACTGGAATTAATTAGAAGCGAGCGCCTTGCGTAGCCGAAACAAAAAGGGTTCTTTCACAAACAAAAGATAGATATGCTGACGTGAAGTTTTTTTCAGCGCACACCAGAATTGCTTGCAGATGGCAGCATTTTTTCCTACTTACTTGATAATTATCGTTATATTTTGGACATTTCTCACAATATCTTTATAAATTGTAATCTTTGCTATAAATTATAGCCTATGTCTTATTATTATGTATAAGCTATATTACTGTAAAGTTTCATTAAAATCCATTCAGTTGTTTTAGCGTGAAAGACGCCCAAACATCCTCACAAACTTTCACATTTATAATATATATCGAGATATACTTAAAAATACTTAATACATGTACAATTTTATTTTTGTTGAAGAAGTAATTGTATATTTTATGCTGTTTATTTTTATGACAAGAAATATTTTTAAATGATGCAAAATGAATATAGTACAATAAAACTGTAAATCTATATTATTGACCTCTATTCTGCGCGGAATTGTTTCAAAAGTGTCCTATGTGGCACGCTCAATCCTATTCATTCCTGACTGTTAAGCAAAGGCTTCACAGCAGCTGAATAAAGTGGGGAAGGTTTGAAAACATGGAACAGCTGACTGACACTGTTTGCCATCTGTTCTGTGACGAATTCTTAGCAATAATTCTTTTATAAAAAATTTTTTCGCTGTAATGCTGTCTGTAGTTCAAATATCGTAGTTTACAGATTTAATACATTGTTTATGGGGCGCAATTGTGTATACACGCTTTCAATAAACTTCAATAAAATCTTGAGTAAACAAAGTGAGTGGCTGCGTAATTCCAAATTACGAGGTCCGTTGTAAACGGGCCTCGTGTTGCGTCAGAGTACGATGCTAATTAAAATCAAATAAAATAAAAACGAAGTGATTTTTGAGGAACATTTATTATTCTTGAACAATTTATTAATCACTATAGAATTTGAAAATTTAATTATAAATGTTAAAAACAATTATAAAAAATGTTATAAAATACGTTTACGTCGAACGAAGAGGTCGTCTTATTTTATAGACCTTCTAAAATCTGCTTTTTGAGATGGTTTTAAAAAGTTGAACTAACGCTTGGAAAAGTATGTAGAGCGAAAAGGACAAAATGTTGGAAAATAAAAAAAAATATCTTTTTTACCTATCTTTTCTTTTTCTAATGACACATTGCAACACCAAGAGGGGAGCAAATAACAAAATTGTTCGTATGCAGCATAGCAGAAAGAAAACAGGATTATAAATTAAAAATGCATTTGGAGGTAAACAGGATTCGAAATTAGTACACACAGCTGCCGCCACTAGCAGCTAAAATGGCTTCAAGTCGAACTCTTCTTGGGTGGCAGATACTAATAAGTCATTCCGTGCTGCTTCACATTTATGCCACTATTCATCAATTGTAGTGGTAGGAGCCCGATGTCTCGTAACAAGATGTTTTCATTCGGTGAAGATCTGTGACCGCTCGGCAGCCTAGTGGTTATGGTCACAAACTCGTGGGCTCGAGTCCTAGTGCCGCTGAAGACTCACCGTGTAGGGGAGATACACGTTAAATTTGTCAATGATCAATGTCCTCCCGTTGATGCGGTGTGGGATTTAGGAGAGGGAGATGTCGTCCTCGTCACTTGACCGAGTTCCAAAATGACGAGGTCCTTCGTCAATAGCCCTTGTGCTGATTTGTTGTACGACGCTAGTATAACTCTCACTCTCTTGGTGAGAGATCTAGAGAACGTACTGGTCAAGACAGCAGTCGAACACTTTGTGTCGGGGAAGCTCATAGGATACTACGGCCAAGGGGCTGTCATGCATTATCTTGTTGGAAGATGATGTCTCCGAGATCTCGAAGATAGGACATACATGCCGATCTTAAGATCTGAGAAATGTAACTTCTGCCGTTCAGATTACCAGCGACGTGGGCAAGAAGTGTTCGTATTGTGTACTCAAAAGGCCTCGTCCCAAAGGTACTTCTCACATGTGGCTTAAGTGGTAAAACACTTAGATTTTTCACTTTGGCGTTCTTTTTTTCTCTGCCTCTCAGCGTCAGAGCTAGTGTAGATTTCATCAAATGAAGATCGTTTTTAAAAACTAAGTCTGATTATGGCTTAAAACATGTCATATATAGGGAGAGAGCGAGCTAATAGTAGGAATTGAATAACCTCCCAATAGCGAAGTACATTTTCTACACTGATGAAATAAACTAAGAGAAATTGCATATTTTATCGAATTGCATGAAAAGAACTGAACCGAATGTAAAACCACTGCTTCTAGATAAAAATGCAAATCTTGCATAGCAAATACGTAAGTGTACACGTGTGTAGGCGGAGCCAGCAGAAAAACAGGCTTTGTAAGCGCGTTTAAGTAAAGACTTATTTCGTTCACCAGCACACCTCGGTGAATTTCTAGGTGTTATTTTGAAGCAATCGGTTCAATTCAAATTGTAACAGTAAAAATGAGTAACCACTAACGTTTAGATGATGAAATGAGGTGGCGAATTGTGGGGAGGTTAGAAGCAGGCCAATGTGAAGTCCAGATTTGAAGAGAGCAATTTAACACCCAGCGTCGTGTGTAACTTATGGATACAGTTCCAGGATAGTGGATCCATCGAGAGAAAGCCTGGACGAGGTGGTCCAAGAGCCACGACGGCAAGAGAAGATCGCCATTAGTAGATTATAGTGAGGCGTAACAAAGGGGCTACAGCTTCTCAACTTTCTCGTTACTTCTATGCAGGCAAAGGAACCCGTGTATGAAGAGTGACTGTTTCAAAAAGACTTTATTAGAGAGGGTTGTTTGCCAGAGGACCTGATGTTTGCGTCCCGCTCACGTTTACGAACCGGAGAGTTCGCTTAGCATGGTGCAGACATCATAGATATTGGAGTATGGATCAATGGGTGACCGTTCTGTTCACCGATGAGTCCGTTTCAGCCTAAATACCGATTTTCGCCGTACTTTCTTATGGAGAGAACCAGGGACCCCGCTACCTACCCGCCAATGACAGCGAAATCGACAATTATGGCGAAAGAAGTTTAATGGTCAGGTCAGGCATCATGTTAGGTGACGTACACCTCTCCATGTCTTTGAAAGAGGCTCTGCGACTGATGCGAGGTATAGGAATGAGATCTTGGAGCCCTATGTTTGCCTTTTCAGTGGTGCATGTGACTCCGAGTTCATTGTAATGAACGATAACGCAATGCCTCGTAGAGCTCTTTTGGTCGACGAATTTCTAGAGAGTGAGGATATTCGCCGAATGGATTGGCCAGCCAGGGCTCCAGACCTCAACTCTATACAGTATATCTGGCATGCTCTGGGGAGGGCAATTGCAACTCGCAACCCCTCCGATAACTATCCAGGAAATGAAAACAGCGTTACTGAACAAGTAGGACCAATTGCCACAAGAACTGATAAACTGCCTTATTTCAAGTATGACACACTGCGAGGCCTGTATAGCTGTAAAAGGGTGTCATACCCCTATAAACCCATTTCTTTTGTTTATTCTGCAACCGCTGTTTCATACCTTCAAACTACAATGAGTGTTACGCACGATCATGCGTGTGTATTGCAATTGTTGAATGGTTATTTCTTTTGTTTTGTATCAGTGTATGTACGTATCAAATTTCATTAAAATCGGTCCAGTAGTTCTAGAGATAATCGATTAAGTCTGCAAATTCTTTTAATTTCTTACACCAGTGTGTACACAAGGAACTTTTTTTCTTATGTGATTCAATCTTTTTCTTTCTCTATTTATCAAGTATTTCTGGAAATTTCAAGTTATTCTCTTTCAACACATTTTATGGTGGTCGTAAATCTTGAACTGGTTTTTTTGTGTGCCTAACTCGACGAGAGCAATTGAACTCTGGGCGTTTCATCCAAGAAATGCAACCTTTAACTCTAATTGTCCAATTCACTAAAAACATCTTCGATATTCCCTTTCACCCTCAGTAGAGTTGTTTCGAGTCCCCGTGTCCTTAAATTAGTCTCCGTTCATTTGTAGTGTAGATCAATCGTATTGGTGACTTCGTTTCTTGTAGCTCAAGAACGTCAAAACATAATTGCTTGAGCACCAAACAAAAAAAAATTTAATTCTTCAGGAAGTGGATGAAGGCGTCTTGAAAAAGGATTTTGCTTTAAAATTTGGTATTCTAGCAAACAGCTTATCAACAATTATAAAAAATCGAGATAAGTTAAAAAATTCTGATTCATCGAATTCTTGTTCAAAACGTTTAAGAACATGTGTATATATATGAAGATGTTGACGAGGCAGTTTCCAAGTGGATACACACAATGCAAGATAAAAATGTTCCAATCTCTGAACCTTTCCTTAAAAAAAAAGCTTTTCAAAATTTGCGAAGGGATTGGGATACAATTTCCATATAGCAATGGATGGCTAGAAAAATTTAAGAAAAGACAGGGAAAAATACGCCTAAAAAGAGTTTTGGTGCATTGCAAAGATGTGAGGCGCATTATTTTTTCAAACAAAATTAACAAATTTTATGCGTAATTAAATTTAAGGATGCATGCGGAAGTGTATGTTTAGAATTTCTAGTTATAAAATAATGCATGTTTAAAATTACACTTGTATGCTTTAATTTATAAAAATATGCTCATAAAATTCGTTTAATGTTAATATAAAATTATTTTCTTAGTGTTGAAATTACAGTATATTCGTCGACATTCTTTTTTCTAGTTTTCTTTGAAGTTTTTTTTTTATGAGTAAGATATATAAATAGATATTAATTTTGACAAAAAGGGGTGAATAATTACTTTTTTTAATACATAGTGTTTATGAATTTAAAATTTGTTTTATGGAGCTTTTAAAGTATATTTAAAAATGGAGTTCTATATATAATATATAGAAGTGTTCATAGTTAATATCAATATATAACGAATTTTCCATATTTCTCATAAAATATTTTCATATTTTTTGGGGGGATTTATCAAATTCGTTAAATAGAGGTACGACTGTGTGTGTATTTAAAAACAATGTAGGAACATTAGAATAAAAACAATGTTTTTTTTACTTCCAGTTTCTACTTTTTTTTCTGCAATAAAAGATGTTAACTTATCTAACAGAAGAAATTATATATATAATATATATACACTGCTGGACAATTGCTAAGGACGGTTCACAAATTGCTATGTAGCATAACATTAAGCGAGACATGAGGCCTAGTAGGATAAAATATAGTTGCCACACTGTTCAGACATTAGAATAAAGAATATTTATTGTTCTGGAAAGTACAAAAGCTAACATCTGAAAGAGAAAAAAATGTTCATTTGATCTGCGTACGGAGAAATGGAACAATGCATCTAAAAGTCAGCAGGCACCTTAAAGAAAGGTATCAGTACGGAATATGTCCACCATGGAGTGCGATGCAACATTCCACACGTCGTACCATACTTTGCACAACATTATCCAGCAGCTGTTGAGGCAATTTATCCTATTCCTCTGTGAGTGCACGGATGAGGGTGTTCTTGTTTGTCGAGGATAGTTTCGACCATCAACTTGCCTCCCCAAAGCATCCCACACATTTTCAATGGGGTTTAGATCTGGAGAACGCGCTGGCCATACGAGACGTTGAATACCCTCGCTGTCTAGACAATCCTGAACAGCGAGTGTTCGATGACATGTTGCGTTGTCGTCCATAAAAACAAATTTATCACCGACAGCACCACGGAAAAGACGAACATGAGGAAGTAGAACTTCATCAATGTATCGTTGGCCCGTCATAGTCCCATTCGCAACCACATGTAGGCGTGTGTGGCCATTGATCATAATGCCGGCCCACACCATGATACTGCATGTCGGATATCGGTCCTTTTCCTGGATATTTTCTGGACGATAAGCAGTACCACTCTCGCGCCAGATCAGTTGGCGTCTACAATCCGATGACAGACTGAACTTACTCTCATCTGAGAATAGTACGCATGCCCAGTCCTGTTCAGTCCAATTGTGATGCTCACGACACCATTGCAAACGGGCAGTACGGTGCTGTCTGGTCAGTGGGACACACACAACAGGTCTGCGTGCGTATAGTTCTCCTCCCCTCAAACGTCTGGGAACAGTTTTTCGGGAGATCTGCTTTCCTGAGGCAGCAAGAAACTGATTTGCCACCTGCTGAGCTGTGGTTCGCCTGTTCCTTTTTTGCTGATAGGACGATATATCTGTCTTCTGCAATCGTCGTACTTCTAACACGACTTCCCCCGTGCCGTCTACTACACATTCCAGTAGTTTTAAATGACTTCCACAGCCGTGAAACAACGCTGTGAGCGATGTCGAACTCCCTGGCAACATCTGTTATTTTTCGCCCTTCTTCGATCTTTCCAATAATTCGGCCACGCATAAAATCATCTATGTGATGTCGGGAAGACATGCCAAAAATTTTAAGTTCGTCTATTAAATCTTTCCTGTAAAACTTTGACTTGAAACAGCAATTGTCCACACGCGTCAAAACCTTTAAAGCTCTTATGAACGCTATCACGTGATGAACAGACGTGGAAAAAAATTGTGCATATACTCATACTTCTTCTTCCTAATATCCCGAACTTATTCTAATTTTCCACATTTTGCTTCCTTTCATTTTGTGGTTGCTATGAATCATAGTGTTATCCGTCCTTAGCAATTGTCCAGCAGTATATATATATATATATATATATATATATATATATATATATATATATATATATATATATATATATATATAATGTATGTAAGGATAAAATTAACTAGCACTTAACTCATATTTTTCATTTGATCTTGAAGTATCAAACTAATCATCCATTTATTTCTTCCCAACATATGGCCTGGCCAATAAACATGTCTAATTCCAGATCGTTAGATTTAATAGCCCTATATGTCAGCATTAACTTTCAAGTACACTCATAAAATCAGAGGTACTTCTCACATCTGGCTTAAGTGGTAAAACACTTAGATTTTTTTCACTTTGGCGTTCTTTTTCTCTCAGCGTCAGAGCTTGTGTAGATTTCATCATTTCTCAGGTCTCGAATGGACTGCAATCGGATGATGATTTCCATTGGGTTTTTGTTTTTTGAGGATATATGAGATCGCAGTTTTCGATGCATCTACATACAGATGACAGGGGTAATTTGGATTGAATATAGCTAAAATGGACTTTGAAATTAAGCTGTCTTTAAGTTTTTGAAAAGATTGTTGACATTCTAGGGTCCAACTCCAATTTTGATTCTTTTTAAGAAGATTATTTAAGGGTATTCTCAGTTTCATATTGAATGAATTTATAATAGACATTAATACTACCAAGAAATCTTTGTAAATATTTTACATTTCTAGGGAGTAAAAGTTTTTTTAATTATTTCGACATTTGTATTATTTGGAGTGTCTGATCCTTGTTTTATTTCATATCCTAAGAAATCAATTGTTTCTTTACCAAATTTACATTTTGAGAATTTTAATTTAATATTTTCTATTTCACAAATTTTAAAAAATTTCCTCTAAATGTTTTGTATGTTCTTCAATTGATTCCGAAAATACTATATATATATATATATTATATCATCAAATTAATTTAATGCAAATTTTATTTGGTATTTCTTTAAAATCTGTCTAATAGCTTTTTGAAATATAGCTGGGGAATTTTTATATCCAAAAAGCAAACGATTAAATTGAAAAAGACCGTAATTTGATGTAAATGCAAGTTTTTCAGATTCATTATCATCTAATTTATTGGGCCAATAACCACTACAGAGGAGGTCGATCGTTGAGAAAAATTTTGCATGTGTTAATTTGTCTAAATCTGCATCTATTCGGGGAATTGGTTCTGCTTCTAATTTTGTGATACCATTTAGCTTTCGATATATAATCGTGTACGAGCATTATCCTCTTTTTTAAAAGCCAATGTTATAAGGGCAGCGTAAGAACTATAAGATGGTTGAATTATTCCTGCTTTCAATTATGCATCTAATTGCTTTTTTATTTCCGTATCATCTTTAAAAAATGTCTTATATGGTCGATTTGCAATAGGTAATTCTGAGGTAAGTATTATTTTAGAATTATATATATATATATATATAATTCGCCCACATCAAACTTATTTTCAGCAAAGACATGTTTATATTTATCAATAATCACAATAATATCATAATCACTGTTAGAAATTATTTCTATATTAAACACACACACATTATTAGTTTTCTTAGTGATAATTTTATTATTACTAAATTTAAGAGTTTCTTTTTCTTTAATACTTTTCTACATTTACTATGAGGAATTTAATATCTTTAATAATTTCTCCTATTTTCCATTGCCTCACTCACCTTAATTTGTCCATTGATGGTGGCAATTTTTTTTGATATACTCTACATTGTGGTGTCCCTTGATTTGTGATATATTTTTTGGACTAATGTTGACACTTGATCCTGTATCCAAGAGGACTTCAACTTTTTTGAAGTTGATTCATCCCTGGATGATCATAAGTTCTCATGTTCGATGAGATTGGAATACTGTATTATTTTCTTGGGTTCTTTGACGGGGGTTTAAAGTTGGAGCATCCGGTCGCAAAACTGCTGGTCGTTGCGGCAATCGTTGGTTTCTCAGATACATGGTCGGCCGCTGAAGAGAAAAGGACGGGTGATGATAAGAAGGTGATGGAAGCTGAGGAGGCAGTGGCGCACACAAGGGGGGGTCCGACCCCCCCAAGCCCTTGATTTTTTTTCCGATTGATTATAATTCTATGTATATAATACGTAAAATTTAATTAAATATTTGTTTTTAATGATTAATTCTATTAATTAATGCTAATTTATTCAATAATTAGTTTTTTACTGTATTTTGTTCCCAAAAATCGACAAAATCAAAAGGAGCATATACAAGAATGGTGAACTTTCGACCCCCTCCTTGAAAAATGTTTGTGTGCGCTACTGTGAGGAGAGTATACAGTGGTGGGGCAAAAAATCCTGAACACACTCCTTTTTTAGCGTAATTTTTGTGTTTGACTTCATTTTTCGTTGTGAAATTATCGCACTATCTTAAATATTGTTATTGATTTTAATGTATTTTTTTATGCTGATTTCAAATCTACTACTAGTTTCTTAATGACTAAAATATTTTTTGTAGTAAAACTGCCTGAACACAATAATGTGAAATATGTGCAGAATAAAACAATATATAATAACATAATATGCAAAGAAAAATAACACGAAAATTGACAAATACGGTATATTTAATAAGCATTTTGAAAATTACATTGTTGTCACATGTTAGAAAATCAATATTTTATGGGCCAGCCATTTGCTTTAATTACGGCTCTACATCTTTTTGGCATGGAATGCACCAATTTCAAAAGATCTTTCGTGACAATATGGTTGAAGGAAAATATTAAAGCTTCAATTAATTCACGTTTGTTTGAAGGTTTTTTCTTTAAAATTTCATAACCAATTTTAAACCATAAATTCTCTATTGGATTAAGGTCGGGAGACTGTCCTGGCCAGTTCATTCTATTCACAGTATGGTCTTTCAACCATTTCTGGACTACCTTTGCACGATGGCAAGGGGCGTTATCGTCCTGAAAAATCCATGACTGATTCCCTAAAAGGTCTCTCGCAATTGGTAGCAATTTATTTTGTAGTATTTCAATGTAATCCATGGCTTTCACTGTTCCGCTAACGATGTGAAGTCTTCCAACACCATGAGAAGACATGCAAACCTATACCATCACTTTTGTCGGGTAATCTGTGTACTTCTGTGGGCTTCAGACACTTGTGACAAATCTATACGGAACTTTATCACTAACCTTCTGAGTCGTCATTTTTAGGGAAATTTAATTCCCTACCTATTTCCAATCAACTCCAAAAAGCGGACAGGATTCCTTGTTATGCAGATTAGATAAAGTATTTAAGTCAAACGAAATAGTAAAGTTAGAGCAGTAGGAGATAGAGATTGAAGCAGAAAGTTATCGTGGATTTAAATTGAAGATTTCTTGTTAGAGATATTTAATCTCAAGAATTGAGATTCCGAGTGGTAACTATTGATTTGTGTTTAAAGTCTCATTAAAGTTTTAGGAGTGAGATTAAAGTTAAATGTTCAATAAGAACATTATTAAATATAATTCTGGGATCTCTTATCGTGGTAATCTCTGCGTGATCGTTATTTAATGTTTAATTAATGAGATCATTAATTAAGTTAATTTAAAGGATATTATCTTTAAAACCTCATAATACTATTTAAATAAATTTGTTAATAAGTCTTTGATTCTATTTGATAAGATAACCAAATAAAGAAAGTTGTTTATAAAAATGGCTACTGGTTCTTACATGACTCCTATTTATTCTCGTTCTCAAAGTGAGGTCCTAGGAGACCTTCACACACTGAGGGCGGAATTCCTCATGAGTGCGTCGTCTTACATAGCATACTTTGGTTTCCAGAAATACAAAACTGACTCTCGTCACTAAATATTACCTTTTCCCAGTCTTTAATAGTTCATAATGAATGTTCCCTTGCCCACGTCAATCGCCTCTTGCGTTGAAATTCAGTCAGTAATGATTTTGGGCGCGCTTTACAGCCTCGTAACCAAATTTCCAGCAGTCTTCCTCTAACAGTTCTTGGGCACACACTCACATTTGATGTCAAAGTCCATCGTTTCAAAAGTTGCGAGGAATTAAGCTTTCTGTTTGAAAGTGAAATTCTGTGCAATAACCTGTCTTTACGCAAAGATGTTTTTCTTGATCGTCCTGATCACCCCCTGTCCGCAATAAAATTTGTTTCTAAAGTCTTTTCAAAGTTCTCACAACAGTAGAAAGGCCACATGGTACTTTATCAGCAATTTGGCGCATAGAATAACCTTCTTCCTTCAAATGTATTATTTTGTACCTTTTATTCTCACGCAGATATGAAAATTTAGCCATAATTCCAATATTTTCCACAAACGCACTTCAAATTGCTTTCAATACACTATTTTCCACAAGCACATAACTGCATTCAATACAATAAACCACGTTTCACCTTTTTCTTTCAACCCTTTATAGCTACTTCTCTCTGATTGGTTGAAATAACGGAGCATTTCATTGGTGAAAAACACACTCACTCATTCTTACAGTGACCTTGTGCTTTCTTGTCAAGGAGTTTTCAACATATCAATGAAACTATTTACTTTAGATGAAATCTACAAACAGATTTGAAATCAGCATGAAAACATATATTAAAATCAATAACAATATTTAAGATAGTGCGATAATTTCGTAACGAAAAATGAAGTCAAACACAAAAATTACGCAAAAAAATGAGTGTGTTCAGGACTAAACTAAAATTAGATGATCGCGGGCGCCGAAGGCGCCTATTCCCAGAAGGATGGGAGAAAAAGATAAACCATGTTGTGAAGGTTGAACAAATCAAGAAAACTCCCACAAAAAACGGGGAGGGAGGACGTGCCCCAAAGCACGAACGCTCTAACGAAGCAGAGCGCCGGCGAGGGAAGGGAAGAAACGCAGGAAGGAAGACGGGACGGCCGAAGGCTGTGAATCAAGACGGTGAGAGATCACCTCAGAACCCAGAGTGAATGATGCAGTGCAGCTAAATCGTATTGTTAAGAGTGTGAAAAGAGTGTTTTTTGTTGTGTTATGGGGGGCGGAGCGGGTTTCTCCTTTTCGTTGAAGAGTATGAATATTTAATTTTAGGATGAGGTTACGTAAACAGTGTTTGTGCTTTGATAATTAGATTGTCATGAGATTCTATAGATTTAAAGACATTTCTAGAGAGTTTAGTGATGTAATTATAGAAATCGGCTCCATATGTAGATCGTTGTGTATCTCGTCATTCCGGACGAACCAAGGTGCGTTCGTCATGACGCGGAGTATCTTGTTTTGAATTACTTGAATATTTTTCATGTGGGTGGCGGGGCTGCGGCTCCCCATACGGGCGAACCATAAGTGATAACTGGGCACAGAATCTGCTTGTATAAAGTTTTCAGGACTTTTTGCCAACACTGTACATTGTATCTTGAACCGGTTATGGTATCCGGGTGTTGAGATTGATCATTTCTCCAATTCCATCTTTCATACTGTTGTCCATGGGCAAATTGATTCGTATGGTGAAGTATTCTTGTCATTGGATATTTTGGGTATATAACTTCATTCCTATTTGATTTTGATTTTTCTTGGATATCTAAAAGTTTCATTTTTTCCTTCGGTTCCTCTATGTTGCTACAGCTTTGTAACTGTATTTCTATGGATCTATTTTCCTTTATTCCTTTGATGATGTAGAATTTTTCAGCTTCTTCCATGTTTATCCGGGTTGCGATTTCTTTTATTCTGTAGAAGTATTCTATGTGGGTCTCTTTTGATGTTTTTTCTGTTTTAGATAATTGAAGATGAATCTCCGCTAGATTGACTTGTGTTCCGAATTCACGTATTAAATTATTTTTCAGTTCGTAAAAACTTTTAGGGATCGATTGTGATTTGATGTAAGTCTTCACAGCTCCATCTACTAACTTGGTTATAAATAGGATTTTCTGTTTTTCTGTCACATCGAAGGAATCGCACGTACTTTCAAAATTTCCAAGGAATGTTTGGATGGGCATTTCCAGGTTATATTTTTGGAAAAAAGTCTGTAGGTCTTCAAATCAAATATCATTTTTTATAATGGTTATAGGTTGTTTTAATTTTTCTTCATGTGCATCTCTATTCTCTTCTAGCTTAATTTTATTTTCGTTCTTTGCTTTCATTTTTGAAATATAAATTTATGAAATTTTGTTAGAAGACGATGATTCTAATTCTTTGGCTGTAAGAGCGATGTTCTTCTGGGGATTAATAGCGCACTTCTTCTTTTTTTCTTACCATACCTCTAAATTCCGGCAACCCGACGTATTCAGCAAATATATGTATAGCGCCGTCGGAGTTCCATCAAATTCTCCAAAGCATTCATTACGGTCGTTGGCGTTCGTTTTTACTTTAAGATTATTTTAAGAATATGTTTAAGATTAAACTCTGAAATGTGCTTTTTCAGGAAAATCCTGCCTTCTTTAATTCTGACATGTTTTAAGCCAGAATCAGACTTAGTTTTTAAAAAGGATCTTTATTTGATGAAATCTACACAAACTCTGATGCTGAGAGCAGAGAGAAAAAGAACGCCAAAGTGAAAAATCTAAGTGTTTTACCACTTAAGCCAGATGTGAGAAGTACCTCTGATTTTATGAGTGTACTTGAAAGTTAATGCTGACATACAGGGCTATTAAATCTAACAATCTAGAATTAGACTTGTTTATTGGCTAGGCCATATGTTCGGAAGAAATAAATGGGTGATTAGTTTGATATTTGAAGATCAAATGAAACATATGAGTTAAGTGCTAGATAGGGAATTTAATTTTTAATCTAATTTAATTATCCTTACATATATATATGTATAAATGTATATATATATATATATATATATATATATTTACTTATTTATTTCTATATGTATATATCTTGTTCAAATTTTCTTTCGTTAATAAAATACTTTTCATTTATCCATTCAAATTCAAATACATTTTTTTTAAACTTGTAATGGATGACATTTAATGTTAACACAGTTTTTTCAAATATTAATTCATTAACTAAATTTAAAAAATGAATAAATAGTAACAAACAAAAATATTAGCCCAACAGCATATATAGAAAGGAAAATCGTTTCTTGTGTCCCTGGAGCGCAATGGATAGCTTTTTGGTCTTCTAATCCAAAGGTCGTGGGTGCGAATCCCGACTTTGCAAGGCCTTATTTCTGAGAATGTGATTTCTTTTTACTATAATGTTTTAGAGTAATTAAATTTATAAACAAATAGTAACAAACAAACAAAAAATAGTTGTACACCATATATAGAAAGGAAAATATGGAAAATTGCAAAGAAAATCGCTTTCTATTTTGTCACTTAATATTGTGATTCTGTCATATGTGTATACATATTTATATTAATTGTAACTATTTAATAAAAAGTAATAAAAAAAATTCATTGTTGATCTAAGTAAGAATTAACTTAATTTTATATATATATATATATATATATATACATACACTGGTGTGCAAAAATTAAGGACGAGACGGTTTTTTCAATATAACTTTGTACAAAAGCTTTCCAAATCAACACATTTAATATCGTAAGATCCCCAATACGTAAGGACATGTGTAATGTAAGCAACACTTACTAAAAGAGAAATCAGAGGGATAAAAAGAAGCTTGATTGAAAAAGTAGCATGGAGTGCAATGCGACTGAAGGCCGAAACATCCCTGTGATGGGTGTCCAGCAAGAAACATCCGGTCTTTAGTAGGGGATATGATCTCCCCTGACTGCTAGGCAGGTTTCACAGCGTCTGCCCATGCTGAGAATGAGGGTGTCAATGAGTTGTTGAGGCATTGCTGCCCATTCGTCTTGCAGCGCCAATCGAAGCTCCCGAATCGTTACTGGTGGTAAGGTACGAGCTGCCAAGCGTCTGCCTAGAAAATCCCATACATGCTCGATGGGATTAAGATCCGGAGATCGTGCCGGCCAATCCATACGTTCAATATCCTCACTCTCTGAGAGCTGTTCGGCAGCTACTGTGCGATGACATGGTGCAATTTCGTCCATGAAAAGGAACTGCAGACCCATAACGCCTCTAAAAAGACGCACATATGGAAGAAGAATCTTGTTACAATAACGGGTCTCGTTGACTGAACCTGCGTCGAAGATGTGAAGGTCTGTACGACTACCAAGCATGATGCCTGCCTCCGATGGGCAGGCGTTAAAGGTACACACCGTACAGGGCGCCGTGCAAACAGACCACCACCGTGCAGTCTTCTGGCCACGGTAAAACGCGATATCGGTCGTCCAGTCGCCTGTGTCGTGTGTATAGCGATTTCTCCCGCTGTCTGCCGCCTGTTTCTTCTGGCCTGTAAGACAATGTACCGGTCGTCTGCGGGTGTGGTTCCTCGTGGACGACCACTACTGAACCCCCGGATAGCTGTTCCTGTAGTGTGAAATTGTCTCCAAAGTCGTGAAACGATGCTGTGAGCAATTCCGAACTCTGCAGCCACACTTGTCACTCTGCGGCCTTCCTCCAACTTCCCAATGATTCGACCTCGGGTAAAAGCATCCAGATGTCGTCTAACAGATTGATTATTCGCCATTTCTCGCTGAGGCATCAACTCGGTGTGATTTTAACTGCTATACGGTGTGCAATCTCTTTGCCAGAAATACTGATCTTACACCGACAACATGCTTTATACTACTCAGACACTCCCCCATTACGTCTACCTGCATATCTGCACATGTGCTACCGTACATCACCTTACTTAATCTCCTGATTGGTCTTTCTGTCCGCTCTGCCTCTTCGTTCAGCTGATATGCTAATTTTTCGACTTCGTCCTTAATTTTTGCACACCAGTGTATATTACTTGCTTTACGAAAAAAATCGTGAAATGATCTTCGTTCCAGGAAGAAGTTCATTGTATAGAAAAATTCGTAATATGGAGGTTCGACTGTATATGCATGTAATTGTTTTTTTTTTTTTTTTTTTTCCTTGACTGTGTAGTCGCAATACAACCTGCTGTTGTGAAAGGCTACTAACACAAAACCACATTTCAGTCAAAATTTACGCGATTATAATTGATTTTAATTTCATTGATGAAAAGTATGGAATGAATGTTTGTGGGAGTTCCTGTTTCCCGCAGGGATGTTGAATAGCTTTGGGTTTGCTTATTTTTGAAATCTTAGCCCAGTACTGTTTTAAAATGAGGAAAACGAAGAAATTAAGAGAAGGTTTATAAAAGGATTGCGTTAAAGTGGTAGAAAAATTTTCATTGAATGTGAAAAGCATACAATAAATTTTTTTCAGTTGACAGGAGTTTAGTTATTGCGCAACTTTTTTTCCCCCTTGTATCTGTTTTCTTTTCTCTGTGTGTAATTGTTGGTTGATATTATCAGAATAGAAGTAGTGGTACTTCTTTAAGTATTGTTAATTTTAATTGACTTATTTTAAATCAAGAAGGTAATTAATGTTTGGGAGTTTTTTTATCTAAAAAAAAACTTCCGGTTGATAAGAGATGCTTGCTAAGCAACTTGGCGTGATATTGGAGCTTAATAGCAAATCTGTGCGTAATGAAATCTCCTTTAGAAATGTCAGGGATCGTATAGGAATTGCTGACGGAAATGACAGGTAATGAGTGCGTCGTTATTGTGCGTATGTGTCAGCGCGTGACTCTGCGTGGGGAGAAATTGAATTGTAGAAAAAAAAAGCACTATCAAAGAGGCTTAGAGAGTTAGTACTTTGAAATATTTGTGTTCTTCATAACGAAGAATACATGGGCTGAAGAATATTTTCATTTGGAACAAATTGATAACTATGATAACCTTAAAAGTATTTAACCTTTTTGTATTTATTATAAATCGAAAGCAGTATTTTCTGTTTTGACTAATGCCCGAGTTTCCCCTTTCATCCGATGCAACACAGACGTTGCTTGCACATTAATATCTCACGTTGACCTGGTGTAGAAGTTTAGACTCAACTCAGGTGTCCTCGTCGCTTAATCAATCTAAAATTACGAATTTGTGTAGCTTCAAAGTGCTACATTAAAAAAAAATGGATCCTTAAAATTTCATATGCGTATTTTATTTGATGAACTGAAATGTTCCCTTCCAACTCGTTCTTCAAATGTTTTGTTTTTCCAATCGTTGTATGGTGCACTTGTTCAATATTTCATTTTCTTCTGGTTCTGGTCTTTTAAAGGAGAACATTTTTTTTTATTTATTGTGGCGTCCAGATGACCTTTACGTCCTCGGCGCAGCTATTCGATCTGCTGCGGTTGCTCGCCGACGCGAGATGTTTTGTTATTACGCAAAAGTAGAGTTATCTCTCATCCGTGTCGTCCTTCATTAATTATAAATGTATCGCTTGGGTTCTACAAAAAGCAGCTGTTTCATCGCCCTAGGACGCTCATTTCAGAATAGCTTGAATGTGAAAAAGAGAAACTGAATGTATAAAAATTTATTTTTTAATTTCATGTGGAACGCAAAAATATTTCATTTTCTTCTGGTTCTGGTCTTTTAAAGGAGAACATTTTTTTTTATTTATTGTGGCGTCCAGATGACCTTTACGTCCTCGGCGCAGCTATTCGATCTGCTGCGGTTGCTCGCCGACCCGAGATGTTTTGTTATCACGCAAAAGTAGTTATCTCTCATCCGTGTCGTCCTTCATTAATTATAAATGTATCGCTTGGGTTCTACAAAAAGCAGCTGTTTCATCGCCCTAGGACGCTCATTTCAGAATAGCTTGAATGTGAAAAAGAGAAACTGAATGATGTATAAAAATTTATTTTTTAATTTCATGTGGAACGCAAAAAAAAAAAAATCTTTATTATACTTCGAGAAATAACAGTGCAAAATTAATTATTCAGCAGAATACTGTACTAAAATAATGTTTGTATTCATTACTTGAGTAATTCGTCATAGTTTCTACAAGATGCAAATTCTTGCCCCGTTTTAATAATTTCATTGTTTCAGTTAAGTTTTTAAACGATGAAACCTTGAGATTACTTTCTATAAAAATTACAATTTTGAAAAAATCTCCCGAAATGTCATTTTATTGGTAGTGTATTTTTTTAATAAACTTACAAAAGTTTTGCAATGCTTAAGTAGCTGATTAGACATTTTCTTCTAAATAAAGAAGGACTGAACTATGTATGAAAGTGGCTGAAAACATATTTAAAAAATTTGTTTAATATTAGTATATATTAAAACAAACCTTAATCCAGCATAAAAAAAAACAAATAAAAAATAGTACAATTTGAATTCATTAAAAATTGACCCATTTGAATTAAAAATCGATAGGGTTGAGACTTTCCAAAATCTTACTGTAAATTTAAAACAATAAAAAGCTCCGATTTTATTTTCATTGAAACACTGTATTTTTTTTATGTTAAATATGTTAAGAATTAATAACTGCATGGTAAGATATTCCAAGGAAGTAGATTTTTCAAAATTAAAATTATAAAGTCTAAACTCAACTTTTTTCCAATAAACTCACGTATACCTGTACACTGCACGTACAAATGATTGAATGGATTTACATAAATTTTAATCTAAAAAATGTCTCTAACACTAGAAATTAATCATAATAAACACTAAAATTAACTCTAATAAAATTTACTCAAAAACAGGCTTCAATATTAAAAATAATAATAAATACATTGTATATATCACTGTCCAATAAAATTTTGTCTTTCAGCTTCCTCAAAAAATGTCTTTTCGAAATGTTTTTAACTACATTTAAATATTAATATATATATGCAATATAATTAGAAACTATATAACGTGATGACCAAATAATATTTCTAAATTTATCGCTCCAAAGATCAGTGAGGATGCTAGTGATTAAGATTCGTTGTGCAAACAAATAGACGCTAGTTGTGTTAAAGCTGTTAAGCATAAGCTGTGTTTTAAAAAAATCGATTTTTCAATTTTAGTTTTAAAGAATAGGACATGTTTTTCTAAATCTAAAAATGTAATTAAACGATAATTCCTGAGCCGATCCTAGGAAGTCGACCGCCCGCGTGCAAAGATCTAATGTGCCACCCCTTTTAGAGAATTTTTCACATTTTGACTAATACTTGAATAAATATATGCATTACAAAATTATGTTCATGTTCAGCTAAAATAACGGGAAAAAAACTTTTGAACTTAATCAACCTCTAGAGCAGTGGTCTTCAAACTGTTCCACGGACCCCTGGGGTTTCCATAAGGCATATTCAGGGGTTCCACGAGTCAATAAAAGAAAAAACTTATAAATGTCTATGCAAAATAGATTCACGTTCTCTAAAATGTTTGTATACCCACAAGAATTGAAAGCCGCGTTTTATTTCTCTCTATATATATACATATTTTACTTGCTAGATTGTGGAATATTTTATTGCTTACTATCCTGATTTCCGCGAGATAATTTTATACTCGTTAGTAAATTTCCTGCAAAACTAAATAGTTTTCTAATGGAAAATGCACCTTTTTTATTATTATTATTTTTATTTTTGGAAAACACCTACAACATATCAACAGATTCAATGCTAAAAACCTAAACTTAAGCAAGAACAGATCCTAACTTTTATGTTGCTAATTCATGCAAAAAACACAGTATTTCTCTCACAGTTCTAGTGGCTGCGGTAGCCGAGTGGTCAAGGTATCGGACCGTGGCTTCCCTCGTCACGTGTTCGAGCCCGGTACCACTAAAGACCCGCCGTGTAGGGCAGCGATGCACGTTAAATCTGTCGAGAGCTGAAACGTCCTCCCGTTGGTGTGGTGTGGTAGTTAGGAGAGGGGGGTGCCAGCTCAGGTGTCGTCCACGTCACTTGACCATGGTTCAAAATTACGTGGTCCGTCGCCAAAAGCCCTCGTGTAGCTGAACAGTGCGACGTTAATATTCAATCAATCAACCCCCACCGACAAAAAATCCAGACCGACAAGGCAATGTTTTGTGTGTTCGAAAAGAAACCATTGTAGAAGATGGGTGAAAACCATCTGCGACCAGTGCGACGCTAATAATCAATCAATCTCACACAGTTCTAAACCTTTTAATGCTATTCTGAACAATGTGTACGAGTTTAAAATATTTCTCAACGTGAGTGGCTACAAAAACCAAGTATAGAAACAAATGAAACTCGGGATATGTAATGCGATTGCGGCTATTCTCAGTAGACCTTGCACAGTTTGTGTGTGAAAAAAATACAAGCCCAGTTACTAAACATAATGCATGGGTAGGTAGCTGGCATTTGGATAAATATTATTAATGAGTAGACTATGTTGAAACTAGATTAAATTTTTTAAATAATAAATGCCATTGCCTTTACATACTCTATTGTTGGTCTACTTTAAATATTATTTTGATATATTCTAAGTGTGTGTGTAGAATAGGGTTCCACGAAAATACTTTTTGGGTCTAACGGTTCAACGAAAACAGCTGTTCTAGGAGTTCCACGAAAACACCATCCGTGAGTTGAAAATTTTGAAGACCACTGCTCTAGAGTTACAAAAGAATTTTAAGTGAGTTAAATTCGCACTATAAAGAAACCCAAGGGCTATTGGCAGATTACCCAGGGGAACCGAAATGTGGAAAGCACTGCTTCTTTAATTTTTTCTCGAAAGCATAATTTTTTGCATTTAGGTACACTTTAAAAACTAATTCACGATATGGTTCCAAATCTTATACGTTACCATACAGGTTACCTGTGCACATAGTGTAAACCGCACCCCCCCTTTTTTAAAAAAAAAAAAACAGTTTTGTGTTAACACAGTATAGAAAGGGCAGCTTGGGATAAAGAAACCCAAGGGCTATTGGCAGATTACCCAGGGGAACCGAAATGTGGAAAGCACTGCTTCTTTAATTTTTTAATTTTTTCTCGAGAGCATAATTTTTGCATTTAGGTACACTTTAAAAACTAATTCACGATATGGTTCCAAATTTTATACGTTACCATACAGGTTACCTGTGCATATAGTGTGAAGCGCACCCCCTTTTTTTTTTTTTTCCTTTTTAAAAAACAGTTTTGTGTTAACACAGTATAGAAAGGGCAGCTTGGGATAAAGAAACCCAAGGGCTATTGGCAGATTACCCAGGGGAACCGAAATGTGGAAAGCACTGCTTCTTTAATTTTTTCTCGAGAGCATAATTTTTTGCATTTAGGTACACTTTAAAAACTAATTCACGATATGGTTCCAAATTTTATACCTTACCATACAGGTTACCTGTGCATATAGTGTGAAGCGCACCCCCCTTTTTTTCCTTTTTAAAAAACAGTTTTGTGTTAACACAGTATAGAAAGGGCAGCTTGGGATAAAGAAACCCAAGGGCTATTGGCAGATTACCCAGGGGAACCGAAATGTGGAAAGCACTGTTTCTTTAATTTTTTCTCGAGAGCATAATTTTTTGCATTTAGGTACACTTTAAAAACTAATTGACGATATGGTTCCAAATTTTATACGTTACCATACAGGTTACCTGTGCATATAGTGTGAACCGCACCCCTTTTTTTTTCTTTTTAAAAAACAGTTTTGTGTTAACACAGTATAGAAAGGGCAGCTTGGGATAAAGAAACCCAAGGGCTATTGGCAGATTACCCAGGGGAACCGAAATGTGGAAAGCACTGCTTCTTTAATTTTTTCTCGAAAGCATAATTTTTTGCATTTAGGTACACTTTAAAAACTAATTCACGATATGGTTCCAAATCTTATACGTTACCATACAGGTTACCTGTGCATATAGTGTGAACCGCACCCCCTTTTTTTTAAAAGAAAAAACAGTTTTGTGTTAACACAGTATAAAAAAGTCTACCGCATTATGATTACTGCAGGTTTTTTTCATACAATATATTTTTTTTGTATCACTACATTGAAAATTAAGGGATATACATAAACAAAATACACCACTTTGGGAAATTTAATTCGTTAGAGCTAATAAATTAAATAAAGATATTCCTCCGTAAAATTAATTATATACACCGTTCACTTAAAATAAATAGTCAAATCGTTTTCTAAGGTCTTCATTAACATACAAAAACATAAGACACTTAAATTTTGACATAAACTATTTTTTCGGGACAAAAATGATAATCTTTGCAATCCGCTGAAAACGCAATATCTGCTATAAAATTATTTGCCTTCCCCGCTAAAATACTCATCATAGAACCCGTGCTGCCATCTTGAAGTGTGGATTTCAAAGAATATTCCTGTTGAGTATTGGTAGAATATTCCTGCTAAGTTGGTGTGGTGTGGTAGTTAGGAGAAGGGGGTGCCAGCTCAGGTGCTGTCCACGTCACTTGACCATGGTTCGTAATTACGTGGTCCGTCGCCAAAAGCCCTCGTGTAGCTGAACAGTGCGACGTTAATATTCAATCAATCAATCAAAAATTTCAAAATTATTTTGAACAGAAATTTTAGTGAATAGAAAACCCTTTCACACATTCTTCCAAAATGAAAATCTGAGAAAAACACATTTAAAATTTGTAAAGGAATAAAACAGAAACTAATAATGTCTGTAAATCTCTAATTTTTTAATACGTTTTTTTCCAACTGACGAAGGCTGTAAAATAGCTTGTAATTTTCTATGAGACACAAAAATTGTTTTAACCTACAATCAGTGGCGCACACAAGGGGGGTCCGGACCCCCCGATTGATTATAATTCTAAGTACATAGTACGTAAAATTTAATTAAGTATTTGTTATTAATGATTAATTTTATTTATTAATGCTAATTATTTATTCAATAATTAGTTTTTTACTGTGTTTTGTTCCCGAAAATCGACAAAATCAAAAGGAGCATGATACAAGAATGGTGAACTTTCGACCCTAGACCAACCCCCCTTGAAAAATTCCTGTGTGCACCACATTCTATTATATAGAAAGAGGTTCCCAAACTTTTTTGCCTCATAGACCCCTTGACAGGTTTTTCGGTTTGGGGTATACTTACGTAATATTAAATGTTTGCTAATTCCTCAACTTCAATGTATTTTTTAAAGCAGCTACTTCCTTTAAAGGATTTTAATTTTTAACGGCAGGGAATTATAGTGTTTAATAGTTAAGAAAGCACATGTTAATTAAATTAAAATTTAATTAATAGATAAAATAACTGAGCAACAAACAAATGCTTTTCGTGGGAGGGATGCATTTGGGGATGCAATAAAAAATTTTCAACTTTTGATATCAATCTTGTCACGTTTTAACCGTTAAATATCTCCTTGGCTAATAGTGTCCAGTCTTTTCTTTCTTTGTTTTGGAAATTGGCAAGCGCACTCTAACTCCTTCTCAATTGGAAAAATAATTAGACTTTCTCAAGATATTCCATAATATGGAATAAATAACAGGTATATCTTTATAAAGCCAAAATTATCGACATTCGTTTCTAAGCTTTACTTTAAGATCTTCGTTAGTGCCTAAATCTTGTAAACTGACATATTTTTTTTTCTAAGTGACCAGAGTAATTCATTGCCTACTGTGGTATTTCGATAGTCCTAACATTCTCAATCCTAGTTTCAAAATCTAAAAAAAGGGGCATTTAGATGTTTAACATAGGTTAAAATGTCTTTACCTGGTGAATTGTTTGTGACAAATGAGAAACTGGGAAAATTTGCAATGCCCATTATTATATTCCTTTAGCTTAATGTATGAAAATACTCATTATTATACTCATTATATTATACTCCTTTAGCTTGAAATATGGTCCTTATTTTAATAAAATTAATGCTGTCGCCTTGTAACTTCATTCAATTTAGTAAATAAATATGTTAAATAGGTAATCCTGGTTTCCACTTAATTAAATTTCCTTTTAAAATTAATGTTATGAGATCTGGTTTAATGAGGGCCACTATCGTAGACCCCCATTTACACCTCATGGACACCCAAATTATTTTTTTGTTGACGTGGATCCCTTGCAGGTCATCATAGACCCCCGGGGGTCTATATAGACCCCTTTGGGAATCACTGATATAGAAGCTAATCTCTTATTGTTGTACATTAACATCACAAATTATTATTATTGTTACTAAAATCAATGACAGTGTGTGACTTGAATTTTCATTTACATGTACAACATAGAATATGTCCGGTGTATTGTCTTTTATCCTCGATGTCATTCAGAATTGGAGGAATGCGAACCTCGGCGTACACAGGAACGATGAAGAGTGAATATTAACATCGCACTATACAGCTACACGAGGGCTTTTGGTGATTAATTTTGAGCCATGGTCAAGTGACATGGACGACACCACTTACTACATAACTACCTCACCACACCAATGGGAGGACGTTTGAGCTCTCGAAAAATTTAACATGCATCCCTCCCATACACGGCGGATTTTTAGAGGTACTGGGCTCAAACTCGTGACAAGGCCAGCCAAGATCCGATACCTTAACCACTCGGCTACCGCTGCCACATGTCTATGTTCAAACCTCTTCCAGTTGGTGTGGTGTGGAAGTTAGTAGAGGGGGGAGTAGCTCACACACAGGTGTCGTCCTCGTCACTTGATTTTGGTTCATAATTAGGAGATCGGTTGCAAAAAGTCCTCGATTAACGAAAAAGTACGACGTTAATATTCACTCACTCAACTCTTATTAAAAGTTGTATTTTTATGTTATTAATAATTATGCAAAATTTGTAATAATTGTGCGGTTATTGAAAAAGATATTTAATTAATATCGTAATTCTTATATAAATCAATTCAAATGATTGGAATTAAAAAATACGACCGAAACTGATTGTTTGGGATAACAATAAATAAATTGCTTTGCTCTCATAAAAATAATTTTTCTAACAGGCTTCAATAGTAAAAGTATGAGTTAATAGCCATTTCCCTGAAAGAACCGATTATTCTCACACAAATATCTCTCTTTATAAAAACAAAAAAGTTTTCTTGATGCTGTAATAAATTTACTTCTGCTTAAGGTGAAGTTAATAAAAGAAACTACATCTTTACAACAGCTATATGACTAGTAGTAAAATCAAAGGAATAAAAAAAAAAAGAGTTTGCCTAAAGTGTTGGATCAAACTTACCTATAATACTATAAAAGGCGGTCTTTCAGTCACAAAAATAAACGAAAATCAGGTGTAATAAACTGAGATGATCTGAGATTACAAGTATTTGCGATGAAATGCTTTAAATGACCATTTTCAATAGGAAAAAATATTCAGGAAATTATTCTTGCACTTTTATTTCGTCAAATACATGTTAATTTTTCCCTTAATTTTTTGGACAAATATCGGGAACAGATGGTGTTTACTTGAAATAGTTCATTGATATTGCTAACCGTACTATTAAACAAAATGAGTGGCATTTCTTGTATTGAATCCAATAAATTTTTAGTTTCAGATACCACTGTATAATCATTTACATTAATGAGTTCTTCTAGGTTATTACGAGTTTTGTTCAAACTGTGCATACACTGCTTTAACCGAATCTATTTTAGCTTCCCAACGGGTATCGCAAGATTGTCTTAGAGTAATGCTTGAATGCTTTTGTAGAATTTCCCATCTTTGTAGATGCAGAAAATAAGCATAGAAATATCTACTCCCAATTTTTATAGTACATATTACTGGAAGTGACATCATAAACTAAAAAATTTAAAGATGATAGGCAAGGTCATAGGTTTAGAGCAACTATTCTAGATCTTTCACTTTTATATTTCCGTTTCATATTGCTACCGTTTTGTCACACGCCGACAATTCATATCTAATTCTAACTCCCTTAATCTTTTCACTAGAGTTTTTGCTATGCCTGGTGGCCGCGGTAGCTTAGTGGTTATGGTCACGAGCTCGTGACTGGGCTCGAGTCCTGTTGCCACTAAAGACACGCCGTGTCGATGAAGCCATTCCTCCCGCTGATGTGGTAGTTAGGAAAGATGGGTACCAGCTCAGTGTCCTCCTCGTCACTCGACCAAGGCTCAAAATTACGAGGTTTGTGATCAATAGCTCTCTTGTTGCTTTGTAGAGCAAAGTTAAACATCAAATGACAATTCCGGATTTTTCACCCACTAAGAACGTATACACACCACAACAGTGGTCTTCAAACTGTGTTCCACGGAACCCTGGAGTTCCACGATACATTCCCAGGGGTTCCACGAGTCACAGTAAATAAATCGAAAAAAAAGTATAAATGTGTATGCAAAATGTATTCATGTTCTCTATGAAGTTTGTATCCCCACAAGAATTTAAAGTTCATTCCTGTCCTTAAGAAACTGAAAATTTTATTTCAACATAACTTTATTTTGCAATACTTTTTTAAACTTTTATTATAATATAATAAAAGATGTATTAAAATGTGTTTTATTTGTATATATATATTACTTAATAGATTGTAAAATTTTATTGTTTACTATCCCGGGTTCCCCGAGACAATTGTATACTCGTTAGTATAATGTCTTGCAAAACTAAATAGTTTTCCAATGGAAAGTGCACCTTTTGACATTTGTTGGGAAAACACCTACAAAATAAGGGAGAGGTAACGACTTATCGACCGATCAACAGATTTGATGTCCAAACTCTAAATTTAAACAAGAATAGCTCCTAAATGTTTTGTTGCAAATTCATACAAAATACTCAGTATTCCTCTAAACATTTTAATGCCTTTCAGAGCAATGTGGTGGCCGCGGTAGCCGAGTGGTATAGGTATCGGACTGTGGCTTGCTTTGTCACAGGTTCGAGCCCAGTACCACTAAAGACCCGCCGTGTAGGGCAGCGATGCACGTTAAATCTGTCGAGAGCTGAAACGTCCTCCCGTTGGTGTGGTGTGGTAGTTAGGAGAGGGGGGTGCCAGCTCAGGTGTCGTCCACGTCACTTGACCATGGTTCAAAATTACGTGGTCCGTCGCCAAAAGCCCTCGTGTAGCTGAACAGTGCGACGTTAATATTCAATCAATCAATCATTCAATCATTCAGAGCAATGTGTACAAGTGAAAAATATTTCTTGGCATAAGTGGTTAAAAAAGCAAAGTATAGAAATAAATTAAGCTCAGAATATGTAATGCGATTGCAGTTCATTTCAATGGGCTTAGACTTCCGACGGTTTGTGTGAAAAAATCAAACGCACATTCTAGTTACTTAGCATAATGCATGGGTGGGTGAAACCTGGATCACAGATTAATATTATTAATTAGTAAATTATATTAAAAGAGTAGATTAAAATTTTTAATAATCGATGCAATACTTTTAATTGTCTTTACAAAAAAGTGTGTGTGGAATAGGGTTCGACAAAAGTACTTTCTAGTTTTAAGAGTTCCACAAAAAGACTTTCTAGTTCTAGGGCAGTGGTGGCCAACCCGTGGCACGGCGGAGTTGTAACGGGGACATGCATGCTGAAAAATACTGAAGACATACTGAAAAATTAAAAGAAATTTGAATACATAATAATATATAATTTTCTACAATTTTATTGAAGTGGGGTTGTCTCAAAATTCGAATCAAAATATTGTTGTGTGTGTGTGTGAATAAATGTTTTCTGCTATGAACATAATAAAATAAATATTACTCATATAACTAGCTGATGTGCACCTATAATAACCTAATTTTGTTTGCATCTGCAAAAGTTAATCCTAATATAGATGATTTGGTAAAAAAAAAAAAGAGTAATTCGAAAGCCACATTATAAGTAAATACTAACTGTTTCATAATTATTTAAAATTAAATGTTTCAAGTTACTCATTTTTATATTTTGTACCTTACTTAATTGAATTGAACCTATAAAAAGTTTATTAACAATAAAACCTAAATTTGCCCTTCATCTTATTTTTAAATTTCTTGCATTAAAAAAAAATGTGCTATTTGCGTGAAAATTCCACAATAAGCCTATAAATAAAAAAATTTTACGTTTCCATATTTGTTTGATGGAAATGTTGGAAACGGCACTCAAAATTATTTTTTATCAAATTGTGGCACTCTTTCCAAAAGGTTGGCTACCCGTGTTCTTAGGGGTTCTGTGAGTAAAAAAGGAATAACCCCACTATCAGTGCTAAAAATAGAGTCCCCCTCTTCCCCCCATTCCACAGCTGTGTTTCCGGCCATTCTAAGCAAAAACTAACAGTCAGCTGATCTCAAGGTCACTTGACCGTTGCCTTTCCGAAAGGATGTGATGGGGAGTGGTTTCTTGACGTAGGCTTAGGGTTACTTTATTTTTACCCCCTGCCCCCAATTTTCATGTAAAAAAAGCAGAATTAGTGTTTCTGAAGTAATAAATGTAATTATTCGTGTAGCAAAATATTCTTTTTCATAAAATATAGTATTACACTGCTGGACAATTGCTAAGGACGGATCACAAATTGCTATGTAGCATAACATTAAGCGAGACATGAGGCCTAGTAGGATAAAATATAGTTGCCACACTGTTCAGACATTAGAATAAAGAATATTTATTGTTCTGGAAAGTAAAAAGCTGTGAAACATCTGAAAGAAAAAAAAAATGTTCATTTGATCTGCGTACGGAGAAATGGAACAATGCATCTAAAAGTCAGCAGGCACCTTAAAGAAAGGTATCAGTACGGGATATGTCCACCGTGGAGTGTGATGCAACATTCCACACGTCGTACCATACTTTGCACAACATTATCCAGCAGCTGTTGAGGCAATTTATCCCATTCCTCTGTGAGTGCACGGATGAGGGTGTTCTTGTTTGTCGGAGGATTTGCCTCCCCAAAGCATCCCACACATTTTCAATGGGGTTTAGATCTGGAGAACGCGCTGGCCATACGAGACGTTGAATACCCTCGCTGTCTAGACAATCCTGAACATCGAGTGTTCGATGACATGTTGCGTTGTCGTCAATAAAAACAAATTTATCACCGACAGCACCACGGAAAAGACGAACATGAGGAAGTAGAACTTCATCAATGTATCGTTGGCCCGTCATAGTCCCATTCGCAACCACATGTAGGCGCGTGCGGCCATTGATCATGATGCCGGCCCACACCATGATACTGCATGTCGGATATCGGTCCTTTTCCTGGATATTTTCTGGACGATAAGCAGTACCACTCTCGCGCCAGATCAGTTGGCGTCTACAATCCGATGACAGACTGAACCTACTCTCATCTGAAAATAGTACGCATGCCCAGTCCTGTTCAGTCCAATTGTGATGCTCACGACACCATTGCAAACGGGCAGTACGGTGCTATCTGGTCAATGGGACACACACAACAGGTCTGCGTGCGTATAGTCCTCCTCGCCTCAAACGTCTGGCAACAGTTTTTCGGGAGATCTGCTTTCCTGAGGCAGCAAGAAACTGATTTGCCACCTGCTGAGCTGTGGTGCGCCTGTTCCTTTTTGCTGATAGGACGATATATCTGTCTTCTGCAGGCGTCGTACTTCTAACACGACCTCCCCCGCGCCGTCTACTACACATTCCAGTAGTTTTAAATGACTTCCACAGCCGTGAAACAACGCTGTGAGCGATGTCGAACTCCCTGGCAACATCTGTTATTTTTCTCCCTTCTTCGATCTTTCCAATAATTCGGCCACGCATAAAATCATCTATGTGATGTCGGAAAGACATGCCAAAAATTTTAAGTTCGTCTATTAAATCTTTCCTGTAAAATTTTGACTTGAAACAGCAATTGTCCACACGCGTCAAAACCTTTAAAGCTCTTATGAACGCTATCACGTGATGAACAGACGTGGAAAAAAAATTTGCATATATACTCATACTTCTTCTTACTAATATCCCGCACTTATTCTAATTTTCCACATTTTGCTTCCTTTCATTTTGTGGTTGCTATGGATGATAGTGTTATCCGTCCTTACCAATTGTCCAGCAGTGTATTAATGTGTATTTAAGCAGTTTATACGGTAATTTTATTCTATACACGTGGCGCCATTTGCAGACTTTGTAATAAAGCTTGCCAAATATGGCTTCAGAAAATTCTGGAAGCAAGGATATATGTATTTTTCGTAATTTTAAAATTTTCTAGACTATTTCTGGTATATCTACATTTCAAGGCGGATTTATATGAGTAATTTACGTTCTCAGCAAAAGTTTTACGCCTGAATAATGTGATTTCATTGTGCGAAAGTAAACCATTTCAGTACATTTGGCAGTCCCCTGACGTATACCAAAAACATATCCAGAACCTTTTTCTTTCAATGAGGCAAGAAACTAACACAAATGTGGAGTTTGGAGATTCAACACTTTCTTCTTAGACCAACAGATTTTTGGTTTTTTTCCATATAGATACCGCCTTGCGCTGATCAGCATGCTTTTTAGAATATAACCCTCCCCCTTCCAAAAGAGTGATATGTGTATGCTACTGGTCTCGGATATATACAAAATTTGATTTCATCGTGTTCCACAAGTCGAACAGGCCTCTTATTTCAATCATTTCACCCGATATTTTGTTATTTGTCTTTCATACACTTTGTCCATTGTGACGCAGTTTGGATGGCCAACAACGTAAGTATTGTATAATTTATTTTCATAATCTATTTTGATTAGAATTGTGTTTCCTCGAAATGATTTTGTCGTATCTATTGAACAAATTCTAGCGAATTTTGTGAAATATCTGATTTGTGCAAAAAAGAATGATGTAGAGAAATATTAGAATTATGAACATTAAGTAAACTTTCTTATGGTTCAGGAAACCTGCGCTGTGCAACGATAACCGAAAATTAAACAAAAAGGTTACTAGATGCTTCTATTCTTATTATTACTAATTACTCACCTTCCTAAGGAAGAAAGCCCCTTTGTTGGACTTTCTGAGTGTGTGACGCTTTTAAAGAATGTTGTTTTTCTTGCCATTATTGCGTCTCTTGTTGCATCATCGGCAGTCTGGTTGAAATGGTGGGCCGTAATTGGTTGTATCGCTAGTTGTGATTTTGGGAACAATTTTTAGTTAAGACTTTCCACAGAGTTTCTGTTTAGTAGTGCTACCATCTAGTGTTGGCTTTCCAATAAGTAACCACTAAGGCGCAAGCTGATATCACGTTTGTGGGGAAGAATGACTTGAACTGCCCATATGTGCTTCCGGAGTCCTGCACTACCCTTTTCAACTTATTCTAAAAGAAATTTCATAAATTTAAATACGAAAAAAATAAACTTGGATCAATAATTATAATTACTCGTTTGAAAATAACATCTTCGCCAATTTCACATGTAATTGCGCAATAATTAAAACAGCTATATCATTCTATTGATTTATATTCCAATATAATATTCATTTAATATCTCAATTTTATGCGGCAGCTAAAAACTTAATGATATCGAGTCTATAGCAATATTAAAAATAATTTAACCAAATAAAGCTCAAATATTCGCTGGGCAACTCTGAAAAATCGAAGTTAAAATGGAAGCTAATTTGTATTTGCAATGTATCGTATTTTAGAGGAAGAAATGATAAAATTTGAAAATCTTAAATTCATATTTGATCAGTGTTATTCATTGAGATAAAAGCCTAAGAGGAAGAAGGGATAATTATTTTTAGTACTGATAAATTATCTTTTCTAAAATTATATAGCAGTTACGAATGCTTCTGCATTAATGACTTATGTTTTTCTTGACTATCATATCTAATTTTGAAATTTATCATCCGTAGATGTCTTATACTATCCATCAGTTTTTTAAATGCATGTACCAAGATAGTTGATTATATCTACTCGCGCGAGTATAGCACAGTAAAATAACATTTATTGCATTAGTTCTATTAGATACTCATCCACGTTTTGTACCCTAGAGGTTATGGTCACGAGCTGGTCAACAATGTTTCATGAGTTGGACTGTGTAGAGGGGTTGATACTTATTAAATCAAACGTCCTCCCATTGCATAGTGTCGTAGTTTGTCCTTCAATAGTCCTCATATTGCTTTATAGTGCGACGCTAATATTTTATATCCATTTATTGTAATACTTGAACCCTCTTTTGCCTCGGGCAACACTTTTTTCTCTGCTTTTTTGTTCCTTCAGTGTGCAATCTTTCTAGCAGATGGCTATAATAGTCGAGTCAAGTTAGAATTACAAAAAAAAAAGTCTAAACCGATTTCAAGGCATTCTTTTAGACTAGATAACGGGGAGATTAGGCGGGAATTTTCTTTTAACTAGATCGGTGAACCGCAAACTATGAACACTATTTCTTTTAAATTTGGAGCTTAAAATGGAAGAAAAATAAAGGATTATGAGAGTCTCATAACAAAAAATAATTCTCATGTTGACTCGGGTGTTAGCCTAAAATTTCTGTAAATGATTCTAGAAGTAATGAAAGTTTGTTATCTGACTTCTCTTGTGATGCATATAGAATGGATCGGCATCTCACAAATTACCCAATAACAAAAAAAAAAAAAAAAAAAAGGCAAGAAATAATACAAAATGATATTCTTCCATCTTTTAGATATATCACTGTAGAATGCTTTTGTTCTATATCAGAAACTGGGAGGCAAATTATCTCATTTGAATTTCAAGCTTGGTTTTATAGATCGCCTTATTGGAAGACATGGGACGGTAAATGAGAAAAAAGGACGACTAGGAATTTTGCCCAGTTCCTTACAATTGAGAGAAAAAAACTTTTTAGAAGTGATTCCTCCCCCACCGACAAAGGCCGCGGTAGCCGAGTGGTATAGGTATCGGACCGTGGCTTGCTTTGTCACGGGTTCGAACCCTGTACCACTAAAGACCCGCCGTGTAGGGCAGCGATGCACGTTAAATCTGTCGAGAGCTGAAACGTCCTCCCGTTGGTGTGGTGTGGTAGTTAGGAGAGGGGGTGCCAGCTCAGGTGTCGTCCACTTCACTTGACCATGGTTCAAAATTACGTGGTCCGTCGCCAAAAGCCCTCGTGTAGTTGAACAGTGCGACGTTAATATTCAATCAATCAACCCCCACTGACAAAAAAATCGAGACCGACAAGGCAATGTTTTGTGTGTTCGAAAAGTAACCATTGTAGAAGATGGGTGAAAAAAGAAACACGATATTTTTGTCCAGATAGCGATATTGGACTATGCTTGTCTCCTTGTTTTAAAATTTACCATACAAAAACAGAGTTTTAAAGGAATAATTAACTGTAAGTACAATTTTATCTTTTAAATATAATATACATTTTTGTAAAGTGTTCTTTTGTGAGTTCGCTTATTTCTTTGGAAAAAAGCCAACTTTAAGGAAAAATGTTTTTTCAATGAAAATAAAAATTAGCATAATTCATTAAATTCAATATTTATAATATTTCTGACTGCTGGTTTGAGTTTATATAATTGATTTCATCTTAAAAATGTTTATAAAAAATATGCTTATTTTTTTGTCATAAT
Source organism: Trichonephila clavipes (assembly GCA_019973935.1). Lineage (NCBI taxonomy): Eukaryota > Metazoa > Arthropoda > Arachnida > Araneae > Nephilidae > Trichonephila > Trichonephila clavipes. Next base: position 580,401 of record BMAU01017824.1, read on the forward strand.
ATGACAGGGGGAAAAAAACCAATTAAGTGGTTAAACGTGTTAAATCTAAGCTTAAAAAACTTTGGGTTCTGCTCTGTAACATTAAGCTGTCTCGGCTTAATTAATGTTAAAGAATAGGACTCAAATTCGGAATATTTTTTCAGACATGAAAAAACTGAAGCATTAATATTGAATTCTGTTTTTGCTATCCTATAAAAATCATCATATTTATCATGTTCGTCATTTTTATATGTGTTGGTCCATTTTTTTTAGTATGAAGTATGTTTCGCATTTTTCCCCTTATACCATAATGCCAAATGTACTATTCCTTTTGGTACTTAAATAAAAAATATTTGTGGAATATTTGAAATCTTAAAAATGCTAAATCGTAAACAGATGTATGGATATTTATGGAAATGGAGACATTTTTCTGTCTGAAAATGTTTTTAGTAAAAACTGAAAAAAAATTATTTCATAGTGTACTTTTTGTAACTTATGAGTATATATTAAATTAGTAAAGATTATTTGAATGAAATGAAAAATGTTGAATAAAATTTTCATATTTGTTTGAAAAATATTCAAAACAAATGTTCTTATTACATTAAGTTTTCTGCTACATATTTTCTGTATGTAAATTGATTCATTTTTTAAAGCGTATTTAGCTGATTTGTGACAATGGATGAATTATTGCCAAATATTTCTTGTGCCATACTTCAGATGCAAAACATGTTCCTGATAATAAAGAGTACTGGATGAATTCTTTTGTAAAGACCAAAATTAATGGTGCTTTTAGTCTGCTACCAAACAGCATTAATAGTGACCAAAGGTAGGTTTTATTTTGTATATAAAGGGAATGTTTTTTGAAAAATTCCTGAATAAATTCCTTCTTCCCCAACACCACAAATTTGTGTAATGTTTCTTTCTTATCTTGTTTAATGTTGTTTTAAAACATGTATCAGACGTTAACCAAATCATATATAATTTCAAATTAGTTGGACCAGTGCTTTATTTATTTTGAGTGATTATATATACTCTTTAAAAGTAAAATTCTCTTCCGGAGGGAGTGTGAGTAGCTACGCAAATAATCTGAAGTATATAAACTGCTGTATATAAAAAATCAACACCATGAATCAATCCTAGGAATGAAATGAAATTTGCAGAGAATAACAATTATAGGATGTTATGCGAAGTAGTAAAGTTTCAGAGCCACCACGTATGCTTGGTGTAAGCAGCGCCCTCTGATGTTGAAAGCGTACAAATAGAGGGCTGTAGCGGGACGTTGAAAATCGTGCATAGTTATTTGTTAGTGGCGAATGTATAGTGGGACATAAAAATGCCTCCAAGAGGAAGTAGAGGGAAATTTTAACCACTACTGGTTTGAATGGGGAAGAATCCTCGGCCTTCGTAAAGGTGGATTTTCCTGTCGCGCAGTAGCAGTTCGTGTGCTGCGGAATAGTTCCAGTGTTGGGAGTTTGGAAACAGTGAACCGACAAGCACGGGACAACGCGAAAAGCTGAGAGTGCACCACGGAAGGTGACATCAGCTCCTCCGAGCAGTTTGTAGCACGTTGGTCTACTGCTACAAGTGCATTAATGACGGCTTCGTCAATTCGTCGACGTTTGCTGCACCGTGGACTGCATACAAGGATTCCTTTATACTGGATCCTCCTCATTGTAAACCATCGATGGTTGCTCTGCAATGGCATGGTGGACTGAGTGGCAACAAGTTATCTTTTCTGACGAATCTCTCTTTAGTTTGTGTAATCATGATGAAAGAATTCGTGGACGTTATGCCGATAAACGCTGCCTTCCAGAATGCATTATCGAACATCATAGTTACCGGAGTCACGGTCTAGAGTGCAATTTCGTATCACGGACGATCTCAGCTGCTACGAATTGAGTGTAATCTAAATGGCAACAGGTACGTCCGTGAAATGCTATAGCCCTATCTTTCCTTTCCTTTAAGGCATCCTTGGAGCTATCTTTCTACAGGATAATGCACACCCACATGTTGCAAGGAATATTCGAGACTTCTTATCAGCCCTACACATGCAACTTCCTTAGCTTGCTTATTTGCTGGATATGTCACCTATTGAGCATGTGTGGGATTTGGTTGGTACATGTCTCGCTCGTAATCCGCGTCTACAGCTTCAAAAGACGAACTTTAGGTGGGCATAAAAAAAAATGGAATTCTTCCACAAGCAGACATTCAACATCTGTTTGACATCATGCCACATCGAAAAGCAGCACTCATTGCAGCCCATGGTGGCTACAAAAAATAATAATTTCGGACATTTGATTTTGTTTTTTTGCTTTGAAATTTTATTCATTTATTTATACCAATACAAGTTGTTTGTGTGTTAGATTTCGTTTAATTCTGATAACTCCTTCATGGTGTTGCATTTTTTTACAAACAACAGTTTATATATACCTGTGTTGAATGTGTAGTGATTTACAATAACAAATATATGTAATAATTTTTGACCTAAAGAATACTTTTAAGCTAAATCCTTCTATTCTAGCATAGTTCCAAAATTAATTTCATCCCGTTGGTTTGGTGTGGTAGTTAGGAGAGAGGGGGTGCCAGCTCAGGTGTCGTCCACGTCACTTGACCATGGTTCAAAATTACGTGGTCCGTCGCCAAAAGCCCTCGTGTAGCAGAACAGTGCGACGTTAATCTTCACTCACTCACTTCAAAACTAATTTCATGCTAACGCATAACATCAATATCTTCTTAGTGAACTTGTTCCTATGAATATGAGTTATGTAAATAATTCAACAAAATTAGTTTATTTTATTGGCCTCTATAAATGCTTTTATCTTAACTTTAAATACCTGAATTAAATTGTTTTTCTCAGTGCTTCTTTTTATATTTAGCCTTTCATTGATTAATTATTGAAATATCTATCTAATGACACCTTTTCATATTCTAAACTTACATTATAGTGATTCACCGATGAGGGTACGGATCAGCCTCAAATTGCTGTTGGTCGTTTTTACCATAGTTGTTATTTTTGCTGCACTCTCTTATTGGACAAACTGTGGAACGATCATCACTTCTAGTGAGAAACAATGGCATGTAACAGAACCTTGTAAACAGTTATCACAAGCTGCAAAGAAATCTGAACCTTCAAGTGCAGATTTATTCCGTCTTGAGGAAAATGACATTGATGAGAATCTTCCTGAAGATGAGCAGCATGTAAATTTGAGAAGTGAACTGAGAGCCCTAGAAGAAATTGAGTGCTCAATAAATGATGAATATACTGTTTCATGTCGCCAGGACAATGGGGAAGTTTATGTTCCATTTTCTTTTCTTCGTAAATATTTTGAAATATATGGAAAGCTAGTGAAACATGGAGGTGTGGATAAATTTGACTGGCAGCATAGTTACTCTAAGGTGTATTTTCCCAAACAAAAGTATGATCCAAGTAAAGGATTTCTTTGGTTTGAAAATTACAATGTTGAAGTACGAGACCGAGTGAAATGCATCAGTGGTAGTGAAGGTATTTCTTTTTCTTTATTATTCTAACTGGACAAAATTAATCTTATATTGTAATTTTATTTCTCATTATTCTTAGTGTGCATTTGAAGATTTCAGTAAAATTTAATAGTGTTGTATCTGTGCTAATTTTTCTAATTCTTGGTGCAGAAAAAATTTAAAATGTATATTTATATTTTACTTTCCCTGTGTTATCAGAAAATATTTAAATATGAGCATTATTTTGGATCTTTATGTGTAATAAATTATCTTTATGGACCTAGCAAATTGTAATACAATTTGTTCTTTAAGATGATGCATGGTTTTTCTCCCATTTTAATCTACTTATAAGTTACCGTGAAAAAATGTGTTGATAAATTATAACTTAGTAATGAGAAAATTTGTCTTTATAAACAATGAATTTTCATTCTCTCTCATGGAATTTAAAATACTGATATAATTATCTAGGAGTACCAGTATCAACACAATGGGATACTAGAGGCCACTTTTATCCGATTCAAATTGCTCAATTTGGCTTGAGCCATTTCAGCAAAAACCTAACAGAAGCAGCACCAACTATTGTGAATGTAGAAAATGGTGAAATTACTACTCATGGTAAATGGTTATATTCCCAACATGGTAGAACAAGTTTGAGAAAAGTGTTTGATACTGTGGCTGGCAGTACTGTTTTGGAATTCAGAACAAAAGGTAAACATTTTAGTTTAATATTTGGTTTTTCATCTATGAAAGTTACGAAATTTACTGGAAAGTTTTCTTTTGAATATGTATTTTTTTTAAATATTATTTTTAGACAACCAGCAAACAAATGGGCAATCTAAAAGGCTATGTGCCATGTTATTTTTAAAGGAGTCACTTGGATAAAACGGTCTTTTCTTGATAAATTATTTTTAGTTTTGAATTACTTAAAAATAAAAAAAAATCTTTTGTGTGTCAGTTGAAGAATGCTAAAACTAAAAATTATTGCGTTTATTTCGTGATTCCTTTATCACACATCCTGCAGTGAGTATTGTCAGTGAGCAAAATACTACTGATTCAAAATTCTTGTTGGTCCTGTTTAACTTTTCTATGAACAGTTAGTTCTTCATACAAACTACTCGAGGTTTTTTTTTAAATATATTTTCTTTTTAAATGTTTTTAATTTTGAATATACAAGGTAGAGAGCTCATATGTTTTTAGATAAACTTTGACAATATGCAGGCTGATACAAAAAAAATCCTTCAAGTATATCTTAGGCCTTTTAAACTCCTATATACAACATTTATCTTATAAATTAGTCTCTTCTTTTTAAATTTTTTATAGGTGTTGACAAAGAAATATTATCAATTGATGAAGATGTGGAAGAAGTTACCTTGACTTGTGATTTGATGTTAATAGCAAATGCAAGCTTAACTGTAATATTAAATAATCCTGGGGACCACACATTGTATAAAATTCATTATATTATATCAGATGTGCTACTGTCAGTAGTTAATTCTGAAGTATATTATGGAATCGGAACTACAGCTCAGTGGAAGACATTAACAAGAGATCTGGTGATTGATTTGAATAAAGGATTACCATCGATACAAAATAAGCGAAAAATAGTTAAACCTCGAAGTTTACGAGTCCATTCCATTGTACTCAGCGGTTTCGGCCGAATAGACAATATAAGTTTGAGTTCCAGTTCACATATGGCTCATTTTTTTGCTGCTTCAAATTGGTTAGTAAATCATCAAGATGAGAATGGTGGATGGCCAAATATGGTAACTCGTAAGTTATCTAATGGCATGTTAGAACTTGCACCTGGTTGGTATTCTTCTATGGCTCAAGGTCAAGCGATGTCTTTGCTGACTAGGGCATTTAGAGTAACAGACGATCTTCATTACTTAGAAGCAGCTTTACGTGCTATAAAATTGTTTAGTATTCGTTCTGAACATAGAGGGATATTAACAACGTTTCTTGGAAAATATGTATGGTATGAAGAATATCCTACTATTCCAAGTTCATATGTGCTCAATGGTTTCATATATTCACTTTTTGGATTATACGATGTGCAGCGAAGTGGTACTCATCAGCTTTGCCATGAAGCTGGAAAACTCTTCGAAAATGGACTTGTTTCATTAAAAAAAATGTTGCCTCTTTTCGACACAGGTTCAGGTTCAGTGTATGATCTTCGTCATTATTCTCTTGGTGTGGCACCAAACTTAGCTCGTTGGGACTACCACAGTACACACATCAATCAACTTTTGTTCCTCAGCACCATCCATAATGATCCTTTGCTAAAATCTATTTCAGATAGATGGACAGGATATATGAAAGGAAAAAGAGCACCACACAACTGATGAATTTAGCCTATTGAAATTATATATAACATTAATCTTGCCATGTATTTTGTATAGAAACTTGTTGAATTAATTAAAATTTTAATTAGATAAAAGTTATAATTATCTGTACTATTGTAGAAACTGCCTTCTTCAAGCACATTTTAAATTTTCTTTGATATGTTTGTATGAAGAGAATTTGGGTTTTTATTTTTATTACAAATGCAGTTTTATATCTTAGGAAAGAGGCAGTTTTTATAATTAAATTACAATTAATCCAACACAAAACGGGTTTTAAAACTCTAAAATATTTTGAACAGTTTAAATTATTTTGTTTTCACGCATAACTGCTCTATTTTTAGTCATTAATTTTTTTCTAGAATACGTCTAGTTTTATATTTTCTGGATTTCGGTGATTGTAAACACACTAGACATAAAATATGGATTACTTTTTTCAATCATTAATATACTGTTACATTACATTTGCTTTAATGAGAACTTTAATTTTCGTAGGCATGCTTTTATATGATTTCAAATTATATCCATATCAAGTTTAGTCTATTCCATAATTCATTGGTCCTTCAATGAATCCAGATTTGGTTAGTTCTGATTTCCTTGTCATGCCATGTTCCAAAATATCCCAAATTTTCTCAATCACATTGAGATCTGGTTAATTTGCAGACCATATCAGTTATAGAACTTCAATCTCATATTCGTCAGATCCAGTGGCGCGCACAAGGGGTCCGCCCCCCAAAGCCCTTGATTATTTTCCGATTGATTATAATACTAAGTAAAATGTAATTAAGTATTTGTTGTTAATGATTAATTTTATTAATTAATGCTAATTATTTATTCAATAATTAGTTTTTTACTGTATTTTGTTCCCGAAAATCGACAAAATCAAAAGGGGCATGATACAAGAATGGTGAACTTTCGGCCCCGGACCCCTCCCCTTGAAAAATTCCTGTGTGCGCTACTGGTCAGATCAATTTTATACAAATTTTAGCTCATTGAACAGAATAGTTATCTTGAAATTGTATATCTATAATTTGCTTTTCTCGTCTTTTGAAAATGGAAAATATGACATTTTCTAGCAATGACAAATTGTTTACAGCTTTCATATCATAGATACCTCAACTGAAGGTTCAGTTTCTGCACTAGAAATTGACCCCAGAAACCTAATACTGTCTCCCTCATTCTGCACGCCTCTTGGACACATTCAGGTTAAAAAACTTCCACATACTTTTCTCTCCATTACTAAAGGGAAACTTATTGGAATGTAGACATATAATCTGTGGATTCATCAGATCAGGTCCATCTCCCATTGCTTGTATGTCCAATGACAGTTCTTTGGGTCATTTTAGGTTATTTTTCTTTTGAATGGTTAGTAACCTGTTATATATTCAAGAATAATATTATCAATCTATGCAATTCTTACCTGAGAGATTTTCCGGATGTAGATTGACCAAGTCCAGCTACATTACTTTTCAAGCTTGATATTGGTTAGTAATTACTGTACGTCTATGTATTACCATATGGCTGCAATCCGTATTTCTCATTATTTAAATTCGCCTACAGTTATTCTGTTTAGATTGTTGTGATTTTATCCAAAAAGTATTTACTGTGTATATGACTGGAAAAAGAGTACTGTACTTTTAAGCTGTGGCCATGCTCTTGGCCAAAAACAATGCTCTTATGACATTTTGTTACATTACTTGTACGACCCTTCACTTTGCACAAAACATAAATGATGTATTAACAGTTTTACATTTTATAATGAGCATCAAAACATTGCATTGTAATTGACATGAAAAGTATCCATGCGCAACTTGTTTTAAACATAGGAAGCTTTCTCCATAGCATTCCATATTTTTTTGTCCTGTGTGTTTAAGTGATGCAATAAGACATCAGAATAAATAATGTGCAAGCTATCACAAGTACTTTTGTTTTACTGCAACTTTTAAAAATCACTCTAGATCCGTCCAAAATCAAAACTTTTATTAGCATTGACAGATTATCAATGCTAGTACAATTTCATAATTCAGGTTTTATTTTGTTATTTTTAGTTGTGCTGTGTATTAGCTGGATTTAATAGATTTTTGATTATTTATATTTTTAACATTTATTTTTGCTTATATAAAAGTGGAAAGTTTTAAGAAAAGATGAAATAAATGATAAAAGTGGATTTATTTAAAACTTTTAACTACACTGAATGCAATATTGTGTTTTAGGCTCTTTACTTCATTTTATAAATTTGTTTGCTACATTTTTTTTTTTGCTATCTCTTTGACAGCAGTATGTTAGTTGTAGCATGTTAGTTGCAATAAGCATAATTTCCTCTTTGCATGTAGATATATTTTTCATTAACGATTTTTTAAAAAGTCACATTTTGCTAAAGATATGAGAAGCTGATGAAAAATTGCTTACATCATAATCAAAGATATAAATTTAGAGATTCTCTTGAGAAAAAGGCATAGATCCTATTTTTAAATTAAGAAATATATACTGTGTTTTTATTAAGTTATGAAATAGCAGTAAAATTATTTTGCCTTTAACAAGAAATTATTTGTTTGTATTTTAAAAAACAGTAGCAACAGGGAGAAAAAATTTCAGATTGCTTATGCTATTTTTTTTAATGTTTGAAATTTAGTAAATTTGATCAGGAGGGAACAGATATCTTTATAATATTGTTATGTTTGTTACCTTGATTTGTTTATTATTATCTAATGGAACTTATTTTTTACTGCTTTGTTTCTTAAAAAATTATAATTTAAGAGAGCTATTGTAGTACAGGATTTAGTATGTAAGGAATAATTTAGTTTCATATTAAAAGGTGCCTCATTATTTATCAACTTTTTAGCTATGTAGCTGTGTAAAAAAAATTAAACATGTAATTTATTTCATGATTAATACATTTTTATGTGCTAAAGAAATAAAGAAAATTATTTTTTACTTTGAACATGTATTTTAAAGTAGAATTGCTTTCTTTTTAGAGATAAATTATAAATATTGTTTATAAAGAGAAAATTCTATGTAGATGTACAATAAAAAACAATTAATTTGAAAATAATATTTTTTGTTATAAGAGACTGTGAAAATCATTATTCTCCAAAAACAGTTAAATAATTTTCCTTTTTGGTGTGAAGATAAATATTTGTGCATTGTTAAATGTTGTAAGTTAAGATATTTTTGTGTAGAAAAGCAAAAAATACTTTATTTTTACATGTTCCATTTTATTTATTTGCTCACATGTTAACAGCATATGAAACTAGTTCATTCTGCTAAATTTAAATGCCATCTGTTATAATTGGAGTATGTCACCTATGGTATGACTTCTGATTTTTGTTGTTTTAAATTTTTTAATAGATCTTGCAATATTGAAGCAATTAGCACAGTATTTACTTAATTTTATTTTTATGATTAAATATGCAATGACTTATTTTTGAAACTTACAATTTATTTTTCATTTGTCTTTATATTTTTTATTAAGAGAGTTAGTTTTCTATCATACCCATGTATATCATTCTCACTAGATCATTTTTTTATGCCAAAAGAAAAAAGGCTATATGTGTGTAACATACATGAAAATTAATAAAATTTAATTTCTGGCTCACATTTAATGTTTGTTCATAGTCAAAATTTCTCAAGATGTGTTGTGGCTAAGTGTTAAACTGCATTTTAGCTTGTGTCTGCTTTTTAATATGCTTGTATCTTTTGTCAGTTATATTTGCATAAAGATTCCATTTGTGTATCTCTTTTTGCAATTTCAAGTAACGATAATAAAGATTAAAAATTGGCAAAAATATATCTTTTCAAAATTAATATATAGTGTATGGATGAAGTAAACTGTTGTTTTTATCTAAAAAATTTAACTTTTCTGTTTAAAATAACCTCTTTGCCATGAAAATTTGCACACGAAAAAAGTTATCAGAATAAAGCAAAATATAGCGTACATAAATACAAAGTTTTTGTAAGTAAGTAATCAAATCAAAATTATCTTTTATTGTAGAAAAAATTACAAATGAATTTGGGTTTTAGTACCCTGTTGTACCACAAACAACTTAAGCATAAATGCATGATGTGATAAGTTGGTCATTGAGGCATTGATGTCCTGTGACACAGTTGCTGTAAATGCACATCTAATTCGGCCACACTCGTGGTCTGTCCAACTTACCGTTCTTAATGATCCCAATGATTGGTGAGAAATCTGGCTATTGAGAACGATAGGGAAGGGTGAAAATGTGATGGAGAGACAGTGCTTTGAAACCCCTTGATGTGTATGGTGAACATAGTCATGAGTGGCAAGACATGTGACTAAAGAATGTCAAGAACGTACTTTTGGACTGATATCTGCCTGACGCGAACCTTCTGGCCAAATTTTGTAACATTCTCCCTTTTACTTCCTGGTGTGCGAATTTTCAGAGTAATGAATGTATATGCACAGGTATTTGTTTAGATCTTTTCATGATTATTCTCTCAATTTAAGATACCAGTTGAAAATTCATGATAAAGAAAATATAAAAGAAAAATTCAAACATAGGTTTTATCATCTTTTCTTCAAAGATCACTATCAGGCCGATGGTGCCCGTAATGCTCATTTAGCTGAAGTGTAGAGGCCCATTTAATCTTTTTTTTTTTTAATGTACTTTTAAAATAATCCAGTTTAATCAAAATATTCAAAGGTGTGTAGTCCCTATCTACAGTTAATACAATACACATTAATATGTCAGCAGATCTTCAGATTTTTTTAAAAATTCCTTTTGCCTATCAAAATGTATATAATGCTTTATTTGAGTCAGTTTTGATTTGCAGTTAACATATTGCAGGACAACTGATGTGTATCAGAGAATGAGAAATACTATTTTGTAACAATTATAACTATCTTTAGGTATCATTTGTCTTTTCCTAGTAAGCCACTTTTCATGAGCTGGTTAAGATCCTAAATAAATACATAGTTGGATCATATATAGATCAATCTTGTGCAGTGGCACACACAGGAATTTTTCAAGGGGTATCCAAGATCGAAAGTCCACCATTCTCTTATGCCAATACGCCACCCAATATTCTTTTGATATTTTCGATTTTCAGGAACAGAAAAACAGTAAAAAATTAATTATTGACTAAATAATTAACATTAATTAGTTAAACTAAATATTAATAACAAATGCTTGATTATATTTTAAGTACTTATATACGTAGAATTATAATCAAGCAAAAAAAAATTAAGGTCTTTGAGGAGGATCCGGACCTCTCTTGTGTGTGACACTGAGTTTGTATGAATAAGGTGCTGTTTTAAATATTTTGCAAGTTCTTTCATTAAAAAACTAATAATTGATGATATTTTAAATGTTTTAGTCATCTGACTTTAATCCATTTATATTATTCGTATATATTATTTATATTATTGATATCTGCTCATAGTAATTTGAGTACAGAATTTAACTGATTTTTTTTAAGTATTAGTTTTAAGTTGGCTTTTTAATGTGTTATCATGACATTATACAATTATCTAACTATATATAACTGTGATTTCTATTCTTGAAATATGTCTCAAAGAAATTCTTTGCCAGAGGTTCTTTATTTTGAATAGTGGGCAAGTTGGTATTGTGCCATTGCTAATGTTCCTACAGAAAGATGAGAGATATCTGAAACTATTACATCATAATAAACCATATATATAATTTTTGCTTTTTCATTTTTATATGCATTTTAGGTTATTATATCTTGAGTATTATATATTCTGTATGGAACTTTATATACATACACCTGTGACAGATTTTTTAAAAAAGGCATTGCTTTTTAAACTTAAGTGAATCATCAGATTAAATATAAATTCTCGCTTTGGTATTGCTTATTTCATTTAAAAATTTCTTTGCATATACATATTTTTTTCGTAAGCAACTGTTATTTTCATGTTTATTTATTTATGGCATTTGAAATGTGATTGAGTTTATTTAATTTTCAGTGAATTGTTTTTAAACAATCACTTTCCACACACAAAAAGTTTTATCCAATTTTTTCTCTCATTAGCTTTTTGAATTACAAAGTTTTAAATTGCATTATACCTAATATCAATTTTTATATGTTACTACAATGATCATATTTTCCTTTTTGGAAGTTTTTAAAAATTCTGGCAATTTTTGAAGAGACTATTGTATTATGTAATTGTGTGCATACTGTATATTTACAGTTCCTTCAATCTTTCAAAAGGCTTATCGATTTCTTCCTCATTTTTATCTGTTTACCAAGTTAATTATTTGTGCATGTACTTATTTTTATATTTAATTATTTGTACTTATACTTAATTTGATACAAAAAATTTGAGTGTTATGTATATCCACTTAAGTAGTTTTTGCAATGACAGTAATTTTCGTTCAAAGCTATTCAATGTTTTATGTATGGACAGTGTTTTTCTTTATTTTTTTGTGTTAAATAATCTACTTATTTGAAAAATGCAGTACTATTTTATTTAAATAAATTAAATAATTTTAGGTGTAGGTTTTTAGAGAATTTTTAAATCTGAAATATATATGTTAAAATCAGGAGTTGCATTCATGAATATATTTTTTTTTTCATTTTATTTTGTTGAGGTACATTTATTGTTTATTTTCTGAATGTTATGGGTTTGAGATGACGCATTGTGTATAAAAAAAAGTTATGTTCTAATAATAATAAAAAATACAGTGAGATGCATTTTTGTTTCCTTTCTTAATTCATTAAGGAAAGTTGCAGGGAGCCCATGACTACAGCAAGATATTGGACACTAGGAATTTTCATAATCAGAATGAGTAAATAAGAACACTGGAAAACTTATGTTTATAATGATTAGCCGTTATATTCACTGCTTGTAATTGTTATGTGTTTTTATTATGTCTGTCAGAAACTGTTCTTTTCAAATTGTCACTCACTCATAAAAAATGAATGTGTTGATTGGAGATAAAGGACGACTTCAGTTTCAGTTCCCGAGAATTTTATGGACTTCTCATTAAGGAACATGCCACATACTACTCATACAAAAAGTTATTTTGAGAGATATGATTAAAAATTCACTGTAGACCCATGTATGCCATAGGATTGCTGTATTTTTGAAAGCCACACTTAAACATAATGGCTGGTATTATAAAGTCAAAAGAAAATCACATATTCTCTATCAAATATGCATACACACAATTATATAACAGAGGCCATCAAAAAAAATTATGTGTATGCTGAGGACTTTAGAACTCGGCTATATTTGAGTTGCTGAATTTAAATATGAAATCTGTTTTCCTTCATCAGTTCTACTTTTTTAGATCAGTGGTTTTTAATATGCTATTGTAACTCCATTTAGTGCTTCATTATTATCAGAAGTTATGTCCACTCAAGCAGTGCTGTGCAGCCTTTTTAGCGATGCAGACCAGTCAATGTTTGATCAATTTACCGTGGCCCGCTGAGGGTGGGACACGTTGATTGTTTATATTTTAGATTGCTTTGATTTAACAATTTTAAGTTAGATTTAAATATGCCTTCAGAATAAAATATAGTTACACCAAAAATGAATAAGTGATTTAACCTGGAATATAAAGTGATTTCCGTGGAAAGTTGCGCAGATCCTAGAAAAATTTACCACTTTTAATAAAATGACAATAGTTTAATGTTCTTTAGGCGACCTGGCACAATTTGATCCACGGACCTGGGGTTGCGGATCACTGCACTAAAGCACCACAAATACACATAGAATTTATGTAATCCAAATAGAGCAAAAGTATTTGCCATTAAGTTCCATCAGCATCTTGCTGGGCTAAACAACATTAGACACCATAATCAGATGCATCACAATGTACGTGAACAGTTGACATCAAGGGTAACAAAATCTAGTTATTCCATAAAGTAAATTCTTTTAGCCTTTCAAACAATCTTGCTTGAGGACTCCCTAAAAACATCAATTGGCCTATTTTTCTTGACTAGTGGTTGAAATCTCCACATAATTTGGTATGAATATGCTCTAAAATCGCATCAATCCACGTACCGGCCTGATTTTTTCTGTGGCTGGCCTAGCTAATTTATGGATTTCTAGATTTATGGCTTCATCAAAGCTATTTTTACCTACTCTTATTACTTGGCCTAAATATTTTAATTTCTTGGCAACGAAAGTACACTTAACTGAGAATCCTAGTTTGATTTGATTAATTTTAAGTGACTTATATGTTCTTCAAAGGTTTTGAAAAAGATGACATCATTCTTGTATGCCTGTACATACTCTTAATGGGATTTTAGGACATGATTCATTTCTCATTGAAAAAGATGCTCCTGCAAGACCATAAGGTACAGTCTTCCACCTGTACACAGCATTATGAGTGGGAAATGTCGTCAATGGTTTACTTTGCTTGTATATTTCAATTTGCCAATATCCTTGTGAAAGATCTAAACTAGTTTACCACTAGGATAATCATGAAGAAAAAATAAACTCCAGCATATTCTTCATTATTGAAACAAGTATTTTAATTATATATATACTACATTTAAGGCTCTAAAATCAGGACACATTCTTGCACAAGAATCTTTGTGGTAGCATTTGTGGCACCTGCTGATGCTTCCTCATAAACACAATTCTGAGACACAAATTGGATCTGAAGATGGAATAGATTATGCAGACTGTCATCACCTTCTGGATGCTTGTTCAATGAGCAATAGGCTAGGTATTGGTATACTGTGGGGCTAAAAATATCTGTGGTGTAAAAAGTCAGATTTCAATGCTTTTTTTCTCGCGATTTTTCGAAAAGTACTCAAAATTCGCCTTAAATATTAAAACCGTTTTATGTGATTTAAAACTTGCATTTTAATCTCTATATATATATGCTGCAGAAAAATATATCGTGTCTATTACACAATGCTTTTTATCAACGTCGATATATTTCAGAATTTGTACTGAAAAACAACGGAAATAAATTTGTATTGTGCTTTTGTTTACTTCATTTAAAAATTGTCTGAATATTTTTGAAATACATGTGATACTATTGATACTGCCATCCATAATTAAAAGTAAAGTAATGAAATTATTATTTGCGTATTTGTTTGAAAAATATTTAGTTATATTTTTATAGATAAGAATTTGTCTAAGAAGAAAATTGAGACAATTCTTTGTGGATTTTCTATGTGGACTCAAAATATATTTCTAATGAGGAAAGATTTTTTACTTATATAAGTAGAACCAAAAGGGGAGAGCAGAGTGCATGCAATTTTTTCTTTTGAAACAATTAAATCTCCCCAGTAATGGCCGTAATTCCGGAGTTGTTTGTCAAATAAGGTCCACTACAAATTTTTCAACTTCCACACATTCAAAAATTGACGAATTTTTCTAATAGCGCAGAGTGCCACTGAGAATTGTGCCGCATGGCACGCCTCTGTTCTATCGTATAAGAGTAAAATTTTATCATACTGTGTGTTCAGTAAATATAGCAGATTAAAACATTAAATTTAGTTATTCATTGCCTTAAATCCACCTATTCTTCCTTTAAAAATCGTTTATTTAGGAAAAATTAAACCGTTTCATTCTCTACAGCATTTATCTAGAGCAGTGATCTTTAAACTGTGTTCTATGGAACTTTGAAGTTCCCAAGTGTTCCACAAGTCATAATAAAAAAATCGAAAAGGAGATTATAAATGTGTATGCAAAATGGATTCACGTTCTTGCTGAAAGGCATTAAAGTTTATTACTGTGTGAGAAATCCTGTGTATTTAGCATGAATTTTCAATCTAAAATTTAGGATCTGTTCTTGCTTGAATATAGATTTTAAGGTTGAATCTTTTGATATGTCAATAAGTTGTTCATTATTGACATATCAGAAGATTCGACCTTAAAATCTATATCCAAGCAAGAACAGCTCCTAAATTTTAGAATGAAAATTCATGCTAAATACACAGGATTTCTCAGTTATAAACATTTTAATGCCTTTCAGAACAATGTATTTAAGTAAAAAATATTTCTCAACATGAGTGGCAACAAAATGAAGTATAAAAAAATTTAATGCAAAATATGAAATCTGTATATATCGAGTTACTAAATATAATGCATGGGTAGATGACACCTTATTCATAAAACAATATTATTCAGTAAATATATTAAAATTACATTCATTTTTATAATGAATACAATACTTTTTGTCTTTACAATAAAGTACCTAAAACACATATTTGATCTACTTTAAATATTATTTTAAAATAGAATATTCTTAGTGTATGTGTTGGAATGGAGTTCCCCCTCAAAACACCTTACAGTGCTAAGAGCTTCATGAGAAAGTTTGAAAGCCATTGCTATAGAGACCTCTTTCATGGTCAGGATTAAACGTTATTTTACCCCCCCCAAGAAAGAACTTGATTTTATTTTCCAGTTTTACGACTGTGAACCACC
The DNA here is from genome assembly GCA_019973935.1 of Trichonephila clavipes. NCBI lineage: Eukaryota > Metazoa > Arthropoda > Arachnida > Araneae > Nephilidae > Trichonephila > Trichonephila clavipes. The sequence goes on from BMAU01017824.1 coordinate 596,568, forward strand.
TCAATCCTTATTGCATTTCCTCTCCAGGGAAAGGAGAAGATTCTATAGAAGGAAGTGCTACAGAGAGAAATTTATTGCCTCTTTGGAAATATTTAGACAAATACTTGTGCCCAAAACCTCAGAATAGCCACCACCATCTAGATGTCATGTAATGTATCAAAATCAATGTCGTACTGCCCCTTACTCCAAATTTGCCCAAAATTTATTCTGAAAAATTAGTTTAAATCTCAGAATTTTAAAAATGGATTAAAAACAAAAAAATGATTTTGTATAAGTAACATTCATTTACAATTTATTCCAGACCATAATAAAAAAAAAACCACAATACAACAAATAAAGACATAATGACAAAACAAGTTCTTCACTTATTGAACTTCACTATTAATTTTTTTTTAACTGTACCAATCTTATTTAAATGTCTTACTTTGCCCATATTATGGATCAATATCAATACATGTTTTGAATTTACACTTTCAAACCGTTAGTACAGGAACAACCAAGAGAGAGAATATTGCAGTTCCTAAATAGAAAATAAACATATTTCTTAAGTTATAATATTGAAATTTAAGAGATAGGGTTAGTGAGATGTGATATAGCTACTAAACATGTACTCCAATGGCTCATAAAAACTTCAGTATTTATTAGTAAAAAAAAAAATCATGCTTCCCCAAATAAGCTTTAGAAAGTTAAAAAATATTTTCACCCATCCAAAAAATCAGGATATAAATATGCAATCAATCAAAAAGCTGACGTAAACTATATTTAAAAAAATTATATTTACTTTACAAAAAAATTCAGATTGATAAAGTCTGATTTAAAAGAATTAATATTGTAAGGATCAGAAGCACATCAGATAGAAATGAGAACCTTAAGCAATAATTAATAATGTCTTATTTTTTCACTTCTGACCTTAAGATCAAACTTAGATTCAGCATTTAACAATTCCTTCATACAAATTATGTCAAAAGTAAAGGACATACTATTTCACATCAAGAGAACCACACACAATTTTCAACGTTTTACAATAAAATGGCACAAAAACAGATGCACACAAATACATCCAACAAAAATTTTATTTGTTAATAAAGTATAAATCATGATTAGCATGTCACACAATCACAAATATAAATGAACTTTAAATTTGCTATTATAAATTATATCACATCTGTAAAATTCACTACTCACCCATTTTATTTTAAACACAAAACCAATGTTATACAGTAAACACAAGAAAAGGAGATACATAACACTGCAATTTTTCAAAAAGTATTCAAAGTCAAACTCTCTCTTAAACAGAATGAGAAAAAAGAGATGTACTTTTAATAAATTCAAACAGAATATAAATGCATGGGGGGGAATACAAAGGGAGGATATTAAGATTTATTCTGCATTTTAAATTTCTCTAAAAAAAAATCTTTTTTTTAAAAAATAATTGAGAAAAATAGCTTTCACATGTAGTTTCTTCCTTTTAAACTATAAAAGTAATATTTTATAAAACAAACTTGTGACTCTTTAGACTATGAATTTATATTAATCAATTTTAAGAACATAGATTTTTAATACTTTTTATCATAACTATTTTTTAAATGTGCGAAATGAAATCTTACATTATAATAAGCATATTGCAGTACATTTTTCTTGGATGTAAATTAACACTCTTTAGCATAGTGTATATGTAATTTTTTACACTATTTTCTATTTTGATTGATTTAACTTAATAAAAGGTATGGGGAAATTTTCTCTTTTTTTTCCATCATTACAAGTATTAACACAAATAAAATTACTTTAAAAAATTATATTGATATCATTCCTCTAAACTTAAAGTTCAAGTGCAGTTTGATTATTCTTTAGTTATGGTTTCCCCAACAGTCGGTAGTATTTTTGTGTTTTTGACACATTTACGAGAATAATATTTGTTTTTAAATATCATAGGTATTTTGCCAATCCTCCTTCTAGGTAAATTTTATCATAATAAATTACAAAGGATAACTTATTTCATCACAGTTTGTAAACACCAAATGAAGCTGATGATAAAAATAAAAAGTTACATCTTTTCAGAAATTTGTTTTCCCTCAACAATACAAAAACTTGATTTATTTCCCAAATTGGCATATGTATTTTTTAATAGAATTAATTGTCTAAAAAAGGTTTATTTTTATTATTTATAAACAAAACGGAATCTAAGTCATATAAATATAACTAAACATATTTAACAATTCACTAAATCATCAATGAAATGATAATTTTGGAGAAGTGGATAGTCAGAAATACTGTCTTTTAAATTATATAAATAATATATGGGAGAAATTTAAACACAGGAACGAGGCTAATCACACCTTCTAAATAAATAACTTAAATGCATACCATTTCAACAATTAACTAATTTAATTTGAAAATATTTTATTTATCTAATTAAAATAAATATAATAATCAGTTTTAAACAAAATAAAAATTTCATAAGCTCAACTTACTGAATGCAACTATCTCTGCATTCCATTAAAAAATTTTAAAAATAAATAAATACAGTATGAATACTTCGTAAATAAAAATTTTAATTGAGAAATATTAAAAATATGTAAACAGCAGCCAATGTGTGTGTGTCACAGCAATCTGTACAAGCAAGCATAAATTGTACAAACAATAACATTAAATTAACAGTCAGAAAGCCATTCTAGGCACGATTGTTCAAATTTAGTTAATAAAATCGATATTAACTGCATACTATGAACTCAACATTGATTAAGCAACAAAAAAAAATTTTTTTTTTTCAATGCCTGAACACATTTGATAAAGTGGAGTGTGTTAGTTATCTTTTTCATACCAAACTACATTTTTTGCAAATGTCCCTTAAATATTCATAAATAACAATAATCAATATGCTTCACGATTAGATATTGCATTAAATATGGCAATTAAAAATGTAATTTAACTATATATAAATAATTCTTTGCTAGAATCTACATAAAATTTCAACAGTATTTCTGCGGCAAAATTTTAACCATCAAAACTCTATGAATGATTTAATTCATATATATATGCATGAATGTATATGAATACATTTGCACTAATCATGCTTTACATTTACCATGTTTAATTCATACAGAGGTGTAATTATAGTCAGGGACAGAACAAAGTATATGTACATAAGACATGACATTTACAAATAAAAAAAAATTATACCTATATATACCCAATAATTAAGTTAATCTAAAATTCAAAATAACAATGCATTTACCATTTAAAAAATCATGTGAAAACATTAAAGACATTCTTTGATAAAAAATTGCATGCAAACTTTTTAAGAAAAGTAATGAATAAATAAGTCCTCATTTCATAGATGTATACTAATGATTCTGTTCAGTCATTTCAGCAAGCAGATCTATCTCTATTTAATTTATATTCTTTAGGCAGTCATCAGTGTAAAATCCTAATTCCTCACTCAAATACAATTTGTGGAAATTTGAAAAAGCTCCTTTGCAAATTTCCACAAATGGATAAAACACCTGAGCAAAATGTATAATTAAAGGAAATATTCCAAATTTAAAAAAAAAGAAGTTATGGAATGTTTTCCTTCATTCAAATGTTTCAAGAATTTTAAATGATTAATCTAAAATAAGCAAGTGCAACAATAATAATAATAAATATTTTAAGTAAATAAATTTAGGAATAAAATTTATGCAGTAAAACAATACTTGTATATTTTAAGTATACAATAATTAATAATTATTTAATTCAGGAAAAAGTATATTTAAATTAAGGTTTTTTTTCCTTATTTAAGTTTTATTTTTTTTACCTGTTCATTATCTTCAAAGAAAACTTTAGTAATAACAATATCACCAGTTGATAAAGTCTGCGAAGCTGCATTACAAAATTGAGCAGTTTGTGATTTCATAGGTTTAGGTGAGAGAGGAAGTTTCTTATGACAATCACATGCACAACAATTATTGCCACAACAACTACTTCCACCTGGAGACCAACTATTAAAATGTTCAGAATTTCCATTAAGAACAAGTTCTGGAGTAGAAGTACGATAATTTGACAGTGAATGAGCTGGTGAAGTATATGATGTAAACGGATCAGAAAAAGAACTATAATTTGATTCGCTGATATCATAGTCTCCTTTACTACTTAAGTGATCATCATAATCTCCTGTGCCATCTACACTACTGTCTTCTGAAAAATTATCATCTTCAGCATTACCAGACCCAGAATGTAAGGATCCAGAATCATTACTATTCCCTCTACTTCTCAATCGCTCCAGTTTTTTGGCTACTTTAGGTGTACCTTCAATTTTGGCACGATCTTGAGGACTGAGCTCAAGATACCTATAGTAAAAAAAAATGTAATTATATAAATCTATATATATTAGAAATTTCTGTAAATGCTAATGTAACTATAAGAGGTAGTCCAACAAAAACTTGTTAATTCTTTCTAACATAGTTTTTATTTCTATTTCATCAGAAAATATTAAATAATAAGTAAAACACACATTTCTGAAGAACACACACTTAAAAAGTCAAATATATTTTTAATTATATAATTCAATCAAAGCTTAGTAAAAATAAGAAAAAGCTTTAGCAAAGCATATTTCTTTACAAACTAAATTAAACAGAAGAACAGCCATAAATCAAAAGATATTTTAAGATATTAAAATGTACTTAAAGTTATCCCGCCTTCTCCCTACATTTTATTAAAATTTTAAGATTGTATTAAAAATTGTTACAATTATGCTCTAAAACACTTTAAAAGAAAGGAAAAGCATACCTCAGCAACCTTATTTCTCGATTACTAAGAACAACCTGCTTTGTATGAGCAGAATGCAACTTATTTTTAAGATCTAGAACTTCCATATCAATTTTCCTTTGCTTTTTCGAAGATTTCACATCTTCAGGACGAATGTATGTCATTAACTGTTCGTTGCACAATTCTTTAAGCATTGGATAGGATTCAGGTCGTAACAAGCTAACAAGGATAAATAAATAAATAAGCAACTTTATAAGAAGCATTTGAAAATTACATTAAATCACACACCAATATAAAAACAAATTGTATTAATATTTGTAATGAATATTTTTCCATTAAAATTTGTATCCATTTCTCTTTAAAAGAATTTTTCACTCACTATTTAAACTTTGTTCTTTAATACAATCAATCAAGTTAATGAAAGCAACAGAAACATAATAGAATTGTCAGCTTTTGTTTGGACAAAAGCCATAAACAAACCAGCAAATAAAGTAGCATTTGTCACAAAATGAAAAAATGTCCCATAGGTACCACTATATATACATTTAAAAAATCAAAAGATGCATGATATAAAATCGTACTAAACTTTAAACAATTGTTGTCTGTTGAGTAAATTAAATTTTACTCTAATAGCAGAAAACTTTGCAATAAAAATATTTATATTTTATTCTTAATTTTAAAATGATGTAAATAAGATACAAAAGATAACTTTCAGATTAAAATTAAAAACGGCATCTTTGATTTATAACCAAGTGTTATGATAAACTTGTGTTTCAGTCGTTTAATAGTTAATGTGTAAGCTAGTTATGTGTGCCCAAATACTTCAAAGCATGTTGCCACAAAAAAAGTGCCCAGTCTTCTGCATCCCACAGCACAAATACTACTTTTACCACTGGTTCATTTGTTGCATAGGTTGCCAATGGAATATGTGTGTGTGAGAGAGAGATAGTTATTCAATAACTGCAACCATCATTTTTTATGACAACTATAAACACTGAATTATAGACGGGGGTGACTGTAGAGTGTGCTAAAAGTATTGAATACTTTTGACTTTTCAAGCGGATTCCAGCAGGTGAGATCGTTTTGAATTTTTGTTTTGTATTGAAATTTATTTCATATAACTTTTATTCTATCTTCGGATAAGAGCTTTTAATTTAAGTATTTACACAAGATAGTGTATTTATATAAATTTGAGTGTTGGAGTAGGGAAGACAAAATGGGTAACTACCCTCACCCTGATAATATGGAGGTAGGAAATACAAAATCTAATTTTTCATTCAATAAATATAGATGTAATTTAACAGATATAGAGAACTATTGATCAAGTTGCCGGAAAGACTAAATTTAAATACGAGTCCAAATATTACAATTTTCTTAAAATCAGAAAATAACTTTAAGAATGGTAATCCACTTAAACTAAAAGAAAGTATAATGAAAGCGTTAACAATTAAAAAAGTATTCTGAGTATAAGCAAAACAAGAAATGGCAAGATAATAATTAAAACAAATAATTGCGAGACAGCCAAAGAAGCTTTAAAAATTAAAGAAATTAATGATGAAAAATATGTACAAGATTGTCCTTTATTGGCCTAACCAGAAGTTATATAATATTACAATTATGCAATTTTTGATATCCAACATTTTACCAAGAAAACAGAATCTGCATTTAAACCTATCAAAACAGTTAAAGTTACCCAAATTGGATGCAGTATTCCCGAAAGAGTTCCAATAGGATTTGAAATGATTAAAACTACTCTCTGCTATGAAAAACCTAGGCAATGCACAAACTGTTGGAAATTCGGACACATTCAAAAATTTTGTAGAAGCTCAATAAAATGCCGAATTTGCTCACTAAACCACTCTGAAAACGATTGCAAAGAAATAAAAATAAAAAAATGTAGCTCTTGTGGAGCAGAGCATGAAGCTAACGATAAAGGTTGCAAGAGATATCAAGAGGAAGTTGAAATCTTAAAAATTAAAGTACAGCAACAAATCTCGAGAAACGAAGCAGTTGAGAAATTACAAAAGGGAAAAAAAACATCATACTCGGCCAAAACGTATAATGATCAAACAGAGATGATAGAAAATCTTGAAAAAAAGTTTGCCAAATTAGAGTTGAAATTAAGAAAACAATAACATATTTGAAAAGAAATTAGAACAAACAGTACAACGCTTCATGACAAGAACTGAATACTGTGGTAGCACAAATAAATTTGAGCTTTACTTCCTTAATGAATAACATGGAATCCAGCTTGAAAAAACTTGCATCTAATATAACAATTCCAAAAGATGATGACTTTCTAATAAATAGAAAACTGAATGAAAAAGCAAAAAGATTCAAGAAAATATCAGAACACAGAGGAAATACATTAGAAAGTATAGTAGAAAAAAATAAAGAAACTTAAATAAATAATCTAATTTTCTTATATTCTTGCTAAAAACTCAATATTAAAAAAAATCTACTTTCCTTTTTGAATATTTAAACTAATTCGTAGTATTGCACCTTTTTTTTTCATCATGAATGTAATCCAATGGAATGCACGTGGAATTTAAAACAAGAGGTCAGATATTCTTTTCGCGCCAATTTTTCAAGAAGCAAGTATTTTAATTATTCAAGAAACTTGGTTAAATCCAAATGATATTTTCACAATTCCCAATAAGAATATATTCAGAATTGATAGGAAAATCAAAAGAGGAGGTGGGTTAATGATAGTTTTAAATAAAGATATTAGCGCAGTAAAAATATTCTCAGAAATTAGTTAAGACTTAGAAATTTCAATAGTCAGAGTTCAGATAGATTTAGTTCCTATCACAATTTTTAATATATACATCCCACCGGGGAACTTTAAAGACATCAATTTATCTAAAATAGCATCATATATTGGTAATCACAGTTTGATATTGGGAGATTTCAATGCATCTCATGAGATATAGGGATCAAAAAATTCCAGTGCTTCTGGAAAAAAGTTTTTTGAATGAATTATTCAAAATGACTTAATATTATTAAACGATAAAAGTCCAACTTATCTTCATTCATCGGAAATTTTTACTTCTATAGATCTTTCTTTAGCTTCTATAGATTTAAATTATGATTTATCCTGGTCTACAAATACCGATAATTTTGGAAGTGACCACTTCCCAATAATTATTAAATACAAAAGAACAAACAGCTCAGCAACTAATAATTTTAAACAAAAAACAAATTGGAACAAATTTATCGATATTATTCAACAAAATTTAAATTTAAATGAAAACATAAATATAGATATTATAAAAGAAATTAAAAAGCTCAAATCCTATCTCAAGAATCAGGAAAAAAACAGATCAGTTCAAGAGCTCCATGGTGGACAGCAGCATGCGGGCATTCAAGAGCAAAAAAAAAGAAAACTCCTTAATAAAGCAAGGAAAAACTTTAAAGAAGAAGACTGGATAAAATATAAAGTAAGCACAAAACTTAAGCGAACAATCAAAGCCTGTAAAGAAAAATTTTGGCACAAGACATGTGAAAAAATCTCTTCTCCTAAAGTTCTTTTTAAAATAAACAGAATAATCAAAAATAGAACAAATCCTAACTATTCTTCATTTAATATTATTGAAAATAACGGAACCATTTTAACAAACGAACAATCCCAAGCAAACTGTTTTTTTTACAATATTACGCAAAACAAAACAACGATAGTATTTCAAATATCTCTATTCCGGACAATAGCCAGGATATTAATAAACCTTTTTCTTTAAAAGAATTAGAAATAGCAATATCTCATCAAAAGGACTGCAGTCCAGGGCATGATAAAATTTCTCTCGAAACGATAAACCATCTCCCCATCAAAGCAATAAATCTCCTTCTGAAATCCTTTAATGACAGTTGGGCTTCAAGTCAAATTCCACACAACAGCTATCTTCTGGTTTATGCAGACGACATATTTTTTTACAATAGTAGTACAAATTGGAATAAAACAATAGGCGAAATGCAAGAATCTTTAAATAAAATTTCAGTCTGGTGTAAAAAATGGAAATTGACCACCTCTCCAGAAAAAAGCAATCTAATCAACTTTTCCAGAAAAAGAAGCACAATACCTTCATTACTTAAAATATGCGATAAACCTATTCCCGAAGTGAAGAGTCTGAAAAAAAATCCTCGGTATCATCTTCGACCCCAATATCACCTGGAAAAATCATACTAATTACCTACGTCAGAAAAGATTCAAATATTTAAATGCCATTAAAGCCTTATCTTCTCCGAAAATAGGAACAAGATCTGATCATCTTTTAAATAATATTAATGCCACAATCCGTTCTATCTTTGACTATGGAAGTCAACTTTTTTCCTTTTCTAGCAATAGCAACAGACAGAAACTAGAACCGATTTACAATGCTAACTTACATTTAGCCCTAGGTTTCCCAAGAAATACCCCGTTAGATTTATTAAGAGCAGAGTCTATGAATGGAAGTATTAATACTCGCCATAATTTCCTTTGCCAAAAATTTATAACCAAGCAAATTGCATTAAAAAACTGGTCACCAAATGCAAGGTTATTTTGGGATATGAATAATATTTTTTATAAATATAGAGAAAAAGATATCAGTATTTTTCAAAAGACGATCAACCTGCTCCAAGCATTATGTATCTCAAGTATATATTCTCCAATGGATTCCTCCTCCTCCAATCCACGAAAATCGCAAAATAAACATCTATACTCATGAACTACCATTTCAAAACAAGGATCTTCCAGATGACATAGTACAAAGTATGTTTAATGATTACGTTCAGCCAACATTTTATAACAATATCATTATAGCAACACATGGTTCAAAAAATACTAATCAAACGTCAATAGGAATTTTGATCCCTAAGAGAAAATTCGACAAAGTTTCATACTGAAAGAAATGATTTCCATTTTCACAGCTGAAGCTATAGCCATATGGAATGCATTAAAAAATTGGGTATCTGAAACAGAAAACTACATCATCCTGACAGACAGCTTATCAGTCCTAAAAAGTATCCAAAATATTAATAGTAAAATCCAATACGATAATATTAAATTTAAGTTCAACTTTACATGAGTGTCTGCAAATAGCTCAATCAATTACATTCATTTGGGTACCAGCTCACAAGGGAATAGGAATTAATGAAGTAGTTGATAAATTAGCTAAAGCCTCTCCAGAGCCATGGAATATTATTTCTTGGATTACTTGGGAAGACCTACATACACATTTCAAAAAACAACACAAAAATAAAAGTGAAGAAATATGGAAAAAGAGCAAAAGACATGAAAATTATTTTTATATTTCTCATCTTGAAAAATGGAATAGACAGGCAGCAAAAAATAGAAATACAGAAGTTTTAATCAGTAAGTTGCGAGCTAAAAAGTTACCATTAAATGATATATATTTCCTTTCTAAACAAACAGATTCTCCTTTGTGTGCAGATTGTAAAGTACCAGAAACCAGTGAACATTTTATATTAAACTGTATCAAATACAAATCGCAGCGTGAAATTTTGAAAAATTTTATCTTCAACCACGGAGAATGGTCTTATTCCTCAATAGCGAAATGCAAAACAATAGAGCACATTCAAAAAGTTGAAAAATTTTTGACATCATCCAATAGATTCTAAAATTCCAGCTAATAGTTTTTCAATACTCTATTTTCATCAATCTCAGTTGAAGCACAAGGCGATAATTCAAACTACTGATGGACAATGCAATCACGAGCTGTACGTTACAACTTAGGTTAAAAACTAATCAAAATTTTATCGGAGCATAAGGCGTTGGCCAAGTCTCCATTATTACAGTGATATCACTGAACTGAACTGAACTGAATTATAGACTGAGACTGAAGAAATCTTGAAGGGCATTACTCCAGAAAGACATCAATGTTCTTTTAATTTGATGCTGCAACAAGCAGAAGTCTTAGCATCATAAAATGTTGGCTAAGTACCTGCAATGTATTCACTTACCTGAAAATTAGCAAAACACATAAAACTAGCCTAAAATGTAGCATATCATTTAAGAAAACTTCCTAATCATGTAAGGTATTTTTCCGATACCTTCTTTCCTAAAAATTCAGAAGCAAGTACTCTTTCTCTTCTTTTATTTATCAAGACTGTTTGAAGCAGGCATTTCTAGAATAATTCTATTTCATGTGCTCAAGGGTAAAGTAAATTACACTACTATTTTCAGAATTTCTACATAAACAGATGATGGCCTGACCTTTTTGGAATGTCACAAATTAAATCTCATCTCCTTTGATGGCTGAAAAATTTAAAACAGGGTTCCCAAACAATCTTATGCAAACCTGTTTCAGTTCATGTATCATTAGGAATTGAATCGTAGAAAAAAATAATCATTTTAATATGTACTGCATCCTCATAATAAAAAGAAACAATGTGAAGTAAAAGTAAGTATGGCATAAAATGCATATCTTTTCTCTTGATCGACAAAAAAATTTTAATTTATGTATAGATTCAGACAATACTTTAAATCTATTTATAAGCGTGCCATATATTTCTTTGATTTAAAGAAATTTTTGAAGGCCTATTTGTCAAGATATATGTTAATTATTGTCTACAACTGAAGAATAAATTGAGTTAATAAAAAGTATATACCTTTTAACGTTATAATATACAGTTGGCAAAAGACAGAATACATCAAAGGCAGCATGAAATATCATATCTTCTGTTAACGGACGCCGACTCCAAAATTTTTGATCCCTACGATACAGACTTTTCATTTGATCTTTACGTGGATTCACCGGTCCGCCATATGTGCTGCACAAGGTATTCAGAGAGATATTCTTTACTTTATAAACAGGTTTTCCTGCATCTTGTTGTTGCAAAACAGCGTGGGCAGCCTGAAATTTACAAAATTTGCTATAACTAAAAATCAAATGAAGGAATTTTTCTTCAATCAAAAATATAACTTTTTTTAATAGAATTTAGTAAAATAAATCTATAATTCCTTTTCAAAGAAATTTATATGTGTGTGTATAACATATATATGTGTCACAAGCATAAACATACATTTTACAAATACCATTTCCCCCTACTTTTACAATGTTCTGATCAATAGAAAATTACCTCATTTTTCAAAATCTGAAATTATTTTCGTAAAAAAATCTGCATGAAAACAAATAAAAAATACATTTAGCAGTTACAGGTTTTGTGGGATATGGAGCAACATATAAAAATAAAGCATTAATAATAATTAGGTAAATTATTTTTAAAATGTGAATATTGATACATATGAAAAGTAGGGGGAATTTCCAATTTATTCTTTTGTTGACTTTCACTTAAACGTTTTGATGAAGCAAAAAGTTAATATTAACACAGAAATATTTTATAGTAATAATCACATAAACACACTTTTGTATTATTTTTTACATGAAATTCCCATTCTACTGGTCATTAAAATTCATTTTAAATTGAAAGACTACCAGCCCTTAGAAATTACATATTCCCTCCTCCAGAATTGAAATATTCCTTTGAATATGTCCTTTTTTTCAAACATTCAAAAGTCATGCAATGTATAAGCTATAAAGTCCCTGAGTGAGTGAATATTAAAATCGCACTGTTCAGCTACTTGAGGGCTTTTGACAACGGACATCGTAATTTTGAGCCATAGTCAAATGACGAGAACGACACCTGAACTGACACCCCACCCCCTCTCCTAATTTACACACCACACCAACGGGAGGACGTTTGAGCAGACAGATTTAACGTGCATCGCCCCCCTATACGGAGGGTCTTCAGCGGTACTAGGCTCAATCTCATTACATGCCGGTCATGAGTCCGTTACCTTGACCACTATTCTACCGCACCCATAATGTCCCTTAAAAACTTTTTAGAAAAAATCACTTCTTGTACTTGTATTATTCACCCTAAAATGATATCTTAACCAATGTTTTGAGAGAAATGAGGCTGGGATATGCACAGCTGTTAATATTCACATTAAAAATTAATGAGAGGACTAATTTTGGCGAGACATCCTAGTACAGTGGTCTTTAAACTTTCACCTTTCCAGGAACCCTTAGAACTAGAAGGTGTTTTCAGGGAAACCTCCATCCCACAAACTCTTAAAAGATATATTTTAAAAGAATGTTCAAAGTATAAATCAGACGCAACATGTCATTAGGTACTTTATGTAAAGACAAAGAAAAAAAAGCTTTGTATTTTTATTAAAATTTTTCAACATAAAATTAATTTAATTTACTCATTAACAGTAGGAATTGATACTCCAGGTGTCCTTTACCCTTGCATTATATTTACTGACTGGGATATATGTTCCCGCATTTTTTAACACAAACTGTCAAAAAGTCTAGCTCTTTTAAAGTTATCTACAGGCGCATTTCATATTCTGCGCTGTTTATTTGTTTCTATATTTTGTTTTTGTCACCAGAAATGTTGAGAAAGATTTTGCATTTAAATATATTCTAAATGACATTAAAATGTTTATACATGGGTGGAAAATTTCTGTTCATTTTACATGAAAATTTCCTGACAAAAATTTTATGGCTTTAATGCTTAAATTTAGATTTTAACCTTGAATCTATTAATGTGATGATTAGTTCCTATATATATATAGGCAAAACTAATGTCTTTCTTTTTTTACAACACTTAAATAGATTTTTCCCTCTACCATGCATAATTTCCTCTTATGAAAAGTATTCTCTTATAGATTTTTTTTAATCTTTCTTTTATTTCAATTGAAAAAAGTGCTCCATAATAAAAATTTTGCTTTGTCATCTAACTTCAATTTATTTATATAATTTTTAACCTTGTCTCTTCTAAACTAAATTCCTCTTCCATGGAGAACTATTTAGTTTTGGATAGCATTGCACGGGCGTCATTATCTTTGATATATATGATGTCAGGGACAGCTCTAGCAGTTTTGCCACCCCGGACAAAAATGGAAAATGCCGCCCCACTCTCTAAAGCAAAACATTATAATTAAAAAAGATAAATTGTTCACAAACATACACACCTATAAAACTTGAATAATTCTTGTGAACAAAAAGGCAGCACATATAACATTATATATATATATGACAAAGATACAAAGCAAAATGATGCGATTGCTACATGGCGAAGACAAAAAACAAGAGAGGGAATCTCAGGAAACGTCTGCGGGCATACGGATTAGTAAGAGAGAGAATTATTCAAATATCAAGTTTTTATGTACAAGGAAAAAAGCATTATAAAAAATACAGTTATGTGTTTAGGCAAAGGGAATATTAAATCCCTATTAGTAAGGCACATGAAAACAATTAATGATCTTATATTTCTTGGAATCGACAATAAATCTATTCAAAATTCAAGGCCCAAAGAATCAGTAACAAATACAGTGGCGTAACGAACACCCCTGCATCGCGGAGGGGGTGGCTTGGGGCCCTAAACCTAACTTTGTAGGGGGGCCCGAATGTTCTCTGCTACGCCACTGTGTAAAATGTGTCTATTTTCACTTTTCAAAAACTATGGTAATACATTATGTAAAACGTTGAATTTTATCGTCAAAGAATTTCGACCATCCTCCCGACCTCCAACAAAAATTACAACTAAATCCGTCACCATGCCGATAAATTTGTACAAATATAATACAGACCAAAAAGTTTAAATTGTGAAGTTTTCTCGTTGAAAATAAAATAATACCAGAAAAAATATTTCCTAATAATGATGTGTAAATCAAAACCTATTCCTTTCTCCTAAGACTTTTTATATGTTGCGTTTTAAACTCCATCAAAGGACTGTAGTATTGGCCAACGAATACATCATTGCAGGCATATTGTGTATAGCCTTAAATTTCTGGAAAAAACAACGAAATGAAAGCGAAATTCTTTGACGAAATAAGCGTAATTACCGAGAGAGCTGATGTAAAAAGTTAATTAAAAACAATGGATTTCGCAGATATTAGATTTCTTTTAGGAAACTGGGTAGGTGAAATTTGATTAAAGAATTGTTTTTTACCGTTTCGCATCATTAACGGTTAATAATCCTTTTCGCTCTCGTGTCAAAATGACGAGATGAGTTTTCGCCATATATTTTTTGTGCTCGTGTTATTTCCGTGTTGGGGGGTAAAGTAATATATTAAAATTATTTCTTATACTTTGAAAAAATTATATTTCATATTTTGCATATCCGAGGGGAAGCAAGACTACTTAAAGTAATGAAAATAGTTGGTTTATGTTCAGCTACTTAATTGTAAAACTACTCTTATATTCTTGTATAATTTTCTACAATAAAAAAGGCACTTTTTTTACTACTTTTTTTTCTTTGAAATTTATGCACTGGTTATGGGGCTAAACTTTTTGTCTTTCTCCAGCAATGTACTTCATTTATTTATTAGAAAAACAAAAATATTCGATTTTTTTTCTTTCTTTCTGGCAGCTGTCTTTGCGTAGTTTTAAAGATCACAAACTGAAACACATTTTTCATCGAATATAAAAGCACTAAAACATTAATGTATTCTGACTTCATTATCAGATGCAGAGCATGATATTTTATTATGTTACTCATTTTCATCCAAGTTGATCTATTTTTCTTTTATAAAATATGGTCGAAATTTCATCTACTATACCGTAATGCTGTGTGTTATAGGGAAAATTTGCTTATTTATGGAATCTTTTCAAATTTAAAAAAGCATTGCCGTAAACAGGTGTATGGATTACACCGTTGCAAATTTTTATGAAAAGTGAAACATTTCTTATCTTTCATCAGAATTCGTGGGCCAAAAACGGCGTTTTTACGTCCATTTAAACTTTAAAATTTAGTGTTTTTTATGTCTTTTTTTTTAGCTTTAATGTAGTAAACATAAATTACCGCGCCATTCTTTAATAAATATTAGAATTTGTTCTGGTCATCACTGTGTGAAAAGCATGGAGGATTTTGATAAAAAAAAATTATATTTTCAACATAGAGCAAAAACTGTGCAAATATATGCATATATAATGCTTAACCCTTTGACGGTTAGGGAAATGAGCAGTTTTCGTTTAGTTCATTCGCGCAGTATTACGAGTAAGCAGTAGTCGAAAGTGGCAGCTGTTTTCCCCCGCCGTTCTTCCGAAAATGTCACCCTTCTACGGCGATGCCGTAGATAGCTCACCTCATGCATTTTAAAGGTTTCTTAAAGTATTTGTAGTACACAAATAACAGTTTTTACGTACTTTAAAATAATGAATAAATGATAATTATTAAATAGTAACCACATCACCAGTAAAACTAAATCGGCTAAGAGAGAGAGAACTTGAATCAATTTTACACCGCTGTCGAACACTCGAAAAATTTTCCTCATCGCTTGTATCGTCTTCTGAGCTTGATATGCTGTGAACAAAGTCTTCATCAGACTCAAAACTTGATAAGCTTTCTGTATCGAAATCAAAATCATCATCATAATTATCTAATTTTCACTTTTGAGCTATTTTACTTTACAAACAGTCTAAAAAACGCGCCAAAATACGCATAAAAAGAATAACGTAAAAAAAAGAACCCTCATTATGAAGAAAACTTCATGGAACCCGTACTGCCATCTGTAGACAGTAAAACTAACTAAATTTCGCGAGTAGGATTCGTTTGTAACCTGATCAATGCAGAATAATGACCTTGAACGAGTCCATCTCGTCAGCGCCCTTTGGGGAAAGGTTTAACTACGCGAGTAGAACTCGTTTATACCCATTTCGGTCGAAATCTTGCGCCCGAGCTGAATTCGTTTGCGCGCATTCAGAAGCACTACTCGATTGCGAGCTGAGCTCGTTCATGACCATCAAAGGGTTAAAAAGAAATAAAATTACACAACAGAAGCTTAAAAAGTCTTATGAGATGAATTCAGATGTAGTAAATATAAAATAGAATTTTTTAAAAAAAATTTCGCTTTTCTCTGTTAAATCAAATAAAAATATCAAAACCAATAAACCAATAAAAATATCAAAAAAATCTTTAAATAAATTTTTCTCAAATCTTGGATTTTTCATACACACACACAAGTTAGTGTTCCTTTTTTTTTCAACATCTATAAGCTTAAGAACTCAGATTTGTACACCTTAAGTTGTACCACTTACTTTAACACAGTGATTCGATGATTTCTGGATAATTATTTATTTTAGGCAGTGAAATTTTACCAAATGCCAATTTAAAATTAAGTTTCAATAAATCAAATAATTGATGACAAAATTTTTATTCATACATGAAAAGAAAATTATTCGTTAAAGCATGTAAAACATTTTTTTTATTCCGACTGCCATAAAAATTTCACCATTTTGAGGAAAAGGTACATAAATTTGTTGAAATAAACATGAAACACATAAGACTTATCGAATCCAATTATATGCAGGTCATCTCAGAAAAGATTATTACACTCTTACAAAGAGTTAACACTTATGTGGGTACTTTTTACTATCATCTGGTTAATGTAATATTCATTTGTTTCAATGAATATTAAAGTGAACAAGGTCTTACTGTTTTATTTATATATGTGAATTATTACTTGTTATATATGAATATTTGGATTGAAAATTATCTTTTGCATGTGAAAGATATTTGGGTTGATTGTTTATTAACGTCATACATCAAAGCAACATGAGTGGCGTAACGTACACCACCGCATCGCAGGGAAGCCCATGATTCTACGGGGGCCCAAAGCCTGGTGTTATATGGTTTTGCAATCTTTTGTAAGATCTGACTTGGGCCCCCAAATCAAACTTTGCAGGGGTGGGGGAGCTAATCTTCTCCATTACACCACTGAATAAATATACCAGCATAATGTTTTTAATGCTTTGGAAAAAAATTGAGACGTGTTTCAAAATAGGTTATTAGGATTTATGAGTAGATATCTATTTAAGTTATTACATATATATATTATTTTTATATAAGTCAAATACAAAATAACTCAAAATTAAGGACATGTCTACCTGTTGTTATTTCAAACGAGTAAAATGTAAGAGAAGGAATCACCCATTTCAGTAACCAAATTTTTTCTGAAAAGAGTTTGCTGATGATGGGAATCACAAACGTTTATTTGAACTTATAGTCTCTACATTCATGACTAAAATAAAACATCCCCTGTGACTCTCTAACAACAAACTCTTATTGCCCCTGCCCCTTTTTGGATAGCTGACACCAGATGTCGTATGGGTGAAAGGAATGTCCTTTGTGACATACTCAGGGATGGGGAGAAAATTACTACTGCAAGATGTGTAAACTTATCTAATTTGGTGATTGAACATATACTCCCGCTTCGAACTCTTTAAGTTTCAAGATAAAAGAAAATTGACATTAAACATAGAGAGTACAAAATAAGGAATGAAATACCAAATACACACCCAATAATATTTCAGAAAATATATGAAATTAAAAAAAAAACCCTGATTTTTTCAAATTCGATTTAAATGCCGCCCCGGGCGGGGATTGTCCAGCCCTAGAGTCACCCCTGATTATCACAAGTTAAATTTTTTAAAAAACCATTGCATTCATTTTTTCTATAATTTTTTTATGTACATACAGTCCTTTAACATAGGGGTCTTCAACTCTTGGGGCTTGCAGGGCACAAATGACCCGCTGAAGACATTTTATTGGTCCCTCATTTGAATTTGGAAGCAATTAAAAAAAACAGTCTGGTTTTTTGCATAAAAAACGCCTATTTTTTCTGTTATTCTTGATAGTTAAAACATTTCACCGATGTGTTTAGTATCCATTTGAGAAAAAATGTTCTAAAAATGCCGAATTTTTCAAAGATTTCACTGCCTTTTAAATATTTTTAAATATAAAAAATCTGAACATGCATAAAATCATAGACATTTTCGGAAAAAAAGTAGTTAACAGGTTCGCAAAATATTTTAATTCAACTTCTATTTAATTTTTTTGAAACTATACAACCCCCTGTAAACACCATATCTTTTCTTAGAATCACAGTTGCAGTCTTATAAAACAAACCTCCCTTTTTTTACATAAATTTCCCGATTACAATATATTTTTGACAGCCGTGTGATCCGCGGATAACTGTGAATTTATTGATGCGGCCAGGGAGTCATTTTAAATTTATTAATTTGTCCCTCGAGCGTGGAAGACCCCCTGCTTAAGAGATATGTTTACTTCATTTAGAATGGCAAACATATCCGCTAAAAATTACAAATATTTCAATCATGTTTCAGCACATAATTTTGGAGCACAGTAATGACTTCATTTATTTAAAATAGAGGTCTTCAAACCGTGGCTACGAATGGCCCGCTGAAGGCATTTTAGTGGCCCTTCATTTTAATCTGAGACAATTTCAGAAAAATTGCCTTATTTGCTTTTTGTCGTAAAAAACGCTATTTTTCCTGTTATTCTTGATATTTAAAACATTTTATTCATTCTTAAGCTATTACACATGCTTGACATAGATTTGAGATAAAATTTTCTTAAAAAGAATTTTTCAAAAATTTCATTGTATTTTAAATATAAAACACATTTGGCAATGCATAAAATTTCAGACGTTTTCGAAGAAAAGGTGGACTTCTATCTTTAACACACAAAGTATTTTAATTCGACTTCCATTAAACGTTTTGAAACTGATATATATATGTTACCGGCAAAGTATGAAATCCGGCATTCTATAGAGAATGCCTAGGCATTGTATAGACTGCCTAAAACTAGCCGGCAATGTATGAAATGATTCTTATTTCACACAATGACTAGGCATTCTATAGAATGCCTAATGAGGAATCGGCAAAGTATGAAATACATCTTCGATTCGTTTCGAATATTGA
Organism: Trichonephila clavipes; assembly: GCA_019973935.1. Classification (NCBI taxonomy): domain Eukaryota; kingdom Metazoa; phylum Arthropoda; class Arachnida; order Araneae; family Nephilidae; genus Trichonephila; species Trichonephila clavipes. Next base: position 616,043 of record BMAU01017824.1, read on the forward strand.
GTGGCAAGGCACGAGACTTCACTCAGAATTTGTCAGTTGCAAATTGTGGTTTGTTTGGGAGTGTCAAATTTCTCAATTTTACTTAAACTTGTTCAATAAAAAACTGGGTTTTTTTTCCTGTGCTGCATGAAAATGGAGGAACAAGCTGTAGTTGTGGAGAAGGAGTCATGGTCTGTAGCAGGGGTCGGCAAACTATGGAACGCCTGCCCACATGTGGCACGCATTACATTTCTCAGTGTCACTCTGCACTACTCAACAAATTTATCAATTTTTGAATGGATGAAGCTTGATAAATTTGTAATGGACCTATTTGAAAAACATCTGCAGAATTATGGACAATTGTGGAGTTATGAAAAAATTTGGAAGATAATTCTAAAGGTCAATTTACAGCTTTTTTTAAATTGCATGTATTCTGCTTTTCTCTCTACATATCTAAGTAAAATATCTTTCCTCATACGAAAAATATTTCGAGTCCGCAAAGAAATTGTTTAACAATTGAATGCTTAGAATCATGTCAAAGTGAAAGTCACAAATTACATCCAAGGTTTTGCGATATGAGTGTAGGGTGAAATTTTATTTACCTTTTTATTAAACTTTAATGAAGGGATATACTTATATTTACATTGCATATTTCTTATTTTAATAAATATGTTTAAAAATACATAATATATATACAAGTTCGAGTTTTTATATATATATATATATTTGTTGAAGAAATAGTTATATTTTATGCTGTTTATTTTTAAGTTAAGAAATCTATTTAATTGATGCAAAATTAATGTATAACAAAACTGTAAATCTATATTGTTGAATTCTATTCCATAACTCTGCATGCATTATCGCAGGAATCGAATTGTTTCAAAAATGCACAACTGTGTAGCATGCTGAATCATAATTGGATTGATTGGTTTTTGACATGCCACAACTAAAAGGTTGCCGAGTCCTGGTCTAAAGGCATGAAACAACTATTCGACGGCGAGCTATCCATAATTCGAGTTAATGCTGAAATAAAAAGTATTTTTTTAACTGAAACTACTTACTAGAAGTTAATAACAGATGTACAAAAAGCCAAAATGACTACTAAAAAGGAACACGGACTATAGGTTGTTGAATAGGTATGATGTGATATATGTGGAAAACTCATGTAACATGTTAAAGACGTCAGTACTATACAACAATGGTTCCCAACCCGCGGTCCATGGATCAAATGGTATCGGGCCACTCAAGGAGAATTAAATTATTACCATTTTTTTTTCTAGGGTTTGTGTGACTTTCCCTGGAAATCACTTTATATATTTCATGTAAAATCACTTTATGTTAATTTTTCGTGTAACTGATTTTTATTCAGAAGGCATAATTAAATACAATTAAATTATTAAATCAGAATTTAAAATATAAACAATCAACGTCCCACCCTCAGCGAGCCACAATAAAATTATCAAACGTTGACGGGTCCGCAGGGATAAAAAGATTGAGAAGCACTTCTATACAATACTAAATCACGAATTCCGAGTTATTTTACGTACTTCATTAAGCTCATTTGGCAATTGGATATGAGGGATGTAATAGAATTCTGAAAAAACTTTTTCAACCAAATACAAAAACGTTACATGTTATGATATTGAATTGCACGACCCTTGTGAACCTTTCCAGAAAAAACTGAAAATTATTTTAAAAAAGGCATTGTTGTGAAATTTCTTATTTTTTTTTCTGAATGCCAATATATTGGACCTTGTATTGAGTGGGGAAGTTTCTATCGGCTTGGAACTTCTGAATGAATTTTAAAGCAGGTATATGTGAAATCACGATTTACTTTGTGCCCTCAGAACTTGCTTAGGATTCAAGACATTGCTCACCACAAAATTCCTCTTCTGTCAGTTGCAATTGCACATTCCAATGGCAGCGACCAAGGATTCGTCAAATGTATGTGTAAAACAAAGTACTAAAATAAGAATTGTCTTTGCATGAAAAATGTAAAGAAATGTAATTCAAAATGCCATTCAAGACTACTATGTTGCAAGTAGGTTAATTTCAAGTTCTTACTTTTTATTTGAAAATTTTGTTTTCCTTAAGAAGAAAGACATACATTTTGTTTGGTACAACTTTCATTTTCATTACGTAATTTCAATAATTTTTTATGGCGCTCTCATTATTTTTCTCAGAATAGCAATTGTATTTTTTAAGAATGTATATCATTGATATAATAGCCTTATCATGGCCTTATTTCATACCTTGCCTAAATAGCTTTGGTCATTCTATAGAATGCCTAGGCATTCTATACAATACCTAAGCAAAGTATGAAATAATTCTCATATTTCATACTATGCCTAAAAATGTCGTGCATTCTATAGAATGCCGCATTTCATACTTTACCAGTAACATATACAAATCTGTAACACCATCTCTTCCCTTAGAATCAGTAGTTATCTTGTAAAACAAATTCCTCCCCCTCCTTTTCTTATTTAAATTTCCTAAGTACATTATTTTATTTATTGATGTGGCCTTTGAGCGTGTTACAGGTTGAAGGCCCCTAATTTAAAATAAGCTGACTTCTTTTAATTCAAAAAATCAGTTTTTTTTATTTGCTTTCAATACATAAAAGCAAGGTTACTAAAGGAAACAGCAGACTTGCAAAGGTAAAAGCAGAGTTTTTCTGTAGTAGCTGGATAATTCTTTACATATAATAAAGTAAACCTAGATTTTAATTCTCTTGATTTTATAAAATTTATGAATTCCGCTGCATCATTTAAATTGTCCGTTAAAGCCTTCATTTTATTATTTCACCACATACACTTAGTGATGAATATAGCAATGAGTATGTTTAGTACAATTGAAATTATTTGTGACATTACTCTTTTGTTGTAGCCCAATGACGTTTTTGCTCCAAGTGAACAAATAGACAAACATAATCCCAACATAGTGAATGTTCATGCATGTAATTATTAATAAGCTAAAATGTTTTTTCTCCTGTAGTTCTTTCTGAAAAAAATTTGTATAGCGTTTCTGGATAGATTTTTTGGACTGTAGAACTTCACACATAACAAAGCAAGACTATCAAAATGGCCAAACCAACAACAGCTGTTGATTCATTGAACTGCATGGTAAATTGATAAGATTTTAAATGAAATATTAATTACTTACAAACACGTGCAAATGTCTTAATTTGTTGCATGACAGTGGTATCAAAAAGTGTCAAATTTTTAATTTCTTTAAGATATTTGTTACAAAAATTTGTAAGATATTACATCCTTAATACATAACTTTGCGGTGGTCTCCACCAGATTTCCTGTTAGGGAACTAATGACGTCTCAACAGTCACATAGTCTAGCAAGGGAAAATATCCAAAACTGAACAATCCGATGCTTATGTTTCTAAGGCAAGTCAGCCTTTGACCTCCCTTTATCCAGCTGACAAAGAGGTGACCGGCTTCTAAGTCCATTGCACGAGGGGTGACAAGGACCTACGTCCAAACAAAAGTGATTCCACATTATGTGAGGCTTGTATTCGTTCTTTAAAGAGACACAAAAAGGAGAAACCTAGACTCATCAACTCTCTAAGATGCCCCAACGGACACCCTCTCCTACAGTGGCCTATCAAGGCTCCAAATAACGATCATCTTAATGTCATCCTAAAGGCCGTATCACACGTACATTTTCCGTGCAACTTTTTGCCTAATCTGAGGGGGAAGGGTTGCCATAAACAAAACGGCATGCTCTGACATCAGTCGCGCTCTAACTCCACATTGAAAAATTACTCGCCGATTTTTCTGCTTCAGAGAAAACAAACATCCTAAATTATTTCTTTTATATCGCTCGCGCTTTTGCTGATGGCCGTCAACAGAAATGGAGCACTATTCTACTTAAAATATTATTCGCCGTTCAAATATTATACACCATTAAAATATGATTCGCCATATCTGATGCGTTTGAGGAAATCAAAGCCACCATCTTGTTTATGACGTAAGGTGCCGAAGAACCCCATTGGCTGGAATTTCAAGCAACTTTTATGTGGAACAACTTTTTGAGCTCACAAGTAAAGAGTTGTTTGAAAGCCGTTGTTATGGAAACTGAGTAAAAATTGCATGAATTGGATGAAAAATTACTCGAAACGTGTACGTGTGATAAAGCCTTAACGCAGTTTTTCACAGAAGTAATCCTGCCTTGCCAGCATCGCAACAGTGCTGTGCCTTAGCAGCTTTAGCTTCTTGAGAAATTCAGCAGCTGGAATGTATATATTTTGGACATTTATTTATTTGTTTTGTTTCCTATTTAGTTTGTCACGTTTACATTTAAAATATTTAATGTTTTTATTACAATGATGTGGATGATCCATATGCCTTTTTAATTTAGCAGAATTGAAGCTAATGTTCCTAATGATCGTTTCATGCTGAATATGTATTCACTAGGTTCATCTTTATTTTCAGCCCAAGTGTAGCAAATACCAACAGTTGTTATATTTTCGCCTTTTTTATTGGCATACGAATTTTTGGATGAAGAAACTGATGGATATACTAGTAAATTGTTTGTTATTGATGATTGCTGTCATTTGTTGCACTTTATCTTTCTTTCGCTCAATTTGTAATTTTTCATCTTTATTTTCAGCCCAAGTGTAGTCGAATACCAACAGTTGTTATATTTTGCCTTTTTTATTGGCATACGAATTTTTGGATGAAGAAACTAATGGATATACTAGTAAATCGTTTGTTATTGATGATTGCTGTCATTTGTTGCACTTTGTTTTTCTTTCCCTCAATTTGCAACTACTCATCCACTCTAAAAATTCCATTAATTACATTAAAAAATTTTTAAAAAATATCAAAAGTAGTTAACAAAAAGTGCATAAAAATGACTACAGATGTATGCACAAAAAAATCAAAAAAAAAAAACTTTATTTTTATTTAACAGAAAAACTTAAGCTTTTAATTTTACTTGTAATAAAAAAATATAGCAAAATAAATACATTAGTAATAATTCAAAAAACAATCACAGTATAAATTTTTAAGCTACTGGAATTATTTCTACAGCACAAGACATTCTTGGTGCTAATAACACATATTATAAAAACAAATACAAATTAACACATTTTTTTGGAAAATTTTTTAACATTAAAAGCAATATAAACAATTATAACAAATCATTCAATCATTATTACAAAACACAAAGAGCAAAATTATAATAATAAATATAACACTACATTTTATTTCAATTTCGAGATTAATTATAATATTTTTATTTTGTAGCAAAGATTTTTATTTAGGTCCCTATGAAATACACTGATGAAATGAATTCAGAAAATTTGCAAATTTCATAGAATTGCATGAAAAGAACTCAACTGAATGAAAAACCACTTCTTCTAGATAAAAATGCAAATCTTGTACGGCAAATATGTAAGCGTACATGTATGTGTAGGCGGAGCCAGCACAAAAACAAGCTTTAAGACGTGTGCGTGTAAGTTAAGACGTATTTTGTTTGCCAGCACACCTCGACGAATTTCTTGCTGTTATTTTGAAGCATTCGGTTCAATTCAAATTGTAACAGTAAAAATGAGTAACCACTAACATTTAGATGATGAAATGAGGTGGCGAATTGTGGGGAGGTTAGAAGCAGGCCAATGTGAAGTCCAGATTTGAAGAGAGCAATTTAACACCCAGCGTCGTGTGTAACTTATGGATACAGTTCCAGGATAGTGGATCCATCGAGAGAAAGCCTGGACGAGGTGGTCCAAGAGCCACGACGGCAAGAGAAGATCGCCATTAGTAGATTATAGTGAGGCGTAACAGAGGGGCTACAGCTTCTCAGCTTTCTCGTTACTTCTATGCAGGCAAAGGAACCCGTGTATGAAGAGTGACTGTTTCAAAAAGACTTTATTAGAGAGGGTTGTTTGCCAGAGGACCTGATGTTTGCGTCCCGCTCACGTTTACGAACAGGAGAGTTCGCTTAGCATGGTGCAGACATCATAGATATTGGAGTATGGATCAATGGGTGACCGTTCTGTTCACCGATGAGTCAGTTTCAGCCTAAATACCGATTTTCGCCGTACTTTCTTATGGAGAGAACCAGGGACCCCGCTACCTACCCGCCAATGACAGCGAAATCGACAATTATGGCGAAAGAAGTTTAATGGTCAGATCAGGCATCATGTTAGGTGACGTACACCTCTCCATGTCTTTGAAAGAGGCTCTGTGACTGATGCGAGGTATAGGAATGAGATTTTGGAGCCCTATGTTTGCCTTTTCAGTGGTGCATGTGACTCCGAGTTCATTGTAATGAACGATAACGCAATGCCTCGTAGAGCTCTTTTGGTCGACGAATTTCTAGAGAGTGAGGATATTCGCCGAATGGATTGGCCAGCCAGGTCTCCAGACCTCAACTCTATACAGTATATCTGGCATGCTCTGGGGAGGGCAATTGCAACTCGCAACCCCTCCGATAACTATCCAGGAAATGAAAACAGCGTTACTGAACAAGTAGGACCAATTGCCACAAGAACTGATAAACTGCCTTATTTCAAGTATGACACACTGCGAGGCCTGTATAGCTGTAAAAGGGTGTCATACCCCTATAAACCCATTTCTTTTGTTTATTATGCAACCGCTGTTTCATACCTTTTAACTCCAACGAGTGTTACACACAATCATGCATGTGTACTGCAATTTTTGAATAGTTTGTTTTGTATTGTATCATTGTATATGTACTTATCAAATTTCATTAAAATCGGTCCAGTAGTTTTGGAGATAATCCATTAAGTCTGCAAATTCTCTTAATTTCTTACACCAGTGTTGTAGAAAAACTTTCTGATGCACATTTTGAAATAACCAAGTCAAACACTTTTAACTAAAAATCCAGCGAACTTTTTATATGTAATGTATTCATTTTGTTAATTGAGATGTTGTAGTTGTGGCAAGAGAAATAACCAAGTAGAAAAATCAGGAATTTGTTAATTTATTTTAAATATCAGCACAGAGCAAGTTTTGTGCAACATTTCGATATAATTGCCCAATGACAAAATAATTCCTTTCTACATTCGAACTAGGAAAAATATGATGTTAAAATATAATCACTTGTTCAAAGGAAAGGAAATATTGTTTTTAAAAATTACTCAAGAGGTTTTAGGGAAAAGTTTCAATCGTGTTTAGTAAAGTATGCATAAGCTATTAAGATATTCTTTTTCTAGGAACTGAATAAATCTGTGTCAAAATATAGGTTTAAATCCTTTGAAATGAAATGAGACTTGCAATTCAAAATATGGCATTTGTAATTATGATTTAGGAGGAAAATGTACAAGATTAAAATCTTAAATTAATATTAAGTTAAGTTGTTACATATATATATCATCTATGTGTGTCACCCACCCAATGTAGTGGCTAGTGACGCTGACTGCAGTGCCGAAGGGCCAAGGTTCAAGTCCCAGAGAAGGTATGAATGTTTGTAAATGTACAGTGCCTTTGCAGCAGTGCTGATCTGAGTTCATTTCGGGCTCTGGGCACAGAAGATCTACAGCCGGGGTGGGCATTAAATTAATCGTGATCGACCAGTGGACCGCAAAAGACATTTGGGGGTGACCCCCTTCACTAAGACATAATCATTCCATCATACGAAGATCTAGAAATACCACATTTATTCGAATCTAAGCCGCACCCCAAATTCTCATCAAGATTTTAAGAAAATTGAAAAAAATAGTCCAAAATAGTTTATCGATATCCAATGTTACGAAGTTAAAAAAATTTTAAAAGCAAAACTAATAAGAAGTAAATAATTAGTTATTAAATATTATAAACTTTTAAAAGCAACCATGAAGCTGTAATTGCTTCATCCAACACATCCGCCCCCCATCGTTTCAAAGCTGCACCCGATTTTCAATATCATTAACATTGGGGAAAAAATACAGCTTAGATTCGAGAAAATACAGTACTTTAAAAAATATGGAGGAAAAAAATCTAATCATAAAAGAAAATTTCTTTGAATAGAAAATGCACTTCGATATTTGGAGGTTATTTTACGAAGAAAATCGTAAATTTTTCTTGATTCCAGGAAAAAGTTTGCCAAATAGAGAACTTTGTAAAATAGAGGTTCATAAAATGGAGGTCCGACTGTATTGTATACCTTCTTTTAGCTCCCGACACCTATGTCACTCGGTGGACCGCAACATCTTGAAAAAATTAGAAGTAGACCATACCCTAGAAAAGTATGCCCACCCCTGATCTACAGGCTCCTTTGGCACTGGCAGATCAAAATTTATATATATAACCAGAACATCTGGTTAAATCCAGCTTATTCAAGCTGGCTGCCCCAAGTAACCAATGGATAAACCAGAACTGCTTTGGAGAGCATGGGGGTACTTTAAATAATCAACGAGCCACAAGTCCTCTTGTGAGGTTGGTGAAGGGGAAAGAGAGGTGGAAGGCCCCAGACCACTTCCAGGATGTTCTCCCTCAAAATTGGGGTAACACTGAGCAAAATCATACTGTCACTTGGTAAAGCTAAGGCTAACAACAGGTGTAAAAATCTAACCCTTCGCTGTGATAAATTTTGTAGACCTTGATCTGATGTTAATGTCAATCAGGTGGCATAAGTAATAACAACACAAGTAAATTTTTTTTAAAAAATTTTCTTAAAAAAGAAATGTTATTTAAAGTAAACAAACTATGTTCACAGTGTTTCTTTAATGTCCATGCACTTGCAGTAACTTGTGAAATGATACTATATATATAGTATATAACACTTGTCATATAGATTTTCAAAAAATTGGAATTCAACTTTCTTTTTAGCTGAATACAAGCTTTTTATTTGTATGAAGTAAACAAATGATTGATACTTTTTACAGGGAATAAAATTATGATGCCAACAAATAATAAAAAAATTAAATATAGTAAAATCTGGAACTATTTAATTTGAATTCTCATGATTAGATTCATGTAAGGTTATCTCTTTTTTCATTTATCAACTTGATATTTTTTAAGGATTTTTAAATTTACTTATTTTTTGGATGAATCTTTTACAAGGAAAAAAAGTCCTCAATTTGTGATAAATAATAGGATGTCAGACTGAATCTCTACTGCAACAAAATAACAGCACCGGAGACGAATTTATCCTAAAGGAAAACTCATCAACTACCTCTTTGGGGTGTTGAGTGGATATAATCAATCAAGTTATAGATTAAATTAATGGTAAATTATTATTGTATATCAGAGCTCAAATGCTCCAGAACAATCTTTAAGAGGTAATGAATGTGGAGAGGTCAATATTTGATTATATTATATATGACTCAAATCATGACAGTAAGTAGAAACTCTGGTAACAAAAATTGTTGATTCTGGTAACTATGAACATTATACATCTGATAATAGAGTTAAAAAGTACTTACTCACTGTGAAAAAACATTTAGGTAGGCTCAGTGATACAGACAGAACTGCAAGAGGGCTTTATCTACTGGTGCGCTTATCCGGAGGACAGAACCCATGACCTACAGTTCCGTAAGCATGTAATATACTACTGGACCAAAATGATGACTTCAGTCCAGAGGCTGTTGCAGGCTTATATAAATGATACTGTCACTTCATTGGTACCCCTGGCTGAATTATGAAAAAGGTAGCCTACTGAATTGTCATGGTGTCATCTAACCACAAAAAGAGCAACCAAAAACTTGGCACAGCAAAAAAAAAAAAAAAAAAACTCACTAGACTCACTTGGTGCAATAAAATAAAAACTCACTTGACACACACACTTGGCAGTAAATTTGTCAGACTTGCTTGACGCAGCAAAGTCGTCCAACTCACATTGTGCAACTCCTCCAATTACAGCAACAACAGCTCACATAACACACTCGAAATAACAAATGTATCATTCGTTCACCTATCCACCGACTCACTGGTGGGGAAGTGTGTAGCAGTATCATCTATATAAGACAGTAACAGCCTCTGGACTGAAGTGATCATTTTAGTCCAGTGGTATGTTATTTTCTTACAGAAACGTAGATCGCAGATTCTGTCCTCCGGAAAAGTGCACCACTACAAATATAGATGCAATTGATTTTATTACACATATATACTGATGTGATTATGTAATCACATTTTCCCTAGAGTTATACCTGACAGTAAGGTAATTTTTTTAAAATTAAATTAGGCCCGCCAACATCCTCTTGGACATATGACATCTTGCAGTCCAATATAAAGCAGGTGTTGCACTAGCAGGAGAGAGAACTCTACAGCTGTCTTGCAAGAGAACATGAAGTAGAGCGGGGCAATCGGATAGATGCTCCCCAGTCATTGGCATGAATTTACAGAGAGGGCAGCAGGGTTAATCAGCCAGGCCAATCTTAAACAGATGGGCTTGTAGGTAATCATGTCCACTGATGATTCTGAAACATGCCACATCCTCCACCCTAGCTAGGGCAGAAAGCTGGGCATGTCTTTGGATATCGAGCAGACAAGACCAAGAATTACCCACAGCCCCTGTAAGAGTAGATATTCTTTCCTCTCAAAATTTGTACCTGAGAAGTTGCTTAGCATTTCGAAGAGGCATCGGAAGGCAAGATGGATGCAGTGTTGAAGCCACTCTGGCCAACTTGTCGGCTTGTTCATTTCCATGAATGCCACAATGCGATGGGATCCATTGAAGAACAACCTCTGAGAAATGAGTTAATAAGTTGTTTGCACTTGAACTCAAGTTTTGATGGGAATAGATTGTAGCCAGATATGGTCTTAATTGCGGCTTGAGAATATATGACAATATTTTGGCCAGGAGTAGCGCTAATAGCTCTAAAAGCCATAAATATTTCAAAAATCTCACCATCAAAATTGTCTGACCAGGCACTAAGAGGTTCGTTAAGATTAAAGGACTTGGAGAAAGCATCAGTTCTCTCTCTCTCCAGCCTTACCAAAGGAAGCTGTGGCAAAAACCATCAGTAAATAGATGTAATCAGTCTTGATCTGGATATCTTTCATGGGAAGACTTAACACAGCCAGGAGGGAATTATGCTTACAAACAGGCTGGACCAAAGACAGTTTAGCAGAAGCATATCTAAAATGACCCAGAAAGATAGCCGGTTTAAAGATGGAAAGTCTATTATTGGAAGCACCAAAAGCATTTGCAAGTCTCTGGAACTCACATAAGAAAGTATGTTGAGATTTAAGTCTTGTTTGGGACGGTATGTATTCAGGCCAGAAATGCTCCTTTCTCAATAATCACTCACCAACAGAAAGAGCAGAGTATTGACGTCTTTCAGATGGATTTGAAAGTAAGGTATAATCAACACAGAGTACTTATTTCTGTATATTGATCATCTCCTTTACTTACAAAAACTTAAATAAAATAAATTCAACCATTTTTTAATTTCTATTTGTAATTACACACACTTGTCTAATTAATGCTGAGTTGTGAATGTCTTTTTAAATATTATTTTTCTGCATTTATCATATTCCATTACAAGTAAAATGTTTGTATGTCTTATTTAGAAGATAGTTTACAACCAGATTTAAAATAAAAATCAGAATTCAAATAGAAGAGTCTCTAGATGTTATGTATACTGTTTACAGATGTAAGAGAATTACAAATTTGAAACTAGTGAGCTTTTCAGTAAGTTATTTAGGCATTGTGTAATACTCTAGTTAATATGTGTAATATCAAAAAAATCAATAACAACAAAACTATTTTTTCCCAACCCACTTATAACAAAAGTTATCCTTAAAAACTCACTGCTGTAAAATAATTCTTGTAACTAAATTAAATTATGAAATAAAACTTTACCTGGGTATCAAACACATTAGATAAAACAACTCCAAATTGATGATACAAGGCACCACTGTCACTTCTACAATCATGAGCAACCTGTACATTAAAAATAAAATGAAAAATCAAAAGGTATAGAAATATTATTTTATTTCCAAATTATTAAAAATAATTTGTTAAATTAGTAAATGATATTTATACCACAAGGACTCATAAAAAAGGTAAAATACAAGCTATCAAATCTTTATATATATATATATATATATATATATATATATATATATATATATATATATATATATATGTATATATATATGTATATATATATGTATATATTATGTATGTATATACAATATATACATACACTCTTTTGGGGAAAAAATAGAAGTACCATGAAATAAGTCATTGTTTTTGATGAAATTAAACTTGTGTACAGCTCATACACAAATAAGATGATAAAAATATCAAGGCCATGAGGCACATCCCTGGCTCATGATTACAGCTTGAATGTTCAAATCAGCAGAGTTGGTGGAATCATTCCTGGTGGTGATACATACTTGTATATTCCTCGGTAAAGAGTGATAGAGGTTCCTAATGTCATTATGCAATACCAGTCATAATGTAATTCAGCCAGGAATTCACCAGTTGTTGCTCCAGATCTGCAATATCTTTAGGTACTCGAACCTAGCACTCTACCATGCCCTAGATATGTTTGATTGGTGAAAGGTCTGGTGACTTTGCTGGCCAAGGAAAAGTACAAATGGCACGAAGGCAGTCCAGAGATATGTGAGCGGTATGGGGCCTGGCATTATCTTGTTGGAAACTAGCCCCCAGATGACATGCCATGTAGGATAATATAACCGGCCGCAGAATGGTAGAAACATATCATTGAGCTGTTAAAGATGTATGGAGGATGACTTGCTGTTATGCGAGATGGCACCCCACACCAGAGATTATGGCTGTATGCCTTTGTAAAACAAAGTCTGATTGAGACCGTTGGCTTCGACCGCTTCAGACATGAAGATGATGGCCATCTGCTTCAAGTAAAATGAGATTAATCATTGAATATTATGCAATGCCAGTCTGATGTCAACCATGATGATAGGCTGTGACAACACTCCAGATGACTCCTCCGATGTTTTGGGGTCAAAGGCAATAGTCTTGAAGGCTACTGTGAGCATAACCACGCCTCAGCTAAGCGCTCTGAAATGGTGAGGTACCATGGGAGGAGTGAAGAGGCTGTAGTAAGTTGAATAGCAAACAGTGATATCATTGGAGCAGTTCGGGCCTGTCAAACAATAATCTGATCTTGCCTCGCATTTGTGCATCTTCGCCTTTCAGAGTATTCAATTCATCAATCATTACTACCAGCACCTTTGCAGAGCTGTGTCTGTACATTGCAGGTGACAACCTATTGCTTGGTATGACCACCCAGCTTCACGAATTCTGATAATCCAGCTATGTTCGAAGTCATTCAGTTGCCTATACAGGCTTCGAAAAGGTTGTGATGGCATCACATTTTTTCTTCAGGGAATCACAATGGTGAAAATGGAAAGAGATAAATTCCCCACCCCCCTCTATTACCAGTTTTATATTTTGCGAGTTGCTCAGAAGAAATGCGCACAATAACCACAATTCATGCTCATTGGCCTTGAAAATTTGATCATTTGTATGTTCGATCAAGATGTCTTTGCCTATGCTATTCTTTATTGTAAATAAAATTAGCAGAGAGTAGTTTCAGCATTCATGAGACTTCATTGTTTTTAAAATACTTTTATTTAAAACTATCGATAGGACATGGTACAAACAGGAACAACCACAAGCACACAATGAATTAAAATATATACAAGTACAACATGTACAGCGACTAATCAGCAATGCAATGACATCGTTCACAAACAGGTCACAGGATGACATCATCAGCAGTGCAAACGAATTTGCATCAGCCTGTTGCGATGAACATGCAAATAAAGAAACATTACGTGACTCGTGTATTTAATTAAATACATAGTAGATATGAGAAAAGATTTAATTTTCTAACAGCCTACAAAATTTCATCACAATCCGACAACTTCTTCTTGGTACTTTGATTTTTTTTTTTGTAAAAGAGTGTATATATATATAATTAAGAAAATAAACCACTGTGCACGGATGTGATATCAACTTTTGAATCAAAAAAATTATTTCAAAAATTTGCTGTAATTATAAACTTTCAGAAAAATTTTGCATTCCACAAATCTAAATGATTTATTTTACTTTAAATATGCAAGAAAATACTCAATATACAAGGAAACCATATAATGCCTGAATATATTAGACCATATAAGGATGATACTTTTTCCCACATAGATAAAATAAGACAATTCTGTTTCACTTTTAAGGGAAATTTAGGCATGGAATTAAAAATGTTAATAAATATTTACAAGTTTGATATTCCAGGATAGAGCTATGATTAATTCTGAAAGGAAAAAAAAATATTATAGACAACAGACAAAAAAACACCTGTATTTTTTTAATGCAAATTAAATCGAGCCTTAAACCCAATTTGTCAAAAGGAAATATTTAAGTGAGAATATTAACATATTGTATCATAAACAGTCATAACTTTGTTAAATAATAATTAAAATTTTACAAAAGAAAGATATTTTTGCAGAGGAAAATAAATTTACACTTGTGAAGAATTACATAAGGCATGAAAGAAACTTTCAGTCATTCTATAATTTAAGTCTGACTCAAAATTCTCATAGACTCTTTTTCTGAGGAGAAGGAGCATGAATTATTTTGTATTTTATTTTCCTTTGTCCCTTTCCAGGAGAATATACTTCTTTAACACACACACACAAATTAGTTCCAAATCTCAGTTCATCTCTCTCAAAGCATTAACTATAGTTATGCATTCATTAATTTTGGAGCTAAGATTTAAAATACACAGAGTTAATTTATGTTTATGCAAAGAATTTACAAGAAGGGGAAAAAATAAAAAAAAAAAACCTATTACTAAACTTTCCAACTTAAAAACATCCACACAAAAAAATCATTCATTTAGAAATAAACAAGTGATGCACACACATAAGTAAAATATATTTTTTTTCCAATGGGGCTGCAGATTGGTATTTTAAGACATTGAACATTGCAGACCTAGAACATTCCCCGGGAGCTGGTATCATTTATTAGTGTGCAGCATCGTACAGGAGATACCAATTGCTGCAGGTAATTTTGATGCTCAGTTTCCTCCCCAGAGGAGGGCACCTGAGCTCTGATGAAGCACACTTGTTCTAGGAATTTAATTTTGCTGAGAGCACCCAAGCCACACAAGTACTCAAGAGATCTTTTACATGCTGCATAATCATACAACATGGACGCTATGGTACGATTTGATATAAATTTCTGCATCATGAAAATCTACTGACTTGGGCCTGGGTCGAACAGACAACCTTAGGCATACAAAGCCAGTGCCAAACCAACTAGGCTACCCAGTCAGCAACATAAGCAAAATATCTCTCACATCAGTGTTTGCTTGAAATCTATAAAATTCAATGAACTACACTACAAAATTCTCCAAGGATTACAAATGTTACAGAGAAACAAATTATCTTAAAATATTTTAATAGCAGGGGGGGTACCCCTTGTCTGACGAACCAAGCCTTATTGTATATACAACTGTCAGTAGTGCACACAGGAATTCTTCAAGGGGGGTCTGGGGTCGAAAGTTCACCATTCTTGGATCATGCTCCTTTTGATTTTGTCGATTTTCGGGAACAACAAAACACAGTAAAAAACTAATTATTAAATAAATAATTAGCATTAATTAATAAAATTAATCATTAATAACAAATACTTGATTAAATTTTACGTACTATGTATTTAAAATTATAATAAATCAGAAAAAAAAATCAAGGACTTGGGGGGGGGTCTGAACCACCAGGATCCCTCCCCCCTTGTGTGCGCCACTGACAACTGTTCATACTGTACAACTGCCAAACTGTAATTAACATGTATTATGCACAGTAATACCTTGATTTACACAATTTTCGAACCTCGTCAATTCATCTTTTGTTACAAAAACAAATTAGTAATATGATCAAAGTTGTCGATCTTGCCAGGCAATTAAATTTAGAGTGATGACATTTAAGAACTGTTGGATTTCCACAATCAGTAGCTGACATTTGGTGAATTCATAGAAATACATGAGCAAAAGCAAGACATTGAAGAACCCCAAGAGTCTTTAGACCCAGTTCAATTCAAAGATTGATAGATGGTTGGGTATTTGACAGAAGACAGTTTAATTGAAGAAGAGTTAGAAGTTTTAGAAAATAGAAACTTCAATCGGGAGCAATTTTTTTTACAAAACAAGAAATAACAAAATTGTTAGCATGCTACAAGGAAATTTTGAGGGAGAGAAAAAACATTCGTTTTGTCAGTGGCCTACTTTGCTAGATTTTATGAAACTTTTTAAATCAAAATAACTTTGATTTGCAATTTCCTATTTATGTTATCCAAGTTTTTACCAAATATTTTTTTAATTATTTTCTTTTGTCTCCAGTCTCAAATAAAAATAATTTATATGTATTAATATGCGAAATTATACCCCGACTTACACGTTTATCACTCAGTCTCTTACCTATCGCGTAAAATCGGGGAATTATTGTAACTCTATTTTATTCAATATATTGTAAGCAGAAAGACAATAAATTTAAAATGTTCATCTCAGCATTTTAATTTGTAGTTTAATTTCATACAAATCTCTCCCTTTTTCTGCATATGGATTTTGCAATACATCATCATACTTAACAATTTTTGCACGTTCATGCAAAACCTTACCATCTTCACAAATGTTAACTTATCGAATTTTTGGTTATGTATAAATCAATTTACTACATCAGAAAAAATATTTTTATAAAGAGATATATAATTTTTAAAAGGACTTGATGTGAGTGGCACAAGTGGGAAAGATTTGGGAGTTCACCCTGTCTCCCTTTTTGGGGTAGACCAACAGTTTTTTTTAATTTTTAGTAAACAGATTATATTTTAGCACTTTTGTTTAAGTTAACTCAAAATATAAACCCTCCCATAAAGTATTCTGCCCAGGCCATTATTATTTTTTTTCACATTTATTCATGTTATATATACATCAATAAATATCTTTAAGAAACTAAATCAATAGAAAATTTGAAATAACACTCCATGTCATTTGGAAGAAGTCTAATGAAGCAATTATTATATCAATTAACTGAAGAAGATCATAATACAAATAGTAATTCAACACAAAAATTCTTAATTTAGCACAAAAATAGACAATAGATTTAATTGCACATTTCAGAAAAAGACAATATCAGCAAAACAAAATGTATACTTTAGGAACAGAAATAATACAGGCAGGCATATAATTTCAAGATAATCACATCAATGTGATTCTACAATATTAATCAAAAATTTAAAAATACTCATATGAAAATTTATAAGTAAAGAATAAGTTAAATGATTATTTAATAGTTAAATCCAACTGAGATTCAAAACAGTAAAAAGTATTTAATCTATCTCATGACTTAATATTCTATAAAACTTCTTTAAAAAACTATTTATATTAAGAGGCAGAAAACTAGAAGCAAGCATTATGCAAATATTCATGAAGAATTTACTATAGTGGTGTAAGCTCCAGTTATAAGATATACTATACAATTACAATAAAAAAAAAGTTACCTTTAAAACTTCTTCTGATTCTAATAAATCTTTGAGGCCTCCATCTTCCATCAACTGGGGACATGATAGAAGGTCAAACAAAAAGACAGTTTCTTCAGTAGTTGCAAACTGCAATAATGTCATAGGACCTGAAGGTCCTAGATTGACACCTTCTCCATCAAATGAAATTATTTTCTCATTAAGTGACATAATATATCTAATAACTGCAGTACATTCTTTTGCTTTTGTCACTATTTTCACTCTCTTTATCATCCTCATAATGGTAGTATCAAGTGGTTCTTTGTTCAAAGCTCCTGATGAATTGTACATCAAACGGTCTTTATAATCAATGGCTGAATTGTCTGCAACTGCCTTCATAATCTGATTTTTCAGTCTTTGCTGAAAAGATTGAGGCTTATCTTGATAGCGACTAATACCACTATTGGGAGACGAGTGAGCAGAGGTTGCACTCACTGCAACAGGTGGTTGGGGACTAACTATTTGTGGTTGTGGAGTTTGGATGGGTACAGAGGAAGAACTCAATGATGGTAGAGTTATTTTTCTTTCAACCACAGATACAACATTAGATTGGACATGAAATATTTGAGAGCTCATTTTTAGAAAGGCAAGGAGATCTTGGGGATTATTTACCATTTTGGACCACATATCTTTAGGAAACCATGCTGTCAGATGGGCGAACAGCTGACTTACAGGCAAAGGACCTCTGTGCTTCAAAACATTTTCAAAAAAATTTATCAATTGATTAGTAAGTTGAGGATCAAGTTGTTCCTCTTCAGGAACTTTCGTTATCATTAAAGTTGTATCATTACTTAAATTTTCCAAGACACTTTTCAGAACTACATAATCATCTTTTACAACAAAGACGTCAGAATACTTCATTAGAAACTCTTTAAATTCTTTACCATGTTGACCAGATATATGTCTCGTCTCGGGAGTGGCTTGAGATCTATGTCCGAGCAAGCTTTTAATGGGCACTTCTGCATTACCATATTGTTCTAATTTAGTCCTGAAATATTCGACAGCTTCATGTGCATAATCACGTTTATTTTTACCATTGCTATCATCGGTTTCAGGAGAATAACAAGTTACACTAACTTGATCATCGGTAATAGTAAACAAAGACGGATATTGAGATAAAAATTTGCGCAAGCCGGACTGACTTCCACCAGCTATTTGTCTCATTTCTTTTGTAAAACCTTTTGTTCCAAATTGGCATGATAAATCATGAAGGGTACGGGGTTGACCCTTGTCAATCAACCGATCTAAAAAGAACATAAGGGTCATATTTCTGATATGGTCATAGTCCTTGCTGTCCATGTTTAAATAATGAATCAACAGATAATCTAGACTTTGGCACAAAAAATTTTAGGCATACTGCGACAGCAGCTGGGAGGCCGCATTCATACTACATCACATTAAAACCCAGCCATCTTGAAATACTACAGAATATCAACATCACACATCATTTCATAGATTAATGTGAGAAAAGAGAGTCTTTAATACCCCAACAGAAAACTTAGAAACACTCCCGCTAGAGAGCAGACCACACGCATATAAGTTGATGGATTACTGGAGTAACTGCTTCACCCAGGGAAGCTCAAACTCCTTTCATGATTAACTGGGTGGTTACATGGGTTCGGCTTTTCTCTTAGCCCTTTGCTGCATAATTGTTACAATTAAGTGCGATCCACACGCATGACAATACCATCGATCTAATAGAGAACGCTACATACGTTTCTCATACATATCACGTGACAGTCATGTCGATAATAGCTTGCGATCATACTAACATTGTGGCTGAGTGGTAAAATCTTCATTTTATGAGAAGGGCAGGCAAGTGCCTCTGCTCGAGGGCCACATTATAGAAACTCTGGGATACCGGGATGTTCTTTTACTTTATCATGTATATCGTGAAGTTACGAAATAAGTTCAATAGTAATAAAAGCTGATCATTATATATGAGCCCACATAAAAACACAATACGGAAGACCAAACTTTTTTTAAAATAACTTCATTCATTAGCCAATTTTGTACTTCAAAAAAAATATATAAATTGTGCCATAGAAAACTCAATAAATATAAGTTAAATAAAATAATGGGAGTTTTATACAATTTATTTATTGTGCTAATTTCATATCTAGAGCTGCAGGCTAATTTAATTTTAGAATCAATTTCTTGAGATGAGAAAAATGTACTCTATAATATTTTTCTACATTTTTTATATCAGGAGTGAGATTGCTTGTTGAAATTTTCATTACAACATGCAGGTTAATGTCAGCCAACTTGCATCTATATTTAGTTTTGTTTATCTTCATGCAAGAAAACCTGCTCATAAATATATGTTGACTAAAATTTAGAGAACATTTTCTATGTGCTGGATTTTCTGAGAGTTTGGCGGGCTTCAAGAAAACTCTTTGAAGGATAAAGGTTGAAGTCATTAAAAAAAACCAATATAACACTTAAGGCTCGCATTCAAACCAAAGCGCTCACGCATCGCGATCAATGTAGAAAAGAACGTTGCATGGGCTTTCGCCGGCAGGGACGACTGTAAATTTGTCGCCTCGTTATTTTAATTATTAGTCAAGAAAACTAGTGAAAGTAAAAAAAAGCAGTTTTAAATTTTTTTTTATTGATTAAAAATGTACTTTTCGTGTTTTTTTCATTACAAAATCTTTTATACAACTGTCAACATCAATTTGTATGCCATGTCCAATTGCCAGAATAGTTAAATTTATTAGCCTTAAGGAGGACATAGTCGATCTGATATAATTTTTGATTAATTTTAGCTTAGAGAACTTCTCTCGCAACTGGCATTACTGATGGCAGATGTTAAAAAAGTTTTCATCATTATGACAATGTTTAGTAAGCCATCTTCAAGTTTGGACTCAATAATATATTTTAATAAACCCTGACAGCCGGACCTGTTCAGTTCAGTTCAGTACAGTGATATCACTGTATTAGTGGCGACTTGGTCAACGCCTTATGCTCCGATAAAATTTTTATTAGTTTTTAACATTAGTAGTAACGTACAGCTCGTGATTGCACTGTCCATCAGTAATTTGAATTATCGCGTTGTGCTTCAACTGAGATTGATGGAAGTAGAGTATAGAGTAACTGGAATTTTAGAATCTATTAGATGATGTCAGAAATTTTTCAATTTTTTGAACATGCTCTATTGTTTTACATTTCGCTATTGAGGAATAAGACCATTCTCCGTGGTTGGAGATAATTTTTTTTAAAATTTCACGCTGCGATTTGTATTTGATACAGTTTAATATAAAATGTTCACTAGTTTCTGGTACTTTACAATCTGCACACAAAGGAGAATCTGTTTGTTTAAAAAGGAAATATATATAATTTAATGGTAATTTTTTAGCTCGCAACTTATTGATTATAACTTCTGTATTTCTATTTTTTGCTGCCTATCTGTCCCATTTTTCAAGATGAGAAATATAAAAATAATTTTTATGTCTTTTGCTCTTTTTCCATGTTTCTTCACATTTATTTTTGTGTTGCTTTTTTAAATGTGTATGTAGATCATCCCAATTTATCCAAGAAATAATATTCCACGGCTCTGGAGAGGCTTTAGCTAATTTATCAACTTCTTCATTAATCCCTATTCCTTTGTGAGCTGGTACCCAAATGAATGTAAGTGATTGAGCTATTTGGAGGCACTGATGTAAAGTTGAACCAAAATTTAATATTATCGTATTGGATTTTCTGTTAATATTTTGGATGCTTTTTAGGACTGATAAGTTGTCCGTCAAGATGATATAGTTTTCTGTTTCAGAAACCCAATTTTTTAACGCAGTCCATATGGCTATAGCTTCAGCTGTGAATATTGAAATCATTTCTTTTAGTATGAAATTTTGTCGAACTTTTTTCTTAGGAATCAAAATTGATACTGATGTTTGATTAGTATTTTTTGAACCATCGGTTGCTTTTATGATATTGTTATTAAAGTTTGACTGAATGTAATCATTAAACATATTTTGTACTATGTCATCTGGAAGATCCTTGTTTTGAAATGGTAGTTCATGAGTATAGATGTGCCGCGTTGCGTGGTTAGACATTCTTCACTACAACACGGTTGAATGAAATAACAATAAATTTTTATTAACTTTAAAGATAAAAGATTAAATGAGTAATTAAGAGGTAAGCTTCCAAAAACTACAACACATGGTAAAACCAGGCACGCTACAAGAATAACAGATCAATTCAGTTCAGTTTTGGAGTCGTTTTGTTGAGCTGTAAGGTCGCTGCCTACTCCCCTTCCAGTGTCAACGATACCTAGTTGGAAGATGAACTTTGCGACCAGAACGTGTAGATGGCTGGGTAGGCGTTGAAGCTGTTGGATCATGTTCCACTATAGCAGGTGTTGCATTAGGTTCCACAGTAGCAGGTGTTTCATTCTTGGTTTGAGGTAGTTGCAAGTCCTCAGTGTTAAGAAAAAAGGCAGGTTTGCATCTATCAATAGATACAGATACCCGTTTACCATTGATGTCAAGGAAAAACACCTTATCCTTCCTTTGTAAGACTTTGAAAGGGCCATCATAGGGTTGTTGAAGTGGACGACGTAACATGTCTCGACGAAGAAAAACATGTGTTGCTTCCAACAGTCCTGGATGGATAAAAACTGGACGTTTGCCATGGTTTAGGGTGAACTGATTGCATGTGAGACTTGAGTTTCGAAACAAAATTCACAACATCATCATCTGGCTTGGAAGAGTCAAACATCTCCCCTGGCAGTCGAATAGTGGTCCCAAAAACTAATTCAGCTGGGGTACACAGAATATCTTCTTTAAGAGAAGCTCGTAGACCAAGTAAGATAATAGAGAGTACTTCTGTCCAACGCTCAGTAGCATGGCACTTGATTGCACTTTTCAATGGGTGGTGCAATTCTTCGATCATCCCATTAGCTTGAGGGTGGTATCCAGTTGTACGACACTTTTGAACACCAAGTAGTTTGCTAAGAGCTTTGAAGAGCGAGGACTCAAACTGCCTGCCCCTGTCGGTTGTGAGAATTGCAGGAGTTCCAAAGCGAGACACCCAAGAGGAAAAGAAAGCATCAGCCACAGTCTCAGCAGTTATGTATTTGAGAGGTTGGGCCTCCGGCCATTTCGAAAAACGGTCAATCATTGCCAGGCAATAGGTGTAGCCATTTGATGGAGGTAGAGGTCCAATGAGATCCAGATGAACATGATCACAACGTTTGGAAGGTTCTTGAAATGATGAAAGAGGTGATCTAGTATGACGATGAATTTTGGATTTTTGGCAAGCTAGGCAGTGTCTTGCCAACTTAGCTACATCTGATGAGATTGATGGCCAAACAAAACGCTTCTTCATCAAATGTACTGATCGACGTATGCCAGGATGGGATAAATTATGCATAGCAGAGAAAACATCTTGGCGATGCTGTTTTGGGATGTAGGGTCTGGCTGTGCCCGTTGATAGATCACACATAATTTCAGTAGACGAATTTGGAAAAGTTACCTTTTTGAGTTCCAAGGAAGTTCCAGATGCTATTAGGGTGTGAAGCTCCTGATCAGTCTGTTGTGTCTCAGCAATACAGTCATAGTCAATTTGACATGGGAAGGTGATTGCAGAAACACGAGAGAGAACATCAGCAGCAATATTGTCAGATCCTGGAATGTGTACAATATTTGTGGTGAACTGAGAGATGAAATCCAGCTGACGGATCTGCCGTGGAGAACACTTGTCACTTTTTTGCCTAAAAGCATAAGTGAGGGGCTTGTTGTCAGTAAACACTGTGAAATCTCTAGCTTCCAGCATATACCGAAAGTGTCGGATAGCCGAGTAGATAGCAAGGAGTTCACGGTCGTAGGCACTGTAAGACTTTTCAGATGAAGTAAGTTTTCTGGAAAAGAAAGCCAATGGCTGTAGCTCAGAGTCCACAACTTGGTGAAGTGCACCTCCTATGGCATAATCAGAGGCGTCCACATGAAGAGCAAGCGGGGCAGAAGGTGAAGGACGAGCAAGAAGTGCAGCATCAGCAAGAGCTTGTTTACACCTCTGAAATGCTGTAATTGCCTCAGAAGACCAGTTTAAAGGCTTTGAGTCCTTCTTACCTTTAGAACCTTTTAAAAATTCACTTAAAAGATACTGTTGTTCAGCTGCTTTGGGCAAGAAACGTCTATAAAAATTTAACAGTCCTAAAAATTTTCTCAGAGAGCCAACAGTCTCTGGTTGTTTGTAATCAAGAACTGCTTGAACTTTGTCAGGCAATGGCTTAATGCCATCAGGAGTGATAAGGTGGCCAAGGAAAATGAGTTCAGTCACACCAAATACACATTTAGAGATATTTAGTTTTAAACCATATGAGCTCAGTCTTTGGAATATAGTTCTTAAGTGAGAACGATGCTCCTCAGCATTTTCTGAGTAACACAAAATATCATCCAAGTAGACAAAACAAAAGGAAGTCCTCTTAGTACTTCATGCATGAATCGCATAAAGGTTTGTGGTGCATTCACAAGGCCAAAACACAAATGGGTATATTCGTAAAGACCCCATGAAGTTGTTACAGCTGTCTTAGGAATATCACACTCAGCTATAGGGATTTCGTGGAATGCCTTAAAAATGTCTATTTTGGAAAATATCCTCTTGCCATGTAGTGCATGAGCAAAGTCATTCAAATAAGGCATGGGGTAGCTGTCGAACTCAGTAACAGAATTCAGCTGCCTGTAATCCCCAACAGGTCTAACTGTAGAGTCAGATTTGGGCACAACATGAAGAGGAGAACTCCAGGGACTTTTGGAAGGTCTAATAATGCCTTGAGCAAGAAGAAATTCAAATTCTACCTTCACTGCATCATACAGTTTAGGTGTAGCCTTCTAGGCCTGGCAGTGACTGGTGAGCCAGTAGTAATAATATGGTGGACTGTGCCATGTGATGCTGATTTGGAAATTAAAGAAGGGTTGCTGAGGTCTGGATATTCCGATAAGATGTTTTTAAAACTAATGTTTGCATCTACAGTGAGGATTGAGGGCTGTACAATATTTGAAAAAACACAAGGAGTGAAAAGAGAAGTTTCCACATCCACCAACCTTTTTTTCTTAATGTCAATTAAAAGGTTGAAGTGCTTTAGAAAATCAGCACCAATTATAGGAGATGATACATCAGCAATTATGAAAGTCCAGATAAAAGGTCGCCTCAGACCCAGGTTCAGTTCTTTACGGACCATACCATAGGCTGGAATTTTAGTATTATTAGCAGCAAATAAGGAGAAGTTAGACTGAGGTGATTTATTCATAGTTGGAGAAGGTGGGATGACACAGATTTCATTTCCAGAGTCTATGAGGAATTTCTGGCCAGACTTGCGGTCTAATAAAAATAACCGGCTGGTATGTTGCGAGGGCTCTGCCATTCCAGCTATGACAGAGCTTACTCGTTTTTTGCACAAATGCACAAGGTGAAATACACTTGCTGGCCTGCTCTTTATAACGACGATGATAGTAGCAGATGCCACTTCCTCTATTGACACTCCTAGAGCGTGAATGTGATCTCCGGCGGTCAGAACTATATCGTTGGTGGCGAGAGGAATTGCGCTCTCTTGTCAGTTCAGCAACTTGTAGAGACAGCTCTTGGATCTGCCTGGAGAGAGAGTCCATGGTTGGCTGAGCACTGCATGAAGATGACTGGGATGGTGGAGGAACAGTTGTGGCAGCACAGATAGTCGAGGACGCACCAACAACCTCAGAAACTTTATCAGCGAAGATAGCCAGTTTATCCAAAGGCTCTGAGGATGCAGACAAAACAGTCTGGATATGTGGTGGCATTCTTCGAAGCCACAAACTTTGCAGAAAGTCATCCTGGAATTGGCCATTAGACAGCTCTTTCATTTTTCGCAACAGGTGGCTGGGCTTCTCATCTCCTAGCTGAAGGTCAGTAAGCAGTTTCTTAATTTTTTGAGTCTCCGAGTCGCTAAATTGGGTGATGAGCCACTGCGAGAGAGTGTGATATTTGTCACTGTTCGGAGGGCTTAACACAATGTCCGACACGTAGGAGAGAGTTTCAGCATCCAGGTTCGCAACCAAAACAGAATACTTAGTATCATCACTGGAGATACCACTGAATGTGAATGCATGGTCGCATTGCGCAATCCATAGACGAACGTTCGATTTCCAAAACGGCGGCAGCCGCAACGCAATACGAGCGACTTCAACGGTTTCACTAGTCATATTGTTGAATAAGCAGGAAGCGAAACGAATCTCCGAGCAGATGCTTCAAGTGGCCTTGAGGAGAAGGAGAAAAAAAATCTTTCGCTACGTACTGAACAACCGTAGTAGAAGTATTTGTATTGCATTCGCCAGTAGAACAGAATAGCTTACGTGTTTTTAAGTCCAAAGGGGTCACCACTACCGCGTTGCGTGGTTAGACATTCTTCACTACAACACGGTTGAATGAAATAACAATAAATTTTTATTAACTTTAAAGATAAAAGATTAAATGAGCAATTCAGAGGTAAGCTTCCAAAAACTACAACACATGGTAAAACCAGGCACGCTACAAGAATAACAGATCAATTCAGTTCAGTTTTGGAGTCGTTTTGTTGAGCTGTAAGGTCGTTGCTGATGTTTATTTTGCGATTTTCGTAGATTGGAGGAGGAGGGATCCATTCAAGAATATCTACTTTAGAGATACACAATTCTTGGAGCAGGTTGATCGTCTTTTGAAAAATAAATCTTTGGCAAAGGAAATTATGGCGAGTATTAATACTTCCATTCATAGACTCTGCTCTTAATAAATCTAACGGGGTATTTCTTGGGAAACCTAGGGCTAAATGTAAGTTAGCATTGTAAATCGATACTAGATTCTGTCTGTTGCTATTGCTAGAAAAGGAAAAAGTTGACTTCCATAGTCAAAGATAGAACGAATTGTGGCATTAATAATATTTAAAAGATGATCAGATCTTGTTCCTATTTTCGGAGAAGATAAGGCTTTAATGGCATTTAAATATTTGA
Organism: Trichonephila clavipes; assembly: GCA_019973935.1. NCBI lineage: Eukaryota > Metazoa > Arthropoda > Arachnida > Araneae > Nephilidae > Trichonephila > Trichonephila clavipes. The sequence goes on from BMAU01017824.1 coordinate 642,450, forward strand.
ATCATTTCTGACGTAGGTAATTAATATGATTTTTTCAGGTCATATTGGGGTCGAAGATGATACCCAGGATTTTTTCAGACTCTTCACTCCGGGAATAGGTTTGTCGCATATTTTAAGTAATGGAGGTATTGTGCTTCTTTTTCTGGAAAAGTTGATTAGACTGCTTTTTTCTGGAGGGGTGGACAATTTCCATTTTTTACACCAGACTGAAATTTTATTTAAAGATTCTTGCATTTCGCCTATTGTTTTATTCCAATTTGCACCACTATTGTAAAAAAATATGTCGTCTGCATAAACCAGAAGATGGCTGTTGCGTTGAATTTCAAAAATATCTGACATATAAATCATAAAAAGGAAAGGACTTAAGATACAACCCTGGGGTACACCATAATTGTTTGTAACGATTTTTGAAAAAATGTTCCTCCATTTGATTTGAATTGTTCTCTAATGTAAGAAGTTTTGAATCCATCGTAGTAATCTACCAAAGTATCCAATTTTGTTTAATTTAGAAATAAGGCCATTTGGCCACACTGAGTCATATGCTGCTTTAATATCCAACGCTACCAAAATAATATATTCTTTGTGTTCTCTAGCCAGTATAATGCCATGTTGTAATTGAAGTAATGTATTAATGCTGCTTCTGTGAGGGTAAAAACCGTGATGATTAACATGAAAAATTTTGTTTTGAAAACTGAAATCAAGCATTCTATGTAGAATCATTCTTTCTAATAATTTGGCAATTACTGAAGTAAGAGATATAGAACGGTATGATAAAACTTCCTTGGTATTTTTGTTAGGTTTTATGAAATGTAGGATAATTGCTTGAGTCCAGTCTTTTGGAATTTGACTTGAAGACCAACTGTCATTAAATGATTTCAGAAGGAGATTTATTGCTTTGATGGGGAGAGTGTTTATTGATTGGAGAAAATTTTTATTATACCCAGGACTGCTGTTCTTTTGATGAGATATTGCTATTTCTAATTCTTTTAAAGAAAAAAGTTTATTAATATCCTGGCTATTGTCCAGAATAGAAATATTTGGAATACTATCGTTAATTTGTTTTGCGTAATATTGTAAAAAACAGTTTGTTTGGGATTGTTCGTTTGTTAATATGTTTCCGTTATTTTCAATAATATTAAATTAAGAATAGTTAGGATTTTTTCTATTTTTGATTAATCAGATTATTTTAAAAAGAACTTTAGGAGAAGAGATTTTTTCACATGTCTTGTGCCAAAAATTTTCTTTACAGACTTTGATTGTTCGCTTAAGTTTTGCGCTTACTTCTTTATATTTTATCCAGTCTTTTTCTTTAAAGTTTTTCCTTGCTTTATTAAGGAGTTTTCTTTTTTTTTTGCTCTTAAATGCCCGCATGCTGCTGTCCACCATGGAGCTCTTGAACTGATCTGTTTTTTTCCTGATTCTTGAGATAAGATTTGAGCTTTTTTAATTTCTTTTATAATATCTATATTTATGTTTTCATTTAAATTTAAATTTTGTTGAATAATATTGATAAATTCAATCCAATTTGTTTTTTGTTTAAAATTATTAGTTGATGAGCTGTTTGTTCTTTTGTAATTAATAATTATAGGGAAGTGGTCACACTTCCATAATTATCGGTATTTGTGGACCAGGATAAATCATAATTTAAATCTATAGAAGCTAAAGAAAGATCTATAGAAGTAAAAATTCCCGATCAATGGAGTAAGTTGGACTTTTATCTCGTTTAATAATATTAAGTCATTTTCAATAATCCAGTAAAAATTCTTTTTTCCAGAAGCACTGGAATTTTGATCCCCATATCTCATGAGATGCGTTGAAATCTCCCAATATCAAACTGTGATTATCAATATATGATGCTATTTTAGATAAATTGATGTCTTTAAAGTTACCTGGTGTGATGTATATATTAAAAATTGTGATAGGAACTAAATCTATCTTAACTCTGACTATTGAAATTTCTAAGTCTTAACTAATTTCTGAGAATATATTTTTTTTTTATTGCGCTAATATCTTTACTTAAAACTATCATTAACCCTCCTCCTCTTTTGTTTTCCCTATCAATTCTGAATATATTCTTATTGGGAATTGTGAAAATATCATTTGGATGTAACCAAGTTTCTCGAATTATTAAAATACTTGCTTTTTGAAAAATTGGCACGAAAAGAAAATCTGACCTCTTGTTTTTAATTCCACGTGCATTCCATTAGATTATTTTCATGATTTAAAACAAAAAAAAAAAGGTGCGATACTACGAATTAGTTTAATTATTCAAAAAAGAAAGTAGATTAATATTGAGTTTTTAGCGAGAATATAAAAAAACTTGATTATTTATTTAAGTTCCTTTATTTTTTCTACTACACTTTCTAATGTATTTCCTCTCTGTTCTGATATTTTCTTGAATCTTTTTGCTTTTTCATTCTGTTTTCTATTTATTAGACAATCATCTTCTTTTGGAATTGTTATATTGGATGCAACTTTTTTTAGGGTGGATTCCACGGTCTTCATTAAGGAAGAAAAGCTCAAATTTATTTGTGCTACAATTGTATTCAGTTGTGTCGTGAAGCGTTGTACTATTTGTTCTAATTTCTTTTGAAATATGTAATTGTTTTCTTCAAATTTCAACTCTAATTTCTCAAACTTTTTTCAAGAATTTTATCTTCTCTGTTTGATTATTATAGGTTTTGGCCGAGTATGATGTTTTATTTTCCCTTTGGAATTTCTCAACTGCTTCATTTCTCGAGATTTGTTGCTGTACTTTAATTTTTAAGATTTCAACTTCCTCTTGATATCTTTTGCAATCTTTATCGTTCGTTTCATGCCCCTCTCCACAAGAGCTACATTTTTTTTTATTTCTTTGCAATCGTTTTCAGAGTGGTTTAGTGAGCAAATTCGGTATTTTATTGAGCTTCTACAAAATTTTTGAATGTGTCCAAATTTCCAACAGTTTGTGCATTGCCTAGGATTTTCATAGGAGAGAGTAGTTTTAATCATTTCAAATTCTATTGGAACTCTTTCGGGAATACTGCATCCAATTTGGGTAACTTTAACTGTTTTGATAGGTTTAAATGCATATTCTGTTTTTTTGGTAAAACGTTGGATATAAAAAATTGCATAATTGTAATGTTCTTAATTCCCGTTTTTTGTCGTCTATTGTATATTCTGTGTCTATTCCTTGTAATATATAACTACTGGTTAGGCCAGTAAAGGACAATCTTGTACTTATTTTTACACCATTAATTTCTTTAATTTTTAAAGCTTCTTTGGCGGTCTCGCAATTATTTGTTTTAAAGATGATCTCACCGTTTCTTGTTTTGCTTATACTTAGAATACTTTTTTTTAATTGTGAACGCTTTCATTATGCTTTCTTTTAGTTTATTAAGTGGATTACCATTCTGAAAATTATTTTCTGATTTTAAGAAAATTGTAATATTTGGACTCGTATTTAAATTTTGTCTTTCCGCAAACTTGGTCAATAATTCTATATCTTTTAGATTACACCTATATTTATTGATTGAAAAATTTGAGTTTCCATTTTCTACCTCCATATTATTATTTGGGTGAGGGTAGTCACCCATTTTGTCTTCCCTACTCCAACAATCAAAATTGTATAAATACACTATCTTGTGTAAATACTTAAATTAAAAGCTCTTATCCGAAGATAGAATAAAAGTTATATGAACTAAATTTCAATACAAAATAAAAATTTAAAACGATATCATCCACTCGAATCCGCTTGAAAAGTCAAAATTATTCAATATTATTAGCACACTCTCACTCAACAGCCGGACCTAATGAGTTCTTTTCAACAGTCTGGGTTGTTTGTAGTTACAGAAGCTTGTAGACGTACGAGCTCAAGTTGGACTTGTTCTTTATTAATGACTTGAGGAGCTTGATCTAAGTTCGTCTATACTTAATATCACTTCAGGTCTTAAAAAAGTATATCTTTGCGCTAGATTTTGCAACTGTTGGAATTTTTCTCGAATTTCAGCAGTTACTTTGTCTATTGAATAAAACATTGTTTGCCTCAATTTATCTTCGTACGATAAGTGAACATCTTTACTTCCGTCGCCTAATATAAGTTTCCTCCAGATTCGTCTTGGGGGTTCAAAAAAAATTCAAGCTCTTCACATAAACATTAAGTATATATTAAAGCATCATCCATGAATTCTTCTCGTTTTGCTTCTAATACGGTCTGTAAAGCAGAAGCCTAAGTAACATAAAAACAAATGCGATTGCATAGATTGCAATCTTCTGGCATCTGTGCGTGTATTAAAGATTTCACTCCTTTCTCTCCGTCAGTTTCTTCGCACGGGCGCAATTTGGAGTATTTTTGGAATTTAAATATCACGATTTTTGCCGCCGCTCCTAAAATCTGTACCCTCCTCGCTACGCCACTGTTTCATATGTTTCAAGCAACTTCTTATTTACTGTATAGGTGGAAACATTGAATTTCTATCATGTAACTGAGATTAAAAAAAAAGCATTTCTTTTTTGTGAAAGCAATCAAATAAAAACACAAATTAAGTTCATTTTTATAACATGCATCATTACACTGCTAATGATGCATGTTTCTATTGGATATAGATACATAATTAACTCTTTCATGCGCTGAATTTTTGACAAAAGTAATACATTAGAGGGAAATAATTACAAACATTTTAGATAAACTTCACAAAACTATTATATTAATTATTGAACAAAAGCTGGTACATGTTAATGATTGAACACTTTTCAAATAAAGAGTGTCCAAAGTCTTAAAAAAAATAGGAGGTACATATTTAGTACCACCACGCTTCAAGCAGCATGATAGTTCTGGAAATAATTTTTCTTCCCCAGGAACCATGGAACAACTTTGCAGATATAACACATTCATTTTGTACGAACTTGGATTGCTTTGAACTTGGGAAAATAAATAAATGCACTTCTTCATATCTTATAATGTTATTCATCCTATAAATTTAAACATTTTCAGCTTTTCCTATTCTAGTTTTGTAAGCTTAATTTTAGTTTAGTCCTAATTTACCAAATATTAGTTTTAATTTTAAATATTCTATTCTATATATAATTTTGTTTTACCTAGTTTTTATTTAGGCAACATATATGATAAATGTAATAGTTGTATTTATTTTTTCTTCAACTTGAGCTATATATAGTTCATTCAGGACATTTGTGTGTTTTTGTTTGTACTATTATTCAATAAATATTATTATTGTTTAAAAAATGTAACTTACACACAGCAAATCTATCTGGAGCAATAAACGTTTCCATTATTGTGAAATAATAAGCTGAATGCATTTTGTATTTGTAAAGAAGATGGCTTTCAATAAAGTGGTGGTACATTTTTTGGACTCTCCTATTTTCAAACTAGCAATGCACATGCGAGGTACTAATTATTGTAATATGGACTTATTAAGTTACATAATATATGTATTTACCTGATTTGTATCAAATATCACAAAAATTACTTTCATTTACACTCTTTTCTTCTTTTTTACTCTATGTTACATTTATTTCATGTTAAAATTGTACTATTCACAAGCAATGCCGCCCCTTACGTTATAATGGCGATTCAATGAGAACTTGGCGAAATCTTGGCGGTAGAGCCAAGTTGGCATCATTTTGGTGGCCAACTTGGCGACTTTGGTGACCATTTTGGCGTCATTGGCGACCATGTTGGCGAGTTCTTAGTCAATTACAACTGGGCAAAAAAGAAAAATGATATCAAATAAAAGCAGGAAAACTAAATAAAAAAAATATCTATCTTTAGTAAATGTTGAAGTATTTACAAATACTATATTTTCAAAGCTACAAAACTCATGCATTTTTAATTATTCGTCGAAAATTCTTGTGAAGCATCTGATAGTCTCTCTTGACACATAGGGTTAAGAAACACTGGTCTAGATACATGCTCAAAAATTATGTGATTATAAAAACTACAAAACTGAAGTAATAGCAAAAGCTCTAATACAATGCCAAATATTTTCATGAAATCTGAAATACTCTTTATTTATTGAACATTTTATCATTATTGAATATATTAAAATATGTAAATTAACCTTAGAACATATATGCAGTTTTTTTTTAATAGTTGTTTCTAATGCTAAGGTGATTTTGGTATTCTGTGTTACAAAAAGGAATTCTTATTGGGAAATTTTGTTTTTAAAAAGTACTTCGATTTTTTTTATTCTGCTCTATTACAGATTTCTACTCAAGTATAAGAGAAAATATTAAAAATATTTTTTTATAATACAATTGTGCCATAACATACTGAAGAGGATAGAACTCGGTACCTTCTGATCTGTAAGTACTGATGGGGGGCCGCCTTTCCATAAGGATTACAACAGTAATTTGTATACAGACCCTGTTGTTGTTTACAAGCCGAGGAATTTCTGGGAGTGCCTCTCACCCCACCGAAAAAGGGTGACGCATTTCCCACGCCTGGAAGAAGGCAATGTACCCATAAATACATCATGGTATGGGATGTTTTTTGGGAATTTCCCGCGTTTTGGGTGAGTTATGGACCGCGGGAAGATATCCCTCCGCTGACTTCAGACCAATCAGAAAAGCTGATTGTGTTTCGAGAAAGAGTCCTCTCCAGAATACATAGGTAAACCGCCGCGAAATATAAGCGCTTGCACGACGAATTTAGTCACTCTCTGACACAAATTTTATCACCGATTTTGGTCTGACGACCCTTTGACAAATTGCCGAGGTTGGAGACTCCCGAGATGGCACACCATGTTCTCTCTCTCTCTCAGATCCTAATTCAGTTAAGTGATAATGTATATCTTTAGTAATTAACGTAATTTAAATGTTTTGTAAATAAATTAAGTGTAATTTAAAGAAGGCTTTTTAATTTAGTGTCCGTTTTATTTGTCTTTAAAAGATCTAATGTTTAATTGTAAACTATAGTGTGACGCCAAATGTTAATTTAGAACCTGGGTACTAAAGAACGGATAATAAGAATAAATTAAATTAACTTAAGTTATTCGGGCGTTGCATTATATTGGTGCAGTGACCAGGATTTAAAATTTTTTTTCTTTGTAGCATAATAATGGTGCCAGTTGACCAGAATCTTAAAATTTTTTGGTCGTTAGAAATTTTTTTTTACATCCTTTGAGTTAGAATTTTTTTTTACAATTTTTTTTTTTTTGTAAACGTTTCTTGATGGATCATCAGGACAAATTTTCATCTCGTGTGCTACTGTGTATTTTATGTATTGCTTGAATTTGATACTGTGAATTTTTTTTCTTGCAGTTTTGTCAGAGAGTCCGGGGTGCAACGATGACGCAGGTACTTGTGCTCTTTAATTTTTTTTTCTCTTTCAATATTGATGTGAATTTTTTTTTTCTCTATGCATGTATTTACGCGAGAGACGATTAGTTAAAAGTTTCATTTAAATTTAAGAGCTCGTGCAGGTAATTCGGCTCGTTAATACAATTCAGCGCTAAAATATTTGAGGGAGACTTAATTTTTTTTTTACAATTTTACGCCTCGTCATTTCGAGAGCACGCATTGAATGATACCTGTCTCATAGTTGCACCTTGTTTCATGCTATGTTTTATGTTTTTTTTAGTTATATCAAATTTTGTACTCATTTATTTAATGATTTCCTGTTATTTAATGAATTCCAGTTAAATTTTTTTTTATGCACTTGTTTTATGTCATGTTTGATGTTTTAGCGAGATAAAATTTTGTACTTAGTTTTTTTTTTAATGAATTCTAGCTCAAATTTTTTTTTATGCAGTTTGTTTCATGTTTTGATGTGATGCTTAAAGGACATAATGTTGTTTGTGGTTAATATCAATTTTAACTCTAGATAAAATATTTTCATGCTGTGTGTTTTGTGCAATATATTAAATAAATTTGTGTAATGCAAGTGTTATTCAATGATAATGATGTACGTACGTCAATTTTTTAATTTTAGTAATTTTAAGCTTTAATTTATGTTTGTGACAAAGGTCAAATTTTGGGGTCTCTGGACACCTGTCATGAAATTTGAATGTTGTTATGATACATATTTTAAATTTTTTTTCCCTATTACATAATTTGTTTTGTGATTATTATCTAGAATTTCAATAATTTTTTCATATAAAAGGTTCCTTTATTGAATTGTTTCGTTTATGCTGAATTGATTGTTTATAACTGTACTTTCTGGTTAAATTTTTATTTTGCATAGAAGATTAATTTTTTTTAGCAGCATTTTGCTAGAATCAATTTTATTGCTAAATTGTGTTGGTGTATTAATTTTAAGTGGTTGTGTATTACTAAATGATGATAACATTGGAATTTATGCTTGTTAAGATATGGATAGAGATAGTTGTTTGAATATTTTCTATAAGATATTGGGTTGAAACTTTAATATTTTTTTTTCCCGCGCATGTTGTTTGTTTTTATGTGAGATGATTGCTAACTTTGACTAAAATTTTTTTTTGTGTTGCCGTTAGATGTTTTAATGCTCTTCTAATTTCTGCGTTGTTGTTGTTTTGCTATAGATTTGGAATTTTTTTGTTGTGGTTTATTCAGGGGTTTAGATTAATTGTGGTTGTTAAATTAATGTGCAGTCAATCATTGTGTCTCGCTTGTGCTAAACTGTACTAGGAATTGAAGGTTTTGTTTGTCGAGATAGTATTTCTGTTGGTTTAGATTAATTATGGTTGTTAAATGAATTTGCAGTCAATAAGTGTGTCTCGGTTGTGCGCTAAACTACTAAGAATTTTGATGTTTTGGTCGGTCGATATTGTATTTTTTTTCTCGTTGGGGCTAGGCTTACATGTGTTGATTTATGTCAGTGCGGGTAGATTATTTCACTGAGTGTTGACGTTGATTCAATTTTTTTTTGTTCTGGATTTTAGTACGTAGTTCTGCTTGTTATTTGGTAAAAGTTTTTTTTGTTGTTGGTCAGCTAATGGTGTTAAAAATGTTTCGTCCATTCGTTTCGAAAACGTGGGGAGAGCGCACCCCTTTTCGTCGTATCCCCCCCTGCACGCCATCCGGTATAGGACAGGACACTGTTGATTGGAATTTCTGTTTATTGGTTACTCCTTTTCGCAGGGACACCTCCCCGCGGGCAGCATAATTCAGGGGTGGAATTTTTGGATGTCGGATTCTTGCCGCCTTAGGAGGGGTCTTCCCCTCGCCCCCCACTGCTGTCGCGACAGAGATTCAGCAAAATTTTTCCGATGGGTTTTCGTTCCCCACCCCTTGTTTCCTGTTTTTACGTTACAGTGCTGTTGCTATGAGAATTTGGAAATGTTGGAATGGGATTGGGTGTGAATTTTTTTTGTTGTTGTTTCACTACTTGTAAGGAGTTACATAAGTTTGAGTTAAGAGATTTCGTGGAATATTTGAGACAGTTATTTGAAGGAGATCGATAAAGTCTGCACTGATGAATTTGTTGAATGGTTGGGAAGGTTTTTTTTTTTTGGAGATAGTTGAGTTTGTGTTCAAGGTGTACGTTTATTCGATGGTTGTTTTTTATGGAAATGGATAATTGAATTGAAGGGAAAGTCATGGTTTATTTGAGAAAATTGTTTGATGTACAGAAGGATATTTTGAGTTACGGATTTTGGGCAAAGGGAATATTGAGTTGATATAATTATACGGTATAATTGAGAAAGTTGTTTTGATGTAGATAGGATAATTTGAGTTAATGATTTGGTACAGTTCCGAGTAAATAGTTGATGAACATGGATAAGTTGAATTAATGGTTGTGTGGTATATTTAGGAATGTTTTGAGATGCATTTAGGAAAGTTCGAGTGGAGGATTATGCGAGATTTTTGTGAATAAGTAGATGAGCTGAGATGGGTTTTGGTTATTGATATTGTGGAGAAGTCGATTAATTATCTGAAAGTTGAAGATATATAAGTCTAGTTAAGTGTTATTGAGTATGTGAGATGTTGTGTAAATAAGTTGATGAGCATAGATGGTTTTAGTTCATGGTATTGTGGAGAAGTCGATTAATTATTTGAAAGTTGAAGATAAGTCTAGTTAGTGTTATTGGGTATGTGAGATTTTGTGTACATAAGCTGAGGAGCATAGATGGTTTTAGTTAATGGTATTGTGGAGCAGTCAATTGATTATTCGGTAGTTGCAGATGAGTTTAGTTAGTGTTGTTGAGGCATAAGATGTGAACGATCTGAGGTAAAGGCAATTTTGGATTATCGAGGAATCATTTTAAGGTTACTGAGAATTTTAGGTTGTTGTTATAGAATTGTACTTGAGTTATTAATTAGAGGATTTTCGATGAATTGAGTTAGCGGTATTGTTGTAAATCGAGGATCTTGTGTTTTTTTTTTTTCGTGTTTGTATATTTGTTGCGCGTATAGTGAAACAATTTTAGTTTTTTTTTTTATATTATTTGGACTTGTGGATACATTGTATTACGAGGATTGTTAAAAAGTTATGTTGATTAGTTAAGCGATATTTTTTTATATTGGAAACTGTTTAATTCTGTGTAACACTTGCAATAATTTTCTTTTAGTTAAATTACTTTACTCTGTATGTATCGCCTCATATGACTTGGGTTGCATATCAATTTTATGTTTTAAATTTTTTTTCTGAAATTTTCAACTGCACTTGTGATTTCTGGAATTCATTTCTCAAATGGAAATTCAAATGTATTGAATGTGGAAGAAATTTTTTTTTCTCTTTAAAGTTTCTTTTAAGCAATATTAATCGTTATAGTTATTTTTTTTTACAATTGGATTTGCAAAATTATTTTTTATCTTAAATTCATTCTATCTCTTGTGCTGGCGTTTGCGGCATGCAGCAAATCGTTTGCGCAGGGAATGGCATGTTTTTTTTTTGTGTTGCATTTGTAAACAGTGGGGGTGCATACTGATCACATGCGCACTCACAGTTTGCGATTCTAAATTTAATCACAGTAATTTTTTTTTCCTTAATTTTATTTGTAACCAATGCTCGTAGTGAAGTTTTCTTTTAAAATTCCTTAGGCTACTCAGCATTCTTGCAGGTTATAAATTTTTTTTTTCTTCATTTATACGATTAGTTAATTTATAAAATTTTAATTTGCAAATCTGAATTCCGTTAAATTTTTTTTTAAACTTTTATTTGTAACCAATGCTTGTAGTTTTTTTTTTTTAATTTCTTAGGCTACCAAGCATTCTATGAAGTTACAAAATTTTTTTTCTCTCCACTTATGCACACTCATCGTTTCAATCTCTAATTTTTTTTTACTTTTACTTAATTATTTTCATTAAATATTATCAATGCTCTTAGTGAACCATTGAAATTTTAACGCTTGAGTATGTAAAGAGTTCTGCTAGTTTTTTTTTTGATGGTCTGGGATTTTCACTTCACATTGGTCGTGTCAAGATTTCGATGTTAAACGATTATGAAGTGTCTGTTTCTGGGCGCCACGCTTGAATTGTATGTAAATGTTTTCACTGGCGTTTATTTTTTATCAATGTATTTTGTTCAACACTCCTAAGTGTTGTTTTATTAGTTGCGCAGTTGTTACATACGCCAATTTTGTATTCTTACGTGTTATTTGTCTTAATATTTTTTATTATTTAGTGGCACACGATTCTTTGTGATTGTTTAATTATTTCTATTTGTCAGTCTGTGTCTGATGTTTTGTGAATTGTTTGGGTGATCCATTCAGTAAATTTTTTTTTCTCCTCTTAGTACATTAACGTCATTATAGTTGTTGATAGTTAATTTGGTTTTCCCTCACGGAATAGGTTAGGAACTTCAGAAATTGATTGTATTTTTTTTTTTTTTAACATTCTTATTTTCATTTTATGAGCGGTGAGAGGAGTTGGAAATTGGTGCTTGGAGTCTTCAAGTGTGGTCACAAAGGGCCAAGTTTAATTTTTTTTTCTCATAACTGTTTGATGGGGGGCCGCCTTTCCATAAGGATTACAACAGTAATTTGTATACAGACCCTGTTGTTGTTTACAAGCCGAGGAATTTCTGGGAGTGCCTCTCACCCCACCGAAAAAGGGTGACGCATTTCCCACGCCTGGAAGAAGGCAATGTACCCATAAATACATCATGGTATGGGATGTTTTTTGGGAATTTCCCGCGTTTTGGGTGAGTTATGGACCGCGGGAAGATATCCCTCCGCTGACTTCAGACCAATCAGAAAAGCTGATTGTGTTTCGAGAAAGAGTCCTCTCCAGAATACATAGGTAAACCGCCGCGAAATATAAGCGCTTGCACGACGAATTTAGTCACTCTCTGACACAAATTTTATCACCGATTTTGGTCTGACGACCCTTTGACAAATTGCCGAGCTTGGAGACTCCCGAGATGGCACACCATGTTCTCTCTCTCTCTCAGATCCTAATTCAGTTAAGTGATAATGTATATCTTTAGTAATTAACGTAATTTAAATGTTTTGTAAATAAATTAAGTGTAATTTAAAGAAGGCTTTTTAATTTAGTGTCCGTTTTATTTGTCTTTAAAAGATCTAATGTTTAATTGTAAACTATAGTGTGACGCCAAATGTTAATTTAGAACCTGGGTACTAAAGAACGGATAATAAGAATAAATTAAATTAACTTAAGTTATTCGGGCGTTGCATTAGTACGCAACATACCAATGGACAAAAGTTATCAACCCTGCCCTCCGGCTATTACTGGCTTATGTAGATGATACCGCTACACATACAACCTATTATCAATATTTTAAAGAGTCAAAAATAAATATAAAATAAAAAAATAATTAACTTACAAAAAATTCTTAAGGAAGTATGAATTTTCTTCCAAGCATTTTCTCTAATGCTTTTATTATTAATTTATGTGTTTTCTTCTTTTCATATGTAACTATGTTTGGGACAAAACTTTAAAAGCTTTTTTCTCGCATTTTAAAACACTCGTTTGAGCTGAAATTTTATATACACGATTACTTTAGATGACAATGTGACAATTTAATTATAATTAATAAAAATTAATTGATTCAAACTAATTTTTTAAAGAATTATAGATGCAGCCATATTGGCATTATTTCTGGAGTCTGAATTGGGGCAACTTAATGACCATTTTAGCGAACTTGGGTCAAAACCTTAAAAGTTTTTTTCCAGTTTTAAAGTGCTCAATTGTCCTGAAATGTTCTATATGTGACTGTTTTGGGTGACAATACAATAATTTAATTATAATAATAAAAATTATAATTTACTATTTAATAATTATTCAAAGAGTTACAGATATAGACACATTGGCATCATTTTTGGCGTCTTAGCGACTATTTTGGTGATTTGGGTCAAAATTTTAAAAGTTTTTTTTCCTCGTGCTTTAAAGCGCTTAGTTGAGCTGAAATCTTATGTACACGATTTATTTTTTTTTGGATGACAATACGATAATTTAACTATAATTAATAAAAATTAATTGGTTAAAACTAGCTTTTAAAGAATTAAATTTTATTCATAGTTCCAATTGTTTACAACGTGTAACAGTTCAATGTTGAAACCAGCAAATTAAAACTATCTCCTCGAAAAATTAAATTAATAAATCGAAAATTTGAATAAATTCAATTTGACTCAACACTCCCTTTCGCTCTTAAATTTTAAAATAAAAATTATGCTATGTGAAGTGTGAAGTTTGACAGCAAACCCATGTTTAAAAAAACTCATTTTTAAAGGTGTCATTTTTATGAAGGACTGCGGTAGCCCAGTGGTTAAAGTATCGGATCATGGCAGGCCTGACATGTGAGTTCGAGCCCAGTACCACTAATGTAGGGGGTGATGCACGTTAAATCTGTCGAGAGCTCAAACGTCCTCCCGTTGGTGTGGTGTGGTAGTTAGGAGAGGAGGTGCCAGCTCAGGTGTCGTTCACGTCACTTGACCATGGTTCAAAATTACGAGGTCCGTCGCCGAAGACCCTCGTGTGGCTGAACAGTGCGACGTTAATATTCACTCAGTCATTTTTATGATTTTTATTCTTTAAATCGTACAAATGAGACTTTTGGATTTCTTTTATCAGCCTCTCAACATAGTTACTCAATTTTACAAGAAGTTGTAAAATTATATACTAAACTATATATTCAAAAATATTCCACGAAAGGCCACTCTAGGAATTCCAAATCTGTTACAAAAAGCATATTTATCCGTGATTGGTTAAATGTGCTACATGTGACTAAACTACACACGCTTAAACACCTTAAGATAACTCATTTTTAAGGCCTCATAGGACCCTTAAATTTCATTTTTTCGATTTTTTGAAAAAAAATATATGTTAAAGCCTCAACGTTTCTGAGCATTTTGCTACCAAAATTTTGTTGATACTGTGAAAACTTTCGAAGTTATTGAGAAATAACTAGTAACACGTAAACAAAAACTTGCATCTGCCACGCCCACTTTTGTATCTGTCAGAACACATTCTAAACATTTTAATATTTCGCCGATTAGTTTTATTAAAAGAGCCACACCTAATATCAAATTGATTTCGGGAGTAGCATAACTGCAACTCAACTTTTAACTTCGTTTAATCTAAGCGGGTCTTGGATTAAAAACTGATCAAAATTTTATCGGAGCATAAGGCGTTAGCCAAGTCTCCACTTTTTCAGTGTTTTCACTGAACTGAACTGATCTAAGCGGGATTGTTTATTTACATTTCGATTTTGGATTAGCATTCTTTTTCATTTGTTATTGAAAGCTTTTGGTAAACTCCTAGGAGAGCCCCCACCCTTGGCGCCAAACCGGAAAAAGCGCCAAGCGAAAACGAAATGGCGCCAAGCAAACCCGACAACGGTGACAAGTAAATATAGCAGTATAAGATGGATGCGCAATGAAAATATATGTAAACAATACAGAAATTTAACATTTAAGATAAAAAATATAACAGCACTTACTTTCTTATTGTTGATTCTTCCCAAGTGGAGGGTAAAGTGTAACAACTGCTTTTAAAAAATTCTGGAAAGTCTCGTCGCTGAGTGAGTGATCGCGAGAGCGCCGCCATAAATACTCAGCGAGGTAATGGTCGAACATGCCTTCTGCGTGGCTGGTGTGATTGCGGAGAAAACGTTTTATTGCCGACCATGTACCCTCAATTGGATTGGTATGAGCACCGGTATCAGGATCTTTAAAACATACACTATGATTCACCTCCAAATGCTTAAAACCCTCATCTGACAAACATTTATACGCCTTCCAACAATCAGAAACAATCGTACTTTCAGGCAGGACCCATTCTTTAATCACACACAGCAATTCCTCTTTCGTCCGTCGTTCAACAACTCGAAAAAAACATCTATTCGTTCCTCTTTCTATACCTTAATCCTAATTAATCCTTCTTTCATACACCATTCAATCAATTCTTTCTTGCCTCTAGCATTCAATAACGTAAAAAATTCTAACGTGTATTCACTTACAAGCGCAGCCATACTTTCAACCCGGTGCCCAACAACAAAATGAAATTCGAAATGCGCGCCCACAAATGACGAAAATTCTAGAAAAAGTTAGGGTTGCCATATGTTGTATTTAAAAGCAAGGTTACCATGACGGCGCAATTATCGTCAACCAAAGTAATTCGCGCCAAGGGTGGGGGCTCTCCTAGGAGTGAACCAAACCTTTGAACATGGATGTTCCATTGAAAAAAAATTCATCCGGAAAGAGACCAAAGAAGAAAAGATTTCAAGGAAAAATGTATTGGAAGAAATCTCTGTCTGAAAAAGGTAATATTTCTTTTGAAAATGTTTCGCCAAACAAAAGTTCATCTGCGAAAAAATTGCCAAGTGCACACAAGATTTCAGAAACATACGAAAATGATGTTTGCGTTGAGTTTCAAGGTAATAGACTAATCGACATTAGTTTATTATTTTCCCAAATTGAAAAGTTACTTTGTTACTCTGTGTGTTATGGCAAAATAAAAATGAGTGAAAAATCCACTGTAGGATTATTTTCCACATTTCAGTTCACATGCAGAAAGTGTAGCATTGAAAAAAACTTATTTCCTGTGAATTGATTGGTATAAAAAAATATACCTGAAATCAACAGACTATCTGTTTTGGCCATGCGCTATATAGGCCAAGGATTGTCTTAGCTCGAGACGTTTTGTTCTCTTATGTGTTTGCCAAATCCAGTGTCTCAGAAAGCTTACGACAGAATAAATGCAAAGATAGCTGATATAAATGAAGAAAGCTGCTGCTGAGGAAAAAATTATTGATGACACTGTAAATACACACACACACACACACTGTCGTAGTTAGCGGTGATGGGACCTGGAAGACCCGTGGGCATACTTCTCTTATTGGAGTCTGTGCATTGATTGGAGCTGACTGCGGGAAAGTTCTCGACATGGAAGTCATGTCCTCTTATTGCAAAGGATGTGACTCCTATAAATGCCCAAAGTTTGGACCAAAATATAGTGCTTTTTTGGCTAAACATCAAATTTTCTGCAGAAAAAACCATAGCGGATCTGCTGGAGGAATGGAAGTTTGCGGAATGCAGAAAACTTTTTTTCCGATCAGAACAAAAACATGGATTAAAATATCAGCGATACATAGGTGATGGTGACTCAAAGACATTTTCGTCTATGGCTGAAAAAAAACCATATGGGGATAGTGTTTCCATTGAAAAAATAGAGTGTGTGGGCCATGTCCAAAAGCGAATGGGTAGCCGCTTGCGGAAGTTGAAAGCTTTATGGGGGGAAAAGGAGCTTTCCGATGGGAAAATAATTGGTGGGAAAGGTCGCCTGACCGATGCTATTATAAGCAAATTGACGACTTTTTATGGCAATGCTATTCGTGCCAACTCCCATAATGTGAATGAGATGAGGCAAGCTGTCTGGGCTATGTGGGCTCATACATCCAGCACAGATGATGAGCCGAAACATTGGTTTTGCACAAAAGGCAAAAATAACTGGTGTAAGTACAATGTTTCGGTTCACAACAATACAGTGAATGAATTTTCTCACAAGAACACCTTACCAAAAGCAGTTTCTGAAGTGATAAAACCTGTTTTTAAAGATTTATCTCACTTGAAATTGTTAAGAAGGTGTTTAGGTGGGAAAACTCAAAATGCTAATGAGTCATTGAATTCACTGATTTGGAAGTATAGCCTGAAATTGATTGAATCAGGAATTAATGTCACAAAAATAGCTGCATGTGAATACAATGATGGAAGTAAGAACAGAATTTATCTGATGCGTGCTTTGAATTTAAAAATAAATAAAACAAATATTTTGAATTGTGTAAATATTGACAAAGTGCGCAAGTCAACGGCTAAGAGACAAGTTTCTAAAACCTCCTTTGAAGCTCGTAAAGCTAAAAAACTTAAAATACTCAAACAAATTGAGCAATACAAGCTTGCAGAGGGCAATATTTATGCTGCTGGGACTTTTTAAAGCATACTGGTATGTTTAATTTTCTTTTTTGCTATTTATTTTCTTTAACTTCATTTTTCTCAAAATGAAAAATTTTACCTTCCGCGAAGAATTTTTCAAAAACTATTTATCATATCAATATGAAATTTCATACACATGTTCAAAATAAGGCTTTTTATAACTTATACAGAAATTTTTAAACAAATTTTTATATATATTTTTTTATTTGTGTTTTAATTGAATTTTTGGTAAAATCCTAGGAGGACCCACTGGTGTTTTTGGCGCCAAAAAGCGCCAAATTGAAGGTTTTCAAAAAGGCGTCAATGACGAAAAACTCTTGGGAAGCGTATGTGTCAGCGGGGGGAGGAGAAGGGGGATGAAATGGGCGTTTCGCAAAGATGAAATCGAATAAATACATTAAATTAATCATTATAAAAAGATAAAAACGGAGAAAGCAATGAAATTCATTTTTAAAAAGCATTCTAAAACCAGTGTGTAGAACATGATTTACATTTTTAAAAAAGGACGAAAGGGGCGTTTTGCAAAGATAAAATCGAAGAAATACATGAAATCAATCATTTAAAAAATTTTTAAAAGGCACTTACCTTACGCTTGCATTTCGTCATGTTCCGTTGGTGGATACACCCTTGCGATGGATGCAAGGAATTCATGAAAATTGTCATCCACCAACTTGTGACCGTTAGATCGTCATTCACCACGAACGCATTCATGCTCTTGCCGAACCAATATCTCGTCAAACGCAAGATAATAGTTATAGCAAGTTTGCTTTCGCTAAACCAAGTGCCCTTTCTCACAATCCGAACGACGTCGTGGGGATTATCTTTCGACTGGCTGCGGCAACGCCATTCGTAGCCGTCAACCATTCCCTTTCGCTCTTTCAAACGCATTTCTTTTTTACACCTCGGACATTCATAACGAGAAGCAATTAAATTAGCTTTCATACACCATTCTAACGTCTCTTTCTTCCCCTTTGTGCCCAGGAGCACAAAGAACCTGTCGTAGCCTCACTTTCAAGTAATTTCCTTTCACAAGCCATTCTTAACAAAAACCGGTGGAATCTTCTCAAGCGAAGTTAAATGTCAAAAAGACATTTTTTCGGAAAAGGCGAAAAACGTTGCACTTTTTTTAGGGTTGCCATTTTTTCGGTGATTTGAAAATCCAAATTTTTGGATGAAATGGAAGGGTTACCATATTGTAACCTTTATCGCTCAAAATTCGGCGACCAAAAGTGGGTCCTCCTAGGACTCAACCGAATTTTTTCATAAAATTTTAAAATTTTCTTCATAATTGTATTTTAAAAATATTTTTGTTCTCTAAATGCTTTAAAAGTGTATATAAGTTCAAAAGGAACATTTTTATATCAAATAAAATTAATTTTGTGAATTTTGATCAATTCTGTTCTTCAGATTTCTGCGCGGTGTAAAATGCTAATTTTCATATTTCTGAAAAATTGTCCAAATTTTATTTCTAAATAACTTTTTAAATTGTTTCTCAAATTTTCAGAAAATTTGAGAAATAATGTAAATATATATGATTATAATGTGGTAAAAATTTCAAAATATTGTTTTGTTTTATTGCTAAGTTACATTGGTTTGAAGAAGGATGTTTTCTTCGAGTGCACGGATATCTGTTAAGGGTCCTATGACCCCTTAAGCTAAAATAGTATCGATCAGAGCTTCTTCGTCTGCCCCAGATGAAGTCTCTGATTGGCTCGACGCTCGATGCAGATTGCTTTGGTGTGAATGCGGCTTTAATAAATAGAGTAGCATTCAAATGTGAAAATCGTCCATTACATTCTAATACTTCTGGTTAAAACCGGGCATCCCTGTAAAGAGACCTTGATGCAAGAAACCATTAGGGGTTCTATATTTTTTGTGAAGTAGAAAAAATTACAAAAACAAGACCATATATTACCAGTAACACCCACAGGAATTTTCAAGGGGGGAGGGTCCAGGGTCGAAAGTCCACTATTCTCGTATCATGCTTCAAGACGCTGCTCAACATATTCTTTTGATTTTGTCTATTAGAAAAAACAGTAAAAAATTAATTATTGAATGAAGAATTAAACTATTTAATAAAATTAATTATTAATAACAAATACTTAATTAAAATTTACGTATTACATATATATAGGATTATAATCAATTGAAAAAAAATCAAGGGCTTTGGTGGGTCTATACGGACGCAAGGACCCCCTTGTGTGCGACACTGTATATTACTAATGCATGTGTTACATCACAATCAAACTATCTCAGAGGTAAGTTTCTCTGTTCGGGAGTGGCAACAGAAGTAAGCGAGAAGAAAAGGCTGGAACGTTTTGTTTTGACATTATAGCGGATGAAAAGCATTTTATATATTTATTCTCACAAACAATCCTGTTAGGAACTATATTTCTCATGCCCACGGGTGGGCGGGGTTTTTTTGCCTTTATTACGGTAAGAAAATTGAATTTCCGTTTTGAAATTATTGATATAGTTATATCTTGAACATAGGCATTTGTCATTGAATTTATAACCTTATTTAATAAAATAGTAAATATGGAAATTATTAAACGAAATAAAACAGCTCAGCGCAGTTCATTTACGAAAACATACACTGAATTAGAGAGTGTACTGATAAATGAAAATGCTGACACAGAAGAAATTGAAATGTGTTTATTTGCTTAAAAAAAAAAAAAAAAAAAAAATGGACTCATTAGAGTTAACACATAATAATTATTTAGATGCTTTAAGAGATGAAACAGAATTCAAAACTGAATTTGATATTGTAAAAGAATATAGAAAAAAGTCTTTGAGAATGGATTTAAAGTCTAAACGAGTATTAGAGAATACTAAGAGCAACAGGGCCGATCCTAGGGTATCAGCCGCCCTAGTGTAAACATCTAATGTGCCGCCCCCTTAGAGAACTTTTCCTATTTTGACTAATACTTAATGTTGACGTTAAAAAATCATGTACTTATATAAGAATAAAAAGTGAAACACAATAACAAAATTAAATTTGAAGTGCAGAACTTCATTCTTTGGCCAGGTAATGAGCTATAATAGCGACAAAATGCTTTAACAAAATAATAAACTAACAAAAATATAACCTTTAAAATAAAAATAAACCTTTTATAATTATACATGCAAAACAACAGAATTTACTCAAAAAATACAATCTGATAAAAATAAATACTAAGGCACAAATCTCGTGAAACGAAAAGTATATTAATCAGTCCTTCTACTAAGACTAAGTAATAAACTAGACCATAAAATCCGGTGTACAACGCGCACTTTTAACTCAAAAAATAAGATCGAAATTTACAGTTGCACGTTATATTGATCTTTATAACCCGGCGCCCGCGCGCGCGCCGGGTATACAAATGAGTGCTTTAAAAATACAAAAAGATGAACATAGAAAAAGATGAGACTTTTACATATATCGAAATACTGTTTCTGTGAAAGAAATAACATTCCTTATGAACCCCCCAAAGGGTTGTTGTTCTGAAAGTACACTATTTTTACTAAAGCTTGGAATAATATTCGAATAAAGGACTTCGAAGCACAAAGGAAGGTAAGGCTATAACTAAAAGGTCATTGTTATCCATAGCTAATCATACACTGCTGGACAATTGCTAAGGACGGATAACACTATCATCCATAGCAACCACAAAATGAAACGAAGAAAAATGTGGAAAATTAAAATAAGTGCGGGGTATTAGTAAGAAGAAGTATGAGTATGCAAATTTTTTTTCCACGTCTGTTCATCACGTGGTAGCGTTCATAAGAGCTTTAAAGGTTTTGACGCGTGTGGACAGTTGTTGCTTCAAGTCAAAGTTTTACAGGAAAGATTTAATAGACGAACCTAAAATTTTTGGCATGTCCTCCCGACATCACATAGATGATTTTATGCGTGGCCGAATTATTGGAAAGATCGAAGAAGGGCGAAAAATAACAGATGTTGCCAGGGAGTTCGACATCGCTCACAGCGTTGTTTCACGGCTGTGGAAGTCATTTAAAACTACTAGAATGTGTAGTAGACGGCACGGGGGAGGTCGTGTTAGAAGTACGACGCCTGCAGAAGACAGATATATCGTCCTATCAGCAAAAAGGAACAGGTGCACCACAGCTCAGCAGGTGGCAAATCAGTTTCTTGCTGCCTCAGGAATGCAGATCTCCCGAAAAACTGCTGCCAGACGTTTCAGGGGAGGAGGACTATACGCACGCAGACCTGTTGTGTGTGTCCCATTGACCAGACAGCACCGTACTGCCCGTTTGCAATGGTGTCGTGAGCATCACAATTGGACTGAACAGGACTGGGCATGCGTACTATTCTCAGATGAGAGTAGGTTCAATCTGTCATCGGATTGTAGACGCCAACTGATCTGGCGTGAGAGTGGTACTGCTTATCGTCCAGAAAATATCCAGGAAAAGGACCGATATCTGACACGCAGTATCATGGTGTGGGCCGGCATCATGATCAATGGCCGCACGTGCCTACATGTGGTTGCGAATGGGACTATGACGGGCCAACGATACATTGATGAAGTTCTACTTCCTCATGTTCGTCTTTTCCGTGGTGCTGTCGGTGATAAATTTGTTTTTATCGACGACAACGCAACATGTCATCGAACACTCGCTGTTCAGGATTGTCTAGACAGCGAGGGTATTCAACGTCTCGTATGGCCAGCGCGTTCTCCAGATCTAAACCCATTGAAAATGTGTGGGATGCTTTGGGGAGGCAAGTTGCGGGTCGAAACTATCCTCCGACAAACAAGAACACCCTCATCCGTGCACTCACAGAGGAATGGGATAAATTGCCTCAACAGCTGCTGGGTAATGTTGTGCAAAGTATGGTACGACGTGTGGAATGTTGCATCACACTCCACGGTGGACATATCCTGTACTGATACCTTTCTTTAAGGTGCCTGCTGACTTTTAGATGCATTGTTCCCTTTCTCCGTACGCAGATCAAATGAACATTTTTTTTTCTTTCAGATGTTTCACAGCTTTTGTATTTTCCAGAACAATACATATTCTTTATTCTAATGTCTGAACAGTGTGGCAACTATATTTTATCCTACTAGGCCTCATGTCTCGCTTAATGTTATGCTACATAGCAATTTGTGATCCGTTCTTAGCAATTGTCTAGCAGTGTATATTTGATCCGATTGGTTTTACAGCTCCTGTGACTTTAAAACCAAAATTAATTTTACAGGAAATTTAGAAATTAAAATTAAAATGGAATGAAAATCTCCCAGAAGTTATTTTAAATCAAATTAAAAAGTGGTTGAAGCAACTCCCTATTCTTGCAGGTATTAAAATACCTCGATGTTTGAATTTGAGCTCTAATAGAATTAAACGGATAACATTGCATGTGTTTTGTGACGCTAGTAAAAAAGCGTATGCCGCTTGTGTATTTTTGAGGGTAGAATATGAGGAAAATGTTTTTCTGAAACTGATGCAGACAAAAGCGAGGGTAGCTCCTTTGAGAGATATTTCCATCCCCCGTTTGTATTTACTAGCATGTTCTATAGGAGCCCGACTTGCGGCTTCTGTTAAGAACGATTTAAACTTGCCAGATGTGCGAATTTATTATTTGACAGATTCCATGACGGCGTTAGCATGGATACAACGAAGTAGAGATTGGGACGTATTTGTTTTTAACAGGGTGAAAGAAATCGGAAACCTTTCCGATTTTATTAGCTGGGAACACGTGCTTCAGAAAAGAATTTCGCGGACATTCTTTCTCGGAGTTGTACCGCTAAATAGCTTATTTATTTAAGATGGTGGGAAGGGCCCTTCTTGCTGTCCGAAAGTCCGGTTCAATGCCCGAGACCAAAACAAGTCCTCGATGAAGAGGCGATAAATTTAGAGTTAAGGAAATCTGTTTTGGTTAATACCGCTAAGAGAATGGAGGAGTTTAACTGCCACTGCAAATATTTCTCATCTTACTTAAAAGTTGGTTGCATGATTGCTTGAATATTTCGTTTCTTTAAAATTGTCAAGAGAATCGATGTTTGTAATGACTAAAGTAATTATTTTATACGAGAGACAAATAATATTCTTTCATTTAAATAACAATGCCGATTGAAAATCTTTAAATAAGATTACGGTACACTCAAGCTACGAAAACATACACTTAAATATGTTAATCAACATGAAAGTATTCTAAGAAACTGTGATGACAGTTATTTATATTTATATAAATAAATAAATAAAATAGTTACAGCACAAATGCAACAATATATTTTTTTTTCACTTTATCTTACGCAATGATTAAAATACCTGGGCATTACATCTTATAAATCGAAAAGATAATTTAGAAAGTGAAAATATAGCTATCTTTTTTGCTGTTTAACCGTTTTTGTTGTTCCGATTTTTGTCTTGTATAAAAGAAATTAGTTCGGAAGTTAATTATAGACTTGGAGGATGACAGAAGATTTCTGGCGCTTATGGGCCAGATCTTTCTCGGTAAGGGAAGCAGATCCCTTGCTGACTGAATACACATTCGGTCTTTTGATTGTTGCAGAAATAAAAGAGAACCAGGATAAATAAAATCTAATATTCTCTTTCACTGGACCTCTTCTGAAAAAATTTTCAACTGCCAAGCCTTCGTGTAGCTTCTCAGTGCGAAGTTTATTACAGTCAATTAATCAACAGGCGGAGGGGATATTTTCATTTACAACAGTGCTTCTCAAAGTGTGGGGAGTGCCCCCTAGGGGTGCGCGCGCATATTGAAACGTCAAAAACAAAAGATTATTTCAAAAAAAGTTTTTAAAGTAAACCAAACAAAATACATTCTGTCATAATGAAAAAAAATACATTTACACTCATATCTCTATTAAAATCCGAAGGTAAACAAACGTATATATGTAGGTATATAGGAATGCGTCCCTATTTTCTCAAGAACCACAAGACGCAGAAACTAGCAGAAGGTATCAAAATTTCGGGAATGATCCGAGAAATCCGTTTTGACCATTTATATTCCGATTAGTATTAAAAAGATATTAATTAAAAACCTTAAAACGCATTAAAATTCATCGTGGCGCCATCTGCAGAGAATATCGGGAAATAATTCTGTTTTTACAAAACAACGAAGCTTTGCATATAAATAAATTAATTTAAGTTTGAAAGCATTAATTCATCGTCTCTTATTTTGGATCAAAATACATTTTAGAGACATTTTTTACTCTTAGTATCAGATTCGTTTTCTTTTTATTGCTTCACATTAATAATTTTTTTAATTCTAACCCACGACTGTTAAGACCTTAAAACATCGGAAAGATCATTTTAAATTTTTTTAGTGGAATGAAAAATGTTAAAATTAAATCGGTTATTTTTTAATGGTTTTTAGTACATGTATATATATATATATATATATATATATATATATATATATATATATATATATATATATGTCTAGGCTTTCCCCCACACTGTTTTTTTTTTTCTAACTTATATATATTTATATGTTTAACCAAACATTCAAACGTTAGAAAAAAGCAATCGTTTCAATAGCTATCTGTAAATTTTTCTTTTATTTATTACTTATAGAAATTTGAATTTTATAAATATATATATTTTTTTTTAAAAGGATTATTTCTATTATTTCATTACTAAAGGAATTCTTTGTTAGTTAAAAAGTACATCGTCTATTATTTATATGAAGTTTGAAAGCAGTAACTTAAAAATTAAGCCCGAAAAAATCTACCTTTATTTTAAAGCTCAATTCAATGTTTTCCCCCAACGTGATTGTAGTTTGGTTGGTTAACCCGCTGTTTTATAAACGGCAGTTCCCGGGCTCGAAACTGAAGAGGAACAAACTTTGAATTTCACATTACGCTACTTTTTAAAGATTAATATTTTTTTACTGGAATGAAAAAAATTAAAATTAAGATGAAATAAATTAATTCTTTGTTAATTAAAAAGTACATCGTCTATTATTTTGGATCAAAATATATTTTAGAGACATTTTTTACTCTTAGTATCGGATTCGTTTTCTCTTTATTGCTTCACATTAATAATTCTTTAATTCTAACGCAATATTGTTTTTATAAGTCATACATCGAAATTTGAAGCTATATGTTATCTATGAGAAGGAGGGGAAGATAAAACAATAATTTTACACACTAAAAAAACCGTGTTCGGGCTATAGATAGGGGAAAGAAACCTGTCTTAAATCAAAAATAAGTGGAATAGAGCAAATTTCGGAAAAGGGAAATTTTTTGACATAATTTTAGAAATCATTCACATTGTGCGCGTACAAACACACACACAGAAAAGCTGGTGTGATGAGGAAAAGAGAAAGCCAGAGCAACGCTGGGCTAAGCGGTGGAGGGAGGAGGATGGAAGTCATTTTGAAAATGAGTATTAGAAATTGTGATTTTGTGAAAGAAAGAGAAAATTTATAAAAGTAGAGACAGCTCGTGCAACGCCGGGCCATGCAGCTAGTAATACATTTATAAATGTATCACCATGAACTTTATAATTATCTTAACAATAATAAGTTAAAAACAAGTTTAATAATTATCAGTGACGGTTAGTCCTATATAAGCAAAAAACACTTATCTGGATCATTTGCTAATGAATCCCTTAACTGCAGATTAAATGTTACGCTACCCAATGCTACCGTTTGAACGTTGATTTGGGGAAGGGAGGAAAAAAGGGAAAATAAGAAAATCCTCTGAAATAATCCTTCTCAAACATTGTTAAGGTCATTTGATTGTATTCCAAAGACTTCGGAATAATTTTGTGGATAGTAGTGAACATATTTCGGAAAGACGTATATATACGTCCGGCGCAATTAACGCACTGGCTGAGCAATACCTTTATATACGCTGATGGCGAAGAGGTTAAAGTCGTATTGTAGCTTTAGCGTCAAAGTATCGAATTCAATCCATCATTATTGTATGGAGGGGGGCGTGATGAAAATTGTGATCGCAAGTATTGAAAGTTTGAGAAGCACTGATTTACAAGAAAATAACATTCTGGATGTATTTTTCCCATCCCAAGTGTTCCCGTTGGTGTGGTGTGGTAGTTAGGAGAGGGGGTTCCAGCTTAGGTGTCATCCACGTCACTGGACCATGGTACAAAATTACGTGGTCCGTCACCAAAAGTCCTCGTGTAGCTGAACAGTGCGACGTTACTATTCAATCAATCAACCCATCCCAAGTCACTTCAAACGATCTGTTTGTCGAACCGCTTTGAATGACAAGTTTTTCCTGCTTTCTGACCACATACCACTCCTTGTTTTTTCATTATTTTGAGGAACTTTACCAGCTTTTAAACTTTCATATAGTGGGTCCTGAGATTCAGAATTCACACGGAAAATTTATATCGTTTCAAGACAGCGACATACTATTTTATAAACGTAGAAAGGAACTCTTAATATGACCATTAATAAAATTTTACGACTTTTTGCTTACACACGTCCGGGCCCTCTGATAAGGCAGGCTACACCCCTGATGAGAAGGAATGTTCCTCAGAATTTGAAATCCATTTTTATTTTACTCGAACTATGTTGTGCTATCGGGAAATCGGGACTTATTTAGGTTTTTCAATAACTATTTAAAGTTCAGCATATTTATTCAACTTATAAATTTTACTTTGAGAAATTCCCCAAAATTTTTGCTTGATCGAAAGAATTACAGGGCTGTACACCTGCTAGGATCGGCCCTGAAGAGCAAACAAAATAGTAACTAAGATAGTAATTTTGGTAATAATTCTCACTTGGCTGAGTGCGAGAATCTGCATAAAACGATTTCTCCACGATTTCTTAAAGTTGAACTAAGTAAATTTAATGGTGAATTAAGATACTGCTTAACCATTTGGAATAAGTTTAAAAACATACACGAAAATAAAAATTTAACTAATCGTAATAAATTTCATCACTTAGTTCAATCGACACAAATTAAGGTATCCGACTACTTGCGACAACTTTTTTTTTGAAAAAATGGAGCTATGGGGATTTTTTTGTGATATTTAGATTTATTTAGTATGTTTTAAGGAAAAAATCGTAAAATTGAAAACATAAAAAGAATTTATTATTGTTAAAAGGGGAAAAAACTGGTGAAAATGTGCAAAAAATTACATAAACGGAGCCCGCTCTGTACAAAAATTTTTTGAATAAATTCTCTATTTTTCAATTTTAATGCGTTACTTTGTTATTCATGTTTGAAATGACCTTCAGGATAATAGATATTTTAATTTTTACAAAAAATAGAGCACTCTATTTTAGTGACTATATGAAATTACTTAAAAAAACAGTGATATTATATTCACATAAAGGACTGTAAATTTTGAAATAAAACAGTGATTGATAAATCTGAAGGACAAAACACTTCTACTGTTATACAAAACATTCACAAAAAATTTCAGCAATTTATTTTCAAAACTTTTTGAGCAATCACTGTCCCCGTTTGAGTTTTTCGAAAAAAAAAAACACATTTCGAGTAAAACGCATTTTAAATTTTGACATCTTGTGTAAAGTTATGGCATCTTCTTTTATTAAAACACTTGTAGTGTTTGTGCTAGTGAATGGAAAATAAAAAGTTTGGTAATTTTATTAAGCTAATAAGATGGTCTATAAAATACAACCATTAAAATCTTTTGTTAATTTTTGAAAAATCCTGATTTTAAGGTATCCGATTCCGTTCGGAACCGTGATTTTAAAAAAGCGCATGTATGGGTCATTTTCATTATATTTAGTGTCACTTAGATTAGGATATATGTATAAAATTGTTTTAAGCACATTTTGACAAAAAAAAATTTGTTAAATACAATATTTTGGCAAAAAATTAACTTAGAATAACCTTTTTTCAAAATGTTCTCCTTTTATAAAAAAAGCTTCTAAAATAATAATATTTTGCTTATGTAAAGTAAAGACTTCTCCAGAGAGTCTGAACTATTTTTTTTTGAAAAATTCACATTATTTTCAGAGTTACAACCAATTGAAATAATTATCGGCGTTCTTTTCTTAAAATTTGTCCTCTCTGTTGTCGTAAAACGTGGATAAACCCACTTCTAAGTTAAATATTTCAAAAATTCTAGTTGAGTCTCTGTACAGAGGTCTGAGCTATATACAGGCAAAATACTATTATAATAGAAGCATTTTTTCACAAAAAAGAGAATATTTTGAAAATTGGTCATTTTATGTTCATTTTTTGTCAAAATATTGTACTTAAATAATTTTTTATTGTAATAATATTCTTAAAACAATATTATATACATTTTCTAATGTAAGTGACACTAAATATAATAAATATTATCCATTTATACGCTTTTGAGAATATTATCCATTTATACGCTTTTGCGAATATTATCCATTTATACGCTTTTCACGTTTCCGAACGTAGTCGGATACCTTAAGTCGGAAGCTAGAGAGCTTATTGAATCTTTTCCTGTTACTAATGAAAACTACCCTTTGGCGATAGAAAGCTCAACTGAAAGATATGGACGAAAAGAGCTTTTAACTGTACGAGGATTGTTAAAACTTGTTTTAAATAAAGCTACTAAAAGGAAACAAGATTCTTTAAGTGTTTTGTGTGTGTATAATAAACTTTTTACTCAACTTCGGGCTCAAAGTAGTTTAGGTGTAACTACGGATCAGTGTAGTATAATATTATATCAGTCAGTCAAAAGTGCGTTACTGACCCTTAAATTTAGTTCATTTGAAAGAGAAAGAAAAAATATTGAGTCTTAACATAGTATATCAATACTTGATGCTATGGTTTCGTGTCTAAAGAGCGAAGTGCAATCAGAAAAAAAAAATTAAATTAAGTAGATCGGACATATTTCCCTATAAGCGCGAATGCAAGCACTTGGCAGAGAGCTAACGCTCGCTTCCGTCTGTTGATGAATTATTCATTCATGAATCAAGCGAAATATGTGTGTTTTCTTACAGGATTATGGAACTCGCTTTTGTAAAAAGATGTTTTTCATTCCATTAGAAGAAAAGATCTCAATAATAAAAGAGAAAGGATTGTGTTGGGTCTAATTGGCTCAAAATCATCTTGCTTCTAGATGTCGATTTCAAATAGCGTGCCAATTGTGCTCTAAGAAACATTTAAAGTTCATCTGCCCAAATATTGGATGTAATAAGTCTGATTCTCGTAAACAAGATGTATGTGACAAAAATATCAATGAAAAAACAGTCGATTCTTTGCATTCTCGTGCAATGAATGAAGTTATATTACTAACTCTTGTAAATGTGCATGGCATCAAGAGAGAGAGGGCTATCATCAATACCGGATCGCAAAAATCGTATATTTTGAGATCTACTGCTGAAGAGTTGGGCTTTAATTTGTAGAGGGAGGAAAAATTTTGCTATTCCTTATTTGGCAGAACTAAAACAAGGATGTACAAACACAAATGCTATAAAATTTACTTGAGTAGTCTTGATGGTACTTATGCTTGTAAATGAGATGCTTTAGACCATGATGTCATTTCTAGTGTAAAAAATGGTTCTTGGATGCATGAATTGAAAACTAAAACGATATTCTTAACCGATATCCAAGAAAACGCAGATCCCATTGAGGTACTCTTGGGTGCAGACGTAGCTGGTAAATTAATTACTTGTCGACGAGAAAAATTAGAGACAGGCTTAGTAGCATTAGAAACCAAGTTAGGCTGGCCTTTGATGGGTAAAGTACCCCGATATACCGACAAAAAAGATGCAAGCATGAATATTATAACCATGTTTTCTCAAAAAGATATTCCTGTTTCTTCACTGGGGAATCTAGAATTACTTGGTACACGGGACACCATTGAGCAAAATTCAAGAGAGGAAAGGGAAAAAGCTGTTATGTTTCCCCTTCTAGAAACAGTCTGGCAAAAAGAAGATGAGAGATACGAAGTCCATATGCCTTGGAAAGTGGATTGGGCTTTTCTAAGAGACAATTACGAGTTACTTGAAAGGACATGGATCTATTTATTACCAGAAAATTTGAAAAATCGGTTTTAGAAAAAAAGTATCGTGAAGTCTTTAGAAAATGGTTAGAAGAAGTTATTGAGGAAGTTCCAGGAAAGGAGTTAGCTGTTCGTATTCATTACTTTCCACACAAACTCCCTCATAAAAAAACATCCACAGCATCTTCAATGAATTCTGCTGGGATCCATAACCATCCGTCTTTAAACGACTGTTTGGAGACTGTAAATAATTGAATTGAATCAATTCCTTCTATTTTGGTGAAATTTAGACTTAAACCGATCGGTGTAATTTCAGACATTAGAAGGGCTTTTCTCCAAATATCTTAATATGAGAAAGACCAGAGCTTTGTAATATTTCTTTGGTATGACAATGATGGTAATATACGAACTTACCGTCATTCTCGAGTTGCCTTTGGAGTTACCAGTAGTCCTTTTCTCTTAATGGCTGTTATTAATTACCATTTATCAAAAGAATCAATAAAAGATCGTTACTTTGAAGAATTTCTTAAGAAAATACCATACTTTTTACGACGATAATTGCGTTACTAGGGTACAAAATAATGCCGAACTGAAAATATTCATTGAATCTGCAACTAATGTAATGGAAGAAGGAATGTTTGATCTCAGAGGATGGGAAAGCTTTGTCTTTTCTTCAGAAAGCGCAATATCATCATTATTAGGACTGATTTGAAACAAAAATTCTGATACCTTAGAAATAGACTCAGAATCTTTGATATTTGTTTAAAAAGAAAAGATAACTAAAAGGAAAATACTTTCACTGGTTAGTTGAGTATTTGATCCCATAGGTTTCCTGGCATCTATTGTGTTTCAACCTAAGATTTTGCTGCAAACCACTTGAAAACTAAAGAATCGTGGGATGATGAAGTGAATTATGAAATAAAGAAGAAATTTTTAAAATGGGGAAAACAACTGAAACACTCTTTAAAAATGTAAAAATTCCTAGATGGGTAGGCATGATGGAGGTATCCAATTTAAGTATCCATACTTTTGTCAATGCCAGCAAGAGAGCTTATACGGCATGCATTCCGGCACCAATTACTCCAAGCTAGATCACGAATAACTCCCATGAAGACTATTACTATACCACATCTTGAACTATTGCCCACTGCTATCGGTGGTAGGCTGTTTAATTCTGTGAAGCAAGTTCTGAAATTTCCCAACACCAAGACTTACTTTTGACCGATTCTTCAACAGTTATTACTTGGATAACTCGTCTACAACAGTGGTCTGTATTCGCTGCCAACAGAATAAGTGGGATTAAAAAATTGACAACTTTGGAAGATTGGTTCCATATTTCAACTGACCAGAATCCAGTAGACATATTATCAAGAGGTTGGAGACCTAAACGACTTCAGAAACGCAAGTGGTGGCAAAGGCCAGCCTGGTTGAAAAATTTGAAGGAACAGTGGCCGAAGACAGCTATAAATATTAAGGAGAAAGAAGCAGAGATAGAGAAACGAAAGTCAATCATCTCTGCTAATAGCACAGAGCTAGAGTCAATTTCACCACAGTTAGCCAGAAGATTTTCTAGATTTTCAAAAATGATTGGTGTTATGGCTTGGGTACTGCGTTTTCAACCAAAGGCCGAAAACTTAAGAAAATGTACGGAACTTAAAAATGAAGAATTGTTAAATGCACAAAATATTATTTTCCGTTTAATACAAAAGAAATGTTACTCCAATGAAGAAACACGAAAAAAATTGAAAGATCTTCTAATAATTGAAGATGAAGAAGGAATCTTGCGATTGTGTAGTCCATATTGATAAATGAGGACGAATCAAAAGATTTTTTGTCCTATAATTCTACCATCGAAACACTTGGCAGAGAGAAGATTTATAGCTCAAGAACATCTTGCTAGAAACATGCTGGGACATTAACTCTTCTGATTATTTTGCGAGAAAGATTTTGGATAGTGAAAGGAAAAAGGACTGTCTGGAGTGTTATCAATGAATGCTTAACATGTAATAGACAAAAGGTCAAACTTCTTGAGGTACCCTTTCCTCCTCTTCCAAATGACTGAACAGAAGTAGCAGCAGCTTTTTAAGTATCGGGTGTAGACTTGGCTGCCTCTTTGTTGACTAAATGTAAACAAAATGTGTGGATTTACTTGAACGGTATTTTGTGAGCTCAGTCCATCTAGAACTAATAGCTTCACTTATTACCAATGACTTCCTTCAAGTTATACGTAGATTTATATATATATATTGCCAAAAGAGGACGAATTTCTGTCATTTATTCAGACACTGGTTCTAACTTCACAGGTCTAAACAGCGCTTTGAAACAATTAGATTTGACTACAATTGAAAGTGAATTTAGAGTCCCAGAAATTCGTTGGAAATTTTATACACCCTCCTCTCTATGATGGGGAGGCTTCTGGGAACGCTTGATTGGAATTTCTAAAGGTCTTTAAAAAAATCTTGGGTTCTTTTGTTTGTCTTACGAGGAATTGTTGACTCTCGCCTGTGAGTGCGAATTTGTCATGAATTGCAGATTTACACATCCGAGGAACAAGAACTGAAAACCTTGACCCCCTCAATGTACCTTCAGGACATTCCATGAAATGATGTCCCTGATTTGGATCAAATTAAAAAGACAAATATTGTTTTGAAATGGAGATATGTACAGAAGGCTCGCGAAAATCCAAAACTACGGTTTAAAAGAGTCTCTGGGTTTCATTCGGTCTTCAGTTACCAGAAGAGAAGATAAATGAAATGTAAGTGCCATATTGTTAATTGGTACATATGGAAAGATATGACTGCATTGTCTGCTAGAGAGAGTACAGGAACTCTTTTCAGGAAAAGATGGATTAATAAGACTTGTGAAATTGTGAACTGAAAGGGGAAACATATTAAGACCAATCCAACGACTGTACCCTTTGGAATTGACACCAGACTACGAAACTCAGAAGGTTCCAGAAGTGGTAATTGAATATCTTGAGCTTAATATTGAATCTAATGCAATTGTTACCGTGAATTGCTCAAGACGAGAAATAAAATAAGTTAAGGGATTAAATTTATAAACTTAAAAAAAACCCTTTGAACTTTCCATTTGTGAACTTTAAAATATTAAATTAACTGCTTTCCAATATTTTGAAATATTTGTAGTTATCAGTAATTTTTTTTATGTAATCTCAAATTGTATGCTTATACAGGGTTTGAATTTTAAGTAATGAGAATATTTTTGTCCTGACGTGGCTGTGCGCCAGAGGGAGCTCCGGCCGGTTGGAGTCGGTAGTGGAGCCTTCGACCTTGATAACGCTTTGCTTCGTAATCGC
The DNA here is from genome assembly GCA_019973935.1 of Trichonephila clavipes. NCBI lineage: Eukaryota > Metazoa > Arthropoda > Arachnida > Araneae > Nephilidae > Trichonephila > Trichonephila clavipes. The sequence continues at coordinate 675,960 of BMAU01017824.1, forward strand.
CTGCTGGTTTTGGTTGAGGGAAGATCACGCGTGGCGTAGACGTCTTCAAAAAAGTGTGTGCAAGTTCAAAATGCAACAAAGCATTACGCAATCAAATTTTACGTTCGCCTTGGAAAATCGGATGCATTAACGCTGGAAATGATTCAGCAAGGGTACGACAAGGAAACTTTATCGCAAGCTCAAGTTTTTAGATGGCACAAAATGCTTAAAGAAGGTCGGGAGAGCGTGGAGGACGAGCCCCGTGCAGGTCTCCCATTAACATCAAGAACCGCAGAAAACGAACAACGTGTGCGACATTTGCTGAACAAGGACCGGCGTTTAAGTGTTCGCATGATCGCAGAACAGCTAGGAATGGAAAAAATTGTTGTGCACAAAATCATCAGTGAAGATCTTGGGATGAGAAAGATTTGCGCCAAACTCGTGCCGAAAGTTTTAACGGACGTTCAAAAGCAAAACCGTGTGGCCATTTCAAAAGATCTTTTGGAACGCATCGAAGAAGACCCTCATTTTTTTTTGACAACGTCATTACCGGATATGAAATTTGGTTCTTTCAGTACGACCCTGAGACAAAACATCAGAGCAACGAATGGCACACTCCACAATCGCCTCGACAGAAGAAAGCTCGCATTTCCAAGTCGAGAATGAAAGCAATGTTGATTGTCTTCTTTGACAAGAACGGTGTTGTCCACTCGGAATTTGTGCCCGAAGGACAGACAGTCAATGGTGCCTTCTACGTGGAAGTGTTAAAAAGGTTGAGAAGCGACGAGTCAACCGAGTGAGACCAGAAATTTCCGCCAATTGGAAGCTCCACAATGACAATGCGCCATCTCACACCTGCTTCGTGGTTACCGAGCACTTGACAAAAAATGGCATCGTAACAATTCCGCAGCCTCCCTACAGCCTCGACCTTGCCCCAGCAGAATTTTTCTCTTCCCCAAAGTGAAAACCGCCCTCAAAGGGCGCCACTACGGGACCCTGGATGATGTCAAGAGGGCTTGCCCGTATGACCTGAAAGATGTTTCGGTTGGTGACTTCCAGGGAGCGTACGAAGCGTGGAAACGTCGCCTGCAGAAGTGTGTTCATGCTCAAGGAGCATATTTTGAAGACTACTAAAGTTTTGTAGCGATATCTCTAATAAATTATTTTTTGTGGACTTATTCTCATTACTTAAAATACACTCCCTGTATTATCTTTAAGTTTACTATTATTGAGTTTGAGTCCCCAAACTTAAGGTGGGGAGTTTGTTGCGTCAGTTTCAAACTCTATGAAAGGTAAGTTTCTCTGTTCCGTGATGGTTGTATCCGGACCCGACCCCCCCTTCCTTGTGTGCGACACTGTGCATTACTAATACATGTGTTGCATCACAATTAAATTACCTCAGAGGTAAGTTTCTCTGTTCGGGAGTGGCAACAAAAGTAAGCGAGAAAAAAAGCTGGGACGTTTTGTTTTCAAATTATAGCGGATGAAAAGCGTTAAATATGTTTTTGCTGATAATTGATTTAAATATATGTTATTGATATTTTCTTCAGATTTGTCATCTATGAACGAAAAAAAGAACTACCTGCATTTATTCTCATAAACAATCTTCTTAGGAACTATAACATGCTTATTCAATGCTTTGATTTTCAAAGTGGTCTATGTCGACCCGCAGAAGTCGACGATCCCCAGCAAGTTGTCCATGTATGGTGTATTTAACTGTAACCAGCTATAATACTGATAACTGTAACTGTAACGCAACCGTTCCGAATATGAGAAGGCCGAGATTTAGAATGGAATGTATTGTTCTTTTTTTGTGTGTGTGTGTAATGTGCCGCGAATACTGTGATGTAATTAAATTATTTTAAAAAGTAATATGCAGCTGATCATTACGAACCCACATAAAACACAATAGTTGGAAATGAGGATCTTGGAAAGCTATTTTGTTTTGCATGTTTGCATTTGCCGACACGTTTTTCGAAAAAGAGAAATTCTCTTGTATGAAGCAACATCGGAAGTATTTAGCTTACTATCAATTATTGAGTAAGAAAAAAAGAATTATCTTTTCTTTTAGATAAAGCATTGCCTGAAGACGACTCCAGGTTGTTGTTGTGGAGGGAAGGAATGTAAGTTGTCAGAGCTTGAGTCAGATTGGACTTGCATACGATAGAAGGCGATACCACCTATCTCCACCTCCACAATTTAAGCATGAGCTGGAGGGGAGGGAAATATTCTCCAGCAGTAGAAATGTACGAGTGACTGCCTACAATGTCATGACGTACAGAACAAACTTCTCTTATAATTTTAAGGAGAGAGAGAAATTCGTCAACTGGAACTGTCTTTGTTCGCAGCGATCTGAGATTCTTGCTACGACAAATTTTATTGGCGACGACAAACAGTTTCACTTGCAATTAATTCACTTCGTTTGTGACTTGTTCACTTGTGTTTAGTAGGTACTTTTCTAGATTTTTTTCTGCAAATGCATTTATGATAATATCCACAGTAGAAGAGGGTTTTAGTTTTCTCCCGTTCTTCAGTTTCTATCGACAATATTACTAAGTCTGATAACCGGTCTTGCCCTATAGAAGTTCTAAGATAGTTTTTAATGGTTTTTAGTTTAGATAACTTCTTTCAGCTGTTGTACTTACAAATAGCAGGCATGCTGTTATAATATCCGGAAAACTGGAAGCAAAGTTATTGAAATTAATTAATAGTAATTCTGCGAGCTCTTTGATTGAATGAATTTTCTGATTTTCGGATTTTATGAACAACCTTTTAAAGAAATTATTTGTTCATAGATACCAGGTGTTAAGTCCTTATTGTACTCATTAGCTAGTTTTGCGGCCTGCTCTTTTATTTCTTTATTTGAAAAGGATAAAGAGGGCTTCGGTAGCCCAGTGGTCAAGGTATCCGATTACGGCCGGCATGCCATGAGCTCGAGCCCAGTACCTCTAAACACCAGCGATGCACGTTAAATCTGTCGAGAGCTGAAACTTCCTCCCGTTGGTGTGGTAGTTAGGAGAGAGGGGGGGTGCCAGCTCAGATGTCGTCTACGTCACTTGACCATGGTTCTAAATTACGTGGTCCGTCGCCAAAAGCCTTCGTGTAGCTGAACAGTGCAACGTTAATATTCACTTACTCACTTCAAAAGGATAAGAGTTTATCTGGTTGTAAAATTTTGAAAATATTACTGAGATCATGTAGACTCCGAAATCTTTATCGGGTTTGGGATATTAACATATCTAGACAGCAATAATATACAAGGTAAAGAAAAAAGCTCTTGCCGTTTGCGCATTTCCATTGAAAGAAGTGATAATAAGTATGCAAATTCGTGTATGACGTGATTGATAAACCGTCAGACCAGAGTAGGAATATCAGTTGTTATAAACGCAGGTCACATTCATCTATCGGAACTCGCAAAGTAGCCAAGATGTATCGAAGGAGCTCGTTCGGGGTTAAAAAAAAGTGGTCTTTTCAGCTACTGCATCAAGTCGCCGAATATGCAAGCGTTTTGGTCAATGAAATTGACATTGGTTTCAAAAATTTCAGGTCGGGAGATTTGTCCCTCTGTGATAATGCTCGAATAGGACGACCACAGGCCTTGGATGACGAAGCTCTGCAGGCGGCTATTGAGGAGAACAGTAGTCAAACGTATGGTGAACTTGTCAGACAAATCAACACTTCCAGTGAAACGGTTAGACTTCATCTGCACCGCGTAGGTAAGACGTACAGGCTGAGCAAGTGGGTTCCTCACACGCTGTTGGAAGTCCATAAGCTACAACGAGAGGCAGCCTGTTTATTGTTGCTATCTCGCCACTTTAGCGCGTCCATATTCAATCGGGTGCTGACCAGTGACGAGAAGTGGGTCCTGTATGACACACCCAAGCGTTCCAAACATCGGTTGTCACCCCAGGATACTGTCCCGCACAGCGCAAGACCACCTATGTACCCACGCAAGATTATGCTTTGTGTCTGGTGGACTTGTCGTCAAGGGGTTCACTATGAGTTGCTACCAACGGGTCAAACGGTCACTGTGGACCTGTATTCGCAGCAATTGGAACGTGTGCAACAGGCACTGTATCAGAAGGATCCAGCACTGGATAATCGAAAGGGTGTTTTGTTATTGCATGATAACGCGAGGTCGCATGTCACGCGGGTGGCCAGGAATACGATACAGCGACTTGGTTGGGTGACTTTGTGCCATCCTCTTTACTCACCTGACCTTGCACCATCAGGTTACCACCTCTGCCCTTCCCTGGATAATCATCTTCGTGCTAAATCCTTCACCAATGAAGCATACATGCGCCAAGCTCTCACGGTCTTCTTTGCGTCCTACAACCCCGAGTTTTACTGCAAGGGTTTGAACAACTGGAGACACGTTGACAGAAGGTGCTGGATGCCGATGGTGATTACTTCGAGGACTAACACTAGATAACGCTGTTTGTATGTCATGTTCTTTTGGGTCATTAAAAACGACAAGATTTTTTTGTTTACCTTGTACATTAACTTTGAAAGATGATTTCGGGTCTCTGAAACTCTTTCATCTTCTGCTAACTCGTCAAAAAAGCGCTTTGTTCACTTTCGTCTTTCATTTTTAAAAAAAGGTGTTACACCCCTTCCCTTAGCTCAATCTTCAGACTCGTTTAACAAAGAACTGAATGAATTTTGGTTTCTAATTGCTACCAATTCTGTTGGGAAGTGGTCCCTATGTGTTTGTTCTCAGAAAACCAGACGAGGTTGTTGACAAAACGCCTTTATTTTTCTTTCTCGATTGCTCGGGGTGTATGTCGGAACACTTGCGATGAGCACCGTAATTCCACGCTCTCGCTCGTTTCTGATCTTCCCCCCCACACTCTTAATTCTCGTTTTGCTTAATACACTTAATCATCGCCGGGCAGCGCCCATTACGCATGCTTGGACATACCCCCGGCCTTGCAATATTAATATTCAACAATAGCAATGCAGTTTCACAATTCACAACAAGCTTCACAAAAATTACACAATTGTTTTCAAAATTATTATATATATAAAAGGTACTATAAATTTTCAGTAAAAAAAAAAAAAAGAGTTAAAATTACAATAGCACAATTTAAAGATAAACACATAATTTCTTAAATGGAATTTGACATTAACTATTTACATCTATCGGTAGAATACAGATCTTAGTTATGGGCCTCTTAAATTCTCCTGTCTTTGTTTTAATTCTGACTGTTCTCACTTTACCATCAGAACCATGATAGACCCCAACGATGCACCCTAAAGACCCCTTACAAACTGGTGTAAAATCTTCCTTTACAATTACCATTGTACCACACATTGCATTGTCCTTCTCGATCATCCACTTTCCTCTCTGTTGGAGAGTATTCAGATAATCGGTACTCCATTTTTTCCAAACTACCTGAATTACTTTTGTTGTTTTCTGCCAAAGGCTTAATCTATTGTCATTAATATTAGTTACTATGGGCTCAAGAATAGAATTAATTGATCTACCAATCAAGAAATGTGCAGGTGTTAATACCTCAAAGTTATCAAAATCATTGGGTATTGGTGTGAGGGGTCTGGAATTTAAAATTCCTTCCACCTGGATAATCACTGTTTCAAACTCCTCGTATGTGAGTCGGCATCTTCCCAGTGCTCACTTCAGGTGAAATTTCACTGACTTTATGCCCGCCTCCCAAAGACCTCCCATATGTGGGGCCCTTGGTGGAATAAAATTCCATTCAATACCTTCCTCAGTGAAATATGATGCCAGATTTTGATTTGGAAAGTTAAGGGTCTTATAAAATGCCTTTGTTGAGAATTCGCACCAACAAAATTTGTTGTATTATCTGTAAAAATTTTGGAGCATTTTCCTCGCCTAGGCATGAATATCTTAAGGGTCGCAATTATTGCATCCAAAGTCAAATCGGAAAGAATTTCTAGATGGATGGCACGAGTCACAAAGCAAATGCAAACACAAACATAAATTTTATTCAGAACGCCCTTTCTCTGGTTTTTGTAAGTTACAAAATATGGACCTTCCGAATCTAATCTAGTTATACTGAATGGAAGGGCCATATTTACTCTTTCATATGGAAGATTGCCCATTATTTGAGAAGAGGGAAATGGTTTACACTTGAAACACACCGCACAAGTATGAATCGTTTTCTTAGCTTGGTGTTTACCTCCTAAAGCCCAAAATCTCAATCTTACTGCACTCATCAGTCCTTGTGGACCAACGCGAAATAATTTCTTATGCAAAGTTATGAAATATATTTTACTCATTTTAGAATTTTTAGCCAGTATAGCTGGGTGCTTTTGGCTGTAGGGTATGGACGCTTTTTCCAGTCTTCCACCAACTCTTGGGATTCCTTTATCATCCTGGAATATGTTCAAAGATTTAAGATTACCTGACGGGTTACTTAAGTTAATGCCACTCTGGTCCTGTTTAATAAGCCAGGTTTCTGCATCATTTACCTCACTCGTAGTTAAAGGTCCCCTCTTTTTCACCTTGGATCTGCAATTGTCAATAAATCTATAAATATAAGAAACAATATGTATTATTTTAAAATAATTATCAGAAAGGGGTCCAAAGGTGATGGTTGAAAATGTCAAAGTTCTTGGAACTCAGCAATGAAGTCTCCAGAGTTCTCTCAGACACCCTTAGTTCACAGTCAACGTCATCTCTCTGGGTGGGTTCTAAAATGACAATGGTTGAATAAGCACTCTGTAGAAGAAGCTCAGGTCCATGCCACCATAGAGAGTCGTCACGAAGCTCCTCAGGAAGTAGTCCTCTAGAAAGCACATCCGCAGGATTTTGTTCTGATGCAATGTGATGCCACTGGTCACGGGAACTTAGTTGATGAATCTTAGACACTCGATTAGCCACGAACGTCTTCAATTCTCTTGATTCTCGATGTATCCATGAAATCACAATAGTCGAATCCGACCAAAAATGCACAACTGTAATCTGAAGCTTCAATGCCTCTTTCACCTTCTTCATCAATTTAGCGGCAAGAACTGCCCCACACAGTTCTAGTCTTGGAATGGAAATCTGCTTCAGAGGCGACACTCGGCTTATAATCGTTACGAGACACACTTTAACTTCTCCAAGGGCAGATATAGACTTGAGATAAATGGATGAACCATACGCCTTTTCCGATGCGTCGCTAAATGCATGTAACTCAATGCTCTCTGCTCTGTGAATCACAATACATCTATTAATAGAGATGTTATTCACGGCTTCCAAAGAGTCGATAAATCGACGCCTCTCCTTTTCTTCTTTAAAAGGAAGTTCATCACTCCATCCCAATTCCAGCAACCACAATCTTTACATAAATATCTTTGCCCGAGTTATGATCGGTCCGAGGAGACCCAAAGGGTCAAAGATACTTGCAATAGTAGACAAAACCATTCTTTTGGTGAATGAAGTTAACCTTTGTTGCTCTATTCTGAAAAGCAAACAGTCTAACTTAGGATTCCAAATTATTCCTAGCGCTTTAGTCTCTTCAGACTCCAAGAAAGCATACTCTTGTAGATTGGAAGTTATCTCGGGTAAATTTTCACACCACTTATGAAGATGCATCCCTGCCTTCTTGAACATTTCTATTAATTGATGCTGCAATTAGATTACCTCTTCTATATTCTCGGATCCCGAAAGTATGTCATCCATGTAGCAGTCACTCATCACAACAGGAGCTGCTAAAGGAAAACTATTAGCTTCATACATCGCTAACTGCTTCAAAGTTCTCGTGGCTAGATAAGGTGCGCTAACTGCGCCGTAGGTGACTGTAGTTAACTCGTACGTTTTTATTGGTTCCCCTATGCCCTTCTTCCACAGAATTCTTTGCAAACACGTTTGCTCTGGGTGTATGTTTATCATGCAAAACATTTTCTCTATTTCCGTAGTAAAGGCATACTTGTGCTTTTGAAAGCGAACCATAATGGAAAAGAGGTCTTCTTGGACCAGTCCACAATTAAATTGAATTGAATTTAGAGATTTCCCACTCGTTGAAGGACTTGATACATTAGAAACAGTTCTCAGTTTAGTTGTAGACTTTTCGGGGCGATAAACACCATGGTGTGGCATGCAACTCCAGACCCATCCGCCTTGATTTCCCTCATGTGGCTTAAATCCTCATATTCCTTTAAAAATTTCTCATACAGGAACAAATATTCTTTCTCTCTACTTAGTCGTTTCCACAAAGAGTTTAATCTCTGAATAGCGGTTTGTTTGGATTCACCGAGACATGAATGATCTTCTTTTAATGGCATCGCTACCGTATATCTTTCCCGGTCATCTCTCGAATGAGTGTTTTTAAAATGGTCTTCAAAAATATCTAATTCACTGTTTTTAACAGAATCGATTTCTACATTTTCGATTTCCCAAAACTTCTTAATTGAAAGCTCTAGATTATCCGTAGCCTGAATAAACCCACAATGTTCTCTTCTTTTCGCGTCTGATCTGATATTGTAGATGCTATTGACTGGCACTGGTGTGTTTAGAGGTTCAAAGGTGGAATTTTTTACACTTCCTGGTTTTGCGCTCTCTCTGTATAATGAATCGTTTTATGTCTCTTTTGACACTCAGAACAAACAAATCTTGATTTACAGTCTTTCGCTCTATGAGATGTAGAAAGGCAATTAAAGCAAAGGTCATTAGTTTTAATCACTTCAATTCTCTTATTTATGGGAAGTTTTAAATACACTGCACACTTATATAATGGATGCAATTCAGCGCAACAAACACATTTAGAATCTTTAACCTCACTCAAAAATACCCTTGGGGCGTTTTTCACTGGATTATTTCTAGCAAGGACATTCGGCAAAGGTTTTAAGCTCTTTCCCTGAGAAGTGTTATAAAAGTCTATCTCTTTGGCAAGCTCTAGTGGGCGAAACCAATCATTTCCTGCTCGAACGGAAATGTGTGACGCTACCTGTTTTTCAAGCGAACTGAAAATTTTGTCGGACACAATAAGATCGTTTAAGTTGTCAAAATCAGAGACCTTCCTTAATTTTAAGTAATACTGCCAATTTGTAATTAAGCGAGTATATTGAATATATGTTTCATTTGTGGATGACGCGTAGCTTTTCTAAATTGCTCAAGGAATTGATTTGCACTTGGCTCGTATTCTCTTAGTATTATTGATTTTAGTTGTTCATAATTGTTAAGCTCGTCATCTTTAACATATGTTAACACATTTGAAGCTTTTTCTCCCAACAAATTTAATAAAATCTCCTACTTGAATTTTTCGGGCACATTTTTTGATACAAAGGCTCTTTCTAACGAAGCAAAAAAGAATGCCCAACCTTCAGGTCTATTAGGCCCTTTCACCGTTAGGATTCGAACACTTTTTACCAACGCATCCAGTGAGTTACAACTCTCACCTGTTCTCTCGTTATCTGAATTAACCCTAACATTTAAACTTGCAAGTTCAAGCTCCTTTTCTCTTAACCTAGTTTCCTCTGCTTTCTTACGGTCCTCGATCGTATATTGAATTAATTCCTTAACAAATTCAACATCCTCTTTAAAATATTTATTTTCCTTAATAATTTCAGTTAACAATAGTTACTTTTTCAGCAACAGTCTCACCAAGAGCTACGATCCGAAGATCTTCCTTACGGCAGTTCTTAAACATTTTTCTAAAATTAATTTAGTCCTCAATTTATAACAATAAAAACACATAAAAGAGACCACTGCTCACGTCACCTTAAATAGCTCACTTCTCCGGCTCGGTTGAACTTACCAAATGTTGGGAAGTGGTCCCTTTGTGTTTGCTCTCAGGAAACCAGATGAGGATTGTTCAGTGTACGTATGTAAATGTAGAGCGCCCTCTAGCGCTCAGAGTGTCTAACGATTCTGTGTAACCTCTGACTCCATCGAGTAAGGAGTCGAATCGAGCGAGCTGAGCAACAAGTAATAAAAACTACAGTCCACTTACTGAGAGAGACCTTTTTTCTTGAGTTTTACTTGTGTACCCAACATTCTGATCCAGTCTCAACCGGAGAGACCTATGCGTTGAAAATACGAGGTATGTGCTGTTGTTTTTTGACTTTTCGTTGAAAAATCGAACTTTAAACTTAAACGATGTTTAAAGGAGCAAAAAAAGAAGACTTGAGGCGAATCGCTTCTGAATTAGAGTTGTGTGTGAGTGATAAATTAACTGTTTTAGACTTGATGGATCTTATAAAAAACTGTGATAGATACAAAAACGATCCTGATTCTGTGCATGAGTTAGCAAATTTAATTATCGAAGAAAGGAAGTATGATGAAAGTCAGCAATTAGAGTTAGAAAAAATAAGAGAAAAGTCTAAGCTTGATTTAGAGATAGCGAGAATACGAGCAAATGATAAAGACAATAATACTGAAGTTAATTGTAATGATTCCCCCCTTTTCTGTGGATTCTTTAATTAAAAGTATCCGCACACTTACAGTGAAAATTCCCGACAAACCTGAGGGATGGAGTTTCTTTTTTTTATCATTAGAACGTGCATTTGCAGCCAAAGTGTTACTGATAAATTTAAGCCTGAGATTTTGTTAAATTTATTAGGAGAAAAAGCTGCAAATATCATTATATATCTGAAAGATGAGGATCTTAAAAATTATGATAAAATAAAGTCCATAATACTCCAAGAATTTGAGCCAACTCCTCAATCGTGTTTAGAGAATTTTAAGAAAGCAACACGGCAAAATTGTGAATCCCATGTCCAGTTTGCGAGTAGATTAACAACAAATTGGGAATACTATTTAAAATTGAGAAATGTTTCAAATTTCGAGGTATTAAAACAATTAATAGTTACAGACAAAATATTTAGTACTTTAGATAAAGAAACCGCATCGCATATTAGTGTCAGACAAGCAGATAAATGGTTTGATCCTTTAACGTTGGGAAAAGAAATTGATTTATTTTATTCATCGCGAGGAAAACCACTGAGTGAGAATATTAATTATTGTCGCAAAAATCAAAATTCTAAAAATATGTCTAGAGTATTTTTCTCAGATGTCAAGGGAAAAAAAATGTGTTTTGTGTCAATCTGATAGTCATTTTTTAAATAAATGTCCTCAATATAAGCAATTATCAGTAAATAAACGGGTAGAACTTGTTAAAAATAATTCCTTGTGTTTTAATTGTTTAAATTTGCATAGAGTCAAGTTTTGTAAATCTAAAGTTCTTTGTAAATGCTGCCAAAAAAAGCATCATTCTTCTCTGTGTTTCTCTGAGACCCAAATTTTACGAGTGAAAGGGTCATTCAACCTTCTTCATTGGGGGCAGAAAGAGCCGGAAACAGAGAAATCCTCGATGAGTCAACTTTCAGCGAAGGCGTCTGTGTTCAAACCCATAAATTACATAGGGAGATTTCGAAAGAGGTGTCTTCTCAGGGTGTAGGAGATCTGTTTACTGCAACGAGTTACGTAAAATCGAAATCCGTTTTACTTTCAACCGCGATTTGTTTCATTAGAGATTCCTTTGGGAAAATGCAGGAAGTCAGAGCGCTGTTGGACGGTGGTTCAACAAGCAATTTTATTTCGCAACAGTGTATGAATAGACTCAATTTAAAAAGAGAGAAAATAAACATTTTAGTTTCAGGATTAAATAATTCAGAGTTAATGATTAAATCGCACGTTAATGCAACAATTGCAAATAGAGGAAATAGTTATGAAACTAATGCAGACTTTTTTGTAGTGCCGCGAATTACGGATATGATTCCTTCTCAACCATTTAACGTTAGTTTGGGTAATTTCAGTAGAGAGAAATTAGCGGATGAAAATTTCAACATTCCGAGAAATACTGATTTATTGTTGGGAGCAGAAATCTTTTATGAAATTCTTTTACCAGGACAAACAAATCTTTTAAATACAAAATTAATTTTTCAGAATACAGTCTTCGGCTATATTGCGAGTGGGAGTATTCCAGTTTCTAGTGAAAATAAACCTCACTGTGGGTTAATCAAAGATAATGTCGATTTAGAAAAGACAATGAGGAGATTTTGGGAAATCGAAAATGTTGAACCTGAGACAATAAAAAATAAGGAAACGATAATTTGTGAGGAGCATTTTAAAAAAAATCATACTAGAGATAGTACGGGAAGATATATAGTATCTATGCCATTTAAAAGGAATCCAAATTGTTTAGGCCAATCAAAAGATATTGCCCTTAAAAATTAAATTCTTTATGAAATAGATTAAAGCGTGAGCCTAACTATTTAAAATTATATAGAGATTTTTAAAAGAGTATAAAGAGCTAGGCCATATGCAAGAGGTAGACGAGAGAGAGGAGTGTGGAATGTATTTCATACCACATCTTGGTGTTTATCGCTCTGATAAAAAAACAAGTAAATTGAGAGTAGTTTTTAATGCGTCGAGTGCAACTACAAACGGTTATTCTTTAAACTCTCTACAATACAATGGGGAGTTGCTCAAAATGACCTTTTTCAATAATGGTTCGCTTTAGAAAGCACATATTTGCATTCATTGCGGATGTGCAAAAATGTATCGAATGATTTGGATTAATCCAGATCAGCGTAAACTTCAGCGCATTCTGTGGAGAGAGAACATGGACGAACCAATAAAAACGTTTGAGTTGTCAACTGTGACCTATGGAACAACGAGTGCACCATTTTTAGCGACACGTACGCTAAAACAATTAGCCCTAGATGAAGCAGGGGAATTTTCCATTAGGGTCTTCAGTTGTGATGAGTGACATGTACATTGATGATGTACTTACCGGTGCAGAGACCTTATTAGAAGCAAAAGAACTGAAAAATCAACTGATCAATATCTTAGCTAAAGGAGGTATGGTTTTGCATAAGTGGTGCGGAAATAATACGGAATTGATTGAGGTTTCCGAAAATTATGATTTTTCAGATTCATCAGAGATAAAAGTGTTGGGTGTTTATTGGAACCCCAAGCATGATTGCTTCTCCTTCAGAGTAAAAATAGACTTGCACGAATTAAATACCAAACGGGATGTTTTGTCAACCATCGCCAGGATATATGATCCTCTAGGTCTTTTAGGTCCTGTGGTGGCGAAAATCTTCCTTCAAAAATTATGGATGCTAAAGATTGATTGTACAGATTTGCTTCCAGATACAATCAATAGAGAATGGCGACAATTTGTCGAATCACTTCAGGTAGTAAATGACATCAACATCAATCGATGCATTGTGGTAGAGCAACCGGAAGTGATCGAGCTGCATGGATTCTCCGACGCGTCCCAGTCAGCATATGGAGCTGTCGTCTACTGCAAATCCATAACCTCAGATAGAAAGATGCTTGTACATCTTATTGCCAGTAAATCCCGAGTTGCGCCTACCAAGCAAACAACGATTCCCAGACTTGAGCTATGTGCCGCTGTGCTGTTAGCAAAATTAGTGCATCGTGTCAAGCAAGCTTTGAAATTAAATGTGACTAATACTTTTCTTTGGAGTGACTCCATGATAGTTTTGTCATGGATAAGGAAGGAGTCATATCAACTAAAAACCTTTGTGGCTAACAGGATTGCTACAATCCAGGAGATGACTTCCAGTGAGCAATGGCGTTATGTGGCAACAGAGGACAATTCTGCCGACTTCGTTTCCAGAGGAATGGATTCTCTAAAACTTAAAACCTGTGAGTTGTGGTGGAATGGTCCTAAATTTCTGATGAGCAACCAGTACCCACAACGACAAATTCCTGTTGCAGTGATCAAGGATCCAGGTGAACTTAAAAACTGTAGTGACCTTTCTAACTTTTTCTTGATTCTGCTACTAACTCTTTTGTAAATAATTTACTTAACCTTAGTAATGACTATTTTAAAATTATTCGTGTCTTAAGTTTTATTTGTAGATTTGTTTATAATTGTAAGAGCAAAGAAAGCAAAAGAATTGGGCCTCTAGATTTAGGAGAATTAAAAAAGGCTGAACAGCTTTTATTGAATTAGTACAAAAGGAAGAGTTTAAAGTAGAGATGAATGGTATTCAAAATTCTGCCATGGTACCTTCCAACAGTCGAGTAAAAACACTCAATCCATTTATTGATAGTGAAGGGATTTTGAGAGTTGGAGGTCGATTGAGAAATAGTGATATTAATTATAACCAGAAATTTCCAATTCTTTTGCCTTCGAAACATAAATTGACTTATTTAATAGTTGAGTATTTTCATAAAAAGTTTTTACATAGTGGTCCACAATCCTTGTTGTATCAGATCAGGGAAAATTTTTGGATATCGAATGGCCGTAATATTTGTAGAAAAGTTGTTCATAATTGTGTAATTTGTTGTAAGGCCAATCCTACTTGCACTGATCAAATAATGGCTGACTTGCCAAGGGATAGAGTTATCAAAAATTATCCATTCAATGTGTCAGGTGTGGACTTCTGTGGCCCCTTTTACATTAAGTATAAAGGGCAGAGAAAAGGTGTATATAACAAAATCTATGTTTGTATATTTATATGTTTTGTTTCTAAAGCTGTGCACTTAGATATTGTGACTGATTTAACCTCTAATGCATTGCTACACTTAAGCGTTTTATATTTAAAAGAGGTAAATGTGCTAAGTTGTATTCTGATAATGCAACAAATTTTGTGGGTGCAAATATAGAACTTAAAAAAATGTTTAATTTGGTGTGTAAACCTGATGAGGCATTTGCAAGTTATATGGCCTCTGAAGGAATAGATTGGAAATTCCTCCCCCCTAGAGCCCCAAATTTTGGAGGTCTCTGGGAGGCAGGCATTAAATCTTTTAAGTTCTATTTAAAGAGAGTAGTAGGTAACATTAGATTAACATATGAAGAGTTTCTGACCGTGATTATCCAAATAGAGGGGATGTTAAATTCTCGTCCTCTTGTCCCATTATCTTCTGACTTAGATGATTTAAATGTATTGACTCCTTCTCATTTTTTGATAGGTAGATCAATTACATCAATTGTTGAGCCTGATTTAACTAATTTAAATGAAAATAGGTTGATAATTGGCAGAAAATTACAAAAATAATTCAATTAATTTGGAAAAGGTGGAGTGTAGACTATTTAAATAGTTTGCAGCAGAGAAATAAGTGGCATTTCGAGAAAAAGAATACTAAAATTGGAGATATGGTTATAATAAAAGAGGATAATTTACCTTCATGTCAATGGTCATTAGGTAGAATCAACAATATTTATCCAGGAAAGGATTCTAAAGTAAGAGTAGTGGAAGTCAAAACCACTAGAGGTATATTTAAGAGAACCATTTCGAAACTGTGCATTCTACCAATTGAAACAGTGTGTGTGTGAAGTAGCATATATAACCCTTCAGATAGTAATGTTTGTGTGTAGAATAGTAATTTTTTTTAAAATTCTGTGTGATTTATCAATTGCTTTATACATTGTCTTCATTTGTATGTTGTTTTGTTTGTATTTTGAAGTATTGTATTTCTGTGTGTTATCTTTATGATTATGTTCTATGTAAATCTTGCATGTTGAAAAACATTGCAAGGCCGGGCGGCATGTTCAGTGTACGTATGTAAATGTAGAGCGCCCTCTAGCGCTCAGAGTGTCTAACGATTCTGTGTAACCTCTGACTCCATCGAGTAAGGAGTCGAATCGAGCGAGCTGAGCAACAAGTAATAAAAACTACAGTCCACTTACTGAGAGAGACCTTTTTTCTTGAGTTTTACTTGTGTACCCAACAAGGATGTCGACAAAACACCTTTATTTTCACACTTGGTTGCTCGGGGCGTATGTCGGAACACTTGCGATGGACACCGTAATTCCACGCTCTCGCTCGTCTCACCTCCCACACACACTCTGAAAACTCTTAATTCTCGTTTTGCTTAATACACTTAATCACCGCCGGATGGCGCCCATTGTGCATGCTCGGACATGTCCGTTCAGAATATTATTCCGCAGAATACTAGCCTTTTGTAGGTCATTTTTTTTCATGCTGTAGGGCAGTGATTCCCAAAGGGGTCTATGACAACTTGCAAGGGGTCCACGTCAGCGAAAAAAAATTTGGGGGTCTAAGATAGTGACTGTCATTAAATCAGATCATGTCTTTAATTTTAAAAGAAATTTAATCAAGTGGAAACCACATTCAAGAGATTTATTTACTAAATTTAATGAAGTTAAGGCTACACAATATCCTAAAATTTCATATTTACCGATTTTTTTTCTTTGCATTTTGTTGTGGCTTATATCATTGAGAAACTTGCCATCGAATTTCGGATCCGTTAACAAATTAGTTTTTAAGGTATCCAACTACGTTCGGAACCGTGATTTTAAAAAAGTGCATCAATGGATAATTTTCATGATATTTAGTGTCGCTCAGATTAGAATACATGTATAAAAATGTTTTAAGAACATTTTGAATACAAAAATTAATTTAAATATAATAATTTGGCAAAAAATTAACTTACAATAATCTTTTTTCCAAATGTTTTCCTTTTGTGAAAAATGGTTCTATTATAATAATATTTTGCCTGTATATAGCTCAAACCTCTCTACAGAGGTTTAACTAGAATTTTTGAAAAATTCACATTATTTTCAGAGTTACCATCAATTGAAATAATTATTGGTGTTTTTTTCTTAAAATTGCTCCCCTCTGTTGTCGTGAAATATGAATAAACCCACTTCTAAGTTATATATTTCAAAAATTCTAGTTGAGACTCTGCACAGAGCTCTAAGCTATATACAGGCAAAATATTATTCTAATAGAAGCATTTTTCACAAAAGTAGAACATTTAGAAAAAAGATTATTCTAAGTTAATTTTTTGCCAAAATATTGTATTTAAATATTTTTTTTTGTCAAAATGTCCTTAAAACAATTTTATGTATATATGTTACCGACAAAGTATGAAATCAGGCACTCTATAGAATGCCTAAAACTAGCCGGCAATGTATGAAATGATTCTTATTTTACACATTGCCTAGGCATTCTATAGAATGCCTAATGAGAAACCGGCAAAGTATGAAATACATCTCCGATTTATTTCGAATATTGTATGACAAGGCACGAGACCTTTTGACGCGTACCTCAGGCTCAGAATTTGTCAGTTGCACATTGTGATTTGCTCGGGAGTGTCAAAATACGCAATTTTACTTAAACCTGTTCAGCAAAAAATTAGTTTTGTCCTGTGCTGCATGAAAATGGAGAAGCAAGTTGTAGTGTTGGAGGAGTCATGGTCTATAGCAGGGGTCGGCAACTATGACCCTCGGTACAATTCTCAGTTGCACTCTGCACTACTCAACAAATTTGTCAATTTTTGAATGAACTTCACAAATTTGTAATAGATCTTATTTGACAAACATCTCCTGAATTTGGGCAATTAAGAAATTATGAAAAATTTGAAAGATAACTCTAAAGGTAAATTTACAGCTTTTTTTTGTAAATTATTGAATGCCATAGCTGGAGAGATTTAATTGTTTGAAGAGAGAAAATTGCATATATATTCTGCTTTTCCTCTTTTAGTTCTATATATCTAAGTCAGGCAAAATATTATTCTAATAGAACCATTTTTCACAAAAGGAGAACATTTGGAAAAAAGATTATTCTAAGTTAATTTTTTGCCAAAATATTGTATTTAAATGAATTTTTTTTGTCAAAATGTCCTTAAAACATTTTTATGCATATATTCTAATATAAGTGACACTAAATATCATGAAAATTATTCATTTATGCGCTTTTGAAAATCACGGTTCTGAACGTAGTCGGATACCTTAAGATTCTTGAAGTTTTCTGAGCTCTTTGTTTTGGTTTCGGTTTCATTTCAAAGCATTTTTCCACTCTTAAATTGAATTAATCAAAGAAATTTTTTAGCACAATCAATTCTTTTAGTGTGAAATATGTTTATTAATTTAAATTTTCCTTACTAAAATCATTTCCACTTTATTATGTTTTGAGAGTTTTTATAGAGTTCTTATAATTATATATATATAATTCATTAAGATTCATTTCAAAGACAATTTTTGTTTTAAAAATAGTTTATATAACTTCTTTCTTTATCATTAATTTTCTTCCTGTTGAGAAAACGTCATGGCCAAAACGTTCGCAGGTTGCTGCGAGTAACAATATTTCAAAGGGATGGATTACTACTGAAAATGAAGCATCTAAAAATCAGTCCTCAGCTGATACTGCAATTAGACTTCAAACACAAGTATTCTTAATTCAAGTATTGCAAATAAAACTGAATATTTCTCCTTGATGTACCAAACTACATTATACTAAATATATTGTAGTACCATATTTTAGTATTTTAAAGTCGTACAACAAGAGCTAAAACTTCCTAAAATGCCCAATTTAAAAATGAAAAAAATTAAATTTTATGAACAAACCTGGCTATTTTTAGCTTAAGTTAGTACCATTATTATTTTGTACATAAATGATTTATGTTTCAAAACTATAGGGGAAATATTAGGTTAAGAGCAAGCTAAATAAACTATCTTCGTAATAAATGTTATCCATATTATATGCAAAAATATATCTTGAACTAAAAATATTATTTTCAGTCATATTTAATTAAAATAGTGTTTTAATGTAGAACATACATTGGGAAATAACAGATAAAAAATTTGATCTTTACAAACTTTATAAGTTTTTGTTTTATACCTTTACAAAATTAAATGGGACAGACTTTCAATTTGGAAGGGTTTTCGAATCCCTAAGACTTTTTTTTCTGTTCATCATGGGGTTTTGAAATGGTTTCCATCTACTCCCAAATGTATGTTCTATAAAAGTTAGGATAGGTTTGGGGCTGTGAGATCCCTAGTTATTTTTTTAAAAATTCTAAAGTTAAAGTTTTATAAATTTTCGTGTTTTTTCCAGGTATTTTTAGAAAAATAGTTATTAAAAATCAATAAAAGAAAATAGATTTTCAATTCCATACTAACTTTTGTTTGCAATAATCTAAGAAACATAAATAACTTAAAATGACGACAAATTTTAAAAATTAAGCATTTTATAAGAGTTTGAAAAAACTTAAAATATTTTGAATTCATTAAAATTGTAATACAATGGCTGCTCAAACTGACTTTTTACTTTCAGAATTATCTTAATAATATAATCTGAGTATAAAACATAAATTATTTTTACTGTAACGGTCTCCAAAAAAATTTTTTCAACAGTGTAGCCTTAATTTGTTACAAGGACCATCATTTAAGCGTTTCTTGCCAGAATTAAACTAAGAAGTATAATATTTGAATTTTCCTGTTTCCTCAATTTGTCTCCCAGGAAAAGGACGTTAAACATTGAAATATCCTTTATTCTGATTTTGAAACTAGGTTGGAGAAGGCTTTGACTACAGGAGAAGATGAATTCACATGGTCCCATTGAAAGAAAAAATAAATGTCGTATTACAAGAACTGATCGGAATAGACACTGGGGAGATTTTAAAATAAAATTTAGAAACGGATATCAGCAATTTTTGAAGCACCAAAATAAATGAAGCTCCAGGCTCATCCCTCCCATTACAAACATTTATTAGTAGCTCAGTTATTTTATGTAACAGCTATTTTATGTATTAATTAAACTTTAATTTAATTAATTAACAGGTGTTTCTTAAATTTTAAACACTATTCTTCACTATAGTTCGAAACTTAAATCTTTTAAATTAAGTATAGTTCTATATTAGCTGTCAAAAAGGCATTGAAGTTGATAAATTTGCAAAAATTCATTATTAGGTAAGTAGGGCTAACCCAAACCGAAAAACATGGCAAGGGTTCTATGAGACAAAAAAGTTTGGGCTTTAGAAATGAGGTCTATGATTTTAAATAACCAAGGAAAAAAGGTTACAAACACTATAAAATCATAGCTCTCTAATATAGTAATTATATTCTTACATTCGTCACGTTCGTCTTTTTTAGTTGAGATTAAACTTAGTTTACTTCAAGTTTTCCTTATTAGAGAGTAATTTTTTCGAATACCGAATAAGGCATCATTTATTGATGACCATCTAGCTGGGCATACTTTTTTTAAGGGTTTTTTTTTAAATATTTTTCGGAAGAATCATTAATTAACATTGCCCAGCGTTTTGTGCTATTGCCAAAAAAAGTGTGTATTTTTTCTAAGTAATCGAAAAATTGTGACACTTAAGGAATGTGTTTTGTAGCATCATTTCAAATTCAATTTAATGCATGTGCTGCGCAACGAACATAATTGGCACTTGGTGCATGCTCTTTTCTAAGGGTTTGGAACCCTCCATTTACTCCCGACATAACATTTGCCCCATCATAACCCTGTCCCCTACATTTAGACAAATCCATTCCATATTTTTTGATTGCATTTAAAATTTCAGTTTTAATCCCTTGCGCAGTGCAATCGGCTGCTGACATCCATCCCACAAAGGATCCTTTTCTTTGATCTTAATCCATGGAAACACCACAGAAAGTTTTTGAAGGATCTTGTGTAGTCTTCAAAATAATTGCCAGAAATGGAGCTTTTTTAATTTTCATAATAATATTTTCTCTAACTTTGGTACCAAGCAAATTAATTATTTCATTTTGAATGGTGGGACTTAAATAATTTGTTTCCCCTTTTGTCTTCAAGAGAAGTTCCTTTAAAGCAGGATCATAATTAGATAGCAAGCGTACGATTGATATGGAATTTCCGGATTTGAAATCATGGCCTCTTAAAGGTAAATTGCAAGCCGCTAAAGTAATAATAACATTAATTATTCGATGCAATACGTTTCGCCAAAAAGTAAATTTACTATCGATTTCACTATCTAATTAACTGTCAATTGTATTTCCTTGAAGCCAATTGTTACAAGACAGAGCCGAATTAATATGCGGAAGTGAATTTTCCTGATCAGCAATAGTTTGTGTCAAATTGCTTCGAACGGAAACACCATTAATCCATGCTGAGGAATGCTAACAACCAACACAAGTGGCAATATGGTTTGTTTAAAATAACTGAATAACACAACCATGGTCTTAATATTTTTATACCGGCTTTGTTCAAATATGAATAATGAAAATGTGAAAAGCATCGGTTTGATACTGGATCCTTTGGAAATGGTCCTTGAGGCTTAAATGGACCCAGTTTGAAAATTATTTTTCATTCAGATTCTGGTAAGGATGTCACCAAAATTACCTCTATCTGAAGAAGATATATTAATTGATTCTTCACACATTCCTTAGAATATTTGTTATATTCTACTTCTGCAGATTCTGATAGACCATGTGCTTCAGAAGATTCTAAAAATATAGTAAAATTAAATTGCTTTATATTCTGGACCATCAGCCAACCTACAAAAATAATCATTCGAGTCCTATCAAATCTCTAATTGTTTCTCATTGAAATTAAGACATTGTGATAAATTAAATATAGAAGTATCGATAAATATTCATATTTTTAATGTGAATGTTCTAATATGCTCAAATATTGTAATTAATACATTTTTACTCTTAAATTATTTTTTTCTGTTATTTGTTAGTTGACATTGTAAGTTGATTCGAACACAGTTAGTAAACGTAGCAAATACACATAACTCAAGTGTCTTTCATGCAGATTGATTCTATATATTGTGAAACATTCTTATATGTAACATGAATGCTCTTATTCATTCATGAATATTTTTACATATATAACATGACTTTGTATATTACAATATATAAAAATATTACAAATTACACTATTTTGTCTAAAGGCTACACAGTACTCTTTTTCAAAAATCTTTCTGAAGGAAGTAATATTAAAAGTAATTTATGGTTTATTTTCAGATTATAATATTAAATCGATTCTGAAAATAAGATGTCAGTTTTTCAAGCCATTATTTTAAAAACATAATGTTATAAAGTTTTTTAATCTTTTATAAAGTACTCAATTCTTAAATTTATTTATTTTAAGGGATTTTTTTTTCTTAAATTATTAGGAACAAAAGTTAGTATGTAGTTCAAAATCGGTTTCCTTGTTGGATTTCAATAATTATTTTTATGTCTTAACCTGAAAAAAAACGCGAAAAATTTAAAAATATTAACTTAAATATTTTAAAAAAATAACTAGAGCTTTTTCAGAACTAATTCCATCTATTAACTTCTATAAAAACTTTTACATCACTTTTTCCATATGCTAACTTTTAAAGGAAAGTATCCACAAAAGTTTCAAAGTTCTACCTTGAAAGCACACACAAAAAAAAAGACAAAAAGGAATGGAAAATACTTTTTCAAAAAAATTATTTTAGAGTTTATAAAGACATAAAACTAAAACTAATAATACTTGCAAGGTTCTAATTTTTTTAACATGTTACAAAACAAAAAAGTTTGAAAAAAATCCCCCAAAACAGCTATATAAATTTAAAAAAAGATTCTCTGATTAAAGAAAAAGGAAAACCTCAACATATTTCTGAAAAGGCAGTTCATTTTCTCAAAATGCTATTATAAATTAAGAACCTTTATTGGATTTCAGCATTGCAGGTATGATAGGTCTTGAAACTGAAGAGAGCGATTTCTACTTATCTCAAGTACTAAAAAATACACAAGTAGAGGTGAATAATTTATTATTTCAGATATTATGTTGAAATTTCATTATTCTATGTTGAAACAATATGTGTGTGTGTATACGCTCTTGATTTTATTTTAATTACTGAAACAGGTATAAATTTAAAATTCCTGATAGATGTATACAATTTTTAAAATACATTCTTAATTTCATAAACATGGCTTGAAAGAACATGGAATATACCTTTTTTACCTTAGAAATATAGTATCTATTTTGCGTGTTTTTACACAGCGTTTCATGTAACGTTTCAAGTAACGTTTCAACCGTGTAAGACTAAAGCAAGTGATTCTTTCCTTCAAGATGGCTTTGACTCAAGTCAGATAAATAATAAACTCTATTATACAGTGTAAGTAAATAAAATGAAAAAAAATCTTACCTTTACAATTCAAATAAGTCGTACTTGTTGATTGTTAAAAAAAAAGATGATATTTTCGGACATTTCTTAGAAAAGTTTTCTTTGTGTTTTTTAATTTTTTTCGTTTTAAAGCACCATTAGGGTATACTCTATTTTTGCTCATAGTTTGAACAGTTCACCGCTTAAATAATCACAACGAAAGAAATAGAATTAACAGAGTGAAATGGAAAGCAGAATTTAAACCTCTTATATATCGGCAGGCTGTTAGAATGACTCGTTTTAGAAAGCACTGTATTTTGGTCAAAGAATTCGGCAACACGGGCTAGCTATTTTTGAGACAATTAAATGGCAATTGGGAGTAGGGCCGTTTTTAACCTCCCCGGCGCCCTAGGCACTTCAAATTGTTGCACCCCCTCCTACTATTTCCAGACCACCCTCTTCCCCTTCATCAGTTCTTACCATGCCAGTTGTGGTTCGGGGGAGAGATTTTCCCTCAATTCTTTTACTCTTTTCCTTTTCTTTGTCTTCTTAATGAAGAGTTCTTCCAATATCCATCACCTATGGATCCGCCGTGATCCGGACTGGCAACCGGCAGCCTTAAGGAAAGAGAATGACATGGTTCGGTCACTCTTGTTCATTTCTTACTTTACGGTATCACGGACACCTCCCCCCCCCCATTCTTTTGTAAATAAGCACAGTAAATTAATAAAATCATATGAGATTACAGTATAGATTGTACATTATTTACGCACTTATTAACTATCGACTTTTTAACATGTTTAGCATTCAACTCTTGTTAATAATCTTACTATCTTTTACTTTTAGACATCCTGACAGTTGAGTCAGGGTCATTGTACTAGAGCAATAAAGGTTTTCTTCAAGCTACCATCATTGCAAATTCATGAATGATATCATTCTAATCAATTCCCCTTAAAAAATACTATGTGCGCCACAGGTTCGACATAATGTAATTTTAATTTCATTAATAATTTAATTAATTGAACTATCTGAAGTGCCGCAAACCTCATTTCAAGAAATACTTCAAGAAATAGTTATTTTATAAACATTCAAATTGACTTTAATAATTTTTTGTCAACATTGTTTTATGTTTTAAGTTATAAAAATGGTTGTAAAATGTGATGAAGTGTAACTATCTTAAAACCTGCAGTTCGTTACACTCTAAAGGGCTCGTGGCATTACAAATTTCATCGAATTTTATTGGAATGTCTATTGTCTTAATAATATCCTATTTTTTGTGCACAAATCATCGTAAAAATTTCATTCTTCAAAAAAATTACCATTTAAAAAGTATTTTTATATGAAGTAAATATTAGAAAAACAGCTTAAAATTTTCCAGTTTTATATATTGTTCCTTTTTCTTCCTCAATACTTATTTTTCTTTTTTTCTAATGGCCCTAACATCTAACACCTGAAGTTTCTTTTTCAATCTGGTCGGATATCTCAACTCAAATACATAGTATATGCTGCCAGCTCGCTTTAGAAAACATAAAAAATAATCTGAGCCGACTTTCTCTACAAAGAAGCCCCTGGGAGCAAGAAACCATTTAAAACCCTAAATGTCATGTAGAGTTTAAAAAAAAAATTACAAACACGAACTAGTAGTATTACCAAAGCATTTTTATTTAGTTTGGGATTTGAGTTTTGCTATTACATTAATTTTTTCAGAAAAATTACAATTTTTCCTATATTTATTTCGATGTTTAATATAGCAAGTGCATTTAAAAAGATATACCTGTTACTTACATCGTATTATAGGATACCGTGAGCAAGTTTTTAATTGCTTTTAAAAGTAAAAATGTGTTTAATCGTGATTGCTAATCTCCAAACAAGGAAAAAAATAGACTAGACTTTACTAACCAAGGAGATTTAAGGTTAAAATTAACTAAATTTATGCTAAATATTAAAATTGTGTCTCTAAAGCGTCATAAAAGCATTTGCTTTTGCTCTCTTATTCTATATAACAGGTGCTAAATTTTAACTGGGATCTAATAAATGTTTAAAATTAACATGTATTTTTTTAAAGCTTTTCACGCTACACTTCACTACTAAAATGTTCCCTAAAGTAAATGTTTTTAAGAAACACACACACACACACACAGCGAGTTACCACAATATACCAGCGGTCAAAAACACATTTGAAGTTCATGAATTTGCAAAAATTAAATATCAAGTAAGCAAGAGTCTACCCAAAATCGAAAAACATGACAAGTTTGAGAACTTCTGTTCTAATCTATATGATGCTGACGTTCTGTTTTTATTTCATAACTCAATACAAATACTCATTTATACTAATTAAAACTGTACAAAGTATGTACTGTTATATATTTAAACAGGTACGCGCTTCTATAAACTTGGAAATTTTCTGCCTTTAAATTAATGTTTACCTAGAAAATGTTTGATAATTACAAAACAACCTGATTTTACTGTGAATATTTAAAAAAAATTTTTTTCTTATTATTGCTATTTATTAAAATCCCATTCAGTATGATTTTTAGAGGAATATCTAAAATTTTAATTTTACAATTACTTCGTCATTTGTTTAATATTTGTAGGTTTATGCATAAAATATTTTTCACAAATTTAACGAAAATTTATGCAATAATACTTATGTAGGAATATTTTTTTTATCTGTGTATGTTTGAAAAGTTTTACATCGTATTCATACCTTACGAAAGATTTTCGTAAGATGAGATTCGTAAGATAAGAAAGATTGTATCAGTTATAAGAATTGTTATTCAACTCTTTTTTTTAAAAAAAAAATAATATTGTACAGATATAATGCTTGATATGAATTCTTTTTTTTTTCGTAAAAATTAATGTACATTACGTACTGTTCCATAACGTACCTGGAGTACATTAATAATTTTTTGGAATTTTTTTCTCTTTTTGTTTAATATATTGGATTACATTTAAGATATTAAGATTGTACAATGTTCGAAGAATTGTTGTACATCAGTTGATTTTTTGTTTTCAATAATACTCTACATCTATGAAAAAGTAAGATATTGTAAGAAAAGGATAAAAAATTCCCAAAAATGAATATTTTTTTTTCGTGATCTGAAGTAAATTTCAAATGCTTTACGATTTGAGTAGGGTATTCAAGAGTAATATGTTTCTCAAAAAATAAGAATTTTCACACAAATGTGTGTATTTCAGTAACCAAATGTTCACTGAGTAATCTGATTACGATAAATTAAAATTTTTAAAACTTTGTATGACACAAGACAAATGTTGTTGTTACTTATGCCACCTGATCGACAGTGACATCAGATCAAGGTCCACGAAATTTATCGCGGTGAAGGGCTACATTCTTACACCTGTCGTTAGCTTTAGCTTTGAGCACCATACAGATGACAGTACGAGTTGGTTCGTTTCCACCTCAATTTTTCTCGCCTCTCTTTCCCCTTTCACCAACCTCACGAGAGGACTTGCAGCTCGACGGCTATTAAGAGTACCCCCATGCCACGAAGGCACTATACATTTACAAAACACCCATGCCTTCTCGGGGATTCGAATCCAGGCCCTACGGCACCGTAGTCAGCGTCACTAACCACTATACCGGATGGGTGGCACAAGACACATAAACAGTATTATATTCATAATATGGTGAATTTTGCAAGTATAACATTAAGTTGTATAAAATTCCCGGACTAGGAAAGGTCAACTGTCTTTCATCCCTACTGCAGTGGGTCGATAAATGAGTATCAAGCTTGCTCGGGGACTTAAACAAGGGGGGGTCTCGATTCAGACTGACCACCTGATCGGGACATCTGCTCATGTACCTCAGCGCCCAGTGGTCACGTATAATGGGATGGGCATCGTAGGCCCTGGCCCTCATGGGCTGTTGCGCCTAAGTTGTAAAAACATAAGTTGAGTTTGCGTTTTAAGTTGTAAAAACATAAATAAAATTTTCAACAAAAAATAATTCTACAAAATCATTTACACATGTTATAAACATTAATTTAAAATCAATTTTTGTTTCTTTATTTATTATGAATGTTAATTTTTCTGTTTCTGAAATCTATTTTTTCTGTAGCATCATTTGAATCAAGAATATTTTATTGCATTTTTATTATTTGTTATAAAAAAAATTCAGAGAGAATTCTAGAACAGGAATTGGTAGGCTTTCAAGAAAGAAATAGTTAGTAGTGAAACAAGATATCGAAAGTATCAGCTACCCAAGGCCGGATCTACGTGTGGGCTAAATGGGCTGCAGCCCAGGGGCCCCCGCTCCCCGTTGAAGATAACAAACAGAAAAAGATGCTTACACTCAAAATAGTAATAAAATAATAAACCAGTAAAAAAGTGCAAACCAGAAATAAAACACCGGAAATGCCGTATCAAATTTATTTTTATTTTCGAGAGCAAGAGCAATTTACTTTTGTTCTTCCTCCCTACCACCAAATACGCGGAAATTAATAATTTATAGACTGAGTTATAAGGCTCTATCATAAAGCGGCCCCGACGAGCATCGAGCATTTATACAAGTGTTCCCTATGTGGTCTATATGGACCCCCAGGGGTCGATGACGAATTACAAGGTGAAAAAAACAGTGACAAAAAATTGGCGGGGGGGGGTACATGAAGCGTAAATATGGGTCTACGACAGCATCTTCTGGATTCTTTTTTCCTCGGGTTTACATGGGCATTGAAATGTTTCTGATTCATGTGTTTACACTTTTTTTGCAACTTTCTCCCATTCCTATAGTGGGGTCACAACGGACTTTCCTAACGCCCACAGGATGTCAGTGTCATATAACTAAAAAGGGACGGGGGAGCTTTTTTCGAAGATAGAGACCTACACAGTAGATGTTTCATTTTACTCCTGTGGGTTACTTTAAAATAAGCGGTTGTGATTTATACCATCAAAAAACTCATTTCCAAAGAAATTGGCCAGCTGAAATAAAAAAAAAAAGCACATTGTTCCATCTTTTACAATTAAATCGCTTGAAATAACCGCAGGTAATTACGTTTTTAATTTAACTATTTTGAATTTTTTAATAGTAATATTTTAAAGATTTCAAAGACAAGTTTGTGTTTTTCTTTAAATAAATCAAATATATTGACGACCTGATAAATCAAAGTAACTTTGAAAGAGAAAAGAAATAGAAACAAATAAGTGCAACGCAATCGGTTAGACTCTTCAATTTATAGACAAAACAGATAATAAAGTGATTGCACCTTGTGGTGGTGTGCTTTTTCTTTGAATTTACATTAGAAATAAAAATGCGGTCTAAAGCTGACACAATACATAGGCTTTCAAAAAAAATCTGTGCAACTGATTATTTTCAATAAATTTCTCTAAGTACAAATTTCAATTGATTATTTCAAACATGCGATAATTAAACTTTTTCAATTAAGAATTTTCCTTTTACATAGCATCACATTTTTTAAAATATATCTGTGACTAAAAGGTACTTACTTATATATAATTTATTTAAAGCCTGATGCAGCTGGAATTTCTAATTAAATTACATTTCTTAGTATTAAAGGACAAAATATGCAATGTCTGCATTAGATTCGTTGGGTTAAATTTCTGGCACTAAGACATACTGTGTCAAACACTAAGTCCCTTATTGGGAGATACAGAAGGAAAAACTTATATTGTATTTGCTTTTATGAAAAAAAATCAATCTATAAAAATAAAATACTTTGTTTAACGATTTTAATTAAAAAGTTTATTGAGTTAAATGCAGTGGCGCACACAGGAATTGTTCAAGGGGGGTCCGGGGTTGAAAGTTCACCATTCTTGTGTCATGCTCCTTTTGATTTTGTCGATTTTCGGGAACAGAACACAGTAAAAAACTAATTTTTGAATAAATAATTAGCATTAATTAATAAAATTAATCACTAATAACGAGTAATTAATTAAATTTTACGTACTATTTACTTAGAATTATAATCAATCGGAAAAAAGCAAGGGCTTTAGGGGGGGGTCCGGACCCCCAGGACCCCCCGCCCCTCGTCTGCGCCACTGGTTAAATGAAAACTAGGCTATTTTATTGTCAATGAAATTATTTTGCATATATGTGTCAATAGTAACAGTATATGGATTTTAAAATCTTTTCTTTGGATCTAATGGAAATAATATTGTTGACACGAATCTTTTATCGTAAGATAACTTTCATTTTTGGAACGAGTCATTGCACAACCATCATTACTGTTCTCAGTATTAAAAAAAATTGCAGTTCATTTATCTGTTGCTTATAGTAAATTTCGGTTTTTCCCCCCTGAATCACTGAATGCGAAATCAATATAAACTATGTATTTGCAGTTTTTTTTCTCCTTTTTTCATGCATCAAGTGAAACATTTTGAAATCTTTTTGTTATTATTAGAACATTTTTATAAGTCATTGTGTTATCGTTGATTAAAGTATCCGAAAGGCATTTTTTAAAATTCTTTCTGAATGTTCAAAGTTTGAATTAGATCAGTAATTAATGTGTTATTTCAATGTTTTCCTCTTTTACTCTAAAGGGAGATAAATTTAGTAATATTATTTTGTTATTATTTTAAATATATTTTTTAATAATTGCATGCGTTATAATAAAATAATATATTTTTAATATATAGTATTAAAAATATTTCTAAATGACAAAATATTTTTTGGGGAAACCAAAAAACGAACTTTATTGGACTGAGAACTATAATGTATTTATTACTATTATTTAAGTATCCAGTCTACTTTTTAAGTATTTTTATTAGTGTTAGTTCTTTCAAGATTGATTTACTATGGCCATTTATTTCTAATTCTATATTAATAAGATTTGAGAAAATATTTTTTCTTTGGAAATTATATAAGTAAAACACCTTTTTTAAATTCAAATTTATTTAAATCCATACAATCTTTTGTGCGCGCTGTGTACAGATTTATATTTGGGTTTGTTGGAAAAAAAGTTAAATGTTATATTCTTAGACGGCCTAGTTTTAATTTGAAAAAGCTGCTTTGCCCTGTAATTACCATTTCCAAATATATTAAGTATACGTAAGTACAGTGTTTCATTGAAAGTAAAAAATATAGGCTTCTTTGTTTCAAACTTACGATAGGATTTTGAAAAATCTCATCAAATTCTTAAGAAGTCGTAACGATTTTTTAAGAATATTTGATCGGATGTGGCTCTCGACGAAATGTTCTGATATACAAAAGAACTGTCCGACGGGACTAACTTTTACTTCGAGGTGATCCCTGCTAACTTTGAGATGACGCAGGCACATTACTGAATTCGACAAAGAAATATTAATTTTTATTATGAAGCACAAGATGATCCAGTGGACGACCCTGAATTAAAATTCAAGATAGTTTTTTTTTATTTTTGCACAACTGATCAAGCAATTAATATCTTAGACTGTAGATTTAATTAAATGAGTACCCACACAGCTATTGTTTTCAATTTTTATGCAATATATATGATTTAAAAAAGAAACCTTTAATAATTTAGTAACTAAAAACTGTAAAAATTCAGAAATAATTTTGATCTATAAGGAATCAGTGGGTATAAACGCGCTTGATCTTGCAAATAAGGTAGTGTCAGTTTCTATTTTATTAGGCAAAAAAGAAAACCCAATTGAAGTTATGTAACTTATTTCAACTTTAGAATTTTCACCAAATTTTGCTACTGCATTAAAATTTTTGCTTTGTTTGTAAATAAGTGTATCAAATGGAGAGACGAGCTTTTTAATATTAAATTTCATTAACAAATTCTTACCATTCACAACTTTAAGAGATTAAATGATTCAACTGTTTTGACTATCGAACATGAATTAGCTGAACAAATCGATTTTAAGAAATTGATCAGAAATATTTTAGAATTATACGCAGAAAAGGAAGATTTGTAATTTTTGATTGTGTTTGTAATTTCTGTTGGTGCGAACTATTTAGATTTTGTAGGTGTGTATTTATGAACAATTTATCCTTTTCCATAATATTTTTTTTTCGAGGAGGGGTGGCATTATGCATTTTTGTCCCAGGTGGCAAAACTTCTCGAGTCAATATTCATCAAAAAAAGGTAACGCTATCTGTTAGGTGGGATTTCAAAGGAATCAGTATTTGTTTAGCTTTTACTGTACAACACAACGATTGCAGGATAAATTGAATAACTCATTTGGACAGTAAAGATCAGAATTGAACAGGAGAAAAGGAATTGATCAGGATTTATTCTTTTAAAAAATTCCTTTAAACTGATGGGCCAATAAGTAATTATCATCAGCGTTTTAGGTTTTAGCGAGTCTAGACAATGATTTTTTTATTTTTTAAATAAACTAGATGCTTTTTTTTTAAAAAAATATCTCAAAAATATGCTATATTGTTTTGTAAAAATTTTTCAGAATAATTTTAGTTTGAGCATAGTCGGTTGTGTTATTGTAATTTTATGACCTGAACTTTTAAATTTATTTTCAGTAAAATCAAATCCTTAGTTAACAATATAAATATGTCTGGCAGAAAATATAAAAATGGAGCAGAAAAAAGAGAATTACTGTTAAATTGAGAAAAAGAAAAAATTAAATGCATCAAAATTTTAAATTTTCTTACAATGGAGTAAAGTAACAAGAATATAACAAACGCTGATACATTACCAAGCGAAAGGGAAATGAACTTAGCCAAAGAAAACGGAGAAACACAACAAACAAATTTTAATGATGAAAATATGCAAGATCTCGATGACCAGCAGCCTTCTGATAAAATATATTGTTCAGCCACAGGACATCAGTAATGCCCTGACAGAAAAGTGTTTAGAAAATGTTGAGTTTAAGAAATACGTTGACGTGGGTTCATGGCCTTAATCGCTAAGTAATAATTTTATTGATTATATCCTTTCACATGAAATGAGTTATTTTCAAAAAATAAAGATCCAAACAAGATGTATTCTGTTTCGGTAAGAGAATACAAAGATCGAAAGAGATTATTTCCGAACAATCATTTCATTAAAAAACTTAAAAATGGCCAAGCGCTGGAAAGATCTTGGCTGTGTTATTCAACCAGTATTAGTAGTGTTTTTTGTTTGACCTGCAAACTGTTTTTCTAAAACAAATTCTCAATACACAACCGGCTTTTCTGATTGGAAACAATTTACAAGTTGCTTAGAAAATCATGAAAATTCTATTGAACATTAAAATTCAATGTTAAATTGGTTGACACGAAATGAAAATAAGTCTGTTTTAGAGGTAAAAAGCCGAGTTTTCTGCTGTAAATGGGTGCCCTGGCGCTAGATGAGTTCGATAGTAGGTAGAAAAAGCCGGCTGTAAAGGCGGTGCAGGCGGTGCAGGCGGTTGCAGGCGGTTGTAGGCGGTGCAGGCGGTTGCAGGCGGTTGTAGGCGGTTGCAGGCGGTTGTAGGCGGTCGTAGGCGGTCGTAGGCGGTTGCAGGCGGTTGTAGGCGGTTGTAGGCGGTTGCAGGCGGTTGTAGGCGGTTGACGGCAGTGCAGAGTTGAGTTGTTTCGTTCCTACTGACGAGTTGAGTTGTTTCATTCCTACTGACGAGTTGAGTTGTTTCGTTCCTGCTGCCGAGTTGAGTTGTTCGTTCCTGCTGCTGAGTTGAGTTGTTTTCTCCTGTTGAGTTGTTTCGTTCATGTTACCGAGTTGAGTTGTTTTCTCCTGTTGAGTTGAGTTGTTTCGTTCCTACTGACGAGTTGAGTTGTTTTTCTCCTGCATTGGCTTTGGTTTTCGAGCTGAGGGGGCGAGTTGAATTGTTTTTTTTTCTACAGCTAAGTTGAGTTGTTTTTAAAAAATGTGCACAAAAATGGAAGTATGGGAATGTTAAACGTGCTCATGGCGCCACCTATTGATTAAAATGTACACTAATTATAGATTTTAAAATGATGGAAGTAAATAACGCTCAAATAAAAAAAAAAAATCCAGATTCAAACTCACGGCCTCAGATCAAAATGTCTCCACAGGACAATAGTTTTCAGTTACGCTAACCATTATCCTATGAAGGCATACAGACCTGAAGAAAACTTATGTTTATAATCTCATGAATTTAATTTTGCAGGCGAAGCAGACGGCGACATGTTTTAAAATCATTTTCTTGATTAAAATGAAATAAAAAAAATATTTAATTTTATATTATTTTAATAATGTGTAAATTTTAATTCAGTATAATGATTACATACACACACAGTAAAGATACAAAGTAAATTGATTATTCAGAAAAATGTGCCGTAGTATACTCGTCATCAGCGTGAACCGGTTACGATTTAACTTGTTTTAGCTTGTCTGATCTTGATTCTACAAGACGGCGACTGAATTCTACGTCAGAAATTATCTCAATGCTTAGAGCGGATGAATACATTGCTTTCAACCACTCAGCGAACGCCGCTCAAGTGTAATTCGGTTGATATGCGTTAGACACTTATCACATTTTAGTTCACAATTCATTTCGTTTGTTAGTATTGCGGTGGGCTGTATTCAACAAGAAAAATATGGTGATGTCTGAAACACATAGTGAAAAACGAAAGTTTGGAAAAGCCGGGGAATCTTCTGTAAATAAGAAAGCCAGAAGAGAAGTTTCAAAAGTAAGTAACAACATTAAATAAATTTAATATGTAATTTTTATAATGTTTTTACACATTTCTGATCTTTATTAATTTTGTTATATTATTTTCAGAAGTATGGAAAATTTACCGAGGATTGCATACCAGATGGAGTATTTCCAATTGGAGATGATGTTTTTGTCTTTGCAAGCACCTATTATGATTCCGCATCAGTACACATAAGACGTTTCAAGAAATATGGCAAAACATACTACCCAACTCCCGAGGGAATAACATTAGACCCACGGTGGATCGAATATATCATGCGTAAAAAGAAAGTGCCGGAATCACTGGAGGAATTACCAAGTGGACTTTTCCCTCCTGAACGACACATTCAAATAACTAGTGAGAACTTCAATGATTTTACTTTCAAGCGCATTAAATACAGTCCGGATAAAGAGCCCACTTTTAAAGAAATAACCATATCCCGAGAGCAGTGGGCTGAAATGATTAAAAAATATGGTGCTATTGAAAATGCTGCTATAGACAATATGTTTCAGTGTATGGACTTTTTAACTGCATATAAAACCTTCTGCGAAGGCCCCATAGAAAATACATTACCTTCTTCTTTGGATGTTAGTCTGGGTCAACAATACTTGACGCAAATTTTGAAAAAATCTATTTGTAGCCTCCTGAACGAAAAAGGATTGAAACAGCCTCAGACTTTCGCTGAGGAGTTATGGGGAATCGCGAAGAAACATTTAATTCATATGTTTCATCACTTGAAGCTAATGAGATAGCTGATTGTTTTTATCATAATCTTTTTGAAAATGAACACTTTTTATTGTTAAAACCTGTACATTATGTAACTCAAGAATTTTTAAAAAATCTTCGCTTGGATATTATTTTAAGAGAAGTAAGAGACATGTTATGTCCACCTGATTGTTTTGAATACTATGAGGATTTTGTTTAAAGATTTTTATAAGATTCACACAATATTTTGTTTTTATAAATTTGAATAAAATTCTTTTTTTTTTTTTTTTTATATGCTGAATTTGAGTTCTTATTATTTTTATTGTTTGTTAGTTTAATTTATGTTGAAATCGTTTCACATCTTAAAAATAAATAAGAGTATTTTTAAAAGAAATTATCAAAGTATGTACAAGTGATATTTTAAATGTATTTCATATGAAAGTGAGAAAATTTATGCTCATGTTTTTATACATAAACTTTTGTCTTTCCCAAAAAGTATATAATAATATAACTATTCATTGTAATAGTCATTCAATCAAGTTCTTTTCATCGGTAACAATGCATCAAGATTTAGCAGCGTTTTACGAAAATCCTGAAGTTCCAAATAGCTTCGGGGGTGTGGAAGCATTACATCGCTCTGTAAAAGGGAAATATAGTAAAAAAGACGTGAAACATTGGTTATCGCAGAAAGATGCTTACACTCTTCATAAACCTGTTCGACATAAGTTTCAGCGGAATCGAGTGTTTGTAAGTGATATTGATCGTCAGTTTCAAGCGGATTTAGTCGATATGCAATCTTTAGCAGAATTTAATAAAGGGTATAAGTATTTGTTAACTTGCATTGATTTATTTTCAAAATTTGCTTGGGCAGTTCCTCTGAAAGATAAATTTGGAAAAAGTGTAAAGTCTGGGCTAGAAATTATTTTTAAAGAAAGGAAGCCTAAAGTGTTGCAAACAGATGCCGGTAAGGAGTTTTTAAATAAAATAGTTCAAAATTATTTAAAAAATCTGAATGTAAATTTTTTTTTTTTTACAAATAACGAAACAAAAGCTAGCATTGTTGAAAGGTTTAATCGGACATTAAAAACAAAAATGTGGAAATATTTCACTGAATT
This sequence comes from Trichonephila clavipes, assembly GCA_019973935.1. Lineage (NCBI taxonomy): Eukaryota > Metazoa > Arthropoda > Arachnida > Araneae > Nephilidae > Trichonephila > Trichonephila clavipes. Next base: position 711,067 of record BMAU01017824.1, read on the forward strand.
TAACACTAAAAATTACATCGACGTCATTGATAAATTAATACACAGTTATAATCACTCGTATCACCGTTCAATTAAAATGGAACCTGTTTCTGTAAGTAGACATAACCGGAAGCAGGTATTAAAAAATTTATACGGTGGTCTAAGAAATGAGAAACCTAAAGCCCCTAGATTTAAAATTGGTGATATTGTACGCATTAATAAACAAAAACTTCACTTTGAAAAAGGATACGAACAAAACTGGAGAAGAGAACTTTTCATAGTTTTTGAAATCGTGCAAAGAATTCCGATTGTTTATAGATTAAAAGATTTACAAGGTGAAGAGATTAAAGGTACTTATTACGAAGCAGAATTACAAAAAGTTGTCGACTCTGGTTTCTACCCTGTAGAGAATGTTATCAAACAAAGAAAAAGAGGAGGAATCACTGAATATTTTGTTAAATTTTTAGGCTATCCTGAAAAATTTAATGATTGGGTGACTGATATTCAAAAAGTATAAATAGTTAAACTTTTTTTTGCCGACTCATTTTCAAAATGTCTTTCTACGTAACATTACCTTCTGATAGTTCTATGCATTTCTTTCCAGAAAACAAAATATCTCATTTCAAAACTCAATTACCCTCTCCTGTTTGTTTAAATGGTGAATGGGAAGTGGGATTGTCTGAAATAATCTACCCTCATTCTTGGCTTAACGTAAATGAAACTAACAATTATTTTCTATACAAAGCTGGTGACGGCAATATCTCTTCAACTGTTAAGCGAACAATTGATGTGGGTTGTTATGAAACAATGTTAGATATTATATCAGCCGTACAACTTGCTTTACCCAAAAATCCTAATCGGTTCACAATAATTTACAATAAAGCAACAAAGCGGGTGAAAATTAATGCAGTTCAAGGTAGCAGCCTTCACTTAGAGAATTTAGGCGAGTTGTTAGGATTCAAACGCAATGCAATTATAATAGGTAACATGAAAAGCGAATTCGTTGCTGATGCATGGTCTAATTTTTCAGTTTTTTACGTTTACTCCGATCTAATTTCACCCCAAATTGTGGGGGATACACAGGCTCCTTTATTGCGAATCGTTCGCACTAAAGGTAAAGACGGGGAAACGATTAGTCAATACTATGATAGACCTCAATACTTACCTTTGGTGAGACACTCGTTTCAAACTATTCAATCTGAACTGAGACTCAATTCTGGTGATTTTGTTCCCTTTGAAAGAGGTAAAGTGATCATAGTGCTTCATTTTCGAATGAGGCAAATACTATAAATAAAGCAATGCATTTCTCATACCCTCATTTGGAGATAAAAGACCAAGATGAGTGTACCATACGTTTGCTGTACTAAAAGATTTGAAGATCATTATGCAGGTCAAATAGGTTCGGGTCTGACTCATTACAAGGGCATTAATTTTCAAAAGGGTTATGGAATCGGAGGAATATTTCGTCGATTGTTTAGAGCAGCTTTACCTTTTTTAGTAAAAGGAGGTAAAACTATTGGAAAAGAAGTATTAATGACAGGGAGTCGTGTTGCCTCTGATGTATTGTCAGGAGAAAATTTTAAAGAAGCTGTAAAAACAAGAAGCAAAGAAAGTGGAAAAAAAAATTAGCTCAGAAAGCTATTGATAGAGTTCAGTCTATGGTAGGAAAAGGACAGTATAAAAGAAAGCGTAAGAAACAGAAAAATTCATTTCATCCAAAGCACGTAAAGTGAGTGTACGTGACATTTTCGACTCGTAAAAATGGCATTTATTCTTAAAGATTCTCCTGAATGTGTTAAATCTGAATTGGAACTTTTCAACTTACCAGGAACTCAAACAGTTATTCAAGATGGGCAGTGGAAACAATTTCATCCTCTTTCTAACGTTTTCGATAATGCACCTGTAGAATTTCACATTTCCGGAAGTGCAGAAGATTACATAGATCTCAGTCAAACACAATTATACGTAAAAGCGAAAATAGTAAAAGTGGACAATACGCCTATTACTAAAGATGATACTATAGGACCTGTGAATTTATTTCTACATTCACTATTTTCTCAAGTAGATGTATCCTTAAATGATCGCGTGGTTTCCAATTCCAGTAATACATATCCCTATCGATCTTATATTGAAACTCTCTTAAACCATGGATATGACAGCAAAACTTCCCAATTAACGGCTGAACTATTTTACAAGGATTCTGATGATGGTCTCAAGAAAAGAACCGAATTTTTAAAGAAAGTGCAACTGTAGACATGATTGGTTGTATACATTCGGATTTATTTCATCAAGATCGTCTTTTACTCAATTTAGTGGATTTGAAAATAAAATTAATACGAAGCAAGCCCGAATTTTGTTTACAAGGATCTGAGGGATTTAAAGTTGTTTTGGATCATGTTTCTTTATTCATACGAAAAGTTCGTGTGAATCCTGGAGTTATTCTTGGTCATGCGAAAGCACTGGAAAAAACAAGCGCAAAATATCCCATTAACCGAGTTCTGTGCAAAGTGTATTCGATTCCTAAAGGAAGCATGTCTTTTATTCAAGATAACATATTTTCAGGCCAAATGCCAAAAAAACTTTTTGTAGGATGTGTAGATAATGAAGCTTTTCACGGAGCATTTTCAAAATCTCCTTATGAGTTTAAACATTTTAATTTAAATTTTATTGGAGTGTATGTGGATGGACAACCAGTGCCTCACAATCCATTAGAACTCGATTTTTCTAAAGATCAATACATACGGGCCTATCAAACTCTATTTGTTGGGACAGATCGAATGGGTCAAGACAGAGGTATATTTATTTCTAGAAAAGAATATAAAGATTCAAATACATTGTTTGGATTTAACCTCTCACCGGATTTATGTTCTTCAGGAGAACATTTAAGTCTGATAAAACATAGCAATTTGCGATTAGAATTAAAATTCAGCAAATCTTTAGAACAAACCGTATGTGTTATCGTTTTTGCCGAGTTTGAAAATTTAATCGAAATAAACAAATCGAGAAATATCTTGTATGATTTCGGAAATTAAAGAATGGATGGAATGCAAATGTATACAGTTTTATCTCAAGAGAAGACAACGTCCCCCTATTTTCAAGGTGTTTATTCTAGAGATACGCTCCCTCCTCTGCAAGAAAACATGTGTGCTATTGTGAATTCTGATGACTCATCACAACCTGGAACACACTGGTTAGCATTATTTGTAAATGATAAAAGAGAATTAGAATTTTATGACTCGTTTGGACAACCTCCTGTATTCTATAACATTAGTACTACTACCTATTTAGATGTATTATGGAATTCTAAAGTGTTTCAATCACCAACATCTAATGTTTGTGGGCAATACTGTATTTACTTTTATTCAAACGCAGCCAAGGCTATTCTATGCATTATATTTTGAATCAATTGTATATAAATGATTTTCAAATGTATCAATTTGTAAAGAAACGATATGGTGTAAGATTTGTATTTAGAAAATAAAAAAATGGAATGAAACTAAATATGTGTGTGTCTTTTATTTTCTTTAATTTTTTTTTCTATTTTCTATTTATTTTCTTATGATAATTTTTTTCTTCTAAAAAAAAAAATTAATATTTTTCTATGTTAAATTTCTTTTTCTCTCAAAAAAAAAAAAATTTTTTTTTTTTTTTTCTATGATAAATTTTTCACCCAAAAAGATTAATATAATTTTATTTAATTATATATTTGAAACTTTTAAATTTTATCAAATAAGTATATTTTCTTCAGCAAAAGAAAACTGTTCAAATCATAAAGAGACAACTGAGACATTTTTTTTTTTTTAAATCAAATGAGTATCATTTATTTCAAAGTTTCAACCATGCATTTCTGCGAGCATACATTATTGGTTTCTTAATAATTTTGTTATTCTGATACAATTTTTTATTTACATCTAGATTTTTCGGTAAATTTACATCATTCAAAGCTCTTAAAAATACATATCTTCCTTCAGGTGCTGATTTTCGATTCCGTAGAAAATCATTCACGAGAAATGCAATATTGCTTCCTGGAATAACAGTGTTTTTGTAAATAATTTCACCATCAGAATTCCAACTGAAAGATTCTTGAAGCTTTAAAAACTGGAAAATATTTTTTGCTTTTTCTTTATACCTAGCTGGAACAATTCTAAAAATTTCATCCTCAAACACTTCTTTTTCCGTCTTTACTACTGACTCTTTTAGATTTTCTTTTAATGATTCCGTTTCTTGATTTTCTGATAGAGATGCTGCATTTGGAACTGGTTCAGACTCTCTTCGATTTTCGTTAGAAAAGTGCGTATATTTTTGTAAAACTTGTAAATAGAGAATTGTTTTTTCTTCTTCCGTTAAATCCTTATTATGGAGAATGAATTTCATGCGTTGATCAAGTTCCGATAAGTGTTCCGTTACTTGAACTCTTTCTTCGGGTACCAGTACAAATTTTTTGCTAAATTCCATTTTGAATTAAAGAACTGATGACTGAAATAGCTGCAGGCAATAAAATATTTAAGAATCCTTCTCCTTTTTGAATTAAAATTTTCTTTTTCTCGTAAAGAGGTGTTTTTTTGTTAGAAAGTTTTCTTAAGCTTTCTTTATAGGGAGATAAGCGATTTTTTTTAATTTTAGTCAATAATATGTTACCACATAAAACATTCAGCACACACTCGCACAAAGTTTTTATTTCTTTCTTTGAACACTTTTTCAAAATAGATTTTGGGTGTTTTGTTTTAGAAATTAGTTTTAAGAGCTCTAAAGTTTGTTCAGAACACACCAACATCTTGTGAACTATTGAATATTCATTGAACAATTTGAATCTATTTATATGCTTCAAAATAATGGGTCATCGAGGTTGATATACATAAAAATATCTCCAGGAAACATACCTGTGCGCACACGCAAGGATTCATCAGTTTCAGGTTTTAAATCAATAAGTAAGTATCCGTACGGTTTTGATGTGGCATCTGCGTAACATTCTTGAAAAAATTTCACTTTACGAGGATACAATTGGCGACCTAAATGTGTAATTTGGGATTGATCTCTTCGATTCTTAAATAATACAAGATAATGAGCGTTTAAGGAAATTTCTCTAATTTCTTTCCCTTTATGAAAAATATTCTGTACCACAAAAATTATACTTAAATTTCTGTGATGCGAAAATTTTACAAATAATTTTGTTAATTGGGGATCATTTCCTAACTCTCCCATAAGATCGTCTATAACAATTAACGCATCCGAATACTGGTGCAAATTAGAGGGGATACCTTCATGAAAGGAAATATTCGGCATTTCTTCATACAACGCTTGGTAAACTCCATAACACCAAATTATATTTTTAGGAAAGGGTTTAATCATTTTATTTTCGATTAATTTTTTAACGAACTGACTTTTACCGCTACCAGATGGCCCAGCCAAGATTAAAGTAAATGGATGAACTAATTTGAGAGAATCCATGATTAAACTAAATAATTTTATGAATGATGTTGCTATTTATACTACGAGTCACTTAATTCTATAAATTTCATTTTGTGTGATACCGAAAGGAAAATTCTTTCCCTGTCCGTAATTATATGTATTGTATCCTGTATTTTCCTGTCTTGATTCGTTACCAGATAAAAGTGAGATCGTGATATACATTCAGTAGAATATTTTCTCATGGTGTTTGATGGATTAGAGCAGATAGGGTTGGGGACAGAGCACATGGCCTTGGGCGTCATTGTTCATTGTTGGGATTCTGGTCTGCGACGTCAGTGGGTCTGTAGTCTTAATGGGCTGGACGAAACCCCGCTGTTCATCTTTTGACTGAGTTCGTCTGACTCGATACATCGGCGCCTCAAAAACGGCGGGTGGTAAGGGGGTCAGGTGTTCGGGCGGACCTTGTGTCGCCAGTGAGTGTGAGAGGGTCAGAGATAGAGCTATTGTCAGATTCGAACCAATAAGGACGCTTATGAGTCTGCGGGCCGTGTGCAGATTTCTGTTGGGTCGACCAATGAGAAATGACGAGGGGGTGAAGTGGACCCACCTCTGGAGTTTAAAAGGGGTTGGTGGGAGATATCCATTCCAATTTGCTCTATCGATTCTATGTATTGCACCTGATCGTCACAGAGTAGCAGAACACAAAATTTGATTGCTGATTTAGTAGTGTGTGTGTGTTTAGCAACGTTCTATAAGTTCTACGTCTTCATTATGTATACTTGTAATATTTGTGGAAAAAACTTCGCTACAAACTATGTTTTAAAACGCCATACATTACAAGTTCATGAAAAAAATGCTGTCCTTCAATGTGCGGATTGTAGTAAAAAATTCGTCCGAGAAAGGGACTTAAAAAGGCACAGAGACTCTGTGCATTCAACCGAGAAAATTACTTGTAAATTTTGCTATACGTCCTTTACCCGTAAAGACAACTTATTGAAACATTTGAACAATAAAAGATGCGAAAGAAAGTTGGAGAAAGAAGCGGGGAAAAGAAAGAGAGTGGATTTGTCTGTATCAAGTAGGAAAAAGAAAACACAGTTGTCCACATCTGCTGAAAACTCTACGGCTGATCCTGAAAATATCTTCTTGCCACCAAAAGAGAACGAGAGTGCTTTTCAAAAAGCATATAAAACTTTTAATCTTCCCAATAACGATAGTTCACTGGGGATAAAAGAGTTTCTACTCTTAAGAAAAGAAGAGACAATCTTTATTTTTCGCAATGAACTGGAAACTTACAAAGCTTTGAAAGTGAGTAAATGGGTTCATTGCATTTACTCGAAAGCGACAGATGCTGGAAAAATGATAAAGAACGTAGAATTCAAAACGCCGAATAATGATGTATTACAAGGAACTAATCTCGCCAGACTTTATGACGACATGTCTGAGAAAATAGTGAAAGAAAGCGAGGATTTTGAAGGTAGAGACTCGGGCTGGACACTGGACGAAATTTTAAGACTCGAAGTCCGCACGAACCGTTATTCTCCTTTCAGAGGTTCATCATCCTTCATCGAGGTGCCGAAGCAGATCGCTGAAACAAAGGCAATCATCAATGTCATCAATAAAAAGGACTCTCAGTGTTTCATGTGGTCTATTCTCGCAGCTCTTTACCCCAACACCAGCAACCCCAACAAAACGTCAAGTTATGTCCCCCACCTAAATAAGCTGAACTTTGATGGAATATCCTTTCCAACACCGCTTAACGAGGTGAAAAATTTTTCAAAAATGAACGATATAGGAATAAACATTTATTCTTTTGAAGAAGATTTAAAAATATTTCCTCTCCTCATTAGTGATATAGTGTGTGAGAAACATATAGATTTGCTTTACGTAAAAAATGGTGAGTTTGGACATTATTGTTTCATTAAAAGCTTATCTCGACTTGTTTCGAAACAACTCTCAAAACATCAACATAAAACATTTATATGTAAAAGATGTTTAAGTGCTTTCCAAACAGAATACAAACTTCTTCAGCATAATGAGATGTGTATACATAAAAATCCTGCAAGGGTAGTAATGCCGTTAGAAACAAGTAAGTTTTTAAAATTTAAAAATTTTCAACATTGTTTAAAAATACCTTTTGTTGTATATGCGGATTTCGAGTGTGTAACTAGGAAAACTGATACTTGCTGTCCTAATCCAAACTTTTCGTTTACAAATATTTATGAAAAACATGTCCCAATAGGTTTTTGTTATTTTATCAGTTATCAAGGGGGACATTATAAAGATCCAGTAGTATATAGAGGTATTGATGCCCCCAAAATTTTTATTGAAAAGTTAGAAAAAGATGCAATAGAAATTGATAATATTTATAAAAAATCAAAACCGTTATTACCTCTTACTGAATCAGAAAAGCAATTGTATGATAATGCTAATAATTGTTATGTTTGTGGTCAAACCTTTCACGAAAACAATATCAAGGTTAGGGATCATAATCATGTTACTCAAAAATTTAATGGCCCTTGTTGCAATAGTTGTAATTTAGCAATGAAAACCCCCAAATTTTTACCTGTTTTCTTCCATAATCTTTCAGGATATGACGCCCATATTTTTATTAATGAGTTAGGATATGATGAAAAACAAATTAATTTAATTCCGAACACCGAAGAAAAATATATTTCCTTCAGTAAAAATATTTCAAATGATTTTCAGTTAAGGTTTTTAGATTCTTTCAAATTCATGTCTTCTAGTTTGGAAAATTTGATAAAAACACTAAAAAAAGATGAATTTAAATATATGAAACATTATTTTGACTCAGAAAAAATAGATTTACTTTTAAGAAAGGGAGTTTTTCCGTATGATTATTTTGATAGTTTTGAAAAGTGTAAAGATTCTTGTTTACCACCTATTAGCAAATTTTACAATAAACTAAATGAGGAGGCTATAAGTGTAGAGGATTATAATCATGCATGTAAAGTATTTAATGAATTTCATTTAAATAATCTTGGTGAATACTGCGATCTATATGTAAAAACAGATGTTCTATTGTTAACAGATCTCTTTGAAAACTTTCGAAAAATATGCATGCAAACTTATAAACTTGACCCCTGTTGGTATTTTACCACCCCAGCTTTATCATGGGATGCTATGTTATTACATACTAAAGTAGCTATCGAACTGTTCACAGATTACGACATGCTTCTTTTTATAGAAAAGGGTGTAAGAGGAGGTATAAGTCAGTGTTGCAATCGTTATGCTATAGCTAACAACAGATATATGTCTAATTTTAACCCAGATGATGAGATAAAATATTTAATGTATCTTGACGCAAATAATTTGTACGGTTATGCAATGAGTAAATATCTACCCTTAAAAGATTTTGTTTGGAGTGATAACGATTTAACTGAACAGGATATTTTAAATTTATCAGATGAATCCGATGTAGGTTACATCTTGGAAGTAGATCTTGAATATCCTTCCGATTTGCATGACAAACATTCAGACTTTCCCCTTGCCCCTGAAAATAAGCCCCCACCTAATTGTAAAGAGCCTAGACTTTTAACTACTTTGGAACCAAAAACAAAATATGTTCTCCATTATTCTAATTTAAAGCTTTATTTAAAATTAGGGTTAGTCTTGAAAAAAAAATTCATCGCGTTTTAAAATTTTTTCAATCTCCTTGGCTTAAAAATTACATAGATTATAATACTAAATTAAGAACTAAATCTGTAAATGACTTTCAAAAGGATTATTACAAACTAATGAATAATAGCATTTTCGGGAAAACGATGGAAAATGTAAGAAGAAGAGTAGATATACGTTTATGTTCAACAGAAGAGCAGGCTCGAAAGTTAATAGCGAAATCAAATTTTAATCGACGCACAATATTTTCTGAAAACTTAATGGCCGTCCATCTAAAAAAAAACCCAAATCAAATTTTCAAACCAATACAGGTAGGAATGGTAATTTTAGATATATCAAAAGTTCTAATGTATTCTTTTCACTATGAGTACATGAAGCACCGTTATGACTCAAAAGTACGGCTCATGTATACAGACACCGATTCTTTTATATATGAAATAAAAACTGATGATTTTTATAGTGACATGAAAGAGGATATTAACTTATATGATACTTCAGACTATGATGAAAACAATATTTATAATTTACCTCTTGTTAACAAAAAAGTCATCGGGAAAATGAAGGATGAAAATAAAGGAAATATTATGACAGAATATGTAGGATTAAAATCGAAAATGTATGCCTACAAAACAAACAATAAGATTGAAAAGCGGTTAAAAGGAATTAAAAAACAAACTATAAAAAATAAAATAACATTTGAGGACTACAAAGCTTGTCTTTTTAATGAAAAAAAAATAAAATATGTTGACATGAACTTAATTAGATCCAAATTTCATTCATTACATTCAATAAAGCAAAACAAACTTGCTCTGTCATATAAAGATGACAAAAGGTTTATTAATGGTGATGGCATTACTACTCTTGCACATGGTCATTGGTCGTTGATGAATTTAGAATTATTTAATGAGCTGTAGGACATAAAATCCAATAATGGGATTTTTTTTTTTGTGTGTATAAATAATTGATTGTAATGTAAAACGGAATGCTGTTTTTGTAAATAAACAACTCACTTTGTATCTTTACTGTACATGTATAATCATTACACTGAAATAAATTTCACAAATTGTTGTTCTCCTGTAATGTAAATATACGATTGTAATGTAAAACGCAATACAAGATGTTGATTTCTGAATAAACAATTTACTTTGTATCTTTACTGTGTGTGTGTAATCATTATATTGAATTAAAATTTACACATTATTAAAATAATATAAATTAAATATTTTTTTATTTCATTTTAATTAAGAAAATGATTTTAAAACACGTCACCATCTGCTTCGCCTGGAAAAGCCGTCTTGTAGAATCAAGATCAGACAAGCTAAAACAAGTTAAATCGTAACCGGTTCACGCTGATGACGAGTATACTACGGCACATTTTTCTGAATAATCAATTTACTTTGTATCTTTACTGTGTGTGTATGTAATCATTATACTGAATTAAAATTTACACATTATTAAAATAATAATATAAATTAAATATTTTTTTATTTCATTTTAATCAAGAACATGATTTTAAAACATGTCGCCGTCTGCTTCGCCTGCAAAATTAAATTCATGAGATTATAAACATAAGTTTTCTTCAGGTCTGTATGCCTTCATAGGATAATGGTTAGCGTAACTGAAAACTATTGTCCTGTGGAGACATTTTGATCTGAGGCCGTGAGTTTGAATCTGGATTTTTTTTTTTTTTTTTTAATTTGAGCGTTATTTACTTCCATCATTTTAAAATCTATAATTAGTGTACATTTTAATCAATAGGTGGCGCCATGAGCACGTTTAACATTCCCATACTTCCATTTTTTGTGCACATTTTTTAAAAACAACTCAACTTAGCTGTAGAAAAAAAAAAACAATTCAACTCGCCCCCTCAGCTCGAAAACCAAAGCCAATGCAGGAGAAAAACAACTCAACTCGTCAGTAGGAACGAAACAACTCAACTCAACAGGAGAAAACAACTCAACTCGGTAACATGAACGAAACAACTCAACAGGAGAAAACAACTCAACTCAGCAGCAGGAACGAACAACTCAACTCGGCAGCAGGAACGAAACAACTCAACTCGTCAGAAGGAATGAAACAACAACTCGTCAGTAGGAACGAAACAACTCGTCAGTAGGAACGAAACAACTCCTGCACTGCCGTCAACCGCCTACAACCGCCTGCAACCGCCAACCGCCTACAACCGCCTACAACCGCCTGCAACCGCCTACAACCGCCTACAACCGCCTACAACCGCCTACAACCGCCCTGCAACCGCCTACAACCGCCTGCAACCGCCTCCAACCGCCTGCAACCGCCTGCAACCGCCTGCAACCGCCTTCAACCGCCTGCACCGCCTGCACCGCCTTTACAGCAGAATCGGCTTTTTCTGTTTATTACGTCATTAAAAACGTTTATAAGCAATGTACGACATGAATCAGATAAAAACTAAAGGAGTATCAAGACGCAGCCAAAAAATTAAGTCCTAGTGTAGAAACGGAATATAGCGATGTGAACAAGAGACGGGTTATTTCAAAATTTGCAGATAAATCCACAGAAAAAGCTGCGTATGGGACAGAAAATTTTAAAAGAGACACGCTTATTGTTGCTTTAGATAAGCTAGTCCTTGATTTAAATAGAAGAAGTCAAGTATATGCAGAATATAGTGAGAAATTTAAATGTTTGGATTTGCAAGATCAAAGTAAGGAGAACATCGACCTGGAGAGTGTACGCGCTATTATTGATTACTATTCAGATGACGTCGAACAACATTGAGTAAAAGAAGGTATTTGATGCAAAACTTATTTAAAACAAACTGAGCTGGAGTCCTATACTTGTAGGGATAGATTCAATTTTTAATTTTTGAAAAGAAATTTGTTGGCGTTTTTCCAAACTTTTATACCATTTTAATGATTTTTCTAATGCTCCCTATTGAAGCAGAAGCGCCGTTGTGAAGCAGAGCGTGCTTTCTCTAAAATGTTCTATATAGAAAACAAATATAGAACATCAATGAGAAATATTGGGCTTAATTATTTATCACTTCATTTGCTGCACAAAAATGTAGAAAAGTTTTTTTTTTTTTTTTTTTGTAAATTATGTTATTGTTCATAATGTATTTAAATTGCTTGAAATAAAAAAAATAAAAAAAACCCTTAAATTTCGTATATTTTAAAAATGCACCCGCAAAATTTTTTTTAAGGAAAATGGCAAAAGTTTTAATTATTTAGGGGCCCCCCAGATATCGTAAGCCCAGGGCCCCCAAAGGTCATGGTCCAGCCCTGTACCTACATAACATGCGGGAAAAGGTCCCCCATCCCAGCAACAGTCACGTTCAAGACTGCCATGCTCCAATTAATATTTTTTATATTATTTAAATAAATTTATAGGCATTAACATTTTCCATTCAATCAAAAATGAAGAAATATTGTAATTATTTTTTATTTCTATAGATCAATGCAAGTGCGATCAGTGTCAAAATGTCAATGCTAGGGATTAAACTTTGAAGTTTCGCGAAAAAACTTCCATATCATTACTACCTAATGTATATTCCGGAATTTCATATTTACACTAATAATTAAATTATATACAACTGTTATTGCATAGAAAAGTGTGTTTTTGGAAGATGTACTCAAGCTAAGGAAACAAGTATTGATGCATATTAATCAACATAAAAGTATTATGAAAGTCTATTGAAATACGAAATAGACGTAATTGAATAGCCGAAAGTGTTAAAATTAGCTGAGGTAACACGGAAAATTTACAAAAAAAAAAGTTTTTTTTTTTTTTTTTTAAAAAAAAAAATTGATTTCATTAAACTGAATAGGAAAGCAAATAATAAATGTATGTTTTGATTTTTATCTTAATATGATAAAAATATTTGTACATTTTTTTAAGTCTCAAGGGGAAATACAAAGTAAATCAAAAGTAAAGTCATAATTACAGTTTGCAGTTTTAAAGGAATGAAGTACAATTGAAGGAATATTGTGTGTGTGCTGATTTAAAATTGAGTCAACTCTCTCTTTCAAAAAGAGTGATTTTCTGAAGGGTCATTTCAACCCTCTTTTTATTAGCCCTTAAACAAGTCATAAAATAAGGAATGTGTTTCTATCGTTTCTGTTGGGGGACATTGTGCAGGAAATACCTCAAGAAACGTTTTCCCACGGCGGCATGAACTTTGCATGCTTTTTCACTGATTTTCCAAACTTTGTTAATGGGAAACAATTTGCTACACGAGTAATTGTCTTAAGCCAGTCTAATGTTTAAATATATAAGTAAATACAGAAAAATATTTCAATATACATATTTATAAAAAAAAGAAAGGACATTCTTTTTTTTAGTAAATATATTTAATTTTTAATAAAAAAAACTATGAGGGAGAAGTTTGAAGAGATGCAAACGTCTGAAGCACAGAGTAAAAAAATAAACCTGCACAAAATATTTAGCAGCTTGGATTTATGAATCTTATTGACACGATAATTTAATAATAAAATTAGTAAACTGAAGCAGGGGTAACATATAATTTTTTTATAAGAGGTATTATTTTTTTTTTCTTTTTAAAAAAAGATGAAAAGTGCTGAGACGAAATCTTTATGCTAAAGATTAAAAATCTGCTGGTCTATGAGGAGGAGGAATTCAATCCTCCCTCCTTGTGTATAGATATCCTGCTTAGAATCTAAAGGAATTCATGATACCAAAAAGAGTGTTATAGATTGCGATAAAGCAGTGCTTTTCAAGCTTTCAATATTTGCGTTCCAAATTTCAGTCAAAATTTTCATCGTGCCCCCTTCTTACAATAAAAATGTATTGAATGTGTGAAGATCCCCTTGGATCTCACTTTGAGAACGGGAATAATTTTGAGTCAAAAAAAGAACCAGTAGCCATTTTTATAAATAACTTTCTTTATTTGGTTATCTTTCCCAAATAGAATCAGACTTAATAACAAATAAATCAAAATAGCTTTATGAGGTTTAAAAGGGACTTTCCTTTATATTAACTTAAATATTTAATGTTCCAATTAATTAATAATTAGAACATCGATCACTCAGAGATTACCGCAATAAGAGATCCCAGAATTATATTCAATAATGTTCCTACTGAACATTTAACTTTAATCTCACTCCTAATATAAAACTTTAATGAGACTTTAATTATAAATCAATATTTACCACACTGAATCTCAGCTCTTCCTGTGCCTAATTTATCCACCTAGAAATCTTCAATAATAAATCTCTAACTTCACTATTACAACTTCCTGCTTCAATCTCTCTCTCCTACTGTCTCACACTTAACTATTCCGTTTGACTTAAATACTTTATCTAATCTGCATATAATAAGGAATCCCTGTCCTCTTTTTGGAGTTGATTGGAAATAGGTAGGGAATTAAATTTCCCTAAAAAAGACGTCTCAGAAGGTTAGTGATAAAGTTCCGTATAGATTTGTCACAAATGCAATTATCATGTACTTTGATGGTAAAACCACAATACAATACGACTTTAATCATAATCCATACTAATTATCAAGGTTATTATTAAGTTTTGTATATGACAATCCCAGGGGAGTCACTAGCAATTACTAAACTTGTTTTTAATTGAATATTGATAAATTAATTATGAAATACTTTGTGCAGTTTTGATACATTTATAAGTAGTATGTATTATATCAGTATGAATGTGTATTTCATTTTTTCTTATATGAGAATGTATTTCACTTTGCATGTATGCAATTAGCAATTGCTGACTTGCTCGATGTCAGCCAGCCGACTGTATGTCAAGTAGTGCACCGAGTCAGTGAAGCCATAGCATCCCTCTTGCCTGATTTCATTCACCTACCAGTCAACAGAGAAGAGTGCAAAACGGTATGTAAATCTCATAATTATTTATTTTTCCTATCATTAATTGTTTCAAATTAGTAGAATTTTTTTTAAAGTTATGAATTGTTATTCATAAAAGAATACATACTTATCTTAATTTTGGCTGTTCAATAAAATAAGCTTGCTACAAAATGAGATTTTGAATTTGTTAGTAGCTGACATTCCAATAGCAAGAATATATTGACTGAACGAGATTTAAATGTGTAGGATGTTTTTCCTTTTACATTTCCTAATTTTAATTAAGTGACCCAGACATGTGTGCTCGTATGCTTTTTTTTGTAGCTCTATCTACATTTCCTTGATGTACATATGATGCTAAGTTTGGTTTCTAGATTTCTCATAATTAATAATTATAAGGTAGCATTATCTGAAGTAATATCTGATTACTTATACAAATAATGATTTGATGATACATGTTCCACATTTGGTATTTATTTAATGCTTATATTCTATCTTGAATGTTCTGATCTTTATTTGTTAAAAGCATAAAC
Source organism: Trichonephila clavipes (assembly GCA_019973935.1). NCBI lineage: Eukaryota > Metazoa > Arthropoda > Arachnida > Araneae > Nephilidae > Trichonephila > Trichonephila clavipes. The sequence continues at coordinate 726,433 of BMAU01017824.1, forward strand.
AGTTACTTCATTCTATGTATTATATATTCTGTAATTTAAAATCATAAAAATCAAAACTAGTAGGCTATTCAAATTGCCAAAAAAATTTTATTCAGGTGTGAAGGAAATTCTTCAGTATCGCTGGATTTCCAAAAGTTATTGGAGCTTTGGATGGCACCTTTGTACGTATCGTGTATCCAGGTGGTGAAGATGCAGAAAGGTTTCGCTGTCGGAAGAACTACTTTGCACTAAATGTCCAAACAATTGTGGATTCTGATCTTGTGATCAGGAACGTTGATGCAAGATGGCCAGGAAGTGCTCATGACAGCACTGTTTTCAACAACAGTGCAGCCTGTCTTTCATTAAAAACAAATGCATTATATAAAGATTTTCATTTGCTAGGAGATACAGGCTATGCATGTGAAAAATATTTATTTACTCCTTTTGGGAATCCAAGATCTCTATCTGAAGCTAGGTATGTAAAAGGTATTTTGGTTAATTAATAGATGTTTCTAAAGCCTTATTCGATATATAGAATTACCAAACATATTGTACCAAGCAACCAGAAAATATTTTAAAAGCAAAATTTACCTTAATTGTCATATACTAAAAAAAGTAATCTTTTCCTTGGATTGTGTGAATAATAATTATATGTAAAAAGATATTTAGATAAAGACAGAAATAATTGAAGGAAATTGAAGCTGTTTTCACCATGAATTATATGAATGGTCACAGAAAAATTAATTTGCTTTCACTGAGAAATTAGTTTATAATCTGAATAACTAGCTAAATGACACAATTCACATCTCTCTTTTGAAATAAATTAAAGTGGAGTGATTCACATATCTTTCAATGACAGTACAAAACCTTAGCAGAGCTAATATTTTTTTTAAAAAATAACTTTAAATGCTTAGGCTTTGAGATGATAATATCTACATAAAATGTAGACAACATATGTTCTCATTTTTGTTTTCACCTCAACATATAACTTGCTAATATAGTTTGACAAAAACACAAACTACATGTTACTGACATTTCTTGACAGTTCATCAAGTTTTATTTTGTTTCAGGTACAATAAATCACATGTATTAACAAGGAACACGATTGAGCGTAAGTATGGAATCTTAAAAAGAAAATTTCCATGCTTATCAATCGGCTTGAACTGCCACATAGATAGAGTATCAGCTACAGTTGTTGCTTGTTGTGTTCTTCACAACTTACGTATACGCCTGGGTAAGAATATTTTGTAATGTATTTATTTGTCTAGTCTTAAGCTTTCAGTGTATGTAAATTTACATAATCGCAACTTTTAACATGTTTAATGCTTACATTTACAAATTGTGTACATATTTTTAAATGTATTTTGCATGAAATATCTACTTAATTTAAAATCTTAAAAAATACTCATAAATTATAAACATAATATTCTGCATACAGAACATATAATTTTTTTAAAAAAAACAGAAGGTTATATTAACGGATTAGAAAATTTTTTACAAAAATGTTGAATACTCAAAATTTTTGAGAATATACTGCAGAAAAATTATATTCCTTTTAAAAGAATTTGTATTTTACAAACACACATATGAAACAGATTGAGAAGAAAATACATCTGTATTCTTGTTATACTGTTGTCTAGACGAAAATTTTGTTTGATTCACAAAACATGAAATTTCGGAGGGAAATACTTTGAATTGATTTTTAAAAAAATGCGTTTATAAAAATGGGCAGTGGCACTTTGTTTATGACTGTTACATTATCATAGCTAATACATCAATGATATCTGCAAAGTGTCCTATTTTTAGGACCAAAATCAAAACATTTTAAGGTCCAAGTTCTTTTAAAATTGTATTACATTTTTTTATGTTTATAAAGGGTGTTTTTTTGAGAGGTATAGAACTTTAAATTGCAATAAAACAACGATGTATTATTCGATTGACATGAATTTTTTTTTATTCGAAAGATAATCTTGTGGCATTACATTTTAAATATGATTTCTGGCATAGGACTACCACGGCTGACTCGGATGTAGTCCAATCTGGACGTCCAATTTTCCATGACTTTTTCCAACATTTGTGGCCGTATATCGGCAATAACACGGCGAATGTTGTCTTCCAAATGGTCAAGCGTTTGTGGCGTATCCGCATAGACCAATGACTTTACATAGCCCCACAAAAATAGTCTAGCGGTGTTAAATCACAAGATCTTGGAGGCCAATTCACAGGTTCAAAACGTGAAATTACGCGGTCACCAAACGTGTCTTTCAATAAATCGATTGTGGCACGAGCTGTGTGACATGTTGCGCCGTCTTGTTGGAACCACAGCTCCTGGACATCATGATTGTTCAATTCAGGAATGAAAAGTTAGTAATCATGGCTCTATACCGATCACCATTGACTGTAACGTTGTGGCCTTCATCGTTTTTGAAGAAGGATTCCACCAGCCCGTAAAGTGCACCAAACAGTCAGTTTTTCTGGATGTAACGGTGTTTCGACATACACTTGTGGATTAGCTTCACTCCAAATGCGGCAGTTTTGTTTGTTGACGTAGCCATTCAACCAGAAGTGCGCTTCATCGCTAAACAAAATTCGCTTATGAAAATCGACCATTATTTTCGAAATAAAATTGCACAATTTGAAAGCGTTATTCAGGCGTGAGTCTATTCATGATGAATTGCCAAACCAAACTGAGAATAAATCACTTGACAGCTGTTAAATCGGTCGCCATCTTGGAAAGTAATGCCAACTTAAACTTCTATACGTGGAAAAAAACACTCTGTATATATATATATATATATCAAATTATAATAAATGTATCCAAATAAAATTGAAAATTTTGAGATTCCTAAAAAATGTGATTTCGGAAAAAATTCATTAACTCGTGCACCGAAAAGCGAAATTTCAAAATGCATCTTCATGGTTATGCGCGGAAAAGTTATGATTTGACAATTTTTTGTTTTGGTAAAATAGTAAGAATCATGTTGATGTTTATAAGAATACATAGTTTCAACTTATTCCCAATTATAATAATTCTAATGTTTATCATTTAATGTACTATTGTAGAGGATCCTGAACCACCTGCCCAGATAGAAGCTCTAGTACGCCAATTAGAGCTGGAAAATGAAGATGCAACACTGAGCTTTGAAACAACTGGTTTTGCTAAAAGTAACGTCATTGAGACAAATTTTTTCTCAAATTAATTTTAAACATTTTTATAAAAATCAGTTTTAATAAAAAAAATATCACAAGTTTTTGTATTAGTATTGATTTATTCAGTATTTTGTAAATAGATTTTAGGGCTACCTAAAATTAGTTACTAAGTTAGTAATTAGTTACTAGTTAATTAGTTACTAGTAGTTACTAAAATTTTCTGCGCTTCCATTTTCTCCTTTGCATGTGCAATTTTAATTCTCAACAGTTCCATCCGCAGTTTGTGCTCCTCATTCTGCAGTTTTAGCTCCTCATTCTTCCTTTCCTCATCCATCTTCATGTTATTATTCAACTGCTCCATCCGCAGCTGGTGCTTCTAATTTTTCCTTTCCTTGTCCATCTCCATGTGTATTTGATTTTCATTCTATGTTCTTCTTCGATGCATGCAGCAGCGGATGGAGCTGTTGGTGTTTTGGCATGTTTTCGGAAAATAGCTAATGTCTCCTTCAGGGGCCTCGCTATTTTTGGCGTTGGTTTCAAATCATTAATGTCCATTACTGCATTCTGTAAAATAAATAATTCTATGTTTAATAGAAACACAAACTAGTTCTTAAATCTAATAAAACTATGCATATCTACTTAGTGAAATAAAAAATTCATTTTACTTCCAGATTGGTAATATCCTGTTTTGTGTCTTGATTCAAGGAATTAAAAGTTTATTATTGAAACTATTTAGTAGCAGTGTTATTGACATTTCAAAAAAAGTTTTTTTTTTAATTTTGTAACTATTCATTTAAATTTTTCTTAATTTTTGAACATATAATACTGAAAAAATGCATTCCTCGTGTAGTAAAAATTAGTATTTTATAATACATATTAATACAAAACAGATTTTGAAGAAAATGTACCTAAATCATCAAATTTGCTTACATTTTATAAATAGAATTTTCTTTTCTATTGATCGAATTATCGTAAATTGTGCAACAAAACACCCTCTATTTTTTAAATGTAAGATAAACAAAAAAAAGCAAAGTTTGAAGCATTTTAACATTCCAGTTAACTTAAGCAGCTGGATGGATTGAAAAGTAAATGATTACTTGTGCATCCAAATTACTATAGCGAAAGCAAAACTGATTCAAATTCCAAATATAGCATCGATTGAAATATAACTTGTTTTCTTTTTTTTTTTTTTTTTTGATATTATATTCATAAACTTATTTCTCAAATGATAAATTGACCATGTTTGGAAGGAAAAAATATGCAATGTTATCACCAAAAACCAGAAAAAGCTATAACATTTATTACTTTATTTTTTGTTACCAATACAGTTCATCCCCTCAAGTATTTTTATCCAATTTATTTGTCGTGATAGTTGTAATAAATTTTATATTTATGAGTTTTTAAATAGTAAAATATACTTACTGAAGGATCTGACGAGGAATCATATTCTGTGATTTTGTCAGTGTTCTGCGAAGGAGTCACAGGGGGAATCAACAAAGCAGAAGTTGATGTACTGGGGTATTGAGGTTCTGTTTCAAAGAAAAATATGCGTTTTAAATCAAGCAATTAATACAAATAGTGAAACGATCTCTACTTGGCAAATTAACTATCTACAGCAACTTTTTTTTTAATGTTACGTTAATACTATTTAGTGGGTAGTTTTAAAGAAACTTATGAAAAATTTCAAAACAGTATTTTACTTTTTAATCATTTAAAACATAATAAAATGACAAGACAGTCTCCCTGCGTAGTGAGCATTAACGAATAGCTTTCATTTTTTTTTAACTGACTACAATTTAATTAATTATATAGTAACTCAAGAAATTTACTTACTTGAAATATTTCGATATCCGTACTGTCGCTGTCAAAGGGCGTGGAAAGTGGCAGCGTCAGAATCGGCTCCTCCAAAAACCTCATCTCAAAGTCCGTCAATTCTGCTTCTTTGGGTACTTGACCACCACCTGTTTGTCTCCTTTCTTGCCGCAAAACACTACTTTTCTTTGCCATTTTCTTTTTTAAATTTAAATAACACTGACACATCTGTTGTGGTGTTCGCGGATTGACCACTCCGTCAGTGTCATTGAATTGCCGCGTTATTTCAAAATATGCTTCATTTTTTGTGTGCTCCTAACAGCATTTGTTTCCGTACATTCTATTAAATGTAAGTGCGGCTTCATCAAAGCCAACACCAACTCTTTTTCGTACTGCGTAAAATAAATTATGTTGGCATTCATTTTAGCGATACACGAGGTTAAAAACAAGCTTGCACGAGGCGAACGTAAAAATTGTAGCTCCAGCTGGAAGTAACGGGGTTTATTTCGACCAATGGGAATCGACCAGAAGATCCAGGTTAAGGAACTCGGAGTCAAGTAACTGGAGGTCGAAAAAGAGCTGTGAATTGAAGTTCTAACCTGGGGTTGACTGCCGGTTACTTAACTCCAGGTTTCATGGCTGGGTCAGGTTAGCGGTGAATACCACCGTTAGAATTGCACAAACCGACTGCCACTTTCTGACTGAATGAGTAATGACGGTGTATAGTGATAAGCCTAGGCCTATACGTGGACAACGGCCATTACATGTAGCCAGTTGACATATCGTCCAAACTTCCCAGTTTTTCGGAGAATACAACCGGAACTAACATTTGACCATTGAAATGATTCGAATTCTACATTCTGTCTACATTTAAGGGTCTGTCTATGTAGGGGCCCCAGGAGGTATTAAGATGTCCCTGACTGTGTTGTTGTATGGTATTGAAATGAACATCACTTATTGTTCGATGCTGTGTCTCATTTTCCTCATTTTCTTCCCACGTATTCGTGGGGCTGCATATTCGCTGTCAGATAGTATATTATTGAAAAAATATCAAATTGGCAATACATGTTTAGAATTTTTTGAATTGATAACTTCTATTGGCGTGATTTGCTGGAGAGTCAACTTGAATGAACGTCACGCTCAGGAATGTAACGCTCATTCGGCTTTTTTCACCTGTATTCGGAAAACTTGTTCCGACAAGATTGTCCACACCTAAAAAGAAATCACGTGATCTGGCTACCCTGATTCCCCCTGTTTTTCGGTCGGGTTCCGCGGTCTTTCTTTTTATGGCAGATTTTCCAGTCAAAAGCAGCAGTTGTTTTAAAAAAAACTTTCTAGAACAATTTTAGTTTCTATGGGATTCTCTCTAACATTCTTCTTTTTCTTTTTGATTTTCAACTGTAGACATAGATATTTCCGGACAAAATTCACTGCCCTATATTTCCTATTATTTCTTAATATTTATATAAAAATTACTTATTTATTAATAATATTTATTTATTTAATATTATACTTGTGATATTATTTATTAATTATATTTATTAAAATTTATTTTTAGTTATTGATTAAGTTGAATATTCTTTCATTATTAGGTTGTATTTCTCAATTCATCTATTATTTTTACCTTATTTCTTATTCCGTATTATTTATTAATATTTCTTTTTAATTACTGATAAATTACTTAATTATTGATTAATTGCCTTAATTCTGTCATGATTAGGTTATATATTCCTTTATTATTTTATTGCCTTTATCTATATTATTTCTTTATTAACATCTATTTTTTTACTTATTGATAAATTATTCCAGTTATTGATTAGGTTGATTATCAATTCTTACATTATTATTATTATTAATTTAATATGAGGTGAATTAAAATTTTAAAAACCTTGTTTATTTTATATGCCTTTAAATATTGTAACTTGTTCCTTCTAACCAGGGGCGTAGCTACTACCGTGTCATCCGTATCAATGATACGGGGCCCCCAAGCTACAGGGGCCCAACGTGAATAACTACAGTCCTTCTAACAGGGCTCTCATATCTAAAAACGGGCCCCGAAGGAATTTTGATACAGGGCACCTTAGAGCCAGTGTTTCTATCTATGGCTGTATATACGAATGTTCGGTCATCATTTGACTGTATAGATGCTTAGGAAATCGTGCTAACAGAAGGGTTCAATAAGTTTTTGGAAATTGTTAGGGATATCGATTGGGCTGAGAGAGATTTAGGTCAAATTCTTTAAAAGGGGAATTTAATCAAGATTTTTATCACAATCTATCTTGCCGACAAGTGATTACTTTTGTCGTTGTGTGACAATTTTTTATACATCAAGTGCTGCAAGGTAAATTAATTCAATGTAAGCACACAATATTATCATTATATTTAAAATTTTAATGTTAATTTGCTTTAATATGTTTCTCTTCTAGGTTTAATGTGATAATAATGATAAATAAAACAATTTGTTCATTACTATATATATTCTGAATCTCTTACAAAAATAGATTTTTATTTTTAAGTTCAATGCAGTATTGCTAGAATAATCATTATACTATTTGCATTTAGTTCCATAAAATTTTTTTTTTTTTTTTTTTTTTTTTGTCCTTTCACTACTTTTTTAGTATAGTATTTATGTAGGAGAATTCTTTCCTATTCGTTTAGCCTATTTTCTAAAAATGTTATATGTTTCATTTTTAAGCTTCTAGGAGGATTAGAACACACATTCATTTTCGTACAAAGGTGGCGAGGGGGGAAACCTTAGATCGCAAAGACGGGAACTTCACTTGAGCGGAGGGGGAACTACGTTTCGTGACGTGTCACAGAGTTCAGAACGTTTTTCAGACAGGAATGTCGTGACGTTTCAGGAGGGCAACCCTTGGCGACTAATGACGCCAAAAAAAATTGGTCATTTTTCAAAAAAGTCCGTAGATTGAACTTGTTCCGATATTTAAATAATTTTGAAGTTTAAGTAATTATAACCTATTTCAGCTACCATAAGCCTATTGTTTCCTTCTTAGATTACAAATAATTCACAAATATGTATATTTAGCAAAAAATATTACTTTATGAGTACAGACATATGAATAAATAATTTTATAAAAGATAATACTAATATGATATCCCCTTGTTTTTTTTTTTTATTCACCTAACTAATCACTGAAATAACATTACAAAATTTGAAGTTCTATCGTGTGGTGTGATAAGCACACACACTCTTTTTTATTTTTGTCGATAGTTTTCATTCTGGGACAAACAATGCAGTATTCACTTATACTTGGGGGCATCCTTTCTTTTTAGTTTAAAACAGAGAAAACTTGGTTAATAAATATTGAAAGTGGTATTCATAATAAAGTCACTTAGATTTTAAAATTTTTTTTATTGTTTTTAATTATTGTTCTTTTTACAAAATATTAATTAATTTATGTTAGCTAAAAACTCTGAATAAGCCTTTGTTTTTCTGTGTAATTTATCTTACCAAAAAATAGCAATTAAATAACATGTTTAGATTACCATTTTTCACTATGTATGTGTTTCCCTCTGGCTTAAAATATTCGTTATTTAACTGAACTTAAAAACTGCAAGAGAAAAAAAAAAGAAAAAAAAAGTGTTTACACAATACTCAACACTTTTTTTTTTATTTATTGTAATATACAAATTTTGACTACATAATTGCGTGGAAATACGTTTACTATCTTGAATTTATAGGAGCGTGGTCCCAGAAGTACCCGACGGCCGCGGTAGCCGAGTGGTATAGGTATCGGATCGTGGCTTGCCTTGCCACGAGTTCGAGCCCAATACCATTAAAGACCCCCCGTGTAGGGCAGCGATGCACGTTAAATCTGTCGAGAGCTGAAACGTCCTCCCGTTGGTGTGGTGTGGGAGTTAGGAGAGGGGGGTGCCAGCTCAGGTGTCGTCCACGTCACTTGACCATGGTTCAAAATTACGTGGTCCGTCGCCAAAAGTCCTGGTGTAGCTGAACAGTGCGACGGTTATATTCAATCAATCAATCAATCAATCCCAGAAGTACCCGGCCTGAACGAGAGATGGCGGTAGTAGTTTGAAACGTATCACTGTGTATTAGAAAATACGCAAAGTGGTCTATATGGACCCCTAGGGTTCTATGACGACCTTCAAGGGGTCCACGTAGGCGAAAAAATAATTTGAGGTCCAAGAAGTGTAAACGGGAGTCTTTTATAGTGGCTGTCATTTGACCAGGAACTGACTTTAATTTTAAAAGAAAATTTAATCAAGTGGATTTTACCCATTTAACAGATTTATTGACTAAATTTAATGAGATTAATTTGCAGTAAACACAGCATAAATTTTATTAAAACAAGGAATATTTGAGCGTTTCTTTCGAGAATTAAACTAAAGCTGTATAACATTGGAGGTTTTCTGAATTTCGTAAATTTTCCCACTTTGTCACAGACAATCCCTTCTGGATGTTTTAATCTACGTTCAGCATTTAAATGCCGTTTATTCAAATTTTGAAACTAGGTTTGAGAATGATTTGACTATGGTTTGTATTACCATAGTCGCAATCAATTCATATGGTCACATAAAAAAAAGAAAGAAAGAAAAATCACATTAAAGTAGAAACGGATCGGAAAAGGCACTAACGAAGATCTTAAAGTACAGTTTAGAAACGGATACAAGCAATTTTGTCTTTAAAAAGACATACCTGTTATGGAATATCATGAGAAAGTTTTTAATTGCTTTAGGAGTTTCAGCACGGTTGGCAATCTCCAGATCAAAAAAAGAAAAGTAAGGGAAAAACACTAACTACTAGATTTAGAGTAAAACTTGAAAATATGTTATTGAAGCACCAGAATCAACTCTCTCATTAAAAGCATTTGTTTGTTTTTAAGTTATTTTATGCAATAATTAAATCTTAAATTAATTAAGGTATCTGAATACGTTTGAACCCGGTATTTTAAAAAACGCATAAATGGATAATTTTCGAGGTGTTTAGTGTCACTCAGATTAGAATACATGCATAAAATTTTGGCAAAACAAATTTATTTAAATATAATATTTTGGCAAAAAATTAACGTAGAATAATCTTTTTTCCAAATGTTCTCCTTTTGTGAAAAATGGTTCTATTATAATAATATTTTGCCTGTATATAGCTCAGACCTCTCTACAGAGGTTTAACTAGAATTTTTGAAAAATTCACATTATTTTCAGAGTTACCACCAATTGAAATAATTATTGGTGTTTTTTTCTTAAAATTGCTCCCCTCTGTTGTCGTAAAATATGAATAAACCCACTTTTAAGTTATATATTTCAAAAATTCTAGTTGAGACTCTGCACAGAGCTTTAAGCTATATACAGGCAAAATATTATTCTAATAGAAGCATTTTTCACAAAAATAGAACATTTAGAAAAAAGATTATTCTAAGTTAATTTTTTGCCAAAATATTGTATTTAAATAATTTTTTTTTGTCAAAATGTCCTTAAAACAATTTTATGTATATATGTTACCGGCAAAGTATGAAATCAGGCACTCTATAGAATGCCTAAAACTAGCCGGCAATGTATGAAATGATTCTTATTTTACACATTGCCTAGGCATTCTATAGAATGCCTAATGAGAAACCGGCAAAGTATGAAATACATCTCCGATTTATTTCGAATATTGTATGACAAGGCACGAGACCTTTTGACGCGTACCTCAGGCTCAGAATTTGTCAGTTGCACATTGTGATTTGTTCGGGAGTGTCAAAATACGCAATTTTACTTAAACCTGTTCAGCAAAAAATTAGTTTTATCCTGTGCTGCATGAAAATGGAGAAGCAAGTTGTAGTGTTGGAGGAGTCATGGTCTATAGCAGGGGTCGGCAACTATGACCCTCGGTACAATTCTCAGTAGCACTCTCAACAAATTTGTCAATTTTTGAATGAACTTCACAAATTTGTAATAGATCTTATTTGACAAACATCTCCAGAATTTGGACAATTAAGAAATTATGAAAAAATTTGAAAGATAACTCTAAAGGTAAATTTACAGCTTTTTTGTAAATTATTGAATGCCATAGCTGGAGAGATTTAATTGTTTGAAGAGAGAAAATTGCATATATATATTCTGCTTTTCCTCTTTTCGTTCTATATATCTAAGTCAAATATCTTTCCTCATACGAAAAATATTTCCCCAAAGAACTTGTTTAGCAACTGAGAGAATGCTCAAGATCATGTCAAAGTAAAAGTCACAAATTACACTACATTTTGGGCGATACGAGTGATGCTGCACTGGCTTCATATTAAACATTTTTATTTTACTGGAATCAGGAGAAATACTTAATTATTTTAATAAATATGTTTGAAAAACGTAATATATGTACAATTTCGAGGTTTTTTTATTTATTTATTTTTTGTTGAAGAAAGAGTTACATTTTATGCTGTTTATTTTTATGTTAGGAAATGTTTTTAATTGATGCAAAATGAATGTGTTATAGAGCTGTAATATATAGAGCTGTGTAATTGAACTCTCTTCTCTCACTCTGCATGCATTATCGCGGGAATAGAATTGTTCCAAACATATCCTACTGTGTGGCACGCTGAGTCATAATTCGTAGATTGATTTTTTACACGCCCCAGATAAAAGATGGACGACTCCGGTCTATAGGTATGAAACAACTTTTCGACGACAAGCTTCCCAAAACTGGAGTTAAGGCTGCAAAAAAAAAGTTTTTTTTTTAATTGAAACTACGTACAAGAAGTTAATAACTGATATAAAAAAAAGCCAAAAGAATTACTAAAAAGGAATCCAGGGTCTATTGGTTGCTGAATAGCTATGATGTGATGTTTGGTGAAAATAAAAGTAAACTCATGTAACCTGTTAAAGAAGGCGTTAATACAATACAGAATGGTTCCGAACCACCGGTCCGTGGATCAAATGATATCGAGCCACTGAAAGGAGTATTAAATTATTTCTATTTTATTTACTGGAGTGCATTTCTCTAGTGTTTGTTTCACTTTCCATGGGGAAGTCACGTTTATTTCATCTAAAATCACTTTATATTCCTTTTTTTTGGAGTAACTAAATTTTATTCTGAAGGCATGATTCAATACAATTAAATTATTAAATCAAAATTAAAATATAAACAACGTCCCTCCCTCAGCGGGCCGCGATGAAATTATCAAACGACCACGGGGATATAAAGGTGGGGAAGTACTTCTATACAGTTTTACATCACAGATTCTGAGTTATTTTAAGTACTCCATGAAGCTCATTTGGCTATTGCATACAGAGGGCGTGATAGAATTCTGAAAGAACTTTCAATCAAATACGAAACGTTACACGTTATGATATATTGCACTGTACACCCACTTTGTGAACCTTGACAGAAAAACAGAAGAATTATTTTAAAAAAGGCATTGTTGTGAAATTTATGATTTTTTTCTGATTGACAATATATTGGCACTTGTAACGAGTGGGAAAAATGGTTTCTATTGACTTGGAACTTCTGAAGGAATTTTAAAAAAAGTATATGAGAACTCACAATTTACTTTGTGCCATAAGAACTTGCTTAGAATTAAAGATATTCCTGACCATGAAATTCCTCATCTGTCAGTTGCAATTTCTCATTCCATTGGAAGCAGAAAAGGATTCGTCAAATGTATGTGGAAACCAAAAGAGCAAAATAAGAATGGTTTTTGCGTGGAAAATGTAATGAAATGTAATTCAAAATGCCATTCAAGCCTACCATGTTGCAAAAAGTAGATTAATTTTAAATTCTTATTTTTTTATTTGAAAATTTTGTTTTTCTTAATAAAAGAAAGACAAAAATTTTGTTTGGTACAACTTTCTTTTTCCTTTACGTATTTTGAATAATTTTTTAATGGCACTCTCATTATTTTGTCAGAATAACATTTGTATTTTTTAGAAATGTACGTCATTGATATAGTAATCTTATTATGACCTTATTTTATACTTTGCCTAAACGGCTTTAACCATTCTATAGAATGCCGGCATTTTATACTTTGCCGGTAACATATATTCTAATAAAAGGGACACTAAATATCATGCAAATTATCCATTTATGCGCTTTTGCAAAATCACGGTTCCAAACGTAGTCGGATACCTTAACTAACGTGTGCTTCTTAAGTTTTAAATACTACTATACTTCAATATAGTGAGTAATTTAATTGTTTTAAAGTAAATAGCTCTATACAAGAGCTGTTAAAAAAGACATTTAAGTTGATAAATTTGTAAAAATTAAATATTAGATAAGTAGGGGTCTATCCCAAACCAAAAAACATGGCAAGGGGTCTATGAGGTAAAAATGTTTGGGATATATTTGCTATAAAGCATTTGTTTCAAGACGCCACGTTGTTTAATATTTGTTTAGCAGCCATCAACACACACACACATGTATATACATATACATATATATATATATATAATAATTCCCTCTAGTATCTTTTTCATTAACTCTTTGCATTAATATTTAAACAAACTTTAATTCTTTAGTTTAAAAATAACACTGTAATCTTAATCGTAATCGACTAGTCCGAAATCCCTGTCCCGCCCATTCTATCCAATCAGAACTACTATTATGTAATAGCCACTGCCGGTATTAAAGCAAAAATCTTGTGTAATCGCTGTCTTTTTGTTTGCTTGCCTTCATCATGTAATTAACTGCATCTCTTTGTCTTTGTGTCCTCCAACATACCGCAGCTTATTCAGTGAGAAAATGTACCGCAATTGTGTTTTAATCTGCTGTGTGTGTGATGTGAGCTTCATAATAAAGGAGGTAAGGTTATTCGGAAGATGTATTCTATAAAACAGATATGACAACAACCAACACTGGCCAACGCTACTACAATACTTAACAAATATATATATATATATATATATATATATATATATATATATATATATATATATATATATATATATATATATATATATATATGGGAGACAACAAGGGGTCCAAGACTTTTGTCTTTCTTATGGTTTATTTAACATTAAACAAAAATTAATTAAAAAGGTAGATAAGTTTGACAATGATATGCAGAAGGTAACGCCTGCTCGCGCACCTCTCGCGTTCCTCTTTTTCTCTCCTCGCTTTCTCTCTTTCTCCAATTCTAATGTCCAAGAGTTTTAGTTTTGATTTGCTACGCCTGCGCGCGAAGACTGCCTTGCTTTTGGCTGCATGCCATAACGGCTATCCTGACTGTACGCTGTCCGCAGCGGTACGTATTCCTTTTTTCCTTTCCATGGATACCAGAGGAGAATCTGAAACATACAAAAAAAAACGGAACAGACAAGGACTATACGACAAATATACAAAGATTAAACATATCATAATTCTTCTGAACTAGACAGTTTCTCCATCATGTGAAGGCATCTCTTCGACATCCGGAAGGTTCCACAGGAAAACATTGTGTTTCACAGGCATAAGAACGTCTTTTTTAACAAGTTGATCTTTGGTTGAACGCATCGATATTTTCCTCTGTAGAGTTCTGGACGTCTGTTCAAAACGATTTCTCTTTTTCCTTCGTTTCCACTGCCAGGGCTGAAAGATCCTTCGGAGCAACACAAACCGTCTATATTTACTCTTCATAGGTGAAGGGTTATCAGAACAAGATAAACGTCTGGTTCTCTGACACACAGGAATATCATTTTTCAATTTAATACACATTTTTAACTTAGTACTCTTAATGTTATTGCATTTATAATTCTTAACTAGAGAACTCAAATCATTTCTAGTATTAAAGTTTTTAACATGTGGCAAATCATAACTAGAGTTTTTTCTCACACTTGAAACAGAAACGTTTGAATTAAAATGAACACCCAAAGAGGATCCACTTTCACTTAATAAAACATCGCTCTTTGCGTGGCCTAGTTTCTCTATTTCAGCATATACACTGGGATGTATAATAAATTCTTCGGTCAAGGTCGGTGATATTGCCGTTTGAACACTTAAGCTGGGAGAGTGTTGATCAAGAGAAATATTTATGGGTTTAACTTCTACCATTCGCTGTTCGCCAAAACATGAACTTAATGTTATTATTTCTTCGGAAGGTGTTTGCACTCTAATTAGTGAGGAATTTAAAACTGGGATCTGGCAACCTGAATCGATCAAGACTGTTACGGGCTGATTTTCTACAAAAATGTTTACATATTGAAGATTTTCGAATTCATCGCTATTTTGTTTTTCGCTCTCGATTTTCAAAGTATTCACGTTTATTCTATTATGGATGTGGTCGTTAGATTCTTTAGGTTTAAAACGCTTCTCACAGTCTCTTGCGTAATGAGATGAATCACCGCATATATAAAGCAATTTTTATTTTCTCTTTCAAGATATTGGGGATAGTTCTCTTTAATCTTTGGTTTAAAGTTTTGTGATCTATTTTTAAAGGGGTCTTGGGTATATCCATAAGTAATAGGAATTTCCTTACGTGATCCGTTTTTAGATGAAATATAAATATCACACTCTTTAGCTAAATCAATAGGCCTAAACCAATCTTCTGCTTCTCGAATGCCAATATGAGTTGCAGTTTCCTTATTTAAAGTTTTGAACTGTTTCTCTTCGACTTTAGTTGCAGGATTTAAACTTAATGCTTTATTTTTAGCCCTTTGAAGTTCGACTTCTTTTCTAATTTTGCTAACTGAGCTCAATTTTCTCTGTTTTTTTAAAGTTACCTCTCTTTCATTTCGCGATACCCTCTCATCTATACAGTTTTGAATTAAAGTTTTAATGAAATCTGGATCACTTTCAAATGTACTACTGTTCTCAATTTTAGTCTTTAGTTTAACTATAGTGTCCGTACTCTCCACAGTACCGTCTAGATCCTCAACAACTCTTATGAAATCCTCTTTAAGAGCGTTTTTATACTTTTTAGAAAAATATGGAAAGATCCTACCTTTTTTTTTTCTGGCTCCCTTGTTGCTCGCACGTACGATGTATCCAATAATTGAAAAATTTCGATTTCACAGATCTCACCTCTTCGCAGGTAATATAGTTGAAATTGTTCGAATTGACACCTCTTCGCAGGTGTTTATGGTATTTCCAACCTCTACACAGGCGGAATTTTCGACGATGGGTTCCAACCTCTACACAGGCGGAATTTTCATGCTGAGTTCAAACCTCTACACAGGCGGAATTTTCATGCTGAGTTCAAACCTCTACATAGGTTGAACGAAGTTTTCGAAAAATGGCGGCGCGTCTCCTCCACGGACGGCTTTTGTTCACGTTCCAAACTTTGATCAAAATCAAAATTTTTTTCAATCCCGGCCTCTACACAGGCGGAGTATTCATGCTGAGTTCAAACCTCTACACAGGTTGAACGAAGTTTCCGAAAAATGGCGGAGCGTCTCCTTCACGGACGCTTTTGTTCATTGTCCAGACTTTGGTTCAAAATCGAAATTTTATCGATCCCGGCCGAGCCCCCATAATTTGTGGGAGACAACAAGGGGTCCAAGACTTTTGTCTTTCTTATGGTTTATTTAACATTAAACAAAAATTAATTAAAAAGGTAGATAAGTTTGACAATGATATGCAGAAGGTAACGCCTGCTCGCGCACCTCTCGCGTTCCTCTTTTTCTCTCCTCGCTTTCTCTCTTTCTCCAATTCTAATGTCCAAGAGTTTTAGTTTTGATTTGCTGCGCCTGCGCGTGAAGACTGCCTTGTTTTTGGCTGCATGCCATATATATATATATATATATATATATATATATATATATATATATATATATATATATATAAAATGAACGTTTTCAGTGAATTTGTGAAAATGGAGAAAATTTGTCATCGTTATGTGATGCAATACTTTTATTTGAAAGGTCTCAGCCCAACCAATATAAAAGCTGAAACAGATTCTACTCTGGGTAAGTTCATTTCCACCAGTCAAATATTGAGTAGCAGAGTTGAAACGAGCTGCCAATACGAGCATCGCAGTGTTTGACGAAATGAGATGACGACTCCAGAAATGGTGAATGAAAGAACATTAACGTCGCACTGTTCAGCTACACAAGGGCTTTTGGCGACGGACATCATCATTTTGAACCATGGTCAAGTGACGAGGACGACACCTGATGTGGCACCCTCTCTCCTAACTACCACACCACATCAACGAGAGAACGTTTGAGCTCTCGACAGATTTAACGTAAATCGCTCCCTTACACGGCAGGTCTTTAGTGGTACTGGCTTCGAACTCGTGACAAGCCAGCCACGATCCGATATCTCGACCACTAGGCTACCGCAGCCTCTAGAAATGGTTAAGAAAATATATAAAAAATATTTCTATTCATAAATAGGATTTTATAAATTAAACAACATAAAATATTAAAGTTTATTGAATGGTCATTTTCTTCATATGGTCGGTCACATATGGAATTTCTTACTGCATCTCTGAATGAAGATCTTGAGGTCTTACATTTCTCTCGGATTTCCACGTTTTTGGATCTAAAATTAAGCTGCAATTGGTAATCATTCTAAATCAGCTCAAATTATTTCTTAGAAATAATTGTAGAGGTATGCCATCGCTTTTTCAATTCAATATTTATGTTTCCAGTCTTTTCATATTTGCTTAGAATAAAAAAAAATTATAAACACTATATATATATATATATATGACATACTTTGTAAGTATAAATCATCTGGTATTAGTAAATTTTTACAAGCAACAACATTAATGGGGAATATTCCTATAAACAACATTATTACTTATAACACGAACTAAATAAATAAATAGATGAATAAATAAAGTGCATTACTTGAGTTTCTACTGTATGGATCGTTTATCAGAAAGATGAGGATTTTCGATTTATTTTTGAAAGATAAGAAACTCCAACTAGATAGCCAGACAAATCAATTTTCTAGACTAAGAATCGTATGTGAATTTCCAACCTGTGTTCAAACCTTGATGGACGTTAAATCTATCGAAGTTTTAAGTCCTCACATTGTTGTGGTGCGGGAATTTGGAAGGTCCTTCGCAACAGTCTTCGTATAGCTTCGAAATGCAACGATCAATCAACCATCAGGTGTCCATAAAATAAAGGAATTTTTGTGAACTTTGGGATTTTTTATTTTACATTGTCAATTATTGTACCTTCTACATTTCCTGTATGGAACCTTTACGTATTAACTATGTAATTTTTTTTAAATGTAATTTATAAAGAAAAAAGTCGGACGAAATTAAGTTATTGCGATACTACAATAACAGCATAATGGTGTGTTAACTATATTCTATATGATTCCTATCGAATTAGTCCTACTTTCTTATTTCTTTTTTAAAAAAAAATTTTAAAAAAATTTAAAAAAAAGAAGCTAAATCTGAACCCCTAGAAAGGAAATAGGGGACCTCCATTATGAAATTAGCCAACTTCTGTAAAGAAGGCATTCCAAAATCAAGTTCAGAAATATGACGCCGTCTGCAGTGACCGGCGAATTCCTGAACAGCGGTGGGAAAAGATAGTGAACAAGAGGGAATTCGGGATCTTCTGGAAGGGAGGAGGGTGGAGAGCTATCCCGCATCCGATTGGCTGGTAGTTTGTCCAACCGGCAAAAGAAAGAGCCATTTGAAGCCTTCAGCATTAGTAGATCTCCGGAAAGACTAAGCGTACGGTTGCGTCCACTCCATCTGAGAAAGGTACGTATGTCGCAGAAATGACAGTCTTCGATATTAGCTTAATCTTTGTCACTAGTTTTTTCTTTCGAAAAGGCTGAATGCAGGAATTTCAACAGTAGACATTTCCAAAATCGATGATACGATTCAGTTTTAAAGTTATTAATTTTGACAGCTTTGGTTTGTAACCCAAAAGATTTTCTCTCTTGCCTGAAACAAATAAAAATGGGGTTCGTTAATTTAATTGATTTCTAGATTTTTTTTGTATAATTATAATATCACTTATTTATCAATTCTGTTGCTATTAATAATTATAGTTCTACTTAGAATTTTTTCAAAAAATTCCGTTTATCTATGAAATAATAAAAATCAACTGAATCAATCAATAATCAAAAGGGGAGAAGAACTTAATTTATATATTAATTATTCGCTTGAATAATTATGTATTCCTTTAAATGTATTTTTAAAGTGTTTCTTTTTGTTGTGTACCAAAACCGTAATAATAGTTTCATTAGATAGAAGCCTATGATTTATAGGATCATTACATTTTGCTGAAAAAGCTGAGTAGGAAGACGGGTGAGAAAGGTCCAATGTAATTCATGTTGGAATATTCTGATTGCAACAGGAGGAAAATTAAATAAATTCAATATTCGTTAAATCTGCATTATTCATGCGTAGTTTTACGAATTGAGGCCTAACATTTTTTAGATAATAGGATAGAATAATTGTTAGATAATTGTTAGTTTTCTTTCCTTTTTTCTCTACGGGGTGGATCTGCTCTTCAATGAACTCGTTTTCTGTCAGCCAAAGGTCTCTGATTGGACCCCAAAGCTTTTAGATAAATTTTGCGTTCTCTTTAGTAACTACAGACAAATGGGTTATAAAATTTCTGATGGACTTCTGAATCGATCAGTCATGGTTCTTGTTGGAATTGGTTGCATTTGGGGTATGGATATTTTATGAAGAACAATTACTAATTACCTTTAAACTTTTAGGGCTCGTAAAAAAAAAGTGCCATGTGTCCAAGCAAATTATTGAAGCTTTTAGCCATAAGCTCTTGAAAATTATACATCTTTTTCTCCTTTATAAATAAGATTCTTCTCGCTTTAGTTTTGAATGATCGTTGTATCCCAATAGGAATAATTAATTCTGAATTGTATGCATTTTCTCTTCTTTGGAGGTATTATTGCTTTAAGTACCAAATTTGATGAACTGTTACAAGAAACCAATTCAGTTCTAGTTGAAATCTAGTCTAGTTCCTATTTATTTCTCTAAGAGAATAATATAGATTTTCCATATAAATAATATGCATCCAAGAGGAGAGATTATTAAATTATTCATTAATGAAAAAAGGAGATTTTATTTTTCTCTTATTTTTTAAAGCTCAATGGACACCAACAATCAACCCTTCCACTGCTTTACTGAACGCAGTCTTTGTCGGTCCTTTTTTTTTAAAAAAACTTATAATGGATTATTTCTTTTAATAATTTATCACTAAATTGATAATTTAGTGTGTTATTTTTCAAAACAGGACTCCCAATACAAACATTCATCTATATTTAGAAAATGACGAGATCATATTAAACGTATTTCTCTCTTTCTCATTTTCCTCAAAACAATGATAGGGAAAAGGAGTCGAGCAGCATTTTTACAAAGATTCTGGGGATCGATTTTTTATTTAATCATTTCTGATGTTTTGAAAAGCTAGATAAATATCTGCGTTTTCTTTGATTTATATAACAATTTTTCAGCTCATTTGCAAAGCCAATTCTAGATGGGAAGTCTTCAGGTACTTTTACAGATAGAATTCGACACGGGTCTGTAGTTTCACAGATACATATTGATTATAGTAATAGGATCTTAGGATGTAAATAAAGAGACTCGTTAAAGTAACGATATTTTCAATTGTGAATTGGAAAACTTTTTCTTGCTGATGTTTTCCGGGAAAAATGTCGTTCAAAAATTCACGTGAGAAAATCAAATTAATACTACAAAAAGGGGAATGGGAGGAACGTTGGGGTCAACCCTGAACAATTTAAAAGAACGAAGGTTAGAATTCGTTTCGGTTGAGTAAAAGCGTATCCTGTTTTTTAACCTGTTCTGTGATAGGCCACGGTTAGAAAAGTATATATATATATTTTTTTTGCATAGTTCTCCGCGGAAAAGGAAGCGTTTTTTTCACCCTAACGTATTTTGATATCTTTTCTAAGATTATTCATTTCGATTAATTTTCACATTGTACCATTATCATCTTCTTCGTATTGAAGTACTTGTAATGTTTCCTAAATTAAAAAAAAAAGGTTTTGCCAAATTCGTTAATATTATTTGAGACTTAAAATTGAAAATAATTTGTGTACGCTTATCTCAGATCGACTCTATTAGTTTTTTTCTTCTGATGTCGTTTGAATATTATATATGGAAATGATGAAAAGAAATAAAGTAATTATTACTTAGTAAATAACAGTTGTATAAAAAGGAGCTTTCAGTAAAATGCACATATATTTGTGTTACTTTTTTGTAGAAAACAATATTTCTTGAATCAAATTGTGCAATAAGTATCAATGAAATTATTTGAAATGAATTCTTGATTTTGAACCTATTGATATGTCAGAATGCTCTCTAATTATGGAGCCTGCTGCTTTTTTATTTCCTTTCTGAAACTTTACTAATGCATGTTATGAAAAAGATCCATTCAAAAATATTAATCAAGAAACTCAAGCTTCCACAAATGTAAATGCCTCGACATTTGTGCAAACTTTTATAACTAAATATATTCTTAAACATAGTAGCTAAAATTGCTTTTCTGACTCCTTAGTTTTATAACTTCAGAATGATAGGATAATGCATATAGATACGAATGACATGATTTGGAAAGATATTTTCGTGTTCTAGTTTGATTGTGACTTAGAAAATTATCTTAGAACAAGAAGGCATTGAAATCATTTTCTGTAAACCTCAAAGTCGAATATGATTTTGTCAATAGAAACTTTTAATATATCTTAGCTTACGAAAGGTAGTTCTTATAAAGTTTATTTTTTCAAAAGTTGTAAAATTTCATCTTTACAAGTTTTTCAAATTGAAATGCGTAGAAAACAATTTAATTTTACTTGAGGATTAAAATCAATAGCTTAAAAATTAAAATAATTATTCTAATTAAGAATTAATTTATTCACAGTAGTTCTTCGCATAAATAAATTTTAAATACAGCAAATGTCTTTATATAAGTATAAACACTCAGGAAGAACTGAAAGAGAGATTATTAAAATATAAAAGGATCCATGGTTTTCAAAACTTGGGTTATTTTGTAGCTGTCCCCCCACCAAAATGAGAAATATTTTTCTTTTCGGTTTTTTACTCTTCTTTTTGTCAGTGATTCCCATTTCTTTGGGTTTTTCTGTAGTATTAATTTCAAATCTCCATTCTTACGAAAATCAAACTGTGACTACTAACAAATATCCCATAAGTTTATACATGTCCGTTATTTCTTCCATGTTTTCTGTATTTAAGAAAATATCGATTTACCTAAAATTGGAAAAAAATAATATCAAATTAGCGGAGATGTTTTTATTGTTAAAAAAAAGTCCTTTGTGTGCGTGTGACAAAAGTGCAATAAAATACTTTTTTCAGTCCCTTTACAATTGATTATTTCGTAGACATGGAACAAAGGTGTTTGCTCTTTGAAAACAAATCTGATGCAAAAGCAAAAAAATGGGATATCTTAGTGTGCATGCTGAATTGGCGTGGGAAATAAATGCAATGAATGTAGATGGACTACAACGACTGTTTTTCCCCTAAAGGGGCTGAAACTTCTCCGACTTCGGAAAAAAAAAGTGTGATTCACATTCCGAGTTTGTGGGGTTGTCATATTTGGCGATGAGCTTATTTTAACTGGGATTCTTTGTAACTAAATAGTTAACCAGCTCTCTCTTCCATGCAGTGTACAATTCCTCCCCACTCCCGAATGTTTCTCCCTTAGTTTCAATTACTTTTATATTTTTGAAGGGATAATTTCTCTGTAGGCGCTCTTTCCATTTAGTCTTTGATAGAAAAAATACATCATACCTCCGACCGCTCGTTAAAAAAGCACGATACAGTAAGTTAGTTCCCAAGGCGTTCGCCTCTATAAAACTCGACATAGAAATCTGGCGGGAACTTCCAAAAAAGATTTGAGAGTGAACCCAAAGCATTATTATTTTTCAAATTTTGTAAAAGCAATCCGAGCTCGAGTATCTCTTAGAACTTTTCTTTAGAAAAAAACGAAAGGAAAGATGTTGTTTTAACTAAGTACAACATTCAGTTAGTTTACTATGAATACTATCTCACAATTCTTCCTAAATAGATTTTTTTTATACACTTGGTGTTTTGAAATTAGCGTCTCTGTAAACACGCATTAGTCCTTTGTAAGGGTTAAAATGCATCATAAACAGTTTATTATGGCTTGTAATATTAAGGTATCCGACTACGTTGGGAACTGTGATTTTAAAAAAGCGCATAAATGGATAATTTTCATGATATTTAGTGTCACTTAGATTAGAATACATGTATAAAATTGTTGTAAGGACATTTTGACAAAAAAAAAAAAAATAAATATTTTAATACAATATTTTGGCAAAAAATTAGCTTGGAATAATTTTTTTTCAAAATGTTCTCCTTTTATAAAAAATGCTTCTAAAATAATAATATTTTGCTTATGTAAAGTAAAGACTTCTCCAGAGAGTCTGAACTAGGATTTTTGAAAAATTCACATTATTTTCAAAGTTACCACCAATTGAAATAATTATCAGCTTTTTTTCTTAAAATTTCTCCCCTCTGTTGTCGTAAAACATGGATAAACCCACTTCTAAGTTAGATATTTCAAAACTTCTAGTTGAGCCTCTGTACAGAGGTCTGAGCTATATACAGGCAAAATATTATTATAATCGAAGCATTTTTCACAAAAGGAGAATATTTTGAAAATGGGTCATTCTATGTTCCTTTTTTTGTCAAAATATTGTACTTAAATAATTTTTTATTGTAATAATATCCTTAAAACAATTTTATATACATTTTCTAATCCAAGCGACACTAAATATCATAAATATTATCCATTGATACGCTTTTGCAAAATCATGGCTCCAAACGTAGTCGGATACCTTAATAAGCGAAAGAGGCCTTCTCAGGGTTTTAATTTTTACAGCTTCAATACCGCCCCCTCCCCCCAAAATTCATACCTTTTTTTGAGTCATGTTTCAACTTTTTTTGGGGGGGGATTCTTTCCTTCTCAGACACTTAATGGGTTCCTCTTATCTTCAGTTAAGTCAAGGATTTCCGTACTCCTTTAAAAAAATCACTTTCAATGATTTTCTCGCCATCATTTGGGTTTCGGTACTTTTTATATACACAATGTATTTTTTAGTAAATATTTTTTTTTTTATCATTGACATTTCTCACGTTTAAAATGTTACTAGAATCTGGAAGTATTCCATTCATTATTTTCAGTCTGTATTTTTTTATATTTATATACGTAAGCAAAATAGTGCATTGACTGATTTATTTTGTTAATAATTGTTACCAAATTCTTATTTAATACCTAATGATTTCTGTTTTATGCTATGAGAGCAAGTTTTGTTGCACTCAAATATTTAAAAACTATGATTAGGTTGTTATTGCGCCCTTTTTTTCACACTTTATTAAACCCTACAAAAATTTCTTCTTACAGAATTCAGTGTACTAATGAGGATATTTTGTTCCGAGTTCGTTTTTTGTGAATTTATGATAATATTATGTAACAAATAACTATATAAGAGACGTTTGTGCGGAAGATCTGACTTGATTCACTAAGTCGAGCGAAGGGAGAATGCTTTTGCTTTTTTTAGGCTGTTTTTGACTTTCGGCATTGATTAAGTCTTAAGCTGGAACCTCTATCAATAAATCGAGAATTCTTGTATTACAATATTTTATTGCTTACACCTGGTTCATACCAACTCATAAAAAAAGTAGCTTTTGTTTTTCTGACGATATTTTCCTTTCTCAGAATTCAATTGTAGATATGTGATCTCCATTTGTATTATTCCCCTCTCTGATCTTTTTCTTAAAAAAAAAAGAAAAAAAAAGAAGTACGCATTTTTATATGATAGCTATATTGCAGAAACATATTCATGAAAAAGGTAAATTTTATGTTCCTTGAAAATGATTTTAACCCACAGTCGTTTTTCTCCTTTCATTGAATCAGATCTTATAAAAGAATGATTTTTTTTTTTTTTTGTATGCATAAAATTCAAGAACGATAAGTAAAACGATCAAATCAAACTTTTTATATATAAGGATCTATACTTTATTTCAATTTCGATTCTAGTACGCTAAGGTAGTGATCCACAACCCCCGGTCCGTGGATCAAATGGTGCCGGACCGCCTAAATAACATTAAACTATTGCCATTTTATTTAAAGTGGTGCATTTCTCTCGGATTTGTTCAACTTTCCACAGAGATCACTTTCTATTCCACGTTAAATCACTTTTATTCATTTTTGGTGCAACTATATTTTATTCTGAAGGCATATTTAAATGTAACTCAATTAAAATTGTTGAATCAATACAATCTAAAATATAAACAATCAACGTGTCCCACCCTCAGCGGGCGGCGGTAAAATTATCAAACGTTGACCGGTCCGCAACGATAACAAGGTTGCGGTGCACTGCGTGAAGGTATCCGACTACGTTCGGAACCGTGATTTTGCAAAAGCGTATTAATGAATAATATTTATGATATTTAGTGTCACTTAGATTAAAAAATGTATATAAAATTGTTTTAAGAATATTATTACAAAAAATTAAGTACAATATTTTGACAAAAAATGAACATAGAAGGATCAATTTTCAAAATATTCTCCTTTTGTGAAAAATGCTTCTATTAATATAATATTTTGCCTGTATATAGCTCAGACCTCTGTACAGAGGCTCAACTAGAATTTTTAAATATATAACTTAGAAGTGGGTTTATTCATGTTTTACGCCAACAGAGGGAGAAATTCTAAGAATAAAACACCGAAAATTATTTCAATTGGTTGTAACTCTGAACATAATGTGAATTTTTCAAAAAAAAAAAAAAAATGGTTCAGACTCTCTAGAGAAATCTTTGCTTTATATAAGGAAAATCTTATTATTTTTGAAGCATTTTATATAAAAGGAGAACATTTTAAAAAAGGTTATTCTAAGTTAATTTTTTGCCAAAATGTATTTAAATAAATTTTTTTGTCAAAATGTCTTTAAAACAATTTTATACATATATTCTAATCTAAGTGACACTAAATATAATGAAAATTATCCATTGATGCACATTTTAAAATCACGGTTCCGAACGTAGTTGGATACCTTAAGGAATATTTTTCAAATTAATCTCCATTTTTATCTATCTGACCCAAAATTATTTCATGTAACGTTTCTTAATGTATATATTGGCCTTTTAGCCTTAATTAGTTTTTAAGTGTCTATTTGGGCACCAAATTTTTCATAATAATAATACTATTCATTTCGCCAACAGGTTAAAAACGAGTCTAACTTTTAGATGTATCCAGCTCCTCTAAAAAATGTAAATTACTAACTAGTGCATTCAGTACATTGTGAGCGATATCTGATTTATCCATAGTGATAAGCATTCATGTTTAACCAAATCACTAATTTAGAAGTTTCGGCCCATAGAATTTTTATTTAACATTGTTTACAAATAGGTTTGGGACAGATCTGTATTCTACTATTAGTCATTTATGTACAGTTTTTGAATCCAAGTTTTTTTTGGCATCAATATTTTTAAGATTCAGTAGTTTTTATATAATAGCAGGTTGTAATTTTAACCACAACTTTTTCGTTTATTAGAATTATCGTATTCATCCCATCGCAAATGTTCATTGTTTCTGGAAGGAGTAGAAAGGGATGGTTTTGTCGAGCTTTTGAAACAAAGGTCCTTTAATCGCGCACGCAATGTTTTCCATGCGAGAATTTTTTGGGTTGATTTGCCTCTCTGGAACAATAGCGTCTTTTTCCTCCACAGGAAAAAAAGAGATCGAGTAGCGATTCTTCCAAAAAGATGGCTCACAAGGTCTTTTTAAAGAGTCATTGAGAACCCAATCTCTTGTTTCAGTTTTGTTATTACATCCAACTCCGATTTGTGGAATATTTCTCCTCTAGACAAAAAGCTACAAATCTCATGAGCAGATTACTTTCTGTTTAAAAAGTTGAGATGAAAGAAATCAAATTATTATATTAATAGATGATTACTTTTTATTGTTATATGAAGTAATGGTTTGACAGCATTTTTTGAGGACAAATAGTGGTGCCAAGAAGTCATACTAAAGTACAAATGAGAGACAATGTTTCACGATGATGTCATCACAAAATAGTTTGAGCGTTGTGCCTCTCAAGACCCGCCACGTAGAGGGGCTGATGCACGTTAAATCTATCGAGGTTCAAACGTCCTCTCGTTGGTGTAGTGTGGATGTCAGAAGAGGGGGATGCCTTCTTCGTCACTTGACCATGGTGCAAAATTTCGAAGTCCGTTGCCAAAAGCCCTCGTGTAGCTGAATAGGATGGCATTAATATTCACTCACTTACTCAGTTAACAAAAAATATGTAATGTGCTCTAAATTTAGGGAGGTTAATGTTATGGGAAATTGCATTTAACTTTTCAGTAGAATATTATGTAAATTTGTTAGAATTTTGAGAATTGTTTTGGATTTGATTGAAATGGGTGGGTCTCTCCACTTTTAGTATCTTAATTAGGTTTAATGTTTGATGTCAGATTTTATCACATCCACTTCCAATAACGTTTAGAGTTTTCTTATGTATATATATTTTCATATGGTCTTATACAGTGTTCCTTTCATTTCACAAATGGATAAAATAAAAGAAACTATTCGATAGTAAGTAATTGCTTGAATTTCAAGCCTAATTGAATTATCCAATTCCTGTACTGAAAGAAGAAAATACGTCTAGGTGTTTACGTTTCCGAAACAGAATGATCTAAAGTAGTATAGTTCAGTTGCCGAACATTAGGGAGTCCATTTGAAATGCAATCCCTTCTTAAGAAAAGTTTCAAGTTGAATCATCTCTTACATGAAAGTTTTCTATCCATGCCTTTGAGGGGTTCAATAAGGGAAATTTCGAAGACAACAAAAGAAATGAATTGTTTGGGTTGGAACATAAAAATTGAGGAGAAACCATTGGATTCGTGTCGTGTGGAATTCCTATTCCAGCCAAAGCTGGGTATCACTACAGTTAGATAAGTTTATTAACGTCTCACTTGGAAGAAGATTGGCGAAGGACCTCCTAGTTGAAAACCAGGATCCTCTCTATAAACTTTCACACCCTACCAACGTCAAGATTTTGAGTTGGACTCATTTCACGCGCATCAGTTTTTATACACGGTGCCACCAGGGCTCGAATTAGTGACCAGGATCAATTGATATAAGAAATAATGTTAAGTTTTTGCTTTTTTGGCTGTTCGAAATAGTATCCTTTTCATCAGTTGGAGTAGAGCTTTTACATTCCTTCAGAAGAGAAAAGAAGCATTTATAGTTCAGAGATGTTACAGACAAGTGGTCAATCCTAAATTAATGAACATGTTTAATATTTAAAAATTATTCGTGATATCACTCCTTTGTTGGAGCCCAATAACAATAATTAGTCCAAATATTCCAACATAAATCCCAACGTAGCATGTGTTCTTTCATAGAAGTTGTTCGAGTCTCCGATTTTTTCTACTATCATATCTTCTTCGACTGTAGAACTCAAAACATAAAAATCCAAGACTATCAAAATGGTAAAACCAACAACAGCTGTTTATTCATCAAACTGCGTTGTGAATTTCCAAGGATGCATAGTAAGTTTTCTATCCAATTTGAAATCATTTACAAAAACGAGGGTATTTACAGCACGAAGTATCTTTGGTTCTAATAAACAATACACAAATATACGAATTTATACACTTTTTTTTCTTTGAAAATTTTCTAACAGAATTGGGAGTAATATGAATTAAATGTTGAACAAAAAGAACATGCAAAATTATATCATTTTAAAAATTGTGTGTGTATCATATAATCACGTTTTATTTCAATTTCGAGCATAGCTATTGTTATTGAAGTTAACTTCTTATGGCACGGTAGAGAGAAATTTCCGCTACGCGTTACCAGTTACGGTTAGCGATGAACGTAAGGTAGAAATGAATGAAGTTCCGAATCCCCCCGTTTTAAAAATCGCCATCTAATTCATACTATCTATCTCAGACAAAAATAATTACAGAAACGGAAAGATCATTTTTCGCCACGATATGGTATATTTTTTAAACAAAATAATGATATTTTCTATTTTTTACGATTTTTTTAAAAATGAGTTAAAATTGATACGCTTGTATAAAAATGGTTTTTAAATCATTCCCTTTAAGTTTCCTTTCGAGTTAATGAATTGATATTTTATTCTAAACAAGTTCATGCTTTTCTCTTTTAGAATCAGTCATAACAAATAAAAAAATGACGAAATCTTTTTTTTTACGATTTTTCAGAAAATACTCCAAAATTATAGTTAAATATTTAATAACTTCATTATTTATAAAAATAATCTAATAATAAAAATAACGAAACTTTTTTCCATATGTAGAATAGTATAATCCGTAATCTGTTCAAAGATTGAAAAAATAGATTAAAAATTACGGCTTTTAAAATTTCTTTTGTGTTTTTCGTCTATTAGCCCTGAGCTAGCACCCCTCCCCTCTCCTCATTTAACAGCAACTTTAACAAGCCTTTCCTCTTTTAGCCTTGCGATACATACTTTGTGTTGTTTTTACGTTACCTAGAAGTTAAATTATAATCAATTTTATGAATTAAAAAAAATCGGCAGTGAGTCTTGAATCTACCCGAAGTAGGCATTGAAATGGTTCACAATCTGTCAAAAATTAGTTTAAGGAGAGTTTGTTGGATAGACAGTTTTAAAATTCTTTTAAGGAAATAATACAATCTATTGTTTTAAAATTTAGTGGCAACACAACAATTCTTCCAATAGTTTGGCAATAAAAGATAGTGTATACTAAATTTTCAATCGAATGGAATTTCTAAATACAGTTTAAAAAGTGAGTATTTAAATCATATATATGCTTCGGTGTAACTAATTTGATAGTTGTGAAAGTGCTATATAGTGCTTCATTAATTTGTATTTTAAGACTACAATGGACAGTAATTTTTTTTTAAATTTTACAAACATGCCCCAAATTTTTACTGGCTCTATGTAACTTAGAACTAAAACCATATAAAAAAATGGTGAGAATAAAATGAGTAGTTTTTAAGAAATTTCAAAATTTCAAAACGTTCCATGCGTTTTGATTTCTTTTTAAATTTCACATTTTCGTCTGATTTAACTTCTTTAAGCAATTCTTTACAAATGTATGCATGCAATGCAATGTTTTATATGATAATTTACAAAATATGGGTAAACGCAAATTTTTATATAAAAATTTCAAGAATTTCAATGATTTCCTACATAAAAAACTTTAATTTCTTCTTTCACCCTATCACTATTATTACAATGCATCCAAGAGTTTATAACTATACATTAGATGAATACTTTTGGAAAGTTTTGTTATAATTCGACAAAAATTGCAACGCATGGAACATTTCGAATTTTGGTTTCGAGGCAAATTTTTGATTCTGAGAAAAACATCTTTTTTTTATTTTAAGGGAAATTAACTTATTTTTTTTATAAAAAATTAAAGATATAAATATAAACTTGAAATTGAAAAACACTAATATCATACAAATAACAGATAGATGCAGAATATATATATATATATAAGGTTCTGCAATATTTATTGTAACAGTCACATTGACACGTGGTATATACAGTGCTAAAAATTGAAGTATAAGCTAGAACTTTCTAATAATATCTGAAGAAAATTAGCAGAATGTATTTCATTATTGTTTCATCTCACCCAGATAGTATATTATATATTTCATTAATCACAATGAGTATAAATATAGTATTTCAATGGGATTAAATTAAAAAAATCCAACATTTTTGAGGAAAATTTTTGATTTTTAGACAAATAGCTATTTTTATTCTCAAGGAAACTAACTTAGTTTTTTTTAAAAACAATTAAAGACATAAATATAAATTTGGAAAAACACTCATATCAGCCAAAGAAGTTAACTTGGAACGCGTTTTCGCACTGATACACGCTTTCTTTTTTTTTAGATTCCTCTTATGTATAGTAAATAGTTGAATGTCTCTAAAGCTGATTAGTATACTATTAGTATTAGTAGCGATTGATTTATACAAGAGATTCAAGAGGGGATTTTTTAATAGGAGAGGCAAATAATTTTTTTTAAAAATAATAATGGTAATCAAAAATACCTTTGGAAGATTATGGTGCATTCAAGTTAAGAAAGCACACACTAAGCACTTTAATCAAAATTAAAATATTCTGAGTAACTGGTGATAATGAGGAATATTAAGGTCAAAAAATAAAAACAATCACAATAAAATATTTTTTCACTTTATCTTTCGCAATCATTACAATACTTGTGCATGAAATCTTAAGAACTAACAAAAAATTTGAAAATGAAGATATAGTTACCTGTTGCTGTTTAAACACGGAATGAAAATTCTCCAATTGGTGTCATATCTGTAGAAGTAGCTCCGAAGTCAAATTGCCTCTATTTTTTTGAAAAAAGAGTCGATTTTTCAGATTCCTCTAAAATGTCACTTATTTATCACTTTTGTTGCTCTTCGAATGGCTTCCGAGGCACCGTTGCTAGAAATTGAAAGAAGCATTTTGTTAATACCAACCCGCGTTGTTTGTAGATACTCGTGGTCTACAAACTCCAGAGAGAACTTGAGTCTACCATTAAATATCCATACATTGATAAGAAGTCTAAATTATACATCGAAATCTCTATGCGTAATCTAAATTATATATCTAAATCTATGCGTAATCTAAATTATATATCTTTGCGTTTAAAATTTTCTTTTCGAATTTTTACTTTGACTTACAGAACCTTGTGGATTCGTGGAACTTCAGAGTTCCATGAAACAGTTTCCAAGACCACTGTTATAGTCATACAAATACGTACTAAAACTGTCTTGCCTTTTTATTTTGTCAACTTGTAGAAAATGGGTTTTTATATTTATAAGAATATATTTATTATATATTCTTCTTCTTTATTCAAACATATTGTAAATACATTTTATTTTCCTTTCTATCCTCGAAAAGTTCCATAGGTTATCTTTTCATATGGCTACTATGTATCCATCTCATTAGAGAAAAGAAACGAATTAAAATTTCCTGTAATCCAACGTGTAATATAAAAAATAATTTTGTTTACAATCAAAGATTTTTGCTTTCTAGTAATCGATCTGCGGAATAAATTAACTAAATATATTTTACTTTAATTTTTTTTTCTGTTAGATCTCCAAGTACCATGGACAACAAAGAGAAAACATCCAGGTCCAGTTCTAAAGAGAATTTGAACGAGTCCAGTCGTCCTTTGCTCGATGAAGAAGAGGCCCGTGCAGGTGTGGTTGCCATTGAGATGAACCAGCCCACTCCCCCAGTTGATCCCGAGAAAGAAGTTCCTGAAGAAAAAGCCGATGCAGATGGCAAAGGATCGGACGCTAAAAAGGACAAAGAAAAGACGGCCAAGAAAGAAAAGCAGAAAACTAACAAGCGAAGGTCTTCCTTCATCGATAAATTGACGGCTGGTCTGAACATTGTTGACAGGGACGACAAAAATGTCAATGAGCACATCAATGTAAGTTTCTTTATTTACCTATCACCTCATTTCAAAAGAATGGGAATTTCTACAGGAACTGTTAATCCTCCACTTTACCCCTGTATTTCCAGTATTTTCCTTTAACATTTTTTTTCTTCTCCGCGCGCGTTGGGTTCTTATTTATATTATTCACTCAACCTTTTTTTTACACGGTATGGGAATAACATGATTTACGATCGTTGATTTTTTCCAAGAAAAGATATAGGAAGGGTCTTAGTGCAAGTCTTGAAAATCACTTTTTATACAAACGAGGAATGTGCCCTAAATTTCCAACAAGACATTTATTTTTTGCTTGTTATTAAGAATTGTACTAGGAATTCTCAAAACCAAAAGTGCAAAAGGATTAATAACTAGCAGATTTTCTGATAAAAAAAATCAATGCCACAATATTTTTCAGAAAACATTTATTTTTTTTCAAAACTTTCGTCTATTAATAATTAGACGAAAATCTTTACTGGATTCAAGCATAATGAATGTGGGTGATATTTCTATTAAGGACACAATTACGATTCATCTCGCCGTAAGTAACAAGTAGCTATAAATAATTAAACACATATTATTTTTAGAATTTTTAATTTAAAAGTATTTATCCTTTCTTGAGCCAGTGTGCATTCATTTCTAATTTTATTTTAACTGTCAGCTGAAACATTGAAACATGTATGAATCTATAATGTTGTTGTTAAATGTATAATATTGCTACACACATTATTATTATTAAATGTATAATTGTTATTATACATAGAAATTATGTATTTAATAATAGTAATAATAATAATATGAGTAAAAAAGAAAAAGAAATGTATCTTTTTTTTGTTTGCTTAATTTCAAAATTTATACTTAGTAATTATATTCAAGATATTTTTGGGTAATGATTTAAAAAATTACTTAAGGCATTGAAAGTATACTCTTATTTTGCAAGTAGCTCTACAAATTAATAATAATTTCATTCACAATTTAGAAAATTTTGAGTGTTGCAAGACGTTCAAGTTTTCAAGGCAAAGAAAGAATCTCGAATGCAAGCGATTTGATTCATAAAATGTGTTGAATTATGTTTAACTCTGATGGAGTTTATTTAATAAATCCATTTCAAAATGCTAAAATAAACTAAATGAATATTTAAAATAATACTAACAAACCTAAAAATTTTAAACTTAAGAATATGTTAAAAAATGACATTTTTAACTCCCATTTCTCTATGAGAGAGGTATTGATAAATATTTTGCAACACTTTTATTACAAGAAAACGTCCTATCAATAATTGTAGAAGTATCTTAACTGCATCATTATTATCGCAGAAATTTTGTGTGATTGGTATCTTTACATTCCTATTGTGTGGAGAGGGATTTGGTATCAGAAGATTTCAGTTTTTCCACGTTCATTAAGCGACTGCTGAAAGATAAAAAGTGTGTGTGCGTGGGGATGAGTCTTGACATTTTTTTCAACACTAAATTAATAAATGTTCTAATAAAAAAACAAGTAGCGTTTGTTGCGATGAAACTCACACTAACATTATTTTGTTATTTATGCATTGATTCTATTTTTGAATAATCAGAATTGAACCAAACACCTTAACCTCGTCTATTCATAAGTTAGACGACTAAATGAAAAACAAATATATGGCGCCTCCAAATGTTAGTTAGCTTCTATTTAATCGTTTTAATCTATGCACATTTCGAAAGTGCCCCATCCGGTGAGAACTGGACCTGATAGACGTCAATTGACTTCCATTTGCAAGTTTCTTTGACAACAAATAAGCCTCTTCCAACCCCGATTTCATTCAATTGTGGCTTTATTCCTTCGAGGTCAGAAGGATGGAGGTCGCTTGGCATTCCATTGTAACGATGAGAATGACTCACCCACCGCTGTCCTTCCATTTGTTTATCTCCTAAAATTTCAACTGGCAAGTAAATGGGAAACTGAAGTGGTATAGTTGCCTTTAAGAGAAAAAATAATTCCATTATTTTTTGCAAATATTAATGCATAATAGCAAATAATGCTAATTCCATGAAAAACGAAAATATGTCGTTAGATTTTGAGTTCATTTTCTTGTGGGACTTTAACGACCAGTATAAATTTGTGAGTGAAAGGAGTACCTTTATAACTTGCCCATTAGTTTATAAAGTTTAAAAAAATTCAAAGAATGCAAACGAATCTGAGTTTAAGGACCGGGAATTTAATATTAGAATATGAAGGGAAAGTATTATTAAAGAGAAACTGAGAAGATGACTGCAAATTTTGATCAATCTGTATGATGGACGAAAGCTGCAACGCGTTCAATATCTTTTTCTTTTTTAGTCAAAACTATTAGCCGTGGCATGCCATAAAAAAAGGCTGGAGAAACCCTCATTAAGGCTTCTCCCTTTACAGGGCCCCTGGAGAAGAGGGCTTGGGGTAGTTTGAGGCCTGGGGGACGAACCACCTCTGGCGAACCCTATCTGGGTCACACAGCGGGAGTGTTTCTGAAAGAAATATTTTTTAAAAATGTATTTGATTACTTTTTTTATATAATTGGATGTTTTCAGATTGTATATTTAGCGTGCATTGAAAGAAAAATGCATTACAGATAACTCATAAGAGAGAGAGATGAAATATTTGACGAAAATAGGTATTTTTAAAAATTATTATCTTATATAAAATTATATGTTTTTTGCAATGGTGAAATTGTATAATGAAAGTATTTATTGTTTAAACGCGAAAGTCAATTGATCTTATAAAATGAATTTTGTTAAGTGCATTGTTGTCAAAAATTTCTTGGAACAATGGAGGATTTTCACCATATCCATCAGTTCTAAATAATTCTTTCCGACGAGTTTTGCGTTCCTTCCGGTAGGAAGGAAACTTTTAAATGAAATTTGTTTCCAATACTTTTTCAATGACTCAAAAAATTGGATGAAAAGTTTCAAATTTGGCTTAAAATATTATTTTCATAAAAAGAAAAATATTTTATTTTATTTATTTATTTTTGATGCTCTGATATTCATCTGTGAAACTTATAAAGGATTGTATTTTTGAATAATGGAATTTCAACTGATTATAAAACATCGCGTAACTATATTAGATATAAAATTTTTAATTAAAAAAAATTTAGTTTTTATTCCAAATATATTATTTTATAGTTTTAGAGTAAGATTTGAGTGAAACGAAAGAGCAAGAATCTATGTGAACGGGATCGTATTTTATTTCATCATGTTTGTTAAAGAATGTATTATTGCAAGCGATTTTTTATTGGAATTTGGATTCTGATTTAGATTTAAGGGATTTTATACTTATATGTATATATAAGAATGTGAATGTGCATGCACATTCTTAAATGCATGTGTATGTGCATGTACATTATTTTCTGAAAGAATAAAATATCGTGAGTATAAAATGTTGAAAAGTTGAATGGTTGTCGGTAAAAGTGAATTGTGTGAAAATAGCAAATATATAACCTAAATACGTAGATAAACTAGGACACGTGCCGGAATTTTAATTCCTAACACTCCATGACCGTGCTCATTAAAGCCACTGTTTCAATGTAATCTAATTCATTTAGTGCTCAAGAGTTGTTGCTAAATAATTGCAGTGGAGAACGAAGAAAAATGTGACCTGGAAGTGACGCGTGCACCCAGTGAGATGCCAACTGGTTTCATTTGTTGCAATTTTTTTCCCTAACGCCCACTCACTGAGGAAGCCTTTTCACGTGGGTCATCGACTGATTTTTGAAAAATAAGGAATGCACTCTCAAGGATCATTTGATCCCAATGGACAGACCTTGAAGGAGGCTCAGGCTCAAAACGGATGCTTGCATTAATGAACTTTTTTTTATTATTTTTCTAAAAGAAGGGTTTCAAAATTGGCTTCCTTTTCTTTCTCACTCAGTTGGAATCTTCCAAATAGCTAAAAGATGATATTGTTGAAAATTAGATTTTCAAACAAGTTTTATTTCTTAACGTGCAAATATATAATTAGATGAATTGTTTTAATCTTTTGATACACTCAATCTTTTCTTGAAATAACACTTTGATCCTGTAGAGTGGGGGAAAAGTTGGTTCTGATTCACATAAAAAGTCGTGTTGACGAAAAGGTTAAAAAATGAATACGTTTTAAAATCAACAATTTTTTCACCATTTAATTAAAAATGGAAATCTGTTAAGAATGAGATTTTTTTTCACTTTTACTGAAGGAAAGAGTTCTTTGGAAAGATTTCTTTAAAATTAAATGCGGTCTTTGTTCCTGATGGGTTGTTGCTATCTTTCTCTCGAATATGTTGCATGATTCGCGTCCATTTTGCTAGATTGCCTTATTCTTTAAAAAGATTACTTAAAGGAAACATTGGGGATTTGTCCTCAGTCGTTAAAACATCGAATTCAAGCATAATAACTTATGAGAGACGGAAGTTAAACAGAAAAAAAAGCCTTCATGTGGGTGTCCCTATGTTACTTATACCAAAAGCAAGCGTAATACATGCCTCTTTCATGGGGTGTAACTTTTATTTCTTCCTTTTATAGAATATTCGTTCTTTTGAAGTCTTTGAAGCGTTCTTGGTTCCTAATGTCACGAGTCATGTGAAAGTAGATGACTCAAGATAAGGGATTGAACTGCTTTATCTTCGCTTAATTGTCATGGAACATGTCTTTCTCATATACCTGTTCCATTGCAGAAAGGTTTTGAGATGCTTTTCATCTTCTTATCTCTTCGATCTTAATTTGTTCCCGTTGGGAGTTCTTTCAAAGTAACTAAAATTATGACATTTTCTCAACAGTAGTCGCTTTAAAACATAATAAAGGACTTGGTTTGCTTTAAATCTGATCTCGGATTATAATACATCACATATCTTTCATTAATTGAAATAGTCAAATTAAAATCCATTGGGCCGAATGTAGAGTTTTCATTCTGCTGGAAAAGATTCAACACAACTGTATTCACACTCGTCAAATGATTTTTTAAAAAGTAAGAAATAAAAGAGAAAGATAGTAGTATCAGGTGATCTCTCTGACGTATTAAAATTCTGTTCGTAAAGAAACATTTTCTATTTCAATCAATGGAATCCATTGCATTGGATTCCATTTGATTCCTCCCTTTGAAAAATGTTCTCAAATATCGACTCCCCCCGAACTATGGATGTACATTCCATGAAGGTGGGCTGCAACCCATCTTTTCTTCCCTTGTTGTGAAAAAATCCAGCGTGCATTCCATAAGGGCTGCGAGCGTTGACCTCCGGGACAATAGCAATCCTCCTCCTTCGTGGGGATCTGCTGTGCATTCCTGATTACCCGACAAATCCGGAGGATCGCATTCCATTTAAAATTCAAGACTTGTCAATGCAATTTAGCATTCATTGTAATCTAACAAATGAAGGAACATAATTGAATTTTGTCTTTGATAAATGACATTTAAACTGATTCCAATCCAAGTCGCACTTTTTCCAACTATTGAAAGTCGCATCGAATCGAAAGTCAATAGGGTAGTTTCTGGAGAAATTACTTGAAATTGTATTTGATACACCCTCAATTTTGGTTTGTTTTAAACCCTCATTTGGAAATTGAATTAGTTTCAAATCATATTCTACAAAAGAAAACTAACCATTAAGTAACTTTATTGAAATGCTCATTTTAAAAATATATTTCAGAAAAATATTAAAAAAAATATTTTTGTATCCTATTATAAAAGTTTCCTACCGTTGGTATTATAAGCCTCAAAGGGCCTTAGAACTTTCTGGGTTCTCTTCTAGAGCTCCTTTATAATGCTCCTCAAGTTGATTTCCCACTTAAGAATCCCTACCAGAGTCCATATGTTGCAAATAATTTTCTTCGATCCCTGACATTCCCCCCTGCTTGCTTATGCGTCATCGGTATCAGTAGCCAATGATTTCCCTGCCTGGTTCAGATGATCTAAAACTCCTCTCCACATACACATTGGCTTTGGTTCAGGCTCAACCGATACTATGAAAGTCTTGGATATTTTCTTACAAACTATTCTCTATTTCTATTTGTCTATTCTCAACCGAGATAGAGCTTAAGAAAGCGAACGAATATATATATCTTATGGATTCTCATTTATTCTCCACAATGATGTTGCTACACTTGTATCTGAAGATGCTAAGGTATAAATTATCTCTTTAGCTCAAAATATTAGCAAAAATCTCAACAATTCATAGATTTCTTCCCGGGGGAAAAAAAAGACTGAAATTGGAAAATATTTTAAATGGCATTTTTTTCTCTCTAAAGGGAAAATTATTGCGAAATGATGATAATTTATTGTTAATAAGCGGAAAAACTATTTGAATCTTGAAAAGAGTTCTTCTGTCAGCTTGAAAAATTCATTTAATAATAATGAGTTCAAAGAATTTTGCAATTTATAATTCTGCATTGAATATTCTATATATTTTGCTTGCTTGATTGTTTATTAACGTCGCAACATGAGGAATACGGGGGCGGGGCCTGCAACTTTTGTAAAGCAGAAAATTAGTAAATTGCAGAAAATATGTCTTCTCGACCGTAGAGGATATCCCAGACAAGCAAATGAATCAGATTTTTTTCCCTAAGCATAACACTTCTTAAAGCAATTTTAAAGTAACTTCAAAACAACCGAATATTCAAAAATAATTTAAAAAAAATTAATTAACTAAATTAAAATTAATTCTTTAAAGGACATTTAGAGTAATAAATAACACACGTTAAGAAAAATCCTCATGAATGCATACATTTTAATAATTTGTGCGTGGGGATATATATATATATATATATATATATATATATATATATATATATATATATATATATATATATATATATATATATATATATATATATATAGTCGTGATTTTTGTATAAATTTTAAAAATGTTCATGCAATTCTGTTTTTACATCAACTTCTTTCACACGACTTTGATTTAACATGAATTAGAAAATAATAATAATAATATTTTCATTGCTTATTTTTAAAACACAATCGACTCAAATTCTAAAAAAATTTGCTTATTTTTATAACTGCCGAGGAATATTCCATTTGTGGGATTTCCCCCAAAAACCCTATATGGAAGCTTTTAGAATTGGGTTTGGCTTGAAAGTGAAAATTACCCCTTTTGGATGTTTATAAAATCTAATAAAAATTAAAATCAAATTCGCGTATAATACGTTATCGCGAAAAGCATTATACGATACTTGTTGAGAATTATAAGTTTCAGACACATCAAAACAAAGAGAGAGTTTTTTTCGCCGCATTATAAGTGGCCGCGGTAGCCGAGTGGTATAGGTATCGGACCGTGGCTTGCTTTGTCACGGGTTCGAGCCCAGTACCACTAAAGACCCGCCGTGTAGGGCAGCGATGCACGTTAAATCTGTCGAGAGCTGAAACGTCCTCCCGTTGGTGTGGTGTGGTAGTTAAGAGAGGGGGTGCCAGCTCAGGTGTCGTTCACGTCACTTGACCATGGTTCAAAATTACGTGGTCCGTCGCCAAAAGCCCTCGTGTAGCTGAACAGTGCGACGTTAATATTCAATCAATCGCCGCATTATAAAGTTGCTCGAGGGTTACTGGCGACGGACTCGCAATTTTGAACCATGGTCATGTGACGGAGTCGACACCTGACGTGACATCCCCTTCCCTAACATCCACACCAGGCCAACGGGAGGACGTTTGAGCCTCAACATATTTGACGTGCATCGCCACCCCCTGCACGGTAGGTTAATTCAAGGGGGAGGGCTATTTAAAGAAACACCCACAGAGCGAATAAAAAAATATTTTCAACTGTAACTTATATATCTTATTTTGCCTCATTTTAGTGTTCATGAATAAAGGACACGTTTTTCCCTTTTCGAAGGATAATTTAGTTTGTATGATGCATGTA
The DNA here is from genome assembly GCA_019973935.1 of Trichonephila clavipes. NCBI lineage: Eukaryota > Metazoa > Arthropoda > Arachnida > Araneae > Nephilidae > Trichonephila > Trichonephila clavipes. The sequence continues at coordinate 766,562 of BMAU01017824.1, forward strand.
CAAAATCTTAATGAAATCCAATGTTTAAGATCCTAACATGAAAACTCATTGCTTATTGTATTGTCTTTGATTATATTTCTCACGGTTCTATTTTTCTATAAATGCAATATATTTCTTACACGTATTTGGGAAGGTATCTATCGAGTAAAAACAGAATTAGGTGTATTGGATTCATCAATGAAAATATAAATTTTTTAGAGTCCAGACCTTGTTTTTGCAACAGTTTCTCTGTAATTTAAGCGAAAATGACTGAGAATCGATATATATATATATATATATATATATATATATATATATATATATATATATATATATGGTTTCTTACCAGTAGCGCACACAAAATTTTTTCAAGGGGGTGTCCATGGTCGAAAGTCCACCATTTTGGTATCATGCTCCAATACGCTGCTCCAATATTATTTTGATTTTCTGGAAAAAAAACAATACAAAATTAATTATTAATAACAAATACATAATTAAATTTTACGTAACATATACATAGGATTATAAACAATCGAAAAAATTCAAGGGCTGGGGGTGTCCGGACCCCTAGGACACCCCCCTTGTGTGCGCCCCTGCTTCTTCTAATCTCAATTTTCTTACGGCTTTGTTTGATTAATGTTCATCTCTCATTAGTAGAGAATTTACACACTATATATATATCATTGATTGATTGACCCTATCTAATTATTAAATAAGAAAAATAATTATAAAATTGATTTTTAAATAAGTTCAGCGCAAATAAAATACTTAAGAAAATGATGGAATATTTGATGAATGAAATGTATTAATTTTTGTGTGTTATGTTTTTCTACCTTCCTTTATTAGGAATGTGTAAATGTTGATTTTGTTTTTCTCCAGATTGCTTTTGAAGATGTCTTGGCTGAACCGGACTCCAATCATACTTTTGTTTGGGTGTGGCAGAACAGCTTCTTACTTTTCGATGTTGTCAAGTTCTGGTTCTATCGAATTCTTTCTGCCATTTTGTTTATTCCGTTTGCATTCTTGTGGGGTCTGATGTTTGCTACTCTCACATGTTTGAATGTATGGGTCGTTTCTCCCCTTCTTCGCACCTTTGATGTTGTTTTGCACATTGTACATAGGGTAAGTAAAATCATTATTTAGAACCTCTTCAATGATATTTATATTATATCGGTTTTTTATGTTTTTAATATTTTACATCTACCCTATTCGTAATAATAAAAAAAAGCAAAAAGTAAATTTGTTATAAGAAAGGGAAAATTTGTAATCGTGTAACGGTTATCTCGCGAGACCCTTTGAAACTAATCTCGAATTATAAATCTTAACTGATACTTTCTTACAAAAAAAATCGTGATATCTTAATGAGTTTGATTATATAACTATGAAGTTAATTGAAGTTGGTGGAAAGGCTGCGACATCAACAGTTGGGGAAATTGTTTAATGCAAAGTTTCGTTAGAAGAAAGATTAAATCTTTAATATATACCTGCATTAAAGGACCATCTACAATCCTGTTAGTCTGAATCCCTGTCTGCTATCTTTAATTATTAAAATTTACCGTATATAACCACCATAAATTAAATAATTCGATTCACCAGCGAGATTTGCTTTGATTTTGTTATGGCTTCGACTTCAAAAAGTCGCATCAGGTTTGATTGGAGATATTCAGGAAAGGAATTTTCGGAAAGAGCTTCGCATTGCAAGGATTTAAAAATGAAAAGATCAGGGGTGTAGCAACCACCGTATCAGCCGTATCAATCATACGGGGCCCCCAACATATGTAAGCAAGAAACTGTAGAATGTTAAGGCCCTGCATCAGAATTTCTTATGGACCGTTTTTGGGGCCCCCAAGGAATTTTGATTCAGGGTCCACTCAGTATCGCACACAGGTATTTTTCAGGGGGTCCGAGGTCGAAAGTTCATCATACTTGTATTATGCTCCTTTTAATTTTGTCGATTTTTGGAAACAAAACACAGTAAAAAGCTAATTATTGAATAAATAATTAGCATTTATTAATAAAATTAATCATTAATAACAAATACTTAATTAAATTTTACATTTTATATACTTAGAATTATAATCAATCAGAAAAAAATCAAGGGCTTTGGGGAGAGGGGTTCGGACCCCCTTATTTGCGCCACTGGGTCCACTTGGTACTAGCTACGCCAGTGGAAAAGATGTATCCCTTCTTAAAAACATAAGCAGTATGGAACCATTTATTTTTTCTTGTTTTATCATACATTGCTTTTTTTCGTATGTGAGATGAAGAAGTTTTTTGTTTTAGATTTGGAGTGGAATCATCCGAACCTTCTTGGATCCGGTCTTCAAGTCTATTGGCCAAATTTGTTCGAATGTACACGTAACTAGCCGACGCTCTGACCCCGAAGCATGAAATGTATTGATTTTGAAATTTTTTTAAGTGTATTGTTTCTATATGTAATCAATACAATTGCTATTCATGTACAAGTGCCTTTTGAAAATTCTTTTATTGGATTTTTTTGCATTATACATTTTTTTTATAAAAATGTTAACAACTTTCATGAACTGTATGCTCTTTATTATATATCTTTATATGCTTTTAAGTAGTATTTCTGCAATTTTGAAATGAATACGTAGATATTGTTTAGAAACTTTTTATTTGTTATTCAGTGAAGCTTTCATGTATTGCCATTTTACGAAACTTAAACAATCTGTAATACAACGGAAATGTTTTATATGTGCACAAATATCATTAGAAAAAGTAAAATTTTTATAAAAAATACATACTGAACTTTCAATTCTGTTCCTAAGAAATATAAGGATTCATTTAAAAGGTGAAGAGATGTTTATAAGATATTTGAACGATTAATTGTACGTTTCAAGCGATGTGGTAGCTAAATGAAATAGCATCTTAGTTGTTTATGCACATTGTTTTATCATTAGTTCATTACTTTACGTGTGTCATTTTGTTCACATATTTGTCTTGTAGTAATTGAAAAACCATTCATTAATGATATTTTTATATTCAATCATCGCTTACTTAATATTGTGTAAAACTGGCTTTATGGATGTCCTTTTTATTTGTTTTGTATTTGCATGTTAAGTTTCAGTATATTTTAAGTATGATTTACTGTTTCACATTAAATTGTGCTAGAATAAAATTTTTGAAACTTTACAATGAATTTTGTATTTCATCAGAAACTTATTAATCTTTTCTGGAGAGTAAAAATGTAATAATTTATGATTATAATTTTATATCATAGTATTAAAACCAAGCTGTGTTCCATAAAAAAGGGATTAGATGTATTATTTTGACCAGCAGTTATCATCAGGAAATAGATTTCTGAATGAATAAGATGTCTTAATGAAACAAAAGATAATAAAAAAGGGGTATGCTCTATGATAAGTATGATAAGCTCTTTGTAGAGATAAACTATCTTTTTAGAGCAAACAAGAGCTTTTAAAACGAGTCTGTTGACGTTGAAATTTCACGAGGAGTTTTTTATTGGGTTATTTTTTCTATACAATAGGACATTTCCTTAATTTCTATATTATAGGTATTTATTCAAGTAAATACACTCACTTCCAAAAGTTATCCACAAAGATGTAAAATGCAAAAAAATCAACAAATACTGCTTTGATTGACACAAAATTTGGCAGTAAAGTAGCATATACATTTATACATAAAACAAAACCAACAGTTATATATAGAAATGAAAACAATATTAAATTTTTGTAAGTTATCAGATAATGTCACACTGGAGGCTTAAACAGAATTATGTATAAAGTGAAAAAAACAGCATAAAAGGAAAAAAAGGACTTTAATAGGGTATGTGATCCCCCCTCTTCTGTATGTAAAGTTTACACCTTCTGACCATGCTTTCAATTGGGTGGTCAACCACCGCAGAATTAAGCAGTCGCCATTTTTATTGTAGAGCAATTTCCAGCTCAATAAGAGTGGCTGGAGGTGGAAAACGTGAAGATATAGCAAGGCCGAGAATATCCCAAACATTTTCAATGGGATTAATGTTGGGCGAATATGCTGGCCACGCCATACGCGCAATCCCTTCACTCTCCAGGTAGTCATCGACGATGTCAGTTCTATGGGGACGTGCGTTATCGTCAAAGATGTGCAGATTGGTGCGGTATCCTAATGAAATCCCTGCCCACACCATAATGCTTAAGCCTCGGAATGCGTGATGTTCGGTGATGTTTTGGGGCTGATTGCGTGTTCTTTGTTTACGCCACATCCTTATACGCTTGTCATCTGTCTCCAGAGCAAATCTTGACTCATCAGTAAACATGACATTGCCCCAGTCAGACACAGTCCAATTGCCATGTTCCCGGCACCACTTTAATCGTGCCCCTTTTGATTGGATAGATAGAGGAACACAAACTCAAGGTACCCGGGCATACAGTCCATTCATATGTAATTTTCGGCGTACACACGGAGAAAAAAGATTTACTCAAAAATGAGTACGTAGATACACTCAATTTGAAATGACTATGATTGCATCAGATTTGACCGCATGCCTTGATTGAATTTGATTCCTTACATATACTCAAAATCCCCAAAAATGCTAATTAATGCTTTCGGAAAAATTAAAAAAGATATTCAGGATTGCAGAAACTCTTTTAATATAGCGGCTACATATTTTGATAATTGGGGCTTAACAACAAATTTAATTCTCATAAATCTTCCGAACTATTTTTTGTATCTACCACGCTACCCGTGGAAGAACACATGAGTACAAGACTGTTTATATTTTTGAGTTAAATGTACTCATTTGTATTTCTTAAGTAACTGCCTTTGAACGAAAAATTTAATGGGATAAATATTCACCTTATTTTGGCGGATTAGTGTTATAAATGTAATATAATTTACTTGATTCATAATAAGTCATTTTGTTTAAATTATTCAGGCAAATAATTGTGTTACTTTGGAATACTTTTAAGGTGACCAGATTTTTAAAATGAAAAGGAGAACGAAAAATTTAAGAAAAAGTTACAACGTAAATGTATGAAACATTTTATTAATTCAAACAAAAATGCATTGTTTCGTTTCTCAATATATTTTATAATTTATCGGAAATTTCGGAGCAAAATTTACCTTTCATCTTTACTATAAGTACTGCAACTAAAAACTATCAACATTCAATCTTGATTTCTGACTTGTCCATAAATTACGAACTGAAAAGACTCAACCGGTGCATTAGTTCCAGGGCAGCACAATGTAAATTAAAAAAGAATGACTAAATGTTCTTATGTGAAGTGCTTATTTTTGAAGTGGTTAAGTATTTCAATCCATCTTATCAATTTCAGCATGTTGATTTTCCAATTGTGTTTCAGTTTTATTATAATTTAAATATACATTCAGTCTGCAAACTGACCATTGTCAATGATTTTAATATCTGGCATTTCTTTTGATAAAAAAATCAACGCAAGTTTCTATATCTGCCCAATTTACTTGTGATAAAGTCAAAAAACACCATTGAAAACTGTTATTTCCTGTGATATTTGTTTCAGACTATTCCTCGACATATTGGAAACATGTTTGGTTCATCTCTGAATACAGAGATTAACAGATCTGCTTTAAAATATTGAAAAAAGGAGGTCACTTTTCGAGGAAGGACAGGATCTATAAAAGGAGAATGGTTGATCATCTTAATAATTTTAACTTTACTTTCATATTGAACTCGAAAATGCCTTGCATGGTTTGAAAAAGGCAAGTTTACAAAATAAATTTTCGTTTTCAATTAGTAATCTTTTTAGACTCTTTTATAAGCTTCACCTGTATGTAACGGAATCTTTGAACTATATTTTTACCCACTCTAAAAGGTCTGATTAATTCGAAATTTTGCACACTTTTCAAGGACTGATGACAATACAATAATTTTGTTCCATTGTCCTGATAAGGATCATGACGATTAACAATTTCCCATTTCCAGATTTGGTGACTGAAAAATTGTTACAATTTTAAAGCAAAAACACTCATGTCAGTAATTTCTTATTATAATATAAACAATTGCCCACTTTCTTTAAAAATGGAAATAAATGTGGGAGTCCGAATAAATCTTCGAATAAAAATCAGACTCTTCAGAAGGCGGGATTTTAGATTGGCGAGGTGGCTTGTCTAGGGGTAAGTGTTTAAGGGTGAGTGATGAACTAAATGAATCTAAGTCATTTAAACACAAATATTTCTTTTAAGTAAAAAAGAGAATTTATTTAAAGTTAAAGGAAAATATTTACAAAAAAAGATAATTATAAAGAGAAAGACATGCAGGAATTAAGTTAATTAAAAGTTGAGTAATACCTTTAGAAGACGGGGAAATAAACCTTTCTCATTCTTAGATGTTAGGACTGGTGGTGCCGCGCTGGACGCGGAAATGCGGTAAAGACGCGACGTGTTGAACTAGCAGTGGTTAGTTGGCCTCTGCCGAAAAATTATTCAAGCCGGAGCTACGAAAGCTCACTAGATGGCGCTGCTTCGGAATGCAGTAATAAATAAAATTGAGATTTATAGTCCTCTGAAAAGGATATGACTCAACCTTTTAACAAATGTTTCAAAGGGAAAATCCTACAGAATCACCCTCTCCTGACAGAGCTGGTCTCTCAGCTCTTACAAAATGTTGAGAGCTTGAGTACTTTAAATACAAACTATTTTTAGTTACAACTATAAATTTGATGATTATTGGAATATGGATGCAATAAAGACAAATAATACGATTCTTAAAGATAATAAAATAAAATATTACAGATGAAAAGATGTATACCTAATATTCACAATTCCGGACCTAAAATAAAGCATATAAAAACAAAATATTCTATGTTGTGATCTACAATTAACTAAACCATAAAAATCCTTCGCATCAATAGAAAGATAATGAATAATACGAAAATATAATAAATATTAAAAGTGAATATAAAAATGATTTATGGAAACGAGTGTTACCATAGAACATCTATTAATTTCTCAAGAGGGATATGAGAAAAATTAAAAATAATAACAAATATAAAAATTCAATTAAGCATAAAAATGTTTCATCAAATCAGCTGAGGTGGTGGTTGAGTTCGGTCCATCGTGCTGACCAACCTTTTCCACTTCATACCTATCCTTGGAATTAACTTTTGTTACTTTGTAAGGGCCTAATAACTTTGGTCTTAGTTTCAGTCCAGCTCCAAATTGGGTTCTTTGGATGGCTACTAAATCACCTTCTTTGTATAACGAAGCTTTCTTTCTTCTTCTGTTATACGTCTTTCTATTTTCAGACTGTAGGGTTTCGATGTTCTTTTTTGCATCGTTTCTTAAAAATTCGCGTTGTTCTAGTAATTCTTTCGCCATTTCTTCTAGAAGTAAGTCTTTGATTAGGATGTCTTCCTTGTTACGCATTTTGATTCCCACTAATAGTTCGAGTGGTGCCCATTTTGTACTGCGACTTATAGTACTATTTAATATTCTCTGTAATCTGTCGACGTATTTGTACCATTTCGTTGAGTCGTCTAATGATAGTTTGGTAAGAACTGGAATCAAAGTTCGATGAATTCGTTCAACTTATCCGTTTCCTCGAGGAATACCTGTCGCTATTTGTAGATGTTGAATGTTTTCTTCATCGCAGTAGTCGTTGAATAATTTTGAAGTGAACGCTGAACCTCTATCAGAGATAATTCTGATGGGATTACCAAAGGTCTTCTGCTGTTGTTTTAGTTTTTCGAGAGCACTTTCAGCAGACACAGTTTTGACGGGATATAGCCAAGTAAATTTGGTAAATGCGTCTACTACGGTGAAAAATGTGTTGGTAACTTTTGTTTGTGGAGGGTAAAGGACCAATGAAGTCAACATGGTACGTACTTAAAGGAATGCTTTCCTTAGAAATAGGATTCAAAACCCCTTCCTTTTTGCCAGTTTTCTTATTAGCTAAGATACATGGAACACAATTAATTATTACTTTTTAACGACGTTGGATAAATTTGGGATAAAAAATTCTGTTTCACAATTTCTTCTGTTTTTCCTACTGAGAAATGACCATTTTCGTGAATTAATTTAATTAGTTCAGCTTGCATTGCTTTAGGTGTTACAATTAATTCTCGACCATTTAAGTACTTGTAGAGTATACCATTTCGCTCAAAAAATTCTTCTGATTCTTGCTTCTCTAGAAGTGATTTCAATGTTTGGATGTTGTCATCTTCCTCTTGTGCGTTTTTAAGCTTTGAAGTTAATGTATCATTGCATACCATCATTACGGGATATCGGCTAAGAGCATCAACGTGCTTCATACGACTTCCAGCTCTGTGCTCTATTTCATAATCGAATTCTTCTAATTGAAGCGCCCATCTGGCTATGCGAGTAATTAGCTCCTTTTTGCATAGTCTTCTGAATTGCTGAACAGTCAGTTACTATTTTAAAGTGTTGTCCTAAAAGATAAACACGAAACTTCTTTAAAGGGTTGATAATTGCTAGTACCTCTAGTTCGTAGCTGTCATACTTTTCTTCTGCTGTATTTGTCTTTTTCGACATGTAGTAAAACGGGATGTAACTTTCCATCTTCTGCTTCTTGTAACAAAATTGCGCCGTACCCTTGTTTACAGGCGTCTGTATGCAGTTCTGTTTTTCTTCCATACTTGTAAAGGTGCAAGACTGGGCCTTCGGACAGGATTTTCTTCAATTTTTCAAATGCTTCTTTTGTTGAATCCCGAAAAAAAAAAAAAAAAAAAAAAAAAAAAGAGGTTTTCTTTTCTTGTTAAATCGCTAAGTGGTTTAGCTATCCTTGAATAATCCATGATGTACTTGCGGAAATATCCAGTCAAACCAAGAAAACTTTGTACTTGTTTTATTGTTGTTGGTTCTGGAAATTTTCGGACAGCTAGTGTCTTCGTGGGAGATGGTTTAATAGTTCCGCTTTCTACAATGTGACCTAGAAATTCAATTTTCTTTTTTAAGAATTGGTACTTCTTGAACTTAATTTCTAATCCGTATTTCTTTGCGACTTCAAAAATAATTTTAAGTTTTTCGAGACCTTCCTGTTCGTTTTTCGCTGGAATGACGAGATCATCTAAATAACTGATTACAATTCCTTTCCGAGTAAGATCTCTAAATATACTTGATACGTAGCGTTGGAAAACTCCTGGACTTGTGCTTAGTCCGAAAGGAACTTTGTTGAATTCAAATTGTCCATCTGGGACGATAAAGGATGTATACTTTCTGCAATCTACGTCAACATCGACGTGGAAGAAACCATTGCGTAAATCTAATGTAGAATATACCTTTGCTTCTTGCAAAGTGTTTAAAACATCTTCGATGATAGGTAACGGAAATTTATCTTTCACAAGCTTCTGATTCAATTTTCTGTAGTCAATGCACATTCTCGAAGATCCATCTTTCTTTTTTACCATTACGATTGGACTTGCATATTCCGCAGAACTCGGACGTATAATGCCTTCGTTGAGCCATTCTTCTATCTGTTTGTTTACTTCTTGTCTTTCTGTGAAAGTTAGTCGACGAGGGTGTTGACAGACTGGTCCTTCGTCTTTTAAAATAATTCTCATTGTGACGTCAGTAGATGCTGTTTTTTCTGGCTCGTAGTCTTGAATTAACTTTTCAAGTTCCTTCTTGATTTGACGATTTTCAACATGACGTAGGTCCAGTTCTTCTTGAAGATTTTCAGCAGATATTTGCATAAGCTGTGCATGATTCTCATATTTGTTGAATTTAACTCCTTCTTTAGTAAAACTTATCGATGCTTGTTCCAAAAGATCTGATCCAATAACTGCTTCAAATTTTAATTTATCAGTCGGTACAACATGCCAAGTTAACGAGTAATTTTCATCATCTATTTTGAACTCATGTTCAAAGGAACCGATAGTTGTCACTTGTGCTTCACCTATACCTGTGAGAAGCATCTTGTTCTTCGATAATTTTGTTGGATCCATTATTCTTCTGCTTGTGTTTTCTCGAAGCAAACTTACGGTACTACCACTGTCTATGAGCGCCGTGATTTTCACCTTTCCAAAAAATATCTCTTTAGTACGTAAACCTTCCTTAACGATGAGTGTGCAAGTTTCTTTTGGAGGTTCTTTGAATTTCTGCGATTTTGAATAGTTCGTCTGAGCATGCTTGGAAGCATTGTGATTTGCTTGTTTCTCGTAATTTTTGTTGTAATACCTTTTCTGCGCGCTGTCTTGATATCTTTGAACATATTCGTACTTGGTGACAGGGGCTTCGTAATGTTTGTTGTAATTCGTTGACGCTGGAAACTTCTTATCTTTCCTGTTATACTCGAATTTTCCTGGTGCTTCATATCTGTGATTCTTTTCTGTGAATTTGAATTCTTGTTTCTTCACATTTGGACCACTCGATTTTTGTTTCAGAGTCCTTTTAAAGTCTTCGAATTCTTCTAGTTTTTCTGCTAATTGAACAGGGGGGAGTTCATATTTGCCCATTCATCAAGATAATATTCTTTAAATTCAAAAGGAGTTTTTCGTTTGAGTTGATCTGTTATGATTAGATCTGATAACTTGTTGAAAGTATCTATCTTCAATCCATCTATCCATCCGTTGAAGTAAGTGTTTAACTCATGGTAAAAATCAATCCATGTTCTTTCAGATGCTTTTTGGTGAGTGACAAATAGTTGTCGAAACTTTTCTGGAGTTAGTTTAAAGCGTTTCAGCAGTAAATATTTAACATGTTCGTAAGAGTTAGCTTTATCGTCAGGCTCTCTCGCTATGATGTGAGATACTTCCGTCGGTAACAAGCCTAACAGATGAGAAACCCAGTTTTCTTGATCAATATTCAATCTCTGCGCTTGACGTTCAAATAATTTTAGATAAAGACTGATGTCTTCTTTCAAATCAAAATGATGTATAAACTTTGAAATTTCTTTGACGAGAAATTTAGTATCACTTTCTTTGGATGTATCAGCGCCTAACTTGGATTGTGTTTGGATTCTTAACTTTTCCAACTCAAATTCATCTTTGCGTTTTGCTCATCTAACCTCAATTGTTCGAAGCGTAATTTTTCTTCTCGTTCTTCAATGCGTAATTTTTCTTTTTGCTCTTCAATGCGTAAATTTTCTTCTCTGGCTTTGCGATCCTCAACAATCGTTGAATGTATGTTTTTGGTCAGTTCTTCGTCATAATCTTCACTACCAATAATTAGATCTTTGAGTGTGGCGATGGTCATCGATTTATCGAATTTTAAATTTAATTCCGTGGCTAAGACAAATAAATCTTCGCGTCGACCTTTGCCAAGATACGCCATTTTAAAATTTAAATTTAAATTTAGATAGTAACCAAAGGAATAAACAAAATTGTCACGCGTTCAAACAAAAACAATGATGTTGCTATTGGCAATTCTCGTTTGCATTTACAAAAATTCTCAAGTTAAAATGATATTGCATCAAAATACACTAAATATACATTGAAATATTCAAATTCTATTTATTTAGAAATATTTTAAACCAGTAACATATAAAGACAACAGTGCGAGCTAAAATACGTAATGCTTAATTTAAAATAGTCAAATCATTAATTTCAACTAAAAACAAAACCCTTTTTTTTAAACCATTTGATATATCAGTTATCTCATTTCGTTATAACAAATGCAAAAAGAATTTGAAAGAAAAAATAAAATAATATAAATCTTGTTTAGAAACTGTGATTAAATTTATTGTGATATGAAAAAGAATTAAGGAATATAAAGTTCTTTGCTGAAAAAAACAAACAATTAGAAGTTATTCAATTAAGAAAAATCTCATATATATTTTTTATTACACTAATAAAAATAAAATCTTTTAGTATCTCTTCAGAACATTCTAAGGATAAACACATGTTTCAGCATAATAATTCTGTCAAAAATGAACTCAAAATACTTATATATTGAATGATATTATGCATCATTTAAAATAAGATTATACATGATCTTTCATCAATTCTAAAAAACATAGCATATTCTTTCAAAATATATTTCTCGAATACTCATAAAAAATAATTAATTACTAAACAGCTTCAAGAGAAATGTTACACTATATGAGTCATCGAAATTACGATTGCTTCCAAATAGAAATGTTTAGGAATGGGAGAAACATTAATCTCTTAGTTCATGGTCGATGACGTAACTAAAGAAATGAAAACTTTTCATATGAAATGCAATTCCTTATTAAATTAGATAAAAACTTGAATATTATGTACGACTTTCTTAATATTTTAAAAGATATACTTGTAGAAAATTTTAATTGATACGATTTCTATACACATAGAAAAATAGTATTTCAGAAAAACACACATGATATTTAAAAATATAAATTACTTCATGAAATCGACTACAACAATTTTTTCATAATCAAATTAACGGTGACTCACGTATTCTTTTAGATTTTTTTCCTTTTGAAGAACAATATAAAAAGTACCTGATACAGTTGACGACGTGTGATTAATTACTTGAAAACAAACTTCAAAGGATCCTGGATGTGTTCACTGGACTTGTGAAACTCTTGTAGTTGTTGTACACGGCTGAAAATAACGTGGTTGATGACTTTGGGAGTCGTTTTGTTTCATGCATCTAAATGTTAGTATGTTATGAGAGGCAATCCGCATTTTCGATTCAGTCCGTTTTTAAATTAAAATTAGGCTTGCAGCCAAAAATGGTTTTTTTTAAAGAAGAAGAGAGTTAGAAGGTTATCAACTTATTATTTAGAGAAGATTTTCGAAATCAAATCCCAGGCGATCCCCCAATTATTTCTGTGGGAGTCCGAATAAATCTTCGAATAAAAATCAGACTCTTCAGAAGGCGGGATTTTAGATTGGCGAGGTGGCTTGTCTAGGGGTAAGTGTTTAAGGGTGAGTGATGAACTAAATGAATCTAAGTCATTTAAACACAAATACTTCTTTTAAGTAAAAAAGAGAATTTATTTAAAGTTAAAGGAAAATATTTACCAAAAAAAGATAATTACAAAGAGAAAGACATGCAGGAATTAAGTTAATTAAAAGTTGAGTAATACCTTTAGAAGACGGGGAAATAAACCTTTCTCATTCTTAGATGTTAGGACTGGTGGTGCCGCGCTGGACGCGGAAATGCGGTAAAGACGCGACGTGTTGAACTAGCAGTGGTTAGTTGTGGTTGGGGTGCTTTTGTTCTACATTTTTACACTAACTCGGCATTTCAGAATAGAACTAGTAAGAAATTATAACAATTGATATTGAGCACCCCACATTTTTATCACAATGACATTGTTTCGCTAATCATTTTATTCTTATATTAAGAATTATTTTTTCCTTTTTAGTTCGATTAACTATAAAAGTGTTTATTATTTTTTTAAACTATAATTTTTAGGAGTTTAATTTCTTGTAAGTTTTAAAGAACCTTTTTAACTTATTAGTAAATTTATGGAAAATGCGTTAAAAGTTCTCATAAAAAATTATTTAAAGAGCTTCAACAATTTCAATATACTTTATGATTCCTTTCACTCTCATTTTCGAATATTGAAAGAATCAAAATTTACTGAACAGAAATTACAGAATGAGCAAAATTAGTTAGTAAAATTGAATGTAATTTATATTTCAAGAATGCTTTTTATTTTTAGACATTACATATAAATATGAAATGTTCTTGATTAATAATATTTAACGACTATTTTGTTTTATTAATAATTGATCTCGACATTGTTTAAATTGGATTTATCAGTACTTACATATTATCACAACCTTTTGGCGACATTATATGAAATGAAGCATATGATTGGCAATTCAGCGCATATGACACATGCGAAATTGGTATTGCCAACAATTATTGCCATGTATGTAAGTACTGATTTATCTTATAACTCTGCATCACTCATGCGAAAAAAATGGCCTAAAGTTCTTGCGCAGGGTATCTCACACCCCAAGGATGTTTACGTTCTGATTATACCATAAAATTTGTATAAAAAAGAAAGAAAAGTAGGAAATACATTATGTTTATTACATTTTTCACTCTTAAATTCAGTTTTTCTCTTCTTTTTATAAGGGCATTCAGCACATTGTTTATACACTCCTTTAATGTAGTGTGAGTGAGTGCGATGTTTTCACGGGATCTTAATTTTTTAAAAAAACCTTTATCTTATTAAAACTAAACATATAGGAGTAAACTTTGTTTTTTAAATTTAAAAAAAATTTGGAATTTCTTTTTTATTTTCTCTTATTGTTCCAGCAATATTTTTTTTCTTCAAAAGTTCATCTGAAAGTGGATAAGATGTGTACCAGTTGTCTTCTTTAAAATTACGTTCTTCCCAAATGTTTTTGTTTCTCTCTATATAAAGCATTTATTTTCAACAGTGTCTCCCTCTTCTAAATTAGAATCGATTTCAGTAGAGGAATCATACTTGCTGTTATACATTACATTCTTTCTCATAACCGTGAAGAGAATTTCTTCATCTGAAAATCTTCCCTTTTCTAAGTCCCGTGATCATGCCTGTGTGATCTAGAACTTATGGAATTTGGAATGATTATAAACCATAAATTTTTGGGATATTTTATTAGAGCAAGGATTTTACATGAATTTTGAAATGGACTTAGGCTTAACAGAGAAAATCAACTGGTCCTAAAGGAAGGTAGAGAAAATTTAGGTACTTGCATATTATCGCAACAATGCCAACGTTCAGAATACTTCATCAAGTTAGCGACCCTGATCTTCCACGTGTTGTACATGCTTAATTGACACAACCACGTATTTAATTTCATATAATCTGGACAATAAAGTTGCGATAATATGTAAGTACCAAAAATTAATACACCTTTGGTACAAAAACTCTTGTATGAAAGCATGTTACATACAAGTAAAAAACATAAGAAATCTGAGTAAGGAAGACCTGTGTACCTAGGGCAACCCCATTTTATTTGAATAATACCTATTTCTAAGTTTTATTACTCAGTTGGGTGAGTTGGAACACCAATTCCTACTTTGGCATTCATTTTGAAATTTTTCAAAAGAAAGTTGTGGTTAGTTATAAATGTAAAACATGCTTACATAGTCCGAAGTAAAGTTATGTAGCTCATCTCTTTTATTGTTGTACAAAGTAAGTCAAAAACTTTCTTTGAATTTTTTTTCTTGTACATAATTTTGTTTGTAGCATTACGTACTAAATAAGATTTTAAATAAATCCTCTCTCCATGTGGATTTTCTGCAGAAGACATTTTGTATAAAATTACCTAGTCTTGTACCTGGGGCCACATAGTTGCCTTGTACCTAGGTACAATTGCAATTAATATTCTTTATGTTATTATTTTATTGAAAAAGTTTTCATGATAAAAAGAGGAAAATGGTCTTAATTATCTGAACCATTTTGATTTAGTCAAGTTTTTTATTATTATTGGATGTTATTAAAATGAGAGGAGTGTATATTTTGTTCTGAAACTTTCAACATGCTTGATTTATAAAAAAAATATCTTAGCTACCATTATTGTTATTTTTCAGGATTAATTTATTTATACAAACATAAGAATGCATTTAATTAACAAAAAAACTCCAATTTTTTATAGTTATAAAAATTTTTATAACTGATAGTTATAATGAGATTTTTATGATATTTCAATTAAATTTTTCTCTTAATGAGCAATTATAAATTCCTAACTTTTTTAGATACCTAGAAATCCTGACTGAATAAAATGGTCAAAACCTTATGCAGATAATATAAGAATTATCAGATATTGAAGATTCTCACATTCCACTGATGATGCAAATTCTACAGTAACTGATAGTATTGAACAGGGGGACTTTTGTTTAACAAAAATACAAGGCAAAAAAACTAAACATTTTTATATGGC
This sequence comes from Trichonephila clavipes, assembly GCA_019973935.1. NCBI lineage: Eukaryota > Metazoa > Arthropoda > Arachnida > Araneae > Nephilidae > Trichonephila > Trichonephila clavipes. The sequence goes on from BMAU01017824.1 coordinate 782,311, forward strand.
AGAAGTAATAGATGTTAAAAAAGAACACAAGAGTGTTAAGTTTCTGAAGAATATTGCACGTTCAAATAAGTTTCTTTATGATAAAGAAGAAACTTATAAAACTGGCAACAGAAATATTCTGTTCAAACTGTCTAAACCATAATCTGTTGATGCTTCAGAACGACAATGTATGCAGCTCACTTTTGGAACCAGTTTTTAAAATTAAATGTTGGATCACAAAATACGTGCAATTCATTAATAATTTGGCACATTGCAATTTAAATGGTTACATGATAAATCAATGTATTAGCTGATATTGTTTCTTTTATTAAATTCATGTGTGTATGTTTGTTTTCTATTGATTATAGAGTGAAACCTAACTTTCAGGGAAAGGCCCTACGTACAATGATATTGTACCTAGGGCCATTTGTGAATTTTTTTTAAAACCTTTTATTTCACAGAATTTAATATTTTAAGTTCTTATATTTACAATTGGATGATAGTTAGTATAATGATGAGTGCATATTAGTTTCACATTTTTAAACAGGCCAGGGGCTCTGTTTTTGTGCATTGAAAAATATGACCCTAGGTACACAGGTTTCCCTACTTATATATTATTGCAACCTATTGGCAACGTTATATGAAACGAAGCAATGGTTGCCAATTCAGCATGTACAACACAGGAAATTGGAGGGTACTTATGAAATATCGCATCAATTGCCAACTCTATTAATAACTCACCAAGTTGGCAACCCCGATGACACACTGAAAATTGACAACTAGGTGCTTCATTTCATATAATGTCGCCAATAAGACGTAAGTACCAATTGGAGTTGTCAATTCAGTGAATTATTAATAGAGTTGGCGATTGTTTTGATAATACGTAAGTACTGAAATCTGTTCAGTCTGACGTACATGAAACACCATAGTTTTAAAAAAAAGTGCTTTTATAGTTAATCGTACTAAAAAGTAAATCTTAATATAAGAATGGGTTCAGTGCTAGGAGAGCCCACACCCTTGGAGCAAATTATTTTGGTTGGTGATAATTGCACCATCTTGGTAACTCTACTTTTTGATACATTATGTATGGTAAACCTAACTATTTCTGGAATTTTTGTATTTTGTCAGCGGGCATATCGAATTGTGTCATTTTGTTGTTGGACCCCGGGCTGGAAGTATGGCACATATGTGAGTGGATATACCTTTGAATTTTGTACTTTGTTGAATGCGAAATGTAAGAAAAAATTGATTGAATGGTGTATGAAGGAAGGATTGATTGCTTTGAATTATGAATGTTCTAAATGTAATGAGCGAATGAGATTATACGAACGAAAGAGTGCTGTTTTGGATGGAGATTTTGAATGGGTATGTTCGACCATTACCTCGCAGAATATTTATGGCCACACTCCCATGATTATTCTCTTAACAATGAGGCCTTCAAGGCTTTTTGCTAAAATCCGCTGTCATGCTGTAGCCTCCACTCGGAAAAGATCAGCAGTAAGAAAGTAAGTGCTGTTTTTTTCATCTTAAATACGTTTGATTAATTTTTGTATTGTTTACATATATTTTCATTACGATCCACCTTGTCCCGCTATATTCCCTTGCCGCCATCTCATTCTGGCTTGGCGCTTTTTTGGTTTGTTGCCAAGGGTGTGGGCTCTCCTAGGACTGAACCCATTTTGTTCTTAGGTTCAGTCATAGGAGAGCCCACACCCTTGGCAACAAACCAAAAAAGCGCCAAGCCAGAATGAGATGGCGGCAAGGGAATATAGCGGGACAAGGTGGATCGTAATGAAAATATATGTAAACAATACAAAAAATTAATCAAACGTATTTAAGATGAAAAAAAAACAGCACTTACTTTCTTAGAACAAAATGATTAACGAGAAAATTAATGTCATTGTGGTAAAAGGGTGGGGGACCCTTGTACTACATTTTTACACTAACTTTGTATTACAGAATAGAACTATTAAGAAATTATAACAATTGATATCAAGCACCCCACGCTTTTAAATGCAGTTATTATTTTTCCATTTTCCCCACATTCCAATTTCCATAGTTTTTCCTGGCATTTCTAAATACCTTGTGTTCTGTTTTTTTAAATCCTGGCACCCATATTTTTCTAATTGGTTTTCTACAAAAAGTACTTACATTTTTGCTTCATAATGTAATTCCTCTTTTGTCAGGAATAAGCCATTCTTTTAAACTATTTTCATGTTGAGTTCTTATTGCGAGACCATCATCTTAGATTGAAAACTATTGGATACCAAAATCTTATTTGCAGCAATTTCAAAACCATTCCTAAAAGATATTCGGTGTGTAGTGTACTGATATATATATTGTTCCAATGTGTGGTATTTTTGAACAGTAGTTTTTATACATGTGAACTTCAAAAAAATACATGCCTTCATGTGTAATATTTAGAAAATCATACTTTTTAAACCTGTTATCGTGTTTTTAGATGATGAATGCTTTATTCTTAATTTGCAGCATTAGTTTGATTTCTATTAGTAAACAAATAATTCAATATATATTACATTAAAACAATGAAGTTGACTATAGTATCGATTGTATAGTGTTTATAAAAAATAACTTAGAGATGAAGGTATGTTGTTTCAAAAATCTCACTTATATTTTTGTTTATTTTTTGAATGTATGATATGTATATGTCCAATTTCCAGAATAAATATTTTAAAAATATGATTTTGGTTTGTTTTATTTTTCTTGTTTACAGTGAATAATTGAAAAAAAAGAGGCATTGAAAATAAAATGCTGTATATTGGATTATGGTTCTACTGTTTTAGTTGTTTTTACATTCTTCTAAGGACTGAAATTTTTAAGTATTTTAATTTTTGATTATAAAAACCTTAACTTAAAACTATAATATTTGTTTCCTTTGGTGATAGGAGAGTATAAAATCAGTTGATATGAATAAAAAACTAGCTTAATTTGTAATATATATTGCAATGGATTTTTCTATATTTCCATCTAGATGAATGTGTTTCTATTTAAACAAAACAATTCATAAAAAGTACTTACACACCTGGGCCTAATGAGTGTTATTTTAGTCAAAAGGCTTTTTCTTCATTACATAATATGTAAAGAACTATTTCTTTCTTACTTTGTTTTGAAATTTTTACTATATAAAATCTGTTATTCATCCTAACGTTTCCAAGATATTTCTAATAACTTATTATTGAAAGACTGAATTTAAATAAAAGTTAATTTTCTGCTTGTATAGGATTTTAAAAAGAAACAATATAATTCTTTTAGAAACATAAATATATCTTGTAATAAACCAAATTGCTTCTGGAACTAGTTCAAATGCTTACAAATTTGTTTAACTATTTCATCGAATCTGTTTTTGTTATTTTCAAAGATTTAAATCTGATGTATAAGTTCGAAGACAAAGTTTTTGATCAAATAATAGTTGTATTTTTTTCTTAAAGTAAAATTTTTGTTGTATTGGCGACAGCATATAAAATTAAGTACATGGTTGCTAATTCAACGCGTACGAGACATGGCGAATTATCTTGAACGTTGGAATTTTTGCGATGATACTAAAGTACCTTTTTTGTAACACAATAAATGCAAAAGGAATTTAGATTTTCGAAGTTAGTGGTAAAAACTTCATAAAATGTAAATTAAATAATATATAAGATGAAAAAAAAAAATGAAATTTACCAACTTAAGTATCGCATATTTAGATCCCTTTAAATTTGATTTGATGTATATTTTTATGTTAAAAATTCGTATTGATACAACAGTATCGAAAATAAATAACATACAAACTCATATTTGACCCATAAATACTCATAAATAAGTGCATCACACACTCATCTAGCTGTTATATTCTCAAATTTGATCCAGTAACAGGTTCAAAAATGAGTATGCGATGTTTACAATTTTGAGTACGTAGTCGTTGCCAAAGATAAGAATGGGCTTTTCTCAAATTTGAGTATGTTTGCATCGGAGTTATTTTGAGTATGTGATGTATTCAAAAGTGAGTATTTTGTACTCCGTTCTGAATACCGGTTTTTCGCAGTGCAGTAGCTGCAGATATAACCCTACAAACGGACGCTGTAACAATAGATGTCCTACATGTGGAGGTCACTCTGCGATTCCGCTTGGCTACAATAGCAATATATTGATCTTCCGCGGGGGTTGTAACCCTTGGGTGACCGCCTACGGGCCTTCGAACAATTGTCTGTGTGGTTTGGAATTGTTTCCATTAACGTGAAATTACAGAATGATGAACACCGAAGAAAAGAGCAACATCTGTGATCGACTGCCCTACTTCAATGCACCCCACAGCACGCCAGCGGTCAGAATCTTCTATTCGTTTTCTGGAAGTCATAGAAACACGTATGTCTTGAAACCAAATTCTACGGAAGTTGTAAACACCTTCTGTCAGCACCTACAATCAACTTCTGTAACCCTTCATAAAGCTGGCTTCGTATAAGACTGCCCTTTTTGCATATTTCTTGACATAAAAGCACGATTGGCTCTTACCTAACATATTTGCATACTTCCCTCTACCTCTGCAACGAATTGCATCCTCTTCAATTCTGATTGGCTTCCGGAAATTAGCATTTTCCTCTTCGTGCTTAACTTTTGTAAGTGAGTGTATATTAGCCGTATATACCAATGGCTCATTTCAACCGCATATTTCAACAACTGTCCTTAGGCTTGTAAATTCTTTGGCAACCAAAAGTTATAATAAATGGTAGATTTTAAATCAAAAATTTAATTGAAGGAGAAATTTTCCGTAACTATTGTATCTTTAATTAGACAGAAAGAGATCAATATGTGAGTAACTTATTTGCAGTATGTGAGAGTTAAAAAAATCTCGCGAAAAATTAAAAAAAAGAAAAATCTTGTTAATCTTTTCAAAATCTTAAATCTAATCTTTCTTAATCTTAAAATATAAATTAAAATTAACATACTCTTAATAAATAAAATTAATGATTCGATAACTTAGTAATACAGGGTTAATTACACTAGGCAACATCAAAAATGTTTCGGGCTCAAAAATAGTTTATTATGAAGTCTTTTGACCCACTAAACATGAAAATCACCACAAAAACTTCAGATGAACTCTTGTTTTCAAGAACCAGAACTCCTCCTGAATCAAAAATAGCTGTATTGTCACTCATTTTTACTTTCTGTGTATTACCTTTGGGAAGTTCATTTAAGCGGACTGATGGAAACACTTGCCTCAAGATCGATTTTGAACTTCTACGAAAGGCGTGTAACAGCGCCAACTTTGCATGAGTGTAACCTAGCTTCTGGCATCCAGACTGTAGCAATGAAATTTATTCCTACCAGGCGTCAAGGTTACAGAATACAAGACTCGTGAAAAGAATCTTTCTTGTTCATTTCTTTGAGAAGAAAGAACATGAGGTTGCATTTATTGATGTTGTAACGTCGTGAGTAACTAACCATCAATAAATTGTCACAGCCTAATTTGAAAATAAAAGGTTAGTTTATTTGCTCAACAAATTGTTATTGAAGCAATAAATTACAGTTTGTACGCCAAGCCGGTGCAGTCCGTCTATATCACTCTAATTCTCCAACGCCACCGGCGTTCATCGTCTTTCCTTCCGTTCCACTACAATTTCCGGACCTCCTTTCTTTGGGGCTCTCCTCAAGTTCTCTCGATCCAGGGCAGGGCTCTCCTCCCATCTCCTGAAAAAAAACTCTTTTAAACACCAGGGGCCCCTTTTAACACCACAACACGCCCCTTCTTATTGGCAGGCTACAAAAGTCTCTCTCGGCCTCCCTATTGGGCGTAATCCTATTGTGCGTAATCCTAATCCTATTTGTGCGTAACACACAAATACACACGCCAAGGTCCATAATTTCTGTCCAACATCTGGACACACTGGTTGACCACACCCCCGGTGTTCTATTCTCCCATTCTCTCGACACCGGCCGAGGCGACAGGATTCTTTCTAGACAGGCTTCGTCTACTGTCAATGGGCTCCTTTACCATTAGGGCTGCCCAGGGCCGGCACTACCAGTTTCTCCGCCCCGGGCAAAGAAGTAAAATGCCGCCCGTTTATAACAAAAATTAGAAGAGATAACCTAAATCTTTCCCACGTTTAATGATAAAATAAAACGTGAGCAAAAAAACTGCTATTAATAATGTTGAAGTTTTGATTAGCAAAAAAAAACTAATTTATTAATTTATGTTTTTGGCACTAAATTAAAATTAGGTTTGCACACAAATAAAGAAAAGAGCCGTTTCTAGTGTATAATTATAAAATACAGATATTAAAAAAATACTAAAACAAACTATAGAGAGAGAGAATCACTAAATATTAAAACTTAATTATATATTAAAAATACATTTAAACTGAGAGTTAAACTCTCTTAAAAATGTTTCTTTCTCATTTTTAATTCTGAGATTTTTTTTTATAGTTTCTTTAACATTAATTTTTTCAGCCAGTTCATGTTCAATGGCTGTTGATGTCAAGCCGTTTAACCGATCCTTGGTAGTTGTGGAGCGTAAAAATTTTTTTAATTTGAAGAAACTCCTTTTCCACATTCCACACTCATTGGGAGAGTAAGCAATATCCTTAAAACTATACCGAGATTTGGAGCCATATCCAGGTTCGATAAGAATTTTAAAATCTCGATTGAACTTTCTTTTTTATTTAGCAAAGCCAAAACCGCTACTATCGCCGGGTCCAGAGCATTTATATCTGATTAATTCCCATCAGTTAACACTGCTTCTAGATCTTTACAATACTTAAGTTCATCATTTGGAAGAGTATCTTTTAAATCACAAATATTGTATAAAAATTGGAAATAGTTGTGTGGGTAGTGATCAAATCAAACCTGGATTCAAATGCATTGATAGCTTTATCTAATGTGAAAAAATAAACTCTGCCTTATATTTCAAAGTAGGATCTTCTGTCGGATCTCATAGTCGAAATAAACATTCCTTCTTCGAACTGTATGACGTGGTTGGGTGAGCTCGAAATTAGCCGGTATGTCAATTTCGTCGGCGAGTTCTCGAGCATTTCATTGAAGGTAGGGTCAGATCCAAGATCCTTGGAAAAAATCTTAAAATTTTTTCAAGAGCTCTATAGCAAATGGTAAATCATAGTCTTCTGTCTGCAAGAGTTCACTTATAGGATTGATACAATTTAAGATTTTATTATTAATTGCAATGCAAGTTAAGAACTTAAATTGTTTTACACAACTTAATAATCCAGAAGCCTCAACTCTTATAGAGTTGTTAATCTCCGAATTATTACAAACAGCAAGTAGAGCGTCGTATACCCCTCTTACTTGATACCTTAGTGGTTTTAATGCATCTATTCTGCTTTCCCAACGATTTTGTTTGAAATCTCTTATCTACCTTAAAAATTGTGGTGATCATATTTTTATTTCTGTAATGCACATTTTGTTTCCACTATAATTAAATGGGTTTATACTAGTAACAACAACAACACACAAAATAGTACCTATATTCTTTCGCATTAATTATTGTTCTGTAACAGTAACATTTAATTAAACCCTTTTTTTGTTGCTTTTTATAAGAAATTTCATTCATAATTTTGACATTCGTATTGTTGCCTTTTTTAAAGATTTTAAATATTGCTATAGATTGGAACCTATTATTACTAGAATTTTTTTCTTAAATACACATACTAACGCTTTTAAACCGTTTCACAATCACGAAACATACATTTTAAAGAATTTTTGAGAAATATAATAGTAAAATCAAACAGTAAATAAAAACTATTGCAAACTGAAAACACCGACTTTTTAATTTGTATTACACCAGTGTTCTACGGAACACTGATTAAAAGCCTCTCGTTTATGTCTTGGATGAGTGGTTATGTTCCGAAACGTTTTTGATAAGATATTGAAATAGTAATTCTAAGTATTTTACATTTGTATGCGTTGCAATTAAACGATTGAGAATTAAAGCCTTTATGTATTAATCCCAAATAAAACATATTTTAATAAGATTGAAACTTAATTTTAAAAATGCTTTGGAAGTTAATCAGGCTTCAAGTCATTGTTGTTTGCTTCTTAGGGCTAATAATTCTGTTATTTTGATATCACAAATTAATTATCTATTTAATAATCGTCTTTCGAAAGTTAAAATTTACGCCTGTAATTTTGCAGTTTACTTATCGGAAAGATGTTTTTGCATTGAGTTAAAAATTATGTATTTTTTAAAACATTTTTATTTTTTTGTTTTAAAATCAAGAAGTGTTTTAAATATTTTCTTCATATTAAACTGCAGATAATTTATTAACTCAATTTTAAATTTTTTCGAAATATGCATTTCTTCATTAGTAGCATGCAGAATGGTTTACAATATTTTAATTATATTATACATTTTTTATGTACTTTTATAATAATTATACACATAATATATATAATTAATTACTAGACTCTGCATTAAATATTCCTTCAAATTGTCAATGTAAAATAGAGGTTCCCAAACATTTTTGTTTCATAGACCCTTTGCCATGTTTTTCGGTATAGGGTAGACCCCTGCTTAAGGTATCCGAACACGTTCAGAGTACTTTTTGACAAAATAACATTTTAAACATATAAAGGCTTTTTTAGGATTCAGTACCAATAAATACTAATATTTAATCAACAATATTTAAAATAAATTGCCGGAATTTCTAAAAAATCACAATTATATGTGAAATTTTAGCAATATTTTTGTAAAACTTCAAAGCAATTAGAGAAAAAAGTAATAAACTTATATTAGTAAAAGAATTACCAAAACAATCTAAAGGCATTTATCTAGAGAATTTACTAAAATTTTAATGTTTTATTAAAATTTGAAACTTTTAGAGATGATTGAGTAAACGTTATAAGAAAAATAACGCCTTTATGAGACTATTATTTAAATAACATGCTCTAACTCAAATAATATTCATACTATAAGAGATATTTTAGTACATTCTCTAGAAAATCGCATAAATATCAGGTGCAAAAAGTTTTATAGAAATACATTTGTAATATTTTGTGTTATCAGACTCGCCATGATAGATTTCGAACAATTTAAATGCCCACTTCTGGTAGATCAAAGACCCACATCCGGTTTTTCTAACTTAATAAAATTGATTGTAACTTGGCCTCTAAGAAGCATAGAATCAAAACAAAGTATGTTTTGTAAAGCCAAAATATAGATGTATTAATTAAAATTGAAATTAAAAATATCGGTCTTGTCCGAATTTGGTCATTTTCAACGTGTTCGCATACCTTAATTAATATCAGAGTTTTGCAAATTTATCAACTTAAATTTCCAATTGACAGCTACTACTACTACTACTTTAAAAGAATTAACTTTATAACTAGTGAAGTATAGAGTTAAAAGTATAAAAAGCATACGTTAGTTAGTAAAATTTAAAGCTGATTAATATATAAAATAACTGCTAAATAAAACAACCGAGCAATTGATTTTAAGGGGAGGGATGAATCTGGCGCTACAATAACAAGTTTTCAACATTTAGGATGAATCCAATCAGGTTTAATCTTAAATCTCCTCTGTTAGTAGTGTCCAGTTCCTTTTTTTTGTTTTGGAGATTGGCAACTGCGCTGAAACTCCTTCTTAATAGGAAAAATAATTAAAAACTTCCTCACGATATTCCATAATTCTGGACAAATAACAGGTTTACCTTTTTAAAACCTTCATTGGTGCATATCACGATCAGTTCCTGTTGTCACGTGACTTTTTTTTTCAATATGACCATATAAATTCATCACCTACTGTGGTATTGCCATAGTCAAAGCATTCTCAAACCTGGTTTCAAAATCTCAAGAAAAGGTAGTTAAATGTTGAAGTAAGTTAAAACGTGCTGACAGATTGGTTGGGTTAATTTAATAAAAAAATTCCGGATCTACAGTATTATACTTCTTTAGCTTAATTCTGGAAAGAAACACTAAAATGGTTCCTGTTTAAAAAAATTATGCTTACACCTTGTACGTGTAAATTAACCTCATTATATTTAGTAAATACATCTGCTAAATGAGTAAAATTTGGTTTCCACTTGATTTAATTTTCTTTTTAAATTAAAGTCACGATCTAGTTTAATTAGAGTCACTATCACATAGACCCCCACTTACACCTCATTGACCGCCAAACTATTTTTTGTTGGCGTGAACCCCTTGCAGGTCGTCATAGACTCCTGGGGGTCTATATAGACCACTTTGGGAATCACTGGTGTAAAAGATCTTAATTAAAAAGGCATCGTGCAAATTCCTCTTAAAATGGCAATAATATGCAAAAAATATATATATTGTTCAAGTTTTTAAAATTTGATCTTACAAAATAATGGCTATCTTAACACAGTCTTAGAATATATTAGAAAAATTGTATGTTTATTTCACATGTTACATTCAATAAAAAGAAAAAAATGTCTATATAACTAAAATTAACTTTTATATTTTTCTTTGAAAACTCTTTTAACAGTTTGAAGCAATATAAATGAAATATTTAGCAATTATAGACTAGTTAATTTATAACTAAAGGAAATTATCACAATATATTACTATTACAAAGCAAAATCATCATAACAAATATAACTACGTTGTATTTCATTTTCGAGCTATTGCTATTAGGATCCTTTAGGTATGGTAAATAACTAATGAATGTACTGAAAAGCTTATTAACGTCTTACATTTTAAATGACCTACTATCGTACTTTATAAACGACTAAAGAAGTTATTTTTATACGAGAGAGGCAAATAATAATTTTCATTTCAATAACAATGTCAATCGAACATGTTTTAAGATGACGACGGTACATAGAAGCTACGAAAACACACATACTTAAATATGTTAATCAGCATGAAAATATTCTTCGAAACTGATGACATATATATATATATATATATATATATATATATATATATATATATATATATATATATATATATATATATATATATATATATATATATGAAAGACGAAAATAAATAAAATAGAAAAAGCACAAATGCAGCAAAATAATTTTTTCTTTTCACTTTATCTCAAGCAATGATTAAAATTCCTGGGCATTAAAAATCTAAAAAGAATTTCAAAATGAAAATATTGTTACCTTTTTTTGTCCGACTTTGACTTGTCTGCATAAGCACTGGAAACTAAAAGAATTAATTCGGAAGTCAAATTCACACAAGATTCCCCCAGTTTTCTTCGAAAAAGGTCTGTTTCTCAGGGCCATTCTGCCCCTTTCTTTCCATTCATAAAACTTGACCGTGCTTTTAATCACTTTTGTTGAGACTAATCTCTGCCAAAATCTATCTCTTTCAACAGTACCTGAATTCATGCATAAAAAGCAGTAACACTTGTAGGAAATTAGTTGAAAGAGAAGGAACCGGATGTCGAAATTCTTCTTTATCGCCCCCTCCTCTTTCTCCCATGGTACCAGCGTTGGGAAACACGACATTAAATACTAATGAATACTCGTTAAAAAACTCTAGGACTCCATAGAAAACGTAAATATTTTGCATACACATTTTTAGTTTTTTTTTTTCAAATTTTATTTTGATTCGTGGAGCCCCTGGGTAATCTTGGTTTATTTTCTTCATAAATTAGTTAATTTTACAGCTAATTTGCCGCCTCCTAAGATTGCCACCCATGGCAGCTGCCCGGCTTGCCCACTCCTGGCGCCAGCCCTGGGCTGCCAGTCTGGGTGTCGGCGCTCTCCGAGTTCAAACAATAAACAATGACCCCACGGCCACGTGCACTTGTCACATAACAGATGGTTAAAGCCATAAAATTTAGTGTGAACCGAAGGGTAGAGGTTCACAACAATCGAAGACGTTACACCTCCTTCCCCCTGAAAAGGTCCATTTCATTGGATTTCTCTGACCTCAGGCCGGCTCAGTTCTCAACATTTCACACCGAAAAGTTGTCTTATCAATGAGACCGACCAGGACAGCAATCCAAGTAACATATACAATCACAAGTAAAATAAATAAATAAATCCAAAATTCTATAAAACGTACACTTTACAATAAAAACTTAAATTCCAAATCTTGGATTATTTTTTTCATTTCTTAAAGTTACTTCACACCTTAAAATTTAGGGTTTTAAATAAATTAAATCAAATCATAATATTTCACTAATTCTAATACATAAAATCCCTCAATCACTTGGGTTAAACATCTGTGAGCATACACATTACAAAGAGACACAAAAAATCTTCCATAACGCATAAAAGCCTTTCACCTTACACCCACACAAACACTCATATTTACACAAACATTAATTCACACCTAGCACAAATCCAAATAATTGCTTATTCCCATTCACTTATTTCAACGGTATTTCCAACGATCTTAAATAAACAAAATAAACACCTATAAATTTCAAGCTTTGCAAACAACATTAATTTTTTTTAATCAAGAAGTTTAAACTAAAACTCTTTAAATTGAGTTTGATTTTGGCTATCGGTAAGCATTCTCATAACCATTATAACAAGTTATTCAGAATTTATGGTATTGTCTTCCATTACGCTAGTTATTGAGGGAAATTAGACATTTTAATTGGGAATATATAACTAACATATCCCATTAGTGCATGAAATGTGAATTCACTAAATCTACATTATTACACGGAACAAACTTTCCCATGGTTTCCGGCTCTAACTTACCTTTGGTCGGACTGACTTCCGACCCAACCCTGTGACGAATCTGTACGGAACCTTTCCACTAATATTCTTAGGCGTCTTTGTGGATTGTAAATTCGCGTATATTTCCAATCAACTCTAAGAGGAGAACGGGATATGCTAAGTAGATAGGGTATTTAAGTAGATCATTGTAAATTAGCGAGAATGAAGGCTATTGAGCCAGCAGCAGTAGTGTCAAAGTTTAGAGGATTCAATTGGATTACGATAGTGAAACATTGCTGCTAGTACTCAACGAAGGAATCTTAGGAGGTTAATATACCTGTGAAGAGATCAAAGTACTACCAGGTGATATATACTAATTTAATACCACTTACGGTAAACATTAGTTTAATAAAATTAGTTTAAGTTAATGAAAGCTAATAATTCGAGTTGCGTGTATTTCTCAGACCTCCTATTTCGGTAGACCTTATTGATATTACGCGTAGTTATTGATTAATTTCCTATTTCGTAATTTAATTTAATATTTAAGGTAAATCCCTTTTGTTTGATGTAGACATATAGATATTATATGTCTTTAGAGTTTTTGACATTTGAATCAATTTAATAAATATAAGTTCTTATTATACAAATGGCGTCTGGTCATTCTTTGCCTCAAATTAATCTTGGTGTCCAGAGTGGAACCCAGGGGGGTTCCCACAGTGGCCCCCAACGTGTAAATCATCCCGAGTTTAGAGTCGGATCTAATTTACGAATCATCCCCGAGCAATATTTTTCGGGGATGGAGAATGTGGCCGAGTTCTTGGAGAATATTGATAATAATTTAACATATTACGAGATACCCACACAACTGGTTTGTGCATATTTAAGGGGCATAGTACCTTTAAACGGCAAAATAATCCATTTTTCAAAAATATTTTTAAAAATTAATACAGACTGTTAGGAGCATTTTAAAACAAACCGCGTCAAAATCGGACCAAAAGTACGGCAATAGCAACAAAAAATGTCAAACGTCAGCACTGGATTGTCCATTTAAATCCAATGTAAACAAACTATGTTCGTTAGTTTCGGTTTTGAAATCGATGGTGTTATTGAAATTATTTTCTCCCCAGTTGTTGCTAATTTTTAATTTTATCTATTTTTAATGAGAGAAGGAAGTTTGCAACTCAACACTGCCCTAGTTCGAAGTATTGCTTGTTTACATTTGTATTTCATACTGTTTACTGCTGCTTTATTGAGTGTTATCTCGTTATTCTCGTAATTCGTAAGCTTTTTAAATTTTTGTTGATTGAAGTTTTTTTTGCATCTTTTTAATTAGTAAAAAATGTCTAGTAAAGCTCAACGTAGAGGCAGTGACTATCGCCGAAAACGAAAGCGTTTTCATGCGAATCAATACACTCGAAATGTATCAGATACGCTTGCTGTTGACTGCATATCTGCTTCCGCTAAGAAATTGTGCAAAGAAAATTATCTTGACAAGGAAGTAAGAAATTCCAATCAATCTAATGGATATAGAATGATAAACATTGATATTTTATTATCTGAACTATCCAAATATTTAATATGTCCTAACTGCAATACTAAAGTAGTTCTAAAAGAAAAGATTTTGTATGGATTGGTATCTGAGTTTTATGTTGAATGCTACTCATGCAGTACATTGACCACTTTTAAAAGTTCCTCAGTTATTGCTTCAAGTAAGGACTATGAAGTTAATACACGAATAACCTATGCTATGCGTACAGTAGGATTGGGTTTTTGTGGAATAAAGAATTTTTGCACAGCAATGGATTTGCCATCCCCAGTATCACAAAAGTCATATGAAAGGATAATGCGAAAAATAAATTTGGCCAGTCGTGAAGTAGCAGACGACTCCATGAAAAATGCTGCGAAAGAAGAAGTATCAGCTTCTGGAAGTAATGAAATCTGTGTCAGTGGTGACGGTACGTGGAAAACACGTGGACACACTTCCCGTATTGGTGTTTGTAGTGTCATTGGAGATGTTACAGGAAAGTGATTGATGTTGCTGTTCTCTCTTCATATTGTAAAGGATGTGAAAAGTGGCGAGGTCCAAAATCTGGACATTCATATGAAGAGTGGAAATTGAAACATCAACCACACTGTGTAAAGAACCATATTGGTTCTTCCAGTAAAATGGAAGTAGACGGGATGAAGGAAATATTTCAAAGATCGGTGCCACAACGAAATGCGAAATATATTAAGTATATCGGCGATGGGGACACAAAAACCTTCCCAGAGCTTCAAAGGACAGCACCATATTCTATCGAAAAAGTTGAATGTGTTGGCCACATACAAAAGCGTATGGGTGCTAGACTGCGAAAATTAAAAACAATGAATCGTGGCAAAAAATTATCAGACGGAAAAAGTATCAGCGGTAAAAATCGTCTGACTGATAAGTTCATTGATACAATTACCACCTATTATGGCAATGCTATTAGACAGAATAATAGCTCCGTTAGTGATATGCGTCAGGCCATATGGGCAATTTATTGTCATTATAGGTCCACTGATGAGGAACCTATGCATCACTTCTGCCCAATTGGTGATACTTCGTGGTGCAAATATCAAAAGGCAGTTGCTACGAATATAGTGCTTCTTTATTCAAACATAAAAATATTGTGCCAATTGCCGTAATGGATGAAATAAAGCCTATAACAGCAGAACTATCTGCACCAAAATTGCTGAAAAAATGTGTGTGTGTGGGGGGGGGTAAAACACAAAACGCTAATGAGTCGTTCAACTCGACTGTTTGGAAGTACTACCCCAAAACTTCTGTGTGTGTGTGTGGGTCATCTAAAAATATTGTAGACATAGCAGTAAATGAGGCTATAGTGATGTTTAATGAGGGAATGACGGGACGTATAAAGATAATGAAAGCTCTTGGCTTTAAAATAGGACATTTTACTGTTACCTCTGCCTTTAAGGCCAATTATGCACGCATAAAAAATGCCGAAATTAAATCAAAATCATATACATTAGAGACCCGTAGGGCTAGCAGAATGAGAAAAAAAGCCACAAATGAGCATTTTGCAGAACTAGAAGGTCCTACATATGAAGCAGGATCATTTTAAATATTATGTATTACGTTTTATTTGAAATATTGAAATGTCATTCTTTAAACTTGATTTTCTCACAGTTTCAATTTTTTACACTTTCCCGCAAGATTGTAAAAAAAGTTTTTACTCTAGAGCTACAAAAATTGGCATGCATATTCTAGTCATAGATCTTAATTCTGTATGCCATAATTATGTTTTATGGTTTAATACATTTTGATTTGCAACTGTATAAAAATTGAAATTTTTAAAAAAAATATTTTTTATGAATTTTTTAATTTTAAAAATATTAAAAAAAATATATAAGATACTTTTCAGTTAAGTGGTATACAGAATAAAGGTTACATTTAAATTCAATTTTAATGCAAAAATTGAGATTCTAAAGTGTATAATTTAAAAATTATCTTGAGGGAACAGGAGGTAAGTAATATTTTTTTTACAATTTGGTATATATATTTATCTTCTTTTTTAAAATTTTGTATTTATTAAAGAACAAAATTTCTCTAGTTTTTTTAAAGTTTATACATTGTTATAGATAATATATAAAATTCAGATCAAAATTAGCAAAATTTGTTAACTTATGATGAATCGTAACATGTATATGACAACGAACAATTTTTGTTCTCGCAAGGTACTATGCCCCCTTAAAGGGTCATCTCACAGGACGGGCACTAGATTGGTTTGAGGTTCTAGGTTATAGGGTTGTAGAGGACAAGGCGACAGATTACGCTCACTTAAAGCAAGCTTTGACAGAACAGTTCCCCATGGTTAGGAATAGATCAGAGCTCGAAACACGTTTCTATGCGTCATTCCAAAAGCACAACCAAAAATTTTCCGATTTTGTGTATGAATTGTTAAAAATACACAAATAGTTAAAACTAGACATGGTGGAGGAAAAATTGTTGGATCATGTTATTAGTAGGTTAGAACCACAACTTTTAGATTATGTGGAGGTAGGACATCCGCAAACCACGTCTAACCTTCTACAAATAATTGATAAGTACGAGGGGAGGTTTCTAAATAAAAGGATCAGGAGTTCGAGCCAGGAATTCCGAGATGCAAACCAAAGCGCGAGCAATCGTTTCCCAAACAGAAATAGGCAGGAAAATTGGAGGGAAACCAGAGTTAACAACCGATACTCTGATAATAGCAGATCGCAGAGGAAATTCAACAGATTTGAAGGTCAAGGTGTTGGGGATAATCGGAGGTTCTATAGTCGACGCCGAAGTGGTCAATCTGATCACAGATTCCATAATCAAGGTGGTTGACATGATGGTTCGAGGAGCGGTGCGTTCAGGGGTCAAAATGTTCAAAACAGGTATTTTAACTTTTAAGCGATCGATGCTAGTCTAGGGGTGATCGATCGCAAAGTACAGAAAATCCTCTTGATACGGAACAACGTACTATTAGGATCTCATCACTGCGAATGACTCCCGTAAAACTGCCGTACGTTCCCATTCTCTTGAATGAAACATTCATTACAGCCCTGTGGGACACGGGAGCGGAGAAATCCTTTATATCCGAATAAGTCAACCGCAGAACAGCCTCAGGAGAAGGAGCCTCAGCACGGAAGACTTGATGGAGATCCGGCGGATAGGAGCGAATAGGTGACAAAAAAAAAATCAGGTTGTATCGTTTCTTTTTTATATTCTTTCGAACAAGTGGTTGGAAGAATTATTGCAATGAAGGAAGTCACGGTCGGATGTTTAAAATTTAAGAAGCCAAGCAAAAGTGGACACTACAATGAGTGTGTTTTTCTAGAAGAGAAAAATAAGCTTTTGTCTTGTAATTTTTTTTTTTTTTTTTATGAATATGGAGAAAACAATTGTAAAAATTCATTTGTTTACTTCTATGTATTTAATAGTTTATTGAAAAATGTTTGAAATTGTATGTATATGTATGTGTATATGTATATTTTTATTTCTCATCTGGTGGCTTGGGATGCAACGTATTTAGGCAATATGTTAACAATAACACTAACAAGCGCAGCACGCATGGTATGGGAATTTTAAGGAGCCAGATGTCTTAATTGATATATTAGAAAATGATGTTTAAAATGTGAAAATGTGTTTGTACATACAGTATATGTTTTTTTTTCAATCTACTTAAAGAGTTCTCATTTCAGGATAGCTGACCCTGATCATTGTATAGAAAGCAACGATTCGTCTGTAAATGCAGCAAGAATAAGTATGTTGGTAATTAAGTAGTTAAGTAAAGCACATAGTCAGGTTTTTTATATTCCACTCCAGTGGTTTTTCCTCGACTCAGAGCCAGAATTGAGTGTGCTGTAGGGAATTCTAAACCTGTAAATGTTTACGTCAAACAATCATTAAATTTAAAACGAAGCTTGTGATCGTCATGCTTTCCTTTCCCTTAGAGTAGGAGAATTCGTGAAGTATCAGATGGTTAGGTACATTAAAGTCTTAGAGACTATGAATTAAGTTTTTAGAGTTTGTTACGTAATTTATTTCAGGCCATTTGAGACCTTCGAATAAATCCCGTTTTCTTCTTGGATATTGTGTCTTTGGGGATTGTAAATTCGCGTATATTTCAATCAACTCTAAGAGGAGAACGGGATATGCAAAGTAGATAGGATATTTAAGCAGATCATTGTAAATTAGCGAGAATGAAGGCTATTGAGCCAGCAGCAGTAGTGTCAAAGTTTAGAGGATTCAATTGGATTACGATAGTGAAACATTGCTGCTAGTACTCAACGAAGGAATCTTAGGAGGTTAATATACCTGTGAAGAGATCAAAGTACTACCAGGTGATATATACTAATTTAATACCGCTTACAGCAGTGCTTCTCAAACTTTCAATACTGGCGCCCCCCTTTTCAATCACAATTTTTATCGCGCCCCCCCTTATACATAATAATTTACTGAATGCAATAATAATGCTCTTTTACGATAAAGCAACAATATTTATTATAAACGGTACAAATTCATCACATAAGTATTAAATTTTGTATATGTTACTTTTAACCAAAAAAAGTTAAGTAATAGGATAATTACTAAGTTATTTTTCCTTTCTCTGATTTTTAAATTGGAACATATTACAAAATGCGGTGGTTGCTTAGAAGACAAAATATAGATATCAGCTAAATATAGAAAATGAACTCAGAGGGTCAATTTCTTATCTTAAAACTCCTTTCAAAAACTTTGCTCTGTAAGACAAGCCCATGGAAGCCCAGCTAATAATTATTAAACTTGTTCTTAATTTAGTATTAATTAATTAGTCATAAAATACTCTGTGCACCACTCATACATTAAAAGCAGTGTTTCTCAAAACTTTCAATACTGGCGACCCAATTTTCAATCATAATTTTTGTCTCGCCCCCCTGTACAACAATAATGTATTTACTGCAATAAAAATGCACTTTGAGAGAGAGACGCTAGAGTTACAATACGATCTTAATTAGAAACCGTACAAATTAATACGATAAGTATATTAAATTTTGTGTATATGTAACTTTTAAGTAATATATATTTTAAGAAAATTACTTAAAATATATATTACTTAGAATTATGTTATTTTTCTTTCTCTAATTTTTAAATTGGAACAGATCGCAAAATGATGTATTTAATTAAAGATTTATTTCCTTCAGCATTCATTTCTCAAAGTACAAATGTCATTAGAAAAATAGTCTAGTCAATGTCGCTCTCTATCATATCCATCACATCTGGCATTATAGGGTACGTTTGCGTGAGTCTGGGCAACCTATCCGACGTCTGCGCAAAACATGTAAAAATGCTTTTCCTCGTACAATTCCAGTCAGTTTTGGTCGACTCGATACTCCTATATAGCTACCGAATCTAGCTTGAATGTACATTTTTTTTAATTTCCACGTTAATTGTAATTCACGGTAATTAAGTATTTACGGCAGTAGATGAAAACAATATCATACATACATTTTTAAGTCGTAAGCAAACATTCGACCATAATAAAGAATCAACAAGTACACAGACGAGCATGGTTCCGAAAATTAAATCAAGGCGATCTTCTAAAAATACTTAAATTTTGGATTTACCACTACTGAAGTAAATGATGGAAAAAAGCCCCAGCTCGATATGTGTTAAAACTTACAAATCTGTAGAACAACATGTGAAAGTTGTTTTTAAAACATGTAAAATCATTTAGCTATGTTGGCAAAGAAATTTAAAAAGTATTTTCTGGATGAGGACAGCTTGGTAGCAAGTTACGAGTGGATTAGGGATCTATTTCAAGATACTCCAGAAGGGCTCTCTACTTCCGAAGAAGAAATCTTCGTAGATTTCACATCCAGTGAAAAATTAAAAGGCAATTTTGTAGTAAATCGCTCTTTGAATTTGGGGTAGAGGTGGATGAGGAATTATCTGTACTGAAAACAAAAGCATTTCGTATACTATTACCATTTTCAACATCCTACCTTTTTCAAACCGGATTTTCTGCAGTGAATGCTTTGAAGACAAAATATAGATCTCAGCTAAATATAGAAAAATAACTCTTTAAGTGTCAATTTCTGATATTAAACCTTCCTTTGAAAAACTTTCCTCTACAAGACAAGCCCGTGGAAGTCCCTAATAATTATTAAACTTGTTCTTAATTTAGTAATAAGATTGATTGACTGAATATTAACGTCGCACTGTTCAGCTGCACGAGGGCTTTTGACGACGGACCACGTAATTTTGAACCATGGTCAAGTGACGTGGACGACACCTGAGCTGGCACCCCCTCTCCTAACTACCACACCACACCAACGGGAAAACGTTTCAACTCTCAACAGATTTAACGTGCATCGCTGCCCTACACGGCGGATCTTTAGTGGTACTGGGCTCGAACTCGTGACAAGGAAAGCCACGATCCGATACCTATACCACTCGGCTACCGCGGCCAAATTCACTAATAAGAAATTATTTATAAAATACCTTCTTCAGTACTGATGCATCAAACGTATACTGGCTGAAACACCGACTCTTCGCACGAGTTCATTTTTTAAAAAATAAAACATTATTCTTGATATAATAGCTGAACTGTAAGGAGAGTAAAACTGTGTGCACGACATTGTATACAAAAATGTAAAATGATTTTTTTTTAGATAAATGCTATAATTGTAAATAACTGTTTAAAAGAACTGTAATTTTAAACTTCACACAATTAGCATTTAGAATTAATGTTAAATTATGAAAAAAAGAATATAAAATTCCGATGAAGTATAATTGTGTTTTTCTTTTTTAACATTTAAAGCGAGAACACTTTAAAATGTTTTAACCCGGGAGCAGGCGCGTACTCGATACTAACATTAATGGTAGTGCGGGGGGACTCCCCAATCATTTGCTTAGAATTATTTTTACTGTACACGATACAAATCGGAATTCTAGTGAATATTTTAATTTATAGAAAGAATACTTACCTTCTTTCAAGGACTATTCAATTCTTTGATGATTTGAGAAAAATCCAATAAAACTGAAGTAAAATGATTCAAAAGTACAACACCATTAAAAGGACGCAAATCAGACACTTTTCAATTATCCTACAGAAATGTTAAACCAATCAATTCTTTTCCAAATATCGCAAAACTCAATTATTTACAATTTCCCAAGCGAAAAGCAAACACATAAAAGATGGGAGGGAACTAATATTGATAATAACCATACCATAAGATTGAAGGTCAATCAAATGATTAGCAAACATACTATGCAGCCTGGCTGAAAAGTGAATCATGACTTCCTTTTCTTTTTCTACAACTAATGTACAGTATTTCAATAATAATTACAGTGGTGAATTGTTTATCTTCTTAGAATTTTTCTCAGGGTCTGGGTTTCGTTTTTTCTTTTAAAGAGTAATCTTTTATGTTAAAACGTAATAAAAAAATCTCTCATTGAGGAAATACAGCAAATAAAACAATGTTTTTTTTTTCTTGAATTTGGTTTTGGGATCAAAGATAGCTATTTGATGACGGAAAAAAGCCAGATAATAAACATAAATTATGTCACTGTTGTTGTGTGTATTTTTTTTATTATGGAAGAAAGCATTTTGTTTTACTTCTCTTTCCGGTTATTTTTTTAAAAAAAATCTTTAAATTTTCGATACGCTCGCGCCCCCTTGTAGGGTCATCGCGCCCCCCCAGGGGGGCGCGCCCCACACTTTGAGAAACACTGGCTTACAGTAAGCGTTAGTTTAATAAAATTAGTTTAAGGTAATGAAAGCTAATAATTCGAGTTGCGTGTATTTCTCAGACCTCCTATTTCGGTAGACCTTATTGATATTACGCGTAGTTATTGATTAATTTCCTATTTCGTAATTTAATTTAATATTTAAGGTAAATCCCTTTTGTTTGATGTAGACATATAGATATTATATGTCTTTAGAGTTTTTGACATTTGAATCAATTTAATAAATATAAGTTCTTATTATTCAAATGGCGTCTGGTCATTCTTTGCCTCAAATTAATCTTGGTGTCAAGGGTGGGACCAAGGGGGGTTCCTACAACCCTACTCAACCATTTTAATACAAAGTCAATTTGCTTTACCCGATTTTTCCAAATTTGCATCAGAATGTCTATATCGACCATTTGTGATACATCAATCTGCTCTAACCATCTCAAAATCTGAGTCGTTAAATTACACCCATAAGAAGAAACACATACCAACTTAAACCTCACTTTTTTAATAATGTACATGCCAAATGGCATAACGTGTAAGGCATACTTCGGACAAATCATCATGAGAGAACGACGAAAATACCCCTTCCATAAATCCTGTACAGTGACCCACGATGCCGCGTTGTTCTTTTCTACAAAACTTTCCCTTTTTAACTAAAGTTAAATTTCGGCTTACGTCCCCTGGTTCAAATTCCTATACTTATTACATTTAATACACGGGTACGGGTATCGGTTCACTCTTCCTAACCAAACAACGGGCAGAGTACGGTTGGACTGCCCCATCCCATTTTCACCTAAATTTAAAAGATACTCTGTATCATCTCGTAGCGAATTAATTAACGTCTGGGATGTACAGCAAGTTTTGTTTCTAAACGGCTTTCCCGTAATTAAATTAATATCCTTCTGCCTTAAAGAAATCGTCCCAGATTCTGGTGGAAACCCTTCTTTCTTTTTAGCGTTAATCATTCTTAAGTACCTACTTCGATCAGGCGGTAATTTAAAATACAATTGACTTTCCCTTAAAATACGCTGAAAGTCAAAATCCATAAATAGCTTTACCGAATAGAGAATTTCGGAATCTTTCACAATTCCCTCCGAGCTATTCTCCATAACCAAATTTGCCAATTTTCTCTTCCTATGGTACAATTTTATTAAATTAAGACAATAAATGGTACTGCCATCTGTTTTTCCGGGTAAATCTATCTCGAAAATAAACTCTGAACTAATGCTAGACATATTAATACGTCACTAAACTACTCTTGAGAGAGGCAATCGCATTGCTAACCAGTCTCCCAAGCTGTTCCACACATCTGCTTTACACATGTTTTCTTTTCCCCCATTTAACTGCCCTACTATCTTAGCCATTGTATGATTTCGAAAACTTTCCCAATCCACTGTTAATTGCTTTCCACCACCCGTTAACGTCAAAATGGTAACTTTTAACTCGCAGTTACTCTCCCAAATCAATCCTTCAGGGTTCGATACTTCCTTATCTCCTATCAATTCTAAAGAGCCAACTAAAATGTTATCCGGATGTATTACCCGCTGACACTTCCTTCAAATACCCCTGCCTTCACATTCACTTCACAGTCACTACTCCTACTTTCCGCCCTGGGTCACACCTTGAACACCAAGATTAATTTGAAGCAAAGAACCACTAAGAGCTATTTTGAATAATAATAATATTTATTTATATAATTATAATTTTCTCAAAAATCTGTGATAACATATAATACGATAATGTTACGTCGTTTAAAGGGATTTGCCTTTATATTAAATTAAATTACTAAAAATACAATTAATTAATAATCTAGCTCAAACTCAAGTAAGGTTTAACGAAATAGAAGATCCGAGAAACACACGTATTCGAATTCTTAACTTTCATTAACTTTAACTAAGTCGCTCAAACTGACGCTTACTTTAAGCGTACGTGAATTATATTTACCACTGGCTTATATCAGCTTTCTGATACGTCTCACAGCACGACGTCTTCACGAATCTAATCTCCTTGAATTTTCTAGTAATGCGTTTAAAGTTACTGGCTCAATAGCCTACCACCATCTCTCTTGCTGTCTCGCAACTCTGGACTTAAATACCTTATCTAATTAAAATATCCCGTACCTCTTTTTGGAGTTGATTGGAAATAAACGCGAATTTATATTCCCCAGAAAGACGCCTAAGAAGATTAGTGGAAAGGCTCCGTACAGATTCGTCACATATACACATTGATTTTTTTCCTTTTTCTCAACCTTAAACCTGTTAATCTTTTCTGTTCCTCTCCCTCTTACTTAAGACAGGGGGGGACGTTCGTCCATCTCACTAGGGGGTCACAACTCTCATTTTCAAAATCACAAGACGTGGCGTTCTCCACGCTTTTATTAACTACCGGGTTAATTAACGGCCTACACTTACTATCCGGTTCATTAACTTCAGCGGGATGGTTTCCCGACAAATAACAAACATTTGCGAGAGATTGTTAATTCTATTCCCTAACTTCAATTCATTTTCATTTAACTTATTTCTGAGTTGAGCTCTCAGTCTTTCTAACTCAAATTCGCTAGCTAGTCTACGTTCCTTAATTTCACGTTTTTCACGTTCTTCACATTCCTTCATTCTCGTTTTACCTCCAAAACACCCTTCAACAAACGTTTAGCTCCATCCTCAGTATAGTATTTACTTTGACAAATTCTCTTCTTAAATTCTATCTTGGGTAAAGGAATATCAACTTCTACTCCTAATTCTTTCGCAACTTCTAGCAATACGTGTTTTCTTTCTCTTAACAGAAACGCCATGATGCACTAATACACACAAAACCAAATCTAAATTTAATCGTTACAAAAATTATACAAAGACTCAAGGTATCCTAACAATATACTAGACCTAGACAACTATATTTTACAAATATGCGCAAATCTAAAATCAACACAATAAGCTACACAACACTGTACCTCAACACAACAAGTATAACTACCGTATACTAAAAAAATTTCACAAATCTATAACCACAACATTACCCTACACAATACTGTCCCAACACAACAAGTATAACTACTGTATACTTAATTTCACAAATCTAAAACCACAGCAATTATAATATTGCACATTTATACACTTCATACAAAACTTAAAAATCTTTCTAGTCTCTTATTGTTTACTAACTTTACCTAGTCTTTATATTTCTTATTTAAAACATTTTACATACAAAATTAATACTCAGTTGCTGCCCCGAAAATGATCTCAATGAAAAGACTCACCTTCAAATTTGTAGAGGACAACACCGGAACACTCAGAAATGCTGGATAAACGGCACTCGTACCCAGAGGTAAACAGATCATCATTGATTCCGCAGCCAGGAACGGGAGACACTTGTATCCGGTACTTCTCACAGCTGGGGACTCCAGGAAAACATCTCATAGCAGGCAATTCTAAAAATCAGGCGGGCACACTTCATCATTAGCAGGAATGGGAGACACTTGTATCCGGCACTTCTCACAGCTGGGAACTCCAAGAAAGCATCTCATAGCAGGCACTCAAAGAATTAGGCCTCATTAAACTCGTCTCATCACAATCATTCGCACACGGCTGGCATTTTTACCTATCTTCACTAAAAACTAAGGATTCGCGCGGGCATCTATTAACTCAAATGCCGGATCACCACCGCTGCCACTAATTTAATATATATATATATATATATATATATATATATATATATATATATATATATATATATATATATATATATATACATACATATATATATACAGCTGTAACGTCGTGAGTAACTAATGATCAATAAATTGTCACAGCCTAATTTGAAAATTAAAGGTTTGTTTATTTGCTCAACAAATTGTTATTGAAGCAATAGATTACAGTTTGTACGCCAAGTCGGTGCAATCCGTCTATATAACTCTAATTCTCCAACGCCACCGGCGTTCATCGTCTTTCCTTCCTTTTCACTCCAATCTCCGGACCTCCATTTTTTAAGGATCTCCTCCCATCTCCTGAAAAAAACCCTTTTTAAACACCAGGGGCCCCTTTTAACACCACAACACGACCCTTTTTATTGGCAGGCCACAAAAGTCTCTCTCGGCCCTGAAATGAGAATTTCTTTGTGTGAAAAAACAAACATCTATAGTACATACAGATTCCTTCATTTTTTACATAACATTTTCATATACATCAATTGAAGCATCTGGTTCCTTAACATTCCCATTCCATACATGCTGCGCTTGTTAGTATTAAATGTTACCTCTCCCTAATTACGCCACGTCCCAAGTCACCAGATGTAAGATAAAATATACACATATATATACATACAATTTCACACATTTTTCAAAAAAAAAACAATAAAACAAACAACCAAAGGAATTGTCGCATCTTAGCGAAGTCATACACAGAAGTAAACAAATGCATTCTTACAAATGTTTTCTCCATATTTATACAAAAAATTTAATACAAAAGCTGATTTTTCTCATCAAGAAAAAACACACTCATTGTATTGTCCACTTTTGCTTGGCTTCTTAACTTAAAAATCCGCCCGAGACTTGCTTCATTGCAATAATTCTTCCGACCACTTGTTCGAAAGGAGAAAAGAAAGAAACGATACAACCTGCTATTTTTCTTTGTCTTTTATTCGCTCCTATCCACTGAATCTCCGTCTAAGGCTTCCATATTGAGGCTCCTTCTCCTGATGTTGTTCTGTGGGATATTTTTCATTCCGATATTCCTCCGCTTCTCTGGAAATCCTTATTTTCTTACTCAGCTGCGTAGGTAGTACGGATAAGGTATCACTGCTGTCGCCTGCTTAGACCGGACAGGTCTCCTCTCAGCTGCCCTGTTAGTTCCGTTTTTAGTTGTCTTTGTCTCCCGGGCCTTGTTGTATTGTCCACTTTCTTCGTGCTTGCTCCCTTCTGTAGGTGACTTGTCCTGCCTGGAATCTTGTTGATGAGAAGGACCTGCAATGGACTGTGATCCCTGGGAGGGGTTATTAGGTCTTCTATATTTATAATTTCGAGATAAAACCGAGGACGGAATTGCTCTTTTTATTCCCTGTTTTGGTTTAGGGGTTGGTCTTTTTTGGTTCCTATGTTCGGACCCCTGCAGAGAACGTTTTCTGCAAATTTTGGTTTTCTTTAAATCCTTCCTGTCCCCTGATCCATTTGACTCTACTTTACGTTTCAATCTCGGATCCTCCCATCCTGCATTACCCTTACTTGATTTATGACCGTTACTCTGCTCACTCGAGGTTTTCCTAGATTCTTTGAATTTTCCTGGTTGCGATCTACTTGACCTATCACTCGACCTCTCTGTCCTTCATATAGTGTTTCAACATGACTGTCCGAACTAATCGTGTCGGATTGTCATGGACGGTAGACTCGCACCTGGTCGATATTAACTCTGTTACCCTTTTACCCCTCTTCCAAATAATTAAATTGTTATTCCGAACCTCCAACACTCTATATGGCCCTTCAAACTTAGGCATAATTTTCCAACCACTCTCTTACCCGCAGCACTTATAAAATGAGTTTGTACCAACACCAAATCATTTACTTTGATGTTAACTTCCCTCCTTTTCCGATTATAATATTTTTCCCAATGTTTGTGTTGTTTCCGCCTATTCTGCCTTGTTTCATCGAATAATTTCTCAATGTTTCTTCCTACATATTCAGCACCCTCTGTGACCTTTATTAATTTGCTAAAAGGTGTTATAATCTTTCTACCTAAGAATAACTCAGCCGGAGTTTTATTTGTTGTTTCGTTCACTGAAATGCGCATCGCAAAAGCGAATTCATGAAGAAATCGGTCCCAGTTTTCGTGATTTTCTTTTACAAAACAGGCTATCATCTGGACTAAATTGCGATTAACTCTTTCCGTTAAATTCGCCTGTGGCCTGTATGTTACCGTTTTCATATGTTTTATGTCCAACCTGTGACTTAAGTGTTCAAATACCTCTGATATAAATTGGTGGCCGTTATCACTAATTAAAGAAATCGGAGCTCCGTAACGTGAAATATAATTCTCAAAAAGGGCGTTAGCTA
Source organism: Trichonephila clavipes (assembly GCA_019973935.1). Classification (NCBI taxonomy): domain Eukaryota; kingdom Metazoa; phylum Arthropoda; class Arachnida; order Araneae; family Nephilidae; genus Trichonephila; species Trichonephila clavipes. Next base: position 810,152 of record BMAU01017824.1, read on the forward strand.
TGGCCTGGGCCGAAGCTTTTCGTAAAGGAATAAGCTCACTCCACTTAGTGATATGATCCGTTATTACTAATAAAAATCTACATCTTTCGGGTCGGGATGCGGGGTAGGGGCCTAATAGGTCTAACGTTACAATTTCATTGGGGTAATTCGATACTATCGGAATTAAACGACCAGCTGGTAGCGCGTTTTTGTAATTAAATTTTTGACACCGGTCACAGGTTGATACATATTCAAATATATATTTCCTGATATATGGGAAATAACATGTGTCGCGTAATTTAAAACAGGTCTTCCTTTTTCCTAGATGGCCTGATAATGGCAGATCATGAAATTCTTTCATTATTGCTTCGCGAAGCGATCTAGGAATATACACTCTTAGTTCTCCAAGAGTTGTGGAATATTTCGCGTAAAAGAGTAGACCATCTATAAGTTTAAAATCCTGGGACCAACCCTTGCATATAGTCGCACTAACGGAACCGTCGTCTGGGTTTTCTAAATAACGATAGATGTGTCCTAACTCAGGATCTGTCCTTTGCTCTCAAATGAGTTGTTCTCGGGAGTTTAAGGCGAGGGCTCGAAGAGCTGCGCACGAAATTTGTGATCCATCCATATTGCCTACTGGATTCCTAGACAAAACGTCTGTGACAACGTTTTGGACCCCCGATCGATGTTATCATTCTATGTTGAACTCTGATAACTTGAGTGCCCATCTGATTATTCGACTAGATAAGTTTTTCCCATTCGTTAGCTTTGTTAATGCCGCGTGATCTGTGATTACCTTCACCGGTAGTGATACAAAATAAGTTTTAAACTTATTTAATGCCCATATCACCGCCAAACATTCACGTTCAGTAACAGTATGGTTTCGCTCCGCTTTATTGAGGGTTCTAGACGCGAATGCAATAGGTCTGTGGTTTTGATTAAGCACAGCACCAATTCCGACCACACTAGCATCAGTAAATAAGTTAAACTGTTCTGTAAAATTCGGCAATTGAAAAACTGGTGCCTCTGTTAATGCTCGTTTTATCTTATCAGAAGAATCATGTGCTTCTGTCGATCATTTAAATTTAGTCCCCTTTTTCTTTAACCGATATAATGGTTCACATATATATGCATACTTGGGTATAAATTTCTGATACCACCCCACCATCCCAAAAATTTCGACACTTCCTTGCTATTTTTAAGAGGTTTCATTTCTGTGATTGCCTTCACTTTACTATCGTCTGTTTCGATCCCTTCTTTACTAATTACGAGACCTAAATACTTCAATTTGTCACGTGCGAAGTGGTATTTTTCCTTATTTAGTGTTAACCCTGCGTCTCTCAACAATGTATATACCTGATTCAAATGATCTAAGTGTTCATTAAACGATGGAGATGTGATGATAATATCATCCATATATACCGACACGAAACGTCCAATAACAGGTTTTAGTATAATATCAATGGCTTTTTGGTAATTTGGCGCCGCCCCTGAAAGGCCGAAAGGCAGTCCGAGGAATGCAAACGTGCCATTGCGAGTGATAAACGCGGTTTCCTCAATGTCTTTTGGACTAATTGCCAATTGAAAATATATATAACCACTTTTTAGATCCAATGTGGACATCACTCCGGTATGCGGAATGTTTGTGATTAGATCATCAATCACCGGTAATGGATATTGGGGGTATTTAGTTATTGCATTAAGTTTGCGATAATCAATCGCGAATCGATACGCCTTAGGAGAATCCGGAGGAAGGCCATTATTCTTGCGCGTTAAAACTACTGGTGACGCGTATGGGGATTAAATAGGACGGATTGTACCCTCGGCATTAATTCAAAGAGACTTTGGATGTGTTCTTGGGGTACAGCAGATCAGTCAGCTTCCACACGTTGCCAAAGTTGATCTGGTGTGGCAGCTGGGGTGTAATCTGGGTCAATCGTTGTGCAACCATGGACCACATGTTTTCTATCGGTGAAAGATCCGGATAGCGTGCCGGACAGGGAAGAAATTCAATCTGTTGATTGACGAAGAACCTTTGTACAATGCGTGCTACGTGTGGTCGCGCATTATCCTGTTGAAATATGGCTGTGGCCAAGCCCTGAAGGTAAGGAAGGACAACTTGCTCCAACACCTCGGAGATGTAGCGCTGGCTGCTTAAAGTACCGGCAATGCGTACTAAAGGAGTGCGAGAGTGATATAAAATACCGCCCCATACCATGATACTCGGTGCAGGACAGTGTGGGGGTGCATAACGCAGCTGTTCAGCATCCACTCTCCACGGTGTTTCCAGCCTCGAATCCGAGCATCGTAGTGTTGCAGACAGATGCGTGACACGTCAGTAAAGACAACTTCATTCCATTCTACCGCCCACATCCTTCTTTCATCGCACCATTGGCGGCGGAGACGTCAGTGGTTCTGCGTCAAGGGTAGACCAAGCAATGGACGTTTTGCGGACAAACCACTGTGATGTAAATGGCGTCGAATGGTACGCGCTGATACTGAATGATGCGTTACAGACTCAATATGCTGTGCTACGGTTCGTGATGTGAATGAGCCATCCGTCACTGCCATGCGCACATTTTGCCTGTCCTCACGTGAAGTGGTGTACTGAGGTGGATGCGATCGACCACGTTGGTCCATCGTATCGTCCTGCATCCAACGGTCACATATCCACATTACAGTTGTTTGGTTTCGTCCAACACGACTACCGATTTCCCTGAAAGATAATCCACAATCTCGGTTGGACACTATCCTTCCTTGATAGAACTCGGATACTTGATCAAAAGCTGATTGCTGTTTTCTATGAGACATAACTGATCGTTTTTTGAAAATACCCCAAGAAAAACACAATTGCCGAACTTGAAATCGTCGAAATCTCCAAGCCTTAAATAGCCCTTTGAGATGGCACCACAGGTGCGCGTGATGTGTGTCTGCGCTGAAATTTTAATCATTAGCATATCTTACCTCTACTAATGCATGTTATAAATTTCATGTTATTTACATGCTTCTTTCAGGGTGTTGCATTTACGGTGGCCGGCAGTGTATTATCCAATTCTCTCGGCACCGGTCGAGGCGACAGGATTCTTTCTAGACAGGCTTCGGCTATTGTCAATGGGTTGCAGGCTCTCCTTTACCATTATGGCTGCCAGTCTGGGTGTCGAGCGCTCCCTGAGTGCAAACACTAAACAATGTCCCCATGTCCAAGTGCATTTGTCACGTAACATCTGGTTGAAGCCATAAAATTTAATGTGAATCGAAGGGTGTGGGTTCACAACAATCAAAGACGCCGCACTTGTCATTTAACATCTGGTGGAAGCCATAAAAATTAGTGTGAACCGAAGGGGGGGTTAACAACAATCGAAGACTTTACAATGTCAGTGGTTTGCTGAATTTCATGAACATCAGTATTGATTGAAATAACTGGAAGTTTTCTCTCTCTCTCTTTATAGACTCTCCCAAGCTTAGAATGAAAGCAGTATTACTTCACAACGACAACCTTCTTCCTTCCATTCCTACTGGACATTCCGTTCACGAGAAGGAAACTTATGCAAATGTGAAATTATTTATAGAGTTAATAAAATACGAGGATCATGACTGGCAGATTTGTGGTGACTTGAAAGTCATTGCTTTACTCATGAGAATGCATTTAGTCCAGTCCAAGTACTGCTGTTTTCTGTGTTTGTGGGACAGTAGAGATGGAAAATCGCACTACAAACGAGACAAATGGCCGTCTAAAAATTTGAAACCCAGTGAGAGAAATGTCCCAAATGATTCTCAAGTAAATACAAATTACATTCTGCATCCACCCCTGCACATTAAGCTGGAATTAATGAAGAACTTTGTGAAATTCCTTAACAAGGATGACAAGGCTTATAAATACCTTGGATCGAAATTCCCTAGATTGAGAGTTGCAAAGATTATAAGGAGAGAATCTTTGTGAGCCCTCAAAGGCGCAAAATCATGAAGGACCCCGCTTTAGATCGAATTCTGGAAGTGAAAGCAGCCTGGGAAGCCTTTAAAAGTGTGCTACGAAGATTTCTAGGCAGTAAAAAAGATGAGAACTGTTAACACAGTGGGTGAAATATAACTCCTATAAAAGTTCCATGACCTAGGATGCAATATGTCTCTAAAAATCCACTTTTTACATTCCCATCTTCATTTTTTCCCTGAGGTACTTACGTGATGAACACGGTGAAAAGTTTCATCAAGATATCGCAACAATGGAATGTACATATAAGGGATGTAGAGATGAATCAATACTAACAGACTATTGCTGGACAATTATAAGGGATTCTCGGACTTTGGCATACGAGAGGCAATCCAAAAGGAAATGTTCACAGGAAATAAACTAGAAATTACTGTTGATTTCTGATGTTAAGCACTGTTTCTTCAAACATGACTTATTGTATTGTATTTATTAGTTAATAATGTTTTGCTCTTTAAATTTACCTATAAATTTATAGATGGGCTGTTGCATATCTTAAAAACAACAGCTAATAAATACATTTCATTTACATATTCGTTTTTTTCAACCCCAAATTATTAAGAATAGGCTATTAAAAACTTGGAAACAGACAAAAAGTTGTTTTTTGTTGCCTAGTGTTATTAAAGTTAGCTCCAAAAATGTTTAAGAAGAACGTGTGATTTCGTCGCTTTTTTAAATTACAAAATAACATCAAATATCATCAGTTATTATTAAGATTTTCATAGTTAAAAATATGAAATAGAACTCATAAGTCCTTAAGAAATCAATAAAAATAAATTCTTAAAACTGTATTAATGAACAAATAATACTCATGTATAGTAATTCGTTTGTCTCTAATCTAAAGATTATATTTTTAAAAATTCTAAAAGCTGCAAGAAAAAAAAATCAGGAATCAACTTTATATAAAAATTAGGAGGGGGGAAAGTAGCTTTATACACACAAACATTTTCTAAATATATTGGGACCGCTGTGGGGATTTAGTTACAAGTTAGAAATGCATTAGTATACTTAAATTAAAGGTTATCAAAATAAATTAATATATTTCAGAAACATATATCCCATTAATTTTACCATTGGAATATTTTAATTTTTTTGGTCGAACTGCCCTTTACATTTTGTATAATTCATTAACACGACTGAAAATTAGAAATAAATTCCATTATTATGTGTGATTTCGGAACATGTAATGACTTCAGAAGAAGTGTTTCAGTTTTGTTGATTGGAATCATTCGAAATTTTTGGTGATGTGAACTATTCAATATTTTATATGATATTGTTTTTTCTAATAATGTTGCTTAAATTTTAGAATTTTCTTGATGGAATTCCTTTTTAACTGAATAGGCTATATGAATATCAAAGATAATAAACAAGTTATATGCTAATATAAAAGTATATTTAAAGACAGAAAGTAAATTTTAATTTTTGAAATAACAGTTTCCTCCTGAAATCATTATAATACCCTATTGCAATTCTTATAAGTTAATATTAGTATCTCGTTAAAACTAATATGAAACAGTTCAAAGCTATGACAACAATAATGAAAGAAAAAAAACCCTTATACAAATTTTTGTATAAAACTATGCGCGAGCGATATTTTGTTCTATCACAATTCCAGTGAAACTTTTTTCTTTAAAATATAAATGAGAAAGAATATAAGGCCTTTTTTTTAATCATCATTTATGGAAGTGACAGATAACTCAAGCATTTTTTGTGTGATTATTTAGTTTTTACATTTAAGGTATCCGACTGCGCAGTGGCGTAACGGAAAATAATTGGGCCCCCCGCAAGGTCAGATCTTGGGCCCCAAGTCGGATATATATATATATATATATATATATATCCAAAAAGAATTGCAAAACCATAACATAATGTACCTTTACACATCACGTAAAAATATTTAAATATTAAACTTCTAACTGAATATAAAATCAACCTGCGACTGAGTAAACAAAGTAAATAACGTTTAACATTAGAGAGTATTTATAGTATTTGAAAAATGGAAAATCCTACAACAGTCGACTGATAACTTAAATAAAAATGATACACTAAGAAAAACACAAACACTGTAAAATAATATTTTCGATTTCAGATCCTTAGGATAGAAAAAAGGTATCACTTACCAAATTCTTCGTTTAGGAATCCCGGGATGAGCTTGACCTTGTTCATCAAGTTCCCTGGCATTACTACTACTAGCGCTTGCACAAGATGATGAACTTGCGGATATTAAAAAGTTATCCAATTTTTTGCATATTTGCTATAAATATTATACTTCTTTTCCTTTCGAATTTTTCGTTTTTGAGAACCACTCAGTTTTCTTAACTCCACTCATTTTAGGGCTGCGTTTCTTCTTGTCTTATTAACAATATAACAATATAAGAACCAGAATAATTAATTCCGTTTACAAAAAAAAAAAAAAAAAAAACAGTTCGAATATTCAACAGAGATAAGTGAGATCAAAATGTTTTAACAGCGAATGAACACTCCCTATATTGAAGTGCATTGAATATAAAAATATTATGTTCTAAAAACAATTTTGTGAAACATTTCTCATTATGCTTTATTTGATTGAATACTCATAAATCTACGGAAATTTCTGTGGGCATATGGGTTTCTAAATCATAAATCTAGACCATGAAATCATTTAAAATGCTCTCTATGCGTTTTCAAGTATCGCAATACTATTTTTCATGAAAAAAGCATAACAGATGTACGTTATTTACGAGTTCGCTAAATTAAAATGAAATACATGTGGGGGGGGAGCTAAAGACATGAAAAAGTTACTTTGCTACTTCAGTAAAAAGAGTAACATGTCTTTTTTTATGCTTCTAGCATTTTATCCAATTTTCCGTCTGACTTTCTTTTTATCGGTTAGTAATTTAGGTTTGGAAGAAAACAAACTAAAGAAAAGTATCTCTTTCGTCGCGGGGATTACAGCAAATTAAAATGTTTTTTGATTTGGTTATTGGATCTTAGGTATCTAATAAGTGATCAAAGTTTTGATTTTGAATGATGTTAGATCGCCAATTAGTAAATCGCTTAAAAATTGGATTAAAAAAAATGTAAAGCTAATTTTGTGAAATTCTACGTTAATGGCGTCAGTCTTGCTTTGGGCCCCCTATAAGCCTTGCCCCCCCCTCAGTGTGGGGGTGTACGTTACGCCACTGTGACTACGTTCGGAACCGTGATTTTGCAAAAGTGTATAAATGGATAATATTTATGATATTTAGTATCACTCAGATTAGAAAATGTATATTAAATTGCTTTAAGGATCCTATTACAAAAAATTAAGTACAATATTTTGACAAAAAATGAACATAGAATGACCCATTTTCAAAATATTCTCCTTTTGTGAAAAATACTTCTATTATAATAACATTTTGCCTGTATATAGCTCACACCTCTGTACAGAGGTTCAACTAGAATTTTTTAAATATATAACTTAGAAGTGGGTTTATCCATGTGTTTTACGACAACATAGGGGAGAAATTTTAAGAAAAAACGCCGATAATTATTTCAATTGGTTGTAACTGAAAATAATGTGAATTTTTCAAAAATAATAGTTCAGACTCTTTGGTGTGAAGTCTTTACTTTATATAAGCAAAATATTATTATTTTAGAAGCATTTTTTATAAAAGGAGAACATTTTGAAAAAAGGTTATTCTAAGTTAATTTTTTGCCAAAATATTGTATTTAAATAATTTTTTTTGTCAAAATGTTTTTAAAACAATTTTATACATGTATTCTAATCTAAGTGACACTAAATATCATGAAAATGATCCATTTATGCGCTTTTTTAAAATGACGGCTCCGAACGTACCTTAAATGTACTAATTATTTTCATTTTTCTAAATTGCCAAAAGTGAAGAAAAAACCTGTTATCTGTTCCTGTTAATACGATTCCTGTTCTCGAAGGTCCTCTGAGGTCTCTTCCCGTATGTACTTCTCTAAGTATCTCTCCTGACATTTTGTCATCTCCTGCATCTTGCCAATTTCTATTCCTACGATCGTCGGCATATTTTCGACGCAATCTCGTCTTTCACTATTATTATTACTCGGACCCTGGGTGTTTCTCCTCAAGTATCTATCTTCATATTTTGCGATCATTTTTAAGAACTGAGATCTAGAGGTTGGATTTCTAATCTCAACGTATTCCAGCAACTGAGGTTCGAGTTGAGCAATGATGTGCTCCACCAAACCTTCTTCCGACATATTCAGTCCCAGCCTTTAGTGTATTTTTAGTCGGTTGTAAATAAAGTCCGACGGAGCCTGACCTCCACTTTGATTCGACGAATAGAACCTGACTTCTAATTCCGTCTTATTCCTAACTACTGGAAAATTTTCCGTTCACGCCTCCTTTAATTGCACGAAATCAGTAGATGTCCCATGAACCAAAAAATATCCAAATATTTCAAACTAATCCAAAGCACGTCCCCCTGAGAGGACCTTTTAGATATGCACAAGCCAAATTGCTAGGTATCTCGTTAAACTTGACAATATTTTCTATGCATTCTAAGAATTCCTCCACATTTTCTGATCCGGAAAAAAAAGTTCAGGAAAGACCATAAAACTGGATCCAACTCCTATCTCGGGGTTAGGGAAAGTAAGAGAGAGACGCCCTTGGGACTAACCCGTTGGGTGCCATTGCGAGCGACTTCCCCCTGAAGTCGCTCACAATGCCTACCTAAGAGTGTGGGAGGAAACAAAGTAAGACCAGAAACTTCCATAGTAATAATTATTTATTATTATTCAAGCACACTAATCAACAACAAGTTAAACCGCAAGTGGATGCTGTAGGAGTGATATAGAGAAAGCAATAAACCCTAAGTGAACAAGCGCAAATAATCAAATTAGTTTAACCTAATCTATCTTTAACTGTAATTTTTTTTCCAATCCACTAATTTAGTATAGTTTCAAACTCCGTTCTTAACTTAAGCTGTGAAAATCAATTATGTCTCACCTTCGTAACGCCGCAACAGTTTCTTAGCTCCTTCTGTCTTACAATTACAAAACCCTGACATTATATAGTCGAACTAATCTACATATCAGGGTTTCTTCTTGAGAGGGATGGCTGTAAACTAACCTGAATGCTAGCCCAAAAATTCCCCAAGAGGATTAGTAATAAGATTCGATCCATCACAGTGTTTTTAGTTGAATGTATAATTTAGTATAAATTTCGGAATTTATATGTTTCCTTATTTTACATAATTTTTATTGATGTCAATTAAAAATAACGTATTATTAAATTTTTCAAAATGTTGATATGTTTCTGGGAATCCTGGGAATGACTATTATGTTACTGAGAATGGAAAAAACCGGAAAATCAGAAACACTAGTCCAAATACATTGAGCGATGTAGATTATATAACTCCTAATTTAAAAATGTGCAGAGATTTTAACTTCGAAGTGATAAAGTTACAGTTATATCCCGTTAGGCGGGTAAGCCAGTAGTTGATTACCTCGCGAATCCCCGGATGGTCCAAGACCTTTACAAATTAAAAAGCCCTCAAGAGAAAATTAACGTGAATAATCACACACACACATACACACGCTTCCATCCGGTCCAAACAGGCTTAAGTAATTCAGGTGAAGCCATTACTTTTCAGGGGTTTAAAAAAGAGTTGGAAAAACGTTGAATAGCTTTATTTATAATGGTGAAAATGAACTGTCCTATAAATAGGACGCTGGGCGGAAACGGGTTAAGATCAGGAAAACGCGCTGGCTATTCCCCACACTGTTTTATTTCAGCTTGTTCTCCAAAATACGAGTTGTATGAGTTTTGGCACATTATCAAGCATTTAAAGAAAGGAATAATTAATTGCTGCAGCGTAATGTACGACATTGGGTCTCAGGATCTCATCTGCATACCTTTGAGCTGACAAACTACCATTCCGAATAATATGTAGCTCAGTATGTCTGATTATGCTGATACCAGATCATGCCGTCAAATCACTTCCTCTGTAATATGAGCTTTCCTGATTGAATATAGGGTTATTTAGAATGTCAATTTCTTGCCCTGGCAAAACACGTTGTGACGGGGTTTTACGGAATTTTATATTAATCCTCTTGAGGAATCTTTGGGGCCATCAATTGAGTTATTTCACAGCTATCCCTCTCAAGAAGAGACCTTGATATGCAGATTAGTTTGTATATATATAGCGAAAGTTTAGTTATCGAAGGGAGAAGGAAAAGAAGCCGAGTTGCTGAACGCAGTGCTGTTACGGGAGGACCGGAATTTAGACGCGTGATTATAGGACGGGCTTTCGTCAATAAAATAAATTAAGGAAGTTAGGATTCTTAAGATAACTTTGAGTAAAGTTAAGCGATTAGGATTTTTTTATTCACATTAGATTTTGAGCTACGTTATATCACTCTAGGTTTTCCCTCTATGGTTGGCCTGTCTTTGATTATTATATGTGGTAATAATAAATTGGATTTCTCATGGCTAGTTTGGGTCATCAATCTTTACCCCCCCCTTACAGATTTAGGTCGAGTAGATGATAGATGGCTTCCCCAGGCGGGATGCCATTACAACGTCTAGTGTCACCTTCTAAACTGAATTGAGACTTGTCCGTAAACAGCACCTGACTCCAATAACTTTGCATCTAATAGCGATTTTCAACACCCCACTTTCTTCATACCTCACGGTGTCTTTCTGTCAACAGAATACACTCTATTGTCCTATGTGCCTACCGAAGCCTGTTTAAAGTTGCTTGACTTGAAACTCTTCATCCTGTTGCCAAAAGAAACTGTCTTTGAATCTGCGTCGCCTTAGCTGTTCTGTCTTGACGAGCTGTTAACAGGATACATTGGTCATTATTGGCTGTGGTAGAACGTTTGTTCTGGCCAAAGTTGAACTTGCCCTCTTTCTTGAAAGTGATTCCACAATCTTACAATGACACCACTCCAACAGCGTCCGCTACACTTCTTTGTGTTTGCCCGGATTCCTGTCTCCATACAAGACGGATTCCGGATTGTCGTAGCCTTTTCTAGCCTTCTTCTCTCCAAACAATAGCCGAAAGTTTGAATCTCATTATTGAGACAACGAAAAACAACTGCTCTTCAATGAAATCTCTATTTCTGCTCTTATATCCTTTTTCTGGTGTTTGATGTCATGAACGTTGATTTGCACATAAAGTTTTCTTCTTCTGTTTCTACTACATTTCAGACCAGGGATGTTTTGTGTGACATTAGTTTATGAGAAGAAATATTTGCGTAATTTCTTTAAATCCATGTACTCCTCTAATTACTTCGAGTAGTGTATTTCACCGTTCATTATGCAGCCTTAAAGTGAACCAATAGCTAATTCCCAAACCGTTCAGTTTAGACATGCACTTCCAATTTGAAAAAATGTTTTTAAAAACGTAAGGAATGTTTTTACGTGCTTTTCGAACCAAAAAACCCGTTTAGAAAAAAATTACAAAAATTTCATTTTTATACGGTCTCTTTAGGAAAAGATGCATTACACAAAAACAAACTAAGCACAAAAAGTTTCATTTTATTATGATAAACACTGGCCGAGTTATGGAACTTCGAAAATTATTCATTTCATGCATTTTCTGGGCAATTTTCAAGAAGCTAGTAAGGGGACATCTCCAAAGTGAAATTAATTGGAACTTTGCCAGGAAACTTTCGCTCTTGCACGTCACTCTTATGTAAATCATTTTTAAATTTAAAAAGTGTTAATATTACAAGAATTGAGTACTTAAGAACTAAAATTTATTATGTGTTAATGTAAAACATAGACAAAATAAAATATTTTGGAGTAAGAAAACATTTCAAAAGCAGTTCCAAAAAAATAGGTTTATTTGCTTCGGCTTCAGACTGCTTTGCTGCGGTACTGATCATGGCGAACATTAAAAATCTGTTGTGTAGTCGTTTGCAATTGCATACAGTGGTTTTCTTATATTATGAACTCTAGTACGGGAGAACGAGATGTATACAAATGCAGAAACTGGAAAATTGTACTGTTGTATGGGCAGTATAATCGAAATAAGAGAGATGCGGCAAGACTTTATGCCACTAGATTGACCAGTCGAAGACATCCATCTTATTGTACAATTGCCAGTGCTGTTCAATGCTTGTACCGTTAGCCTATTTTTTAGAAGATGAAGTTTCCTTACGGGATTTTTCACGCATGTGGTACCAGCATGATGTTGCCCCCGCACACAAATCTGCACAACCATGTACTTTTTTGGCGCATACATTTGACTGTTGAATAATCGGTTACGGAGGTCAAGAGGTTGCAGAAGCTGCAGTCGGAGTTTCTGACGTGGGTTTGGTACTGCATTTCTGCGGAAGGCAGTCATTTTGAACCTTATTTTAATTTGCTCATTCCGATATAATAAAGCCCCTGATTCATGATTGGAGCATCATTCCACATTATGCTACAATTTGAACGGCAAATCATGTATTCTTTTGCTGCTATTTGTTTAAACAAGCTGTTTAGATCTTTTCGGTACAAGTTGTATTTCTTTAATTTAACTTTTATTGTTTGCCATATAGCGATACAAATTATCAATCTATGATGTTTACTACTATGTTTTAATATTACTATGATGTTTTTCTTTTGATCTTTCTGTAGATAGTGAATTACTGTTCTCGTAACTCAATTTGTATACGACCCCCTTTTCTGAGCAATTCAGATGCTTCAACTTTATGTAGGCATAACTCGGGTCAGTTTTTACCGTAATAAAATGAAACTTTTCGTGTTTACTTTATTTTTGTGTACTGCAACTTTTACTAAATATAATTGATAGGACCTGGGGACCGTATAAAAATTTAATTTTAGTAATTTTTTTGTAAATGGGGTTTTGGGTTCGAAAAGCACGTAAAAACATTCTTTACCTTTTTTAAAACATTTTTCAAATTGGAAGTGCATGTCTAAACCAAACGGTTTGTGAATTAGCTATTGAGTCACTTTAAGGCTGGGCACCCTGTATATTTTACCATTGTAAATGTTTTACATTTCAAATATAAGAAAAAGGGTATTCCCAATGAATCCCGATAATTCCTGAAGCTCCATTTAATGATGCTTCGTTTTCATAGCTCATGCATACATTAAATATGTTAATGAATTTTATGAGAAATTTAAGAGATTAATCTATTAAGATTAATGAAGAAAGAATACAGGGAAAAAACTTGCAGTTTGTGCCTGCGGTTCGTGATTTGGATGAATGAGAAACAATCTGTAGGAATTCTTTATGAATCGAATTGTTATTTTTTGTTCAATAAATCTCGATGAGCGATATATACAATTAACACAGAATTGTAAAAGGTGATTAAAAAAACAAAATATTAATCAACTGAAAACTTAAAAAATGACTCAACTAAAAGAAATGATGAAAGATCTGTGACTCATTGGCGAAAACAATTAATATTTGTGATTGAATGGAATTAATAGCTGTTTTAGGTTCCATTGTTCTCATCCTTCTAATAGGAAATCCTCCAAGGCGCTCATTGTTGATTGCATTCTTATATCGGTATTTATCTGAATCAAAACAATTGGAGATAAAATTGGAACTGATTCCCCAGGAACAATTCTAAATGGGAAATATTAAAATTAACGGCAAATCAAAAGATATTTTCCTGCTTCTATAAAACATTTTTTTCGTTTCTCAATTTTTGTTGAATAAAGTCACGTGGCTAAAGGGATAAATTTAAAGTCAATATTTTAAAAGGCATTAATTGTAGATTATAGACTCGAGAAATGCTCAATAACTCAATTGCCTAAAAGTAATATGAAAGAAAATTTCATGATATGTTTTCTGTATTTTATTGAATTATTACACAATTATATACCGCAATATAATGAAAATTTAAAAAAAGCATTTCCAAATATTGATTGCTCTAAATGCTGAATTCGCCCCATATTGGCTTAACTTTGATCATAAGCTAATAGTCAAACAAAAATGCTTCAATCTTCTTAAATGAAAAATGTTCTGTATCACAGAAACCTTCAACTCATTGCGAAACACGGAAAAATAGTAAAGCGAAGATTAAATCTATGTGTATTATGTTCAGGGATTCAGTACAAAATTTTGAGGAGCACTTAAGTAGGGGGGGGGAGATTTTACTTGTGTTTCAAAGGCATGCAAAGTATAAATATCTAAACCACTGTATTGGGTCTACATGTATAGTACAGAAAGAAACATCAGACAATTTTCACAGCAGTTCCTTATATACAATATTCCTTCCTAATATCAAATGCAAATTTATTTTAAGAGATAAACTTTCTTTTATTCATTGGGGCTCAAATTCAATCCATTTAACAATCCTGCCAGTTGTTAAAATAAAGACATTTTGTCTAGAATAAGGCTACAGCTCCCATTGTTAAGGTGTGCTTCTCCGAATCAGCTTCTTTCTGTATATTCAGGGTCGAAATAAGATTTGGTAGCACCTGAGGCAAAGATTACCAATATTTACCTCGTTTGCGATCCCCGCAAGGGCAGAAGTTTCCCTATCCGGAGTTCCCCAGGTGTATTCAATTTGTTCTGTAAGTAATGCCCCATGTTAGAGTGGTTGAATAGGACAAAGCTGAATAGAAACTCCAAACATTCGTCCGTGATTTGTAAGAGTGTTGGTTCGTTTGGTCTCTTATTTGCTCTCTCTAATCGACTGGGCTTAAATTTTACTTCCATCTACTTTTTTAGAGATAATTTCGATATTAATGGAGAATACAATTCAAAAATAGTTTAAAGCATTAGACCCAACTCCTGAAAAAAGAACTTTTTTAAAACCGAATATTGAAATATGAATCACAAGAATAACATTGACTTGCATACTGAAGATAGAATTGCAATATATATAAAAATAAAGTTATGTTAAGTAAGGTTTTGCTTAAAGGTTATTTTCAAATATTTTTTTGAAACGAAAATATTTTAATTTTTTTTATTACATGCTTTTTTTTAAGTAAAATTTCTATCTTAAATATAAACGCAACTTTAAAGTTTAGATATTGCTAAGACTGTCCACATTAAATAATTTTTGCAAAAATATCTTTCATAGTTATTTCATGTCTACACCAGTGGTTGTTGGATCATGTATTTCGATCCTCTCACTGTCCCATTCATCTTGTCCTCCCACAGCCTAACTGATGCTGGGATGTGTCCTGTTTTCACTGCAACGTGCAACATTAGTAGGGGTGGAGCTAAAGCCGTATCCATGATGCTGGGCCCCGAGAATTCATAAGCAAAAAGTCGCGAAATGTTAGGATTCACTTTTATACGTTTGTAAAATCGTCGGTTACTGGCTTCAAACGGTTAAAATTTTTCCATGTCAACTCTGCATCTTAGTTCACCCAGTTAAAAACCTTTAAAAGCTGGTATCCTTTTACTCCAAATAATGAGAAAACAAAGAGTATAGTATAGACCGGAAAAGCTTCTAAAAATTCCTATTCAAAACGACTCGTGAGAAAGATAGTTTGAAGTACAAAACAGACAACACATCTCGTTTTCTTTTGATTTCTATAACATCCAAAAGACCGATTAATGGCCTGCAAGAGTACGAAAGCTATTTCCATTAGGAGAGATCCCAGTCGCAAGTTAATTACCCCGTGTACAACAAACAAGATGCAATATCTAATAAAATTCCTTTAAAAATCAAAATGAATCATTTAAAATTTAAGTTAGAGAAAGTTGAAGCGTTATCAACCCCTCCACCTACAAACAAAAGTATTTTAACTGATTATGAAGATAACAGAGTGTTGTAATTCCACTCGCAGAAAGATCAAAGCGTTATAACCCCCTGCTATACTGGCCATTCTAGGATAAAAGGCTTGACATGTATATCCATTTTCGATATGTTGATAACATTTCGAGGCCTCGCAAGTGCAGATTTGAGAATGCATGTTGTGGACAATGCAATGGTTATTTATACTTGTCAAAAACAAAAGAAAAGATTTTTACAGTAAATAAATAATGAATTAATAAAAGAGTTAATTATACATCAAAAATTTTCTCATTTGTAACAATTTTAGTGGAACTATGTTGTTCCTTCTATCAACTTAGAACTAAAAACGTATAATACGTAAAATTTCGTAGGTGACCGGTTTCACAGATAACGCCCAACCCGCACGATCGTGCGGGTGGCGTCTACGTTCCAGGGGGAGTGGGAATTTTTTTATTATTTTTCCCAGTGTCATGGGGCTTAATATAGTATTAATAACCAGAAGAATTTAATATTTGAAGATAAAAATAATTCGGGTCTCAAAGGGATAAATTTAAAATGAAGAGTTGTTCCTTAAAGATAATAAATAATTGCTCGTAAATTTTGTTGGGTGAATGAAATTTGGAAATAAATTCTAAGCGTAAATTATTAGGTTTCTTAGCTCTGCGTAAATTCAGTTGTTTGAATACATTCCATGAACAAGCACTTTTTTCATGCAATATATATATATATATATATATATATATATATATATATATATATATATATATATAAATAGATTCTACCTTTTCTCAAAATTTTAAATTTTTTGCTTTACAAAAAAAATTTATAGGCACACATGAATTATAGTAACAAATACAAATTTCAATTATTTTTATCAAAATTTGAATAATATCAAATTAAATTATATATACAGGGTGTTCAGAAAAGATTAAATCAATTTCAAGGAACTACAATTACAAAACTAGAGAACTTTTTTGGATAAATTAAATTAAAAATATCACTTTTAATTTTTTAAAATATAAGGAGAAACCCTCCGCAAATTTTTTTCAATATGTTTGGTGTCATGTTTTGAATGGTTACAAATGTTCAAGTTTTCAGTATAAATCATTAAAGAAAATATTAATCATTAAAGAAAAGAAGCAAAAGTAACTGTAGGCAACTCAGTTTGTTTCAAACTGTAATACTGGGCATGATAGAGTACATATTTTTAGAGGACAATTATAATTTTAAAAACTTTGAAGCGTCATTTTAAATTTCATTTGCCAAATAAAGTTATTCTCAACATATTTAGTTTTGTAATTGTTCCTTTGAAAGTTGGAGTTCTTTTTTTAAAATACGCTGTGCAGAACGCTAAAAAGCATAGTCACTAGAGAACATTATTTTATATTTTAAATTTAAATGGTATCATGTAGTTGTATTAATGTATTAATTAAGTTTAAAATACGTTTATATTTGGTATAAATTTTACTAAAAAACTGTAGGTAAATGAAAATGTGTAAAGCAACAGAGATCCATCAGAAATCAAATCATCATCAATATATATATATATATATACATATATATGCCCCCTCATAGAAAAAAGAAAAAAATTACAAATTTATTGCTTTTACCTTAGGAAATTCTATGATAAGCAATTGCACACACACACACACACACACACACACACAAATATCCACAATAAGAAATTACACACTCTTTATTCAGCAGCTTATAAAGTACTATTCGCGAATTATTGCGCACCAGCTAATTGGACATTTTAAAATACTAACTACTCGTAATAGATGTTTGACAATCTCTTTGATTCCTGATTCGAAAGAGTTCCTTTTTTGACTTTATGCAGAGAAAACATACTGCATCATTTGCATCCTGCTGCATGAGGTATGTTTCACAGTTTCCAAACATTGTAGAGCATCCATTTTTTTTAAAAAAAATCCGAATTAATAAAAAGAAATTTTCGACTGCTAAAAAAAATTGCCAAATCGGAAGTTTTTGACTTCACTTTAATTGGGTAAAAGAAAATTCGTTAAATCGGGGTCCGACTGTATATATATATATATATATATACTCAGGTGAGTTTTCTACACCTTTAACTTGCACGAAAATGCTGTCTAGGTCTTTGAATACAATGTGCAATTTTTAATTTTCAATGCCATTTTAGTTAAGCAATGATACATACTAGTTAATTCAGTTTTTATGATTGAACATTTTTGTCTTATCCATGTTTTAAAATATTATGCATCAATAAATGTAATAGGAATGACATGTGTGTGTGTGGTGCTTCATATGAAAGAGAGATATACTATTTTCATTATGGATTTTATGGTTGATTATTGTGGTTCGTAAGTAATTCTTTCCCAATTTTACTTTTTATCTTGTGTCAAGATAAAAATCCATTTCATTTTCAACATACTTCTAAAAAAAATCTCGGACTTTTTTTTCTTTGTTTGTTGCCGAATTTTCTGGGATCTGAATATTTTGAAAGCGAGGCTCCAACCATTTCATAAGTTTAAAATGTCACCCCTTCTACGCTACTCATTTAATGTTTAATACTTGATTGATTTATCCATTGTAATTCTCATTGAAATTCTATGTAATAATTCTATGTCCAGACCCCCTCTTCAACAATTAGGGCAAAGCAACCTTTAGGATTGAAAAAAGTTTCATCCAGAGGTCTTAAGGTAACTCCTCTTCTTTTCCATCCCTTTTCTCATTGGACATTCCCCTTCCTCGTATCCATGGTGACATGAACTGCGCATATAAAGTGGGAGGGAGAAAGACTTCTAAGCAGTTTCTTGACTAAAAAGGGATCAGTAGCCCAATCCCGAGAGAAGAGATTAAGTAAGTTTCACTTTTTTGTTCTCTAACCTTTCCATTTTTTTCATTTGGGGTGTGAAGTGAATTTCGACTCATTATATTTCAAATAATATTTGGGAGAATTCAAATGATGAATATTTGAATCGAAAGACTTCGAATGATTTCAGGTGAAGATTGATTTCTTCTTTTTAAATTTCAAGCGCAAAAATTAATCTCCGGATCGGATTTCTGTGAATTTAATATTTTTTGAAAAATACTTTAATTTTCATTGGAGTTTGCAGTGATAATTCTCACAAAAATCAAATTTTTTATAACTTTTTATCAGACAATTTCGTTTAACACTTGCTAATTTTTTTCTGATTTTAGAAATTATAAATATTAAGAATAATAATAGCTCGAATCAGTAGCGCACACAGGAATTTTTCAAGATGGGTGGGAGGAGTCAGGTTTGAAAGTCCACTTGTATCATATCCTAATACACCACTAAACATATTCTTTTTGATTTTTTTTGGATTGTTGGGAACAAAAAAACAGTAAAAAAAAGTTATTGAATAAATAATTAGCATTAATGAATAAAAGTAATTATTGATAACAAATACTTAATAAAATACAAAAAAAGTCAAGGGTGAGGGGGGGAAGGGTCTGGACCCGAGGACCCCTTGTGTGTGCCATAGGCTCAAATATTTTTACTCGTATACCAATAGATGAATGTATTTTGAATTCATTGGTTGATTTCTCAGTTCATTCGATTCGAACAAATGTGTACCAAAATCAATAAGATTAAAAGTCATTGTTTATAAGATTCTTTTCTACATCCAACGAATAAGTATGAGTTTTAAGGATTAGCTTCTCTTGACCAAGTTCAAGAACTTCGGCGGCAAAAACACGCAAGGGATTCAATAGCAAAAAAAAAAAAAAAAAAAAAAACCAACTTTTTGCAAGTTTCAATGAGCTCTAGACGAGACTGACTTTTTCTTCTGATCATGATAACAGTTGAAGAAGGACCTAAAGCCATCTTGTAAATATCATGATTACATTTTTGAGTAGTTATAAAAATGAGAAGTATGTTAGAAAAGCCAGGGTTCCCATGGATTTTGACTCCCTATTGATGAACTGATGAACAAATCTATGATTTGAATTAAAGCTTTCGATGAATAGACGCTTGTGTGTCAATGATATTGATTGTGAGTTTCTTCAAGTAAAAAAAAAGAGAGAGAATGATTTGGGTCCAAAGAAGTTCACAAAACTGAAATCCTAATTAAGAGTCAAAATCGTAGATAAAAACTAATTCAGTATATTTTTAAACTACCATAAATCTTAGGGATTTCTTTTATCAATTTATTTTTAAATATATATCTTGTTATCTTTTATAAATTGAGTTGTATCGCAATTGTAACTTTACTGCATTATTGCAATTTTATAGTATATAGGTTCATTATACAGATAATTTGTTTGCTATTGGAACTAATCTGTTGAAGTAATTTTTAAAAATTAGTAGATTTTACACTTAATAAGCTCCCGATGGTTTTGTGTGGAAATCACTAAACGTTCTTTCAGTTTTTACCTGAATTAGACTCTATCAGGTTTAATACCCATGTACTTGAATACAAATGCGTAAATAATAATGATTCAAAGCTTATCACTTTTGCATTACGTATTAAACTTATGAAAATGTTATACTGTTTATATCAAGGGAAAAAAGCACAATTCTCGTAAATTTAATTTGTGTGTAAATGAAATTTGAATAATTCAAAGAAATAAAAATTATGATAATTTGAAAATCCACAAATTGTATGATTGAAAATGTTAGATAGGAATGTTATGAAAGATATAATTTCTTTCTTTAATAAATAAATACAATTGATATAAAATTTCTCATTTTTTGAAAAAGGAGGAAAAATTGATTATTTAATCTTTTAACGTGTATAACGTCATAATTTTTCATGTGTTTAAAGCATCGTTATAGTATTTACGCATTCGTATCACCATTCTTTGAATCTCCTATGAACAAGTAATATAAAAAGAATTAAGTCAATCCCTACTTATATATATATATATATATATATATATATATATATATATAGGTCAACAAAGAAAGATTTTATTTTAATTAGTTTTTATTAAATAATTACAATTAATACAAGTATGTATATACACATCACAGAATCACAATATTAAGTGGCAAAATAGAAAGTGCGATTTTCCTTTTTATATATGGTGTTGGACTATTATTTTTGATTGTTACTGTTTATTCCTAAATTAAATTTAATTATTCCAATAAAACAGTATGGTTAAAAGAAATCATATTCTCAGAAATTAGGCCATCCCAGGTGTGATTCGAACCCACGACCATAGGATAAGAAGTCCAACGCGCGCTACCCATTGCGCTACAGAGACACAGCGAGCGATTTTTCCGTTTTATATATAGTGTTGAGCTATTATTTTTGTTACTATTTATTCATTAATTAAATTTAGTTAATGAATTAATTTTTGAAAAAACTGTAATAACTTCAAGTGTCATCCACAACAAGTTGAAAAAAATGTATTTGGACTGAAGTGGACGAATAAAAAGTGTTTTATTAACGATTGAAAATTTGAACGATATATATATATATATGTAAGGATAATTAAATTAGATTAAAAATTAAATTCCCTATCTAGCACTTGAGTCATCTTTCTCCGTTCCCATATTCAAGTATCAAACTAATCACCCATTTATTTCTTCCGAACATATGGCCTAGCCAATAAACATGTCTAATTCCAGATCGTTAGATTTAATAGTCAACATATGTCAGCATTAACTTGCAAGCCCCTCTTCAAAGCAGCGATACTTACCATATGTTTTTCAAGTGTTATCCACTTGAAACCACCACCATGGCGTGCTTTTTTACTCCCTGCTCTTAGCGTCAGAACAGATGTACAAACGATTGAATAAAGATCTCCTTTTTAAACTTTAATCTGATTCTGTCTTAAAAATCATGACAGAATTAAAGTCGGCAGGATTTTTTATCTGCGAATGGATTTCAAATCTTAACGTAAAAAACTAATCTTTTTTATAAAATAATTTTAATATGAAAACGAACGCCAACTGCGGTAATAAAAAATTGAAACGAAAAACGTCGGATTGCCGGAATAAAAAATGATACGAAAAAAAAACCGCGCTAATAATCCTCGGAAGAACATCGCTCTTAACATCGAGAAGAATGCAGTGTTTACCGCCGAACGAAATTCTGTCTTTGCTGAAGAGGCCATCCAGTTTACCGTGAATGGAAGAAACATTCTAATGGAGAGAAAAAGGGAAAAAAAGAGAGAAGCGTGAATTCCCCCGTGATGAAAGACGTCACTCCCTTTCGCCAGAAAAATAAAAGGAAAAAAATCTTCTTCGCCAGAAAGTCTGCACGGTAATATTGTGAATTTGACCACCATATAATAATAGTGAAGTACCAACATTGAAAGAAAAATAAATAAATTAAATTTTACTAGTGAAATAACGTGACAACAGCATCTGGATTAATGTTCACCAAGGAGTTCTACCGTTGCAAAGTGGAGGTCAGTTAAATGGTATATTTCCAATTTTAGTAACATTGAAGAACTGAGTTTTGCTGAACAGAACGTTACGAAAAAGAATAATATATGATATGATATGGTATTTAATTTTTATAATATAGTTGTGTTATAAATGAGATATTTTCTTTATATTTTAATTGAGAAAACAAAGTATATAGGTTTAGTCATACAAAATTTTGAGAAATTTTAATATACTTCTCATAATTTTATCTTAAGATGTCGAATGAGTTAAGAGTTATGATAGAAATTGGTGTTTTAAAGTGAAAGATATAAATTAAGTTTTTAGAAAAATGACTAATGAGAGAACTAATACTAGAGATATTGATTTTTATAAGAAACAAAAGTAAAGTCAAGTTGTATTCTTTTTTCTCCATTGAATTCAATTGTTTTGTTAATTATTTTATTCAGCAGTAATCTTATTGCCTGTCATTTAATTTTATTTTAATTTTGAAATTGTGTGTTTTGATATACCGGCCATATATCAGGATTCACTATTTCTCGAAATTTTCCTTATCTAAAATTAAAATTAATTTAATAACTTGAAGCTTATTTTTAGATATTATACAGTGGATAAGCGAGAATACAATCATTATAATTTTGTATATGTCTCGAAACATTAAGAGGACAAACTTGTTTAGTTTGATATGTACACATCTCATTGTTTCTTATCAGCATCCCTGAACATCTGTGAGTTGATGACGTTGATTTCTCAGAGAGATGTGTTCAAAATTAAGTAAGGTGATATAGTTTTATTAGTGAATGTGTGATGCAAGAGAAACTCAAGAATTTTTGTCTATGAAACGTATTTTTAGAAGGTTACGGAAAGATTCAAAATATTGCATGCGATCTTAAGTTACAATGAATATTGTGAAAAATTTTCAGAAATACAAAAAGTTATTATTGAAGTGAGTCCACTTTTCCGACTCAAAATAATAAAAAAGAGCTCTTATATTCTTATAATTTTTGTATTTTATAACGCATATGAAATAAAACATTGTTTATTGTGTTGGATAGTTCATAGAAGTTGTGTGTTATACACCGTTTTCATATTATTAATAATTTCATTTTATTAGTGTATATTTTTTTTATCTTTTTAAAAAATATATTTCATATATGCAAAATGTGTGTAACAATATAAGGTATTACTACGATGGCGCCAGAGTAGATTTTTATACAAAATTATTATTTTAACATTTGTATGATTTCATGTATTTTTATATTTACTATCTTATTGTTTGATATATTATTTTCCAACATAATTTTTTTGAAAATATCTACCAGCTATAATACGAATCTATTATTATGAAGGAATAGGAGGAAACGCGAGCTCTTATTCTAGATGTCGAATAGATTTAAACAAGCTAATCTTCAATTATATGTATGGAAATTCATTTTTATCAATTAATTGTCATTACTGTGTTTGTTGTTATAGTTTCGTTTATTATATTGCATTTTGATTTTAGTATTCCTATTGCTTAAATATTTCTACTGTGTGTAATATGTCTTTCTAAATAACTATGTATTGTTTTGTGTTTGTTGAAAATTGATTAAGTTTGTATAGAGAGAAAAAACCACGCCATGACTCCCTTTTAAAATTAGGGGGCAAATGTAAGGATAATTAAATTAGATTAAAAATTAAATTCCCTATCTAGCACTTGAGTCATCTTTCTCCGTTCCCATATTCAAGTATCAAACTAATCACTCATTTATTTCTTCCGAACATATGGCCTAGCCAATAAACATGACTAATTCCAGATCGTTAGATTTAATAGTCAACATATGTCAGCATTAACTTGCAAGCCCCTCTTCAAAGCAGCGATACTTACCATATGTTTTTCAAGTGTTATTCACTTGAAACCACCACCATGGCGTGCTTTTTTACTCCCTGCTCTTAGCGTCAGAACAGATGTACAAACGATTGAATAAAGATCTCTTTTTTTAAACTTTAATCTGATTCTGTCTTAAAAATCATGACATATATATATATATATATATATATATATATATATATATATATATATATATATATATATATATATATATATATATATAGGGAAAGTATTAACTAATAGTAGGAATTGGATTCTCTTAGGTATAATTACTATAAAATCAGTCTTTTTTTATGATGAATTGGGAAGATTTTCTTAAAATTCGCAATTGCTTTCTGATGGATTCGAACTCGTGTTTCCTGGTGCTACTGAAGAACCGCTGTGTAGAGGATTTTTAAATCTTTACAGATTCAAAGTTCTCATTTTGGAGTTGAAAGTATAAGTCACTTGACCGTGTCTCAAAATGTTGTAGCTAAAAACGAAGCTTCGAAGTGCGATGTTACTAATGAATTAATTAATATATTAATTCTATAATTTGATTAAGTTAATCGTTATACAGGGTGGTCCCGAACTCCTAGTACAAACTTTAAGGGTAGATCACTTATTGTATTGGAATGTATGGGTGCAAGTGTCGCGGTGAGGCGCAAATAAGGAGAAATAAAAGAAAAGAGAAATGAAGTTATTGGTTGGTTGCGTTGTTTGGGTAGGGGGCAAAGTAGATGTCTATCTGCCACTCAACATGATGCATCTCAGTAGGAGAAAGCGCCATTCGCAATTGAGCTGACGTCTACGATGGGAGACTTAACGTATGTACACAAGACGTATAGATTCATACGTCTTAACGTATAAACTCATGAAAATGCACACATGGTAACAGCAGAGAGGCGCTACAAATGTATCGAGCACATTTTCCTGATCGTGGAATTCCGGATCACAGAATTTTACAAGCATTCCATCGTCAACTTCGTGAAACACGTTCGTTCCACGTCACCAGACATGATACTGTTCGGCGAAGAGTTGTACGCAGCCTAAACCTGGAAGAAAGCACCATGATCGTCGTGGCTGATAGACCCGAGTCAATTACAAAAGTGTGAGTCGTCAGACAATTTATAAAGTGTTGAACGAAAATCGCTTCCACCTCTTCCATTTTCAGCGAGTACATGCTTTGAATCCGGTACTCCGACTGCCAATGGTTGGTACAGCAATGTGCGCTGTAGCTGGATTCGATAGCTCATGTGCTGAACAGTTCTGGACAGTTATGGTAAACATTCCACTTGCTAACGACGTTTTCGTTTTTCCTTCCGTCTCTTAATTTTTGTGTTTATGCCTCTCCCATAAATTCATGTACAATAAATGATTAATACCCTGTATCTACCCTTAAAGTTTGTACCATGAATTTGGAACCAGCCTGTAGAAGTACTAACCATGATTTACATCCAATTTGCATTCAGGTTAAAAAGAGACCAATTGATTTCAAGGAAAGCATTTAGAAAAGAGGAATAGAAATATATTTCAGTTGGACTCTCTTTTTGTAGAATAAAAATAGATTTAAAATTTATTTAAATTAGTTTTTCTCTGAAAACTGTTTTTGATTGCTTATTTTTTTCAATTTTTATTTAATATTTGAAGTATTTTCAACTAACTTTCTTAAAACATATTTTTGGGTTGCGTGAGTGAGTGAATGTTAACGTCGCACTATTCAGTTACTCAAAGGCTTTTGGCGACGGACCTCGTCATTTTGAACTATGGTCAAGTAACTAGGACGACATCTGAGCTGGCATCTCCTCTCCTAACTACCACACCACACCAACGGGAGGATGTTTGAGCTCTCGACAGTTTTTACGTGCATCACTCCCCTACACGTAGGGTCTTCAACGGTACTAGGTTCGAACTCATGACACACCAGCCACGAGTCCATTACCTTGACCACTAGGCTACCGCGGCCACTCTATTCAGGTTGCACCCTTGTCTTTGAAATCCTCTTAGAATAACTAAATCGTGGTTAAGTTGTGGGGTTCGAGTCCTGATGCCATCGAAGACATGCCCTGTAGAGTAGCTGATGATCTTGAAATACAGTCGGACCTCTATATAACGAAGACGCTAAATCACGGAAAAAAGTTCGTTTTATGAAAAACTCGTTACATAGAGGTGCTCCTTTTAATATACTGTATAAACCACATAAAACAAATTTTAAACTCATAAACTCTATACATTTAAAAACATTTATATATTCCCACCTTTTTTAAAAATTAATATATGTTTATTTTATATATCTTACTCATCAAAAAAGAAAGAAAGAAAAACTGCAAAGAAAACAAGAAAAAAGAATGTCGAAGGATTCACTGTATTTTCAATATAAAGAAAATATTTTTTTTATATAAAAATTAATGAATTTTAAGAACATTTTATAATTTACAGCATACAAGTAATATTAAACATACATTATTTTATAATTAGAACACGGGACAACTAAACTGAGGTTGAAAAAGGATATCGAAGATGTTTCTTATGAACTGGGCAATGTTAAAGGTTACACTTCTAGGATGAACTCGGAGAGTTAGGATCAAATAAAACCAGTTCAAGAAGTAAAATGTGTTAAAGAGAGGATAACTTGAAATTGTTTCAGAAATACTTTTAAAAAAAAGGGAATCACAAAAGAAAAAGTGCGTTATATAGAAAATGCACTTCGCTATAGAGATTATTTAACAAAGAAAATCGTGAAATGTTCAAGGTTCCAGGAAAAAGTTCGCTATATAGAAAAATTCGCAATATAGAGGTTTGTAATATGGAGGTTTCACTGTATATATATATATATATATATATATATATATACTAGCTGCATGACCCGGCGTTGCATGGGCTATATTTACTTTTATACATTTTCCTTTTCTTTCACAAAATCAGAAATTGTAATACTCATTTTCAAAATGACTTCCCCCCATCCACCGCTTAGCACGGCGTAGCTCGGGCTTTCTCTTTTCCTCATGACACCAGCATTTCTGTGTGTTTGTGTTTGTACACGCACAATGTGAGTGATTTCTAAAATTGTGTCAAAAATTTCCCTTTTCCCGAATTTGCTCCATTCCACTTATTTTTTGATTTAAGACAGGTTTCTTTTCCCTCTCTATAGCCCGAACACGGTTCTTTTTAGTGTAAAATTATTGTTCTATCGTCCCCTCCTTCCCACAGATATATATAAATAATATATATCTGTAATAATATATAAATGACTTATGCGTTAGAATTTAAAAAATTATTAATGTGAAGCAATAATAAAAAGAAAACGATTCTGATGCTAAGAGTAAAGCTTTAAAAATTAGTGTAATGCGAAATTTGAAGTTTCTGCCTCCTCTGCTTCGAACCTGGGAACTGCCGTTTCATAAAGCGCAGCCGATTTAACAATCGCGCCGTCGGTTCTTTCGGAGAAAAGCATTGAATTGAGCTTTAAAATAAAGGTAGATTTTTTTCAATATCCATTTAGTTATTCGTTAAAATAAAGATATTTTTTCGGGCTTCATTTTTATGTTAATGCTTTCAAACTTCATATAAATAATAGACAATGTACTTTTTAATTAACAAAGAATTCCTTTAGTATTGAAATAATAGAAATAATCCTTTTTTAAAAAAACATATATATATTTATTAAAACCAAATTTCTATAAGTAATTAATAAAAGAAAAATTTACAGATAGCTATTAAAACGATTGCTTTTGTAATTAAAAATATGAAACAAAAATAAAGAATGTAATTATAATTAATTAATTATTACTGACATTTTAGGCAATTTTTTTCGTTTAATTTTGCAGCCACCGGAAACCCAAAAGTAAATTTTTTCAAAAAAAAGAATAGTTTATACACTCAAGAACATTGAAAATAGCGACCCAAGAAGGAAGCTAAGTACAATCGCGAAACTTTTCAAGTAAGTACAGCGTAGTGTGATATGCAAATAATCCAAGTTTTGTGGCAATGTGCATGCTCATACACGCCGAGGTGGCGCTACAATCAGGAAGAGGGTGCTATATAAGCCAACGCAAATTCGAAGATTCATAAACGTGATGATTACCAGCCGATTGTAGGAAGACTTTGGTAAGCGAAACATGCCAGGTAAACGTGCTAGAAGACATTTCTCACAGTTAAACGAGTTTGAGAGAGGCCAGATCATCTTTATGAAAACTGCAGGCTGGTCGACGAACGGTGTTGCTGGCCAGATGGATCGTTCGGAGTGTGCCGTTAGAAATTGTTGGGAGCCGTGGACAGGAGAAGGTACTCACGCGCAGAAAACCGGGTCTGGAGCGACCAGGAAGACCACGAGGAGAGAGGATCGAAGGATCGTGCGGCAAGAGTACTTGTGGATCCCGTAGTGACTCGTTCAACGATACGAGTAGACGTAGGCGTAGCAATTGTTCCACACACAATTGCCACCTTGCAGAAGCAAATCTTAAATCCAAGCGTCCTTTCCGTGCACTCCCTTTAACACCGGAACATCGGCAACAGCGTCTACAGTGGTGTCAAGCCAGATCAATGTGGGATGTCACAGATTGGCAAAAGGTTGTGTTTAGTGATGAATCCCAGTTTGTTTTGGGTACAGATGATAATCGTGTACGGGTGTGGAGGCACCCTGGTGAGCGCTACAATTTCCCCCACAATGTTCTACGTCACACTGCCCGCACAGCTGGTGTAATGGTTTGGGGGCCATAGCCTATCATAGCCGGTCCAATTTAATTGTGATGCGTGGAACCTTATCGGGCCAGCGTTACGTTGATGATATTCTTCGACCCCATGTAGGATCTTTCCTAAATGGTCTCCCAGGGGCAATTTTCCAGCAAGATAATGCTCTTCCGCATAAAGCAAGAGTTGCTCAAGAATTCCTACGTCATTTTCAGACTCTTTCATGGCCGGCCCGCTCCCCCGATTTATCCCCTGTAGAGCACGTGTGGGATCAGCTAAAACGGCGGATGCCATTGTGTTACTCTGTACATGATTTGCAGTTGGCTGTTCAAGATTTGTGGGTCCATCTGCCTCAGGACAACATAAGGTGTCTAATCAACTTAATGCCGGATCTTGTGGCGGCATGTGTTGCACCTGGAGGTGGTCCAACGCGCTATTGAAGTTGCCCAGTATTTGTGTCGTTGCACACTCTGTATTCGTTTAATTGTCTTGTTTTTGATATCAAGTGAATCTCTCATCTGTGTCATTATGTGCATTAAATTTCATTACAATCCGATGTATTCTACTTGGGTCGCTATTTTCAATGTTCCTGAGTGTATATGGAACAGAAATTTTCAAAATTACAAAATTATTAGATCGTGTTTTAAATTTTAAATTTAAAACGAAGTAAATGATCTTTCCGATTCTTTGCAGATGGTGCCACGTGCGTAATAAAATACTAACTATGCGGTTTAAGTTTTCTAATTAATATCTTTTTAACTAATTGGAATATCGGAATATAAATCATCCAAACGGATTCTTCGGATCATTCCCGATATTTTGGAAAAACACATTTTCTTTAACCGTAATTTTTAAGATATTTTCTCAATCTTTGTACAGATTACGTATAAAAAAATAATTAATGAAAACCATTTAGAGTGTAATTCGTTTGAATTGTTAAGCTCTTGCAATCAAAGAAAATTGTTCGTGAATCTAGTTGCAGGCCCAGTGTATCTAGGTCACCGAAAGGTTGTTTGCAGGTGCTTACCCGGCAATATACAACCCTCACTGCAGTGACGTAGCCTGCAACCTCCCCCTCCAGGTGATGTGGAGGGGCGGGATTCCAGGGGGCAAGTACAGTTGGGGCTCAAAACTTGAGGAGTGCCTCCACTAGCCAAAAGATAGAAACAGCTGTAATCGGATAATGATTAGGAATCCAGAGAAGAAATGCTACTAGAAAATCAGTGCAATAAGTTGAGTTCAAATTGTTAAAAGGATTTAGTTTTCTAAAATCTCAAGAAAATTATATCCAAAATTTAAGGGATGAATTTGGAAAAATGGAGCAAGGAGCAACTGATTTAACGGGGGTCTCATTTGAAGAGGAAGTTGGAGAAGCTCGCAGGTATCAAAAGAGAAAAATTATTTTCGGGGAAGAAAAGAAATCGGTTACGAATTCTTGGAAAAAAGGGAAAATTTCACAGTGAATTCATTTGCTGTCATACGCGATAGAGCAACAGCAGAACTATCATGAAGAGCTGAGTTTTTCGAAACTGTTATACAACACTTTACTGTATTTTGGACGCCATATTATTACCTGAAATTAAGAACCTATACAACAACTAAACGAAAATTACAAAGATGATACTGAATCTTTTTTAATTTTGAAGATATGAATCGAATCACAGTTTTTACTATTAAAAAAAAACTAAATACACAATGAAGATTCACCTAGAAATATATCAAGTTGTAAGAGAAATCTTAATGTAGAGATAATGTAGTGGTATTCTTGAAAATATTTTTGACAATACCGGTATCGAATGCATCAGGTATGAGAAATCAGTTTTTTAGTTTTAAAGCTGTCGCAACTTGGAGGTTGCAGGTTTGGTTTGGGTCATTGAAGTAGTAAACACATTGTTATAAAAGTAATGTTTTTACTTCAGACTAATCAATTTATGATTATATATATATAATTCCAATTTAATAACCTTAGGAGCAATCATAATGAATTTCATAAGCTGACTTTTAAGATTATCCAAAATATACACTTATCTCTAAATCCGCTTGTAGATCACTTGTCAGCCTTTTCCTAAACTGCTATAGTCCTTTCCTAATCAGCATATTTATTATTTCCCCTTCTCAGAATGGAAGTTATAACTCGAATGATAACTTATGAATGAACGACTCACAGCAAACAATTAACGGCTAGCTACTCACGATCAACTTTAACATACCCCTTACCAGTGTTTCAATAGCCTTTACTTTAGCATAAAATCGTCATCTCTACGGAAGGTGGTTTAAAACTCTAACCGCAGTTAAAGAATAATTTATCAAAAAGAATTAGTTGAAGGACCATGAATAGAACCCATCACACACAAAGCGTGTTAAAAACATTTTAAGAAGTATTATGAAAGAGAAGACACAGATTTTTAACAACATGACCACATTATATATAGAACAAGATGTTTCGGACAAAATTGATGCGGCAAAAGTAACATTAGGCAACACCAAAATGTTTCGGGCTCAAAAATAGTTTATTATGAAGTATTTTGGCTCGTTAAAGACGAAAATCATCATAAAAACTCGAGATTAGCTATTGTTTTAAAGAATCGGAACTCCTTCTTACCCATAGATAGCTGTATTTTCACTCATCTTTACTTTCTGTGTATAATCTTTAAGATGTTCTTTTAATCGGGTAATAGGAAGCACTTGCCTTAGGATCGAGTTTTAACTTCTAAGAAAGGCGTGTAAGAGCACCATTTCTGCAGGTGTGTTTTGAGTGTAACCTAGAACGTCAGTAGAACAAAGAACAGCAAATAGTGCGCGACTGAAGTAACGACTTCCCACAGACTAAATCAAGCAGAATCTAGTGACATCGTAAGAGATCTTGACTTACCAAAACAGAAGGCAGAGCTTATGTCATCCAGACTGAAGCAATGAAATTTACTCCTACCGGGCGTCAAAGTTACAGAATTCAGGACTCGT
This sequence comes from Trichonephila clavipes, assembly GCA_019973935.1. Taxonomy (NCBI): domain Eukaryota; kingdom Metazoa; phylum Arthropoda; class Arachnida; order Araneae; family Nephilidae; genus Trichonephila; species Trichonephila clavipes. The sequence goes on from BMAU01017824.1 coordinate 841,625, forward strand.
GAAAAGAATCTGCTACATTTCTTTAAAAAGAAAGAACACGGGGTTGCATATATTGATGTCAACGGTTTGATGAATTTCATGAACATCAGTAATGATTGAAATAACTGGAAGTTCTCTCTCTCTCTCTCTTAATAGACTCTCCCAAGCTTAGATTGAAAGCAGTATTACTTCACAACGACAACCTTCTTTCTTCCATTCCTATTGGACATTCCGTTCACTAGAAGGAAACTTATGCAAATATGAAATTACTTACAGAGTTAATAAAATACGACGATCATGAATGGCACACTTGTGGTGACTTGAAAGCCATTGCTTTACTCATGAGAATGCATTTAGTACTGCTGTTTTCTGTGTTTGTGGGACAGTAGAGATCAAAAATCGCACTACAAACAAGACAAATGACCGTCGAAAAATCTAAAATCCAGTGAGAGATATGTCTCAAATGATCATCTAGTAAATACAAATTACATTCTGCATCCACCCCTGCACATTAAGCTGGAATTAATGAAGAACTTTGTGAAATTCCTTAACAAGGATGACAAGGCTTATAAATACCTTGGATCGAAATTCCCTAGATTGAGAGTTGCAAAGATTATAAGGAGAGAATCTTTGTGAGCCCTCAAAGGCGCAAAATCATGAAGGACCCCGCTTTAGATCGAATTCTGGAAGTGAAAGCAGCCTGGGAAGCCTTTAAAAGTGTGCTACGAAGATTTCTAGGCAGTAAAAAAGATGAGAACTGTCAACACAGTGGGTGAAATAACTCCTATAAAAGTTCCATGACCTAGGATGCAACATGTCTCTAAGAATCCATTTTTTACATTCTGATCTTGATTTTTTTCCTGTGAAGCTTAAGTGATGAACACGGTGAAAGGTTTCATCAGGATATCACAGCAATGGAACGTAGATATCAGGGATGTAGATATCAGGATGAATCAATGCTAGCAGACTATTGCTGGACAGTTATAAGGGATTCTCTCGGGCTTTGGCATACAAGAGGCAATCCAAAAGGAAATGTTCACAGGAAATAAACTAAAAAATACTGCTGATTTTTGATTTAAACACTGTTTCTTTTTACTTGAATTTATTGTATTGTATTTATTATTTAGTATAATTTTTTGTTCTTCAAATTAACTCATTAATTGATGGAGGGGCTGTTGCATATCTCCGAAACAAGAGCTAATAAATAATTTTCATTTACACACTCATTTTGTAATCCAAATTTAGCAAGAATATGCTATTTAAAACTAGGAAACAGACAAAAAGTTTTTTTTGTTGCCTAGTGTATTTGATGAATTTGCCAAAGAGAATTTAAGAATTAAAATTACAAAGCAAAATTGTAGGCTTTTTTTAGAAAGGTTTTTAATTTTTTGAAAACTTCTGTGAAGATTTATCTTTAGTTATTGAGTTTTAATATTAGCAATATATTTTATTTTGAAAATTTAAGATGAGCGAATGTTTTCACTATTTTAGTTTTTTGACTCTTGAGCCCATGGGCTTTCGATCTTTAAACGCCAGGGGCTTCCAACTACCTTAATCCGCCTCTGCTCACAAGGAGAGTGCAAGGTCTTGAGGTTACGGATTTAGCTCAAATTTTGTAGGATGGTAGATTTAGTTTCCCTGTTGATGAAGGTATAGAGTTATAGAGGACACTACTCCATAGTGTTTTTTTGAAAATGCAATTCATTCGCTAAATTCAATGCAGCAATACTGCGCTAATTCGATGCGTAAAATGCTTTTCGAAATTATGTTTCATTTGCTTTTACGAAAGTTTCACCATTGTACGGACAATGAGGGGTAAGAACCTTGTCATATTTTTATACTAATTCTGCTAATCTGATAAATGTTTTATTTGTTTCCTTTCACAATTTATTGTTTCCAGGAATGATTAGCTGACAGTTAAAGGGCTTATCTCCAGTTCTTCTTGCCAAATGATTTTATTTTTTTGTAATAAATATTATTCTGTACTCATATGAATGATAATGACAAATAAAACCTGTTATGGTCATTAAAGATATTTAAGGGTTTGTGGACATTAAAGACCCCCTAGTAATTAAAGACATTGCAATTTATTTATTATGTATCTTTATAAGTAAAAATAGACATAAAATAAAAAAAATTAAAAAGTTATTCACCCTCCACGAACTCAAACCCGGCTTCTAACGACGAGGAATACCAATCCGTTGCATCTACGCTAAGTTCATTACAGGGAATCGTTTGCTACAGAACTGAATTTAAAGAGTGGAATGCATCTTTATTTGCAAACATCTAAACAATTATTGAGTAGTGGCCCCTATAACCATATATCTTCATCAACAAGGAAACCAAATATACCATCCTATAAAAATTGTACTAAATACGTGACCCGCAAAAATTTACACTCCCCTTGTCAGCATTAAATAAAAAGCAAAAGTTGGATAGCCGTAAAACTGGCAGGACCCTGCGTTTTTTAAATAGTTCTCAGTTTGAATGGTTTATAAGAGATGCAACATTTATTGCTACCCAAATTTCAATGATCCTCTATTTTAACCTTTTAATATTCAAATCATTTTTATTTTTCAAATAGAGCATATTAAAAATTATGTATACCGGGTTAAAAACGAAGATGAAGGTACAGTTTATATTTAAAAACATTTCATTGTTCAAAAATAGTGACACACAAAATCAAAGAATAAAATAAAAGAATAAGAAGAGAGGGCGGCCCTTTACATTAGTTAACGAAACGACATGGAACGCCACGATAGTTCAGTTCAGTACAGTGATACCACTGTAACAATGGAGACTTGGCCAACGCTTTATGCTCTAATAAAATGTGGATTAGTTTTTAACATAAATTGTAACGTACAGCTAGTGATGGCACTGTCCATCAGTAGTTTTAATTATCGCCTTGTGCTTCAACTGAAATTGATTGTATTGAAAATCTATTAGCTGGAATTTTAGAATCTATTGTGTGTGTGTGTGTGGTTGATGTCAAAAATTCAGCTTTATGAACATGCTCTATTATTTTACGTTTCACTATTGAGGAATATAAGCCCATTCTCCGTGGTTGGAGATAAAATTTTTCAAAATTTTCACGCTGCTATTTGTATTTAATACAGTTTAATATAAAATGTTTACTAGTTTCTGGTACTTGACGATCTGCACACAAAGGAGAATCTGTTTGTTTAAAAAGGAAATATATATCATTTAATGGTAATTTTTTAGCTCGCAACTCATTGATTAAAACTTCTGTATTCCTATTTTTTGCTGCCTGTCAATTCCATTTTTCAAGATGAGAATTATAAAAATAATTTTTATGTCTTGTGCACTTTTTCCATATTTCTTCGCTTTTATTTTTATGTTGTTTTTTGAAAAATGTATGTAGATTTTCCCAAGTAATCCATGAAATAATATTCCACGGCTCTGGAGTGGCTTTAGCTAATTTATGAACTTCTTCATTATTCCCTATTCCCTTGTGAGCTGGTACCCAATGAACGTAATTGATTGAGCTATTTGCAGACACTCATGTAAAGTTGAACTTAAATTTAATATTATTGTATTGGATTTTCTATTAATATTTTGGATTCTTTTTAGAACTGATAAGCTGTCCGTCAGGATTACATAATTTTCTGTATCAGAAACCCAATTTTTTTAAAGCAGTTCATACTGCTATAGCTTCAGTTGTGAAAATTGAAATCATTTCTTTTAGTATGAAATTTTGGCGAACTTTTTTCTTAGGGAACAAAATTCCTATTGATGTTTGATTAGTATTTTTCGAACCCTCTGTTGCTATTATGATATTCTTATTAAAGTTTAACCAAATGTAATCATTAAACATACTTTGAACTATGACATCTGGAAGATCCTTGTTTTGAAATGGTAGTTCATGAGTATAGATGTTTATTTTGCGATTTTCGCAGATTGGAGGAGGAGGGATCCATTGAAGAATATCCACTTTAGAGATACATTGTTCTTGGAGTAGGTTGATTGTTTTTTGAAAAATACTGATATCATTTTCTCTATATTTATAAAAAAATGTTATTTATAACCCAAAATAATTTTACATTCGGTGACCAGTTTTTTAATGCAATTTGTTTAGTTATAAATTTTTGGCAAAGGATATTATGGCGATTATTAATACTTCCATTCATAAACTATGCTCTTAATAAATCTAACGGGGTATTTGCGGAGAGATCTAGGGCTAAACGTAAGGCAGCATTGTAAATCGGTTTTAGTTTTTGTCTGTTGCTATTGCTAGAAAAGGAAAAAGTTGACTTCCATAGTCAAAGATAGAACGGATTGTGGCATTAATAATATTTAAAAGATGATCAGATCTTGTTCCTATTTTCGGAGAAGATAAGGCTTTAATGGCATTTAAATATTTGAATCCTTTCTGGCAAGGTAATTAATATGATTTTTCCAGGTGATATTGGGGTCGAAGATTATACCCGGGATTTTTTTTTAAGGCTCTTCACTTCGGGAATATCTTTGTCGCATATTTTAAATAATAGAGGTGTGCTTCTTTTTCTGGAAAAGTGATTAGACTGCTTTTTTCTGGAGATTAGGACAATTTCCATTTTTTACACCAGACTGAAATAGTATTTAAAGATTCTTTCATTTTGCCTATTGTTTTATTCCAATTTGTACCGCTATTGTATAAGAATATGTCGTCTGCATAAACCAGAAGATGGCTGTCGTGTTGAATTGCAAATATATCTGCCATATAAATCATAAAAAGGAAAGGGCTTAAGATACAACCCTGGGGAACACCATAATTATTTTTAACGATTTTTTAAAAATGGTTCCTCCATTTAATTTTAATTGATCTCTGATGTAAGAAGTTTTGTATCCATCGTAGCAATCTACCAGAGTATCCAACTTTGTTTAATTTAGAAACAAGGCTACTTGGCCACACTGAGTCATATGCTGCCTTAATATCTAACGATACCAAAATAAAATCTTCCTCGCGTTCTCTATCCAGTATAATATCATGTTGTAATTGAAGTAATGTATTAATGCTGCTTCTGCAAAGGTAAAAACCATAATGATTAACATGAAAAATTTTGTTTTGAAAATATAAATCTAACATTCTATGCAGAATCATTCTTTCTAATAATTTGGCAATTACTGAAGTAAGAGATATAGGACGGTATGACGAAACTTACTTGGGATTTTTGTGAGGTTTTATGAAAGATAGAATAATTGCGTGAGTCTAATTTTTTGGAATTTGACTTGAAGACCAACTGTCATTAAAGGATTTCAGGAGGAGATTTATTGCTTTGATGGGGAGATGGTTTAATCTTTGGAGAGAAATTTTATCATGCCCTGGACTGCTGTTCCTTTGATGTGATATTACTATTTCTAATTCTTTTAAATAAAAAAAGTTTATTTATATCTTGACTATTGTCCGGAATAGAGATATTTGGAATACTATCGTTGTTTTGTTTTGTTTAATATTGTAAAAAACAGTCTGCTTTTGATTGTTCGTTTGTTAGTATGGCTCCGTTATTCTCAGTAATATTAAATGAAGAATAGTTAGGATTTGTTCTATTTTTGATTATCCGGATTATTTTAAAAAGAACTTTAGAAGTGATTTTTTCACATCTCTTGTGCTAAAAGTTTTCTTTACAGGCTTTGATTGTTCGCTTAAGGGTTGCGCTTACTTCTTTAATTTTAATCCAGTCTTCTTCTCTAAAGTTTTTTCTTTCTTTATTAAGGAGTTTTATCTTTTTTTGCTCTTAAATGCCCACATGCTGCTGTCCACCATGAAGCTCTTGAACTGATCTGTTTTTTTCTGATTCTTGAGATAAGATTTGAGCTTTTTTAATTTCTTCTACAATATCCATATTTATGTTTTCATTTAAATTTAAATTTTGTTGAATAATATTGATAAGTTTCTTCCAATTATTTTTTGTTTAAAATTATTTGTTGCTGAGCTGTTTGTTCTTTTGTAATTAATAATTATACGGAAGTGGTCACTTCCAAAATTATTGGTATTTGTGGACCAAGATAAATCATAATTTAAATCTATAAATGCTGAAGAAAGATATATAGATGTAAAAGTTTCCGATGAATGAAGATAAGTTGGACTTTTATCGTTTAATAATATTAAGTCATTTTGAATAATTCATTCAAAAAACTTTTTTCCAGAAGCATTGAAATTTTTTGATCCCCATATCTCATGAGATGCGTTGTAATCTCCCAATGTCAAACTGTGATTGTCAATATATGATGCTATTTTTGAGAAGTTGATGTCTTTAAAGTTACCCGGTGTGATGTATATATTAAAAATTGTGATAGGAACTTTATCTATGAACTCTGACTATTAAATTTTGTAAGTCTTCTCTAATTTCTGAGAATATTTTTTTTATTGCGCTAATATCTTTATTTAAAACTATCATTAACCCTCCTCCTCTTTTTATTACCCTATCAATTAGGAATATATTCTTATTGGGAATAGTGAAAATATCATTTGGATGTAACTAAGTTTTTTGAATTATTAAAATGCTTGCTTCTTGAAAAATTGACGCGAAAAGAATATCTGACCTCTTGTTTTTAATTCCACATGCATTCCATTGGATTATATTCATGATTTAAAACCAAAAAAAAAGGTGCGATACTACGAATTAGTATAAATGTCGAAAAGAGAATGTAGTTTAATATTGAGTTTTTAGCGAGAATATAAGAAAAAAAAATTTGTTTATATTTATTTAAGTCCTCTGGATATCTTTTGCAACCTTTATCGTTAGCTTCATGCTTTTCTCCACAAGAGCTACATTCTTTTTATTTTTATTTCTTTACACTCGTTTTCAGAGTGGTTTAGTGAGAAAATTTGGCATTTTATTGAACTTCTACAAAATTTTCGAATGTGTCCAAATTTCCAACAACTTGTGCATTGTTTAGGTTTTTCAAAGTAAAGATTAGATTTAAACATTTCAAATCCTATTGGAACTCTTTCGGGAATACTGTATCCAATTTGGGTAACTTTAATTGTTTTGATAGGTTTGAATCCAGATTCTGTTTTTTGGTAAAACGTTGAATATCGAAAATTGCATAATTGTTATTTTCTAATTCCGATTTTATGTCGTCTATTGTATATTCTGTGTCTATTCCATAAGACATGTAACTACTGGTTAGGCCAATAAAGGACAATCTTGTACTTATTTTTACACCATTAATTTCTTTAATTTTTAAAGCTTCTTTGGCGGTCTCGCAATTATTTGTTTTGATTATGATCTCACCGTTTCTTGTTTTGCTTATACTCAGAATACTTTTTTTAATTGTGATTATTTTCATTATAATTTCTTTTAATTTAAGTGGATTACCTCTCTGAAAGTTATTTTCTGATTTTAAGAAAATTGTAATATTTGGACTCGTATTTAAATTTTGTCTTTCCGCAAACTTGGTCAATAATTCTATATCTTTTAGATTACACCTATATTTATTGATTGAAAAATTTGAGTTTCCATTTTCTACCTCCATATTATTATTTGGGTGAGGGTAGTCACCCATTTTGTCTTCCCTACTCCAACAATCAAAATTGTATAAATACACTATCTTGTGTAAATACTAAAATTAAAAGCTCTTATCCGAAGATAGAATAAAAGTTATACGAAATAAATTTAATGCAAACAAAAAATTCAAAACCATTTCACCGTCTCAAATCCGATTGAAAAATCTTTACAATCATGTAAAACCCGCCACGATACAGCCTCCAATATGTCTGCCGGAAGGACAGTTACAGTTAGTCTCCATCTGACGTAGATGGATATTCCAGTCGTATTTGGATTCTACAACCAGTCATTCTGACCGTGGGAACGGACCACAGCGTACTGGGGGAGTGAGTGAATATTAACGGCACACTGTTCAGCTACACGAGGGCTTTTGGACACGGACGTCGTCATTTAGACACATGGTCAAGTGACGAGGACAACACCTGATCTAGCACTTCCCTCTTCTAACTACCGCATCACACCAACACAGCGTACTGTACAACACACATAACAAGAATCATATTTGAAGCAGAATTTGAAAAAAGGAAAACGAAACAAAGTATACTTAGAATAAAAAAAACGAAGGAAAAAAGACAGGTTGCTGTTGTTGTAGATTATTCAATCGGGTGATGCCATTTCAAGTTTTCATATGGCCTGCAGCTGTAGATGTGACCTTTGGGCCTTTGTAGAGTCCGACTTTTTTCACAACGCCTAGGTCTTTTGGCGTTTTTTTCATGACTTTGTATGAACCGAAAAATTTTGGTCCCAAATTGTTTTCACTGAATACTCTAACCAATATTTTGTAGTGGTGAGCCTTACTGCCATTTTTATCATAGTGTTGAAGATTTTTCTCCTGGATTTTCAAGATATTCTTTTCCCCCTTGAAGGAATTAATATTTGTCATGGATTTTAAAACTTTCTTTTTTTCGCAGTTTTACACCTGTTAGAAGCTGTGCTTTGAAACATTATTGTTGCGATGATAAATGCAGTGGAACTAAAACTGGAATTTAAGTGCCAGGGATGTTTTCCAATTGCCTTTTGGTAGTGATGCTCAGATGCTCGATGTTCTCACTTTCACATTACTCCTGAAACTGTGAATGCACTACCTTTACGATTTGGATTTCCAAAGGTTACCTTTTTTGTTCAAGTGTTTGTATAGCGTCTTGAGAAGGTAATACGGTATACATTACTTAACGGTATACATCCAAATGAATTTCGCAAATGCATCTATTACGGTGAAAATATGGTTATAGTTTTTATCTGTAGAAGCTAAAGAAATCAATGGATACGTGCAGAAAGGAACGTAATCCTTTGAGATGGTCTCCTAGAGTCCTCAGTCCTTTTCCTCGTTTCCTGTTCACAAGAATACACTCAATGCAATTGGATATGATTGGATAGGATCCACACATTTTCTGACACGAGCAAAATAACGACTTGGGGAATGACCAAAAGATCCGTGTCGTTGACAATATAATAGAGAACATTATTGCGAATAACAGAGTCATTGATTTGTTTACCTGCCAAAAGTTGTGTTAACGATTGAATGTAATCGTCATTTTTTTATTATGAATAATTTTACAAGTTATTTTATAAGGGGTTATCAGCATAATAGGATATCGACTTACATGTTTCTTATTCTTACCAGGGTGATGTACAATTTCATAATTAAAATCCTCTAAGAATAAGGCTCATCTAACAATTCTGGGTGTTAACTGTTCTTTACTTAGTTTTTAAAATACCAAACAATTTGTAATAATTCTAAGCTGAGTCTCAATTAAATAGCTACGGAATTTCTTTAAAGCTTCAATAAATGCTAAGACTTCAAGTTCGTAACTTGAGTATTTCTCCTCCACTTGCGGGGATGTTTTCTTACTCATATAATATGTCGGTGAAATTTATTATCAGCTGACTGTTGAAAAAGAATGGCACCATAATCGAATTGACTGGCACCAGTATGTGATTCAAGTTTTGCACCCTGCTTAAAAATGTTGTTTTAGTGTTTGAAGCGCTGATTGTTGCTCGGGCCCAAAATGAAACACTGTGTTATCGCGAAGTAAGTCACTCAATAGCTTAACTATTAATGCATAATCTTTCGAAAATAACCAGTGAGGCCAAGAAAACTTTGTATGGAACATTTTTGGGTACTGAAAAATTTGCAATGGTAGCATTTGTAACCAAAGAAAGGCTGATTTTGCCGTTCTTCTCGATTATGTAGCCAAGAAACTCCATTTTGGTTTAAAGAATTTACACTTCTTTAAATTTGGTTCTTATCCGTATTTGGACGAAGTTCGTAATACCCATGATAAACGCTTTATACCATCAATCTCATTGGAACTGGGTATAACAATGTCATCCACATACACTACTTGATTATTGCTAAGGAACAAATGATTTATGCAAAATTGCATAAATCAATTAAAGTAAAATTGTGCAATAAAAGTAAATTCAAGTTCAGAGGATATGGTAGACCAGGACTCGTTACCTGAGTAAAAGACAGTGCATGCAAGCTCATGATTCATACGAAAATTCATGCTGTTTGATGTTTGACTAAAATAGTGCTGCATGTTATAAAAGTTTTTTTCCATTAAAAATTCTGTTTGTTTCTTGCAATACAATAGAACCTATTTTTATGCGGTCCTTTTTTTGTGATTTTATTTTTGTGCGACCGCATAAAAAAAATTTCTGCAGTAATTCGACGAATTTGCTTGTTATATGTAAGAAGTAATGAAATTTTCGAATTTTTTTTGTGCGGTTTTTATCAACCGCACAAAAACAGGTTCTACTGTAATTACATGTAAAACGTCAGCAAGACATAATTTGAGTGAACGATCATTTCGAGCTGTTGGATGACTGAAAACAGGTCAATAGTCACCACTGTAGCTGCTGCAATGGGTGTGTCAGCGTGTCATCCCACGATATAAGAAGGCCGCTGAAGGTGGAAATGCTTTGCGAAAGCGTACCGGGGGTCGTGGTAGGAACCCACACCTTTAGATGATCGCTATGTAACTCTCGTGGCAAAAAGGAACAGAAATTTCCCTTCTGGACCGGATAGATGCAAACCTTGAAACCGCTATCGGTACGCATGTTTCAGCAAGAACCACCTTACTGCTATTAAATCAGGGTGGTTTGTATGCACGAAAGCCTGTTCGTTGAATCCCACTTCAACCACACCATCTTTGAGAGGGACTACGCTGGTGTAAGGAACATGTTGGTTGGGATCACCAAAATTGACTTAGAGAGATGTTCTCCGACGAATCTCGTTTCAGCGTGATAAGTGATTCTGGCCACCAATTACTGTGGATAGAGCGTTATGTACAAAAAAGTGTTTATGAAAGTGATCGGTACGGCGTGATGGCCGGTATCATGCACAATAGCAGACTTGACATCTTTGAGTAAGGAAGCGTTACATCACAACGGTATTTCAGAGAGATTATTCTGGATCATGCCCTTATTTTGAGGAATGCTGTAGGTCCAGACTTCCTGTTTATGGACGATAATGTGTGACCACACCAAAGCGTTGAGGAATTGGAAATACTGCAAAGTAAAAATGTTCTCTACATGCAACAGTCTGCTTACTCTCCCGACCTAAATTCTGTTGAACATGCCTGCAATGCCCTTGGCAGACGCGTTGTCCCTCTCCGTACAGCTCAACACCGCCTTGAGAGGGGAGTGAGGAAATATCTTCCCAAGGACTCCTCGAGAGTTGAGTGAAGAACAGATGTCAAATGTGCGTCCGTGGTCAACACACATCTCACTAAGGTACTCGTGTCTGCATCATGCTCACCTGAAGATCAATTTTTGGGGGGCTGTTTGGAAATCATCCACAAGGAGCATCTTTTTTATTGTGAAGTTTTTAATTCTTCGATTTGGCGATATCTGTACCATTTTCACTAGAATAAATGCACATTGTCCCTTCAAAATATGCACTTAGTTTCATTTCTTCAATCATTGTCTATTAATTATTCCGAAAAACTTAACTGCGTTTCTTGGCAATTGTCAAGCAGTGTAGAAAATTTTACAATTCTCTCTTTGAGATGAGTGCGAAACACATGGTTAATAAATCTTTGAAAAATGCTTGGACTGTTGCGAATACCAAAGGGGATTTTGTTAAATTCGTACTGACTCTTGTGTGACAAGCAAGGTAAATTTTTTGCTTTCCACATGAAAGAATCTATTTTTTAAATCGATAGTTGAGAAAAATTGTCTCAAGTGCAAGTGGTTTAAGAAGTGCAACTGATCTAGTACTTTTTCAATCAGGGGCTATGGTTACCGATCTGTAACTGTTTTAGCATTTAACTTAAAGTAATCAAACGGTAATCAATGCAAAATTCTCAAGTTTCCATCTTTCTTTTTACATAGCACTTACGGTGAGCAAAAATCGGAACAACTTTCCCTAATAATACCTTGATTTAACTGCTGAGTTCTTTGTTCCTTTACTTTCTGTTTTTCAGAATAAGAGAGTCATCTGGCTCTTTGACAAACAGGGGGATTTCTTCTTGTTATACAATATTCATTTTTTCCTTAGTTCTGTAAGGTTTATAGCGAGTAATTAATGATGACAATTCATTTATAATATATAGATCGATAACATGCGATATAAATCAAAGGGACAATCATCAACTACATCTACAAAATGAAATAAAAATCATCATCATCATTATTACTACAGAAAAGAATTCCATTTTTACTGAAGGTAAACTGAGTTTGTTGTAAAAAGTGAATGCGATGGTCACATCAAGGGGAAATCCATCGTCTTAAAGGATATGGATTGTTGCGGGTAGAGTATTATTTGGAATAGTAATGTTGTCTTGAAAGAAATCAATGCTTTGAGATGTATCTCTGCAAATACCGTAAAAGGTTGTTAGGGAAGGATACAAAGGACAATTAATATAATAGAGACTTGTGAACCAGTGTCATATAGAGCCTTAATTTAATGTTTTGAAGTAAAATTTCAACACAGGAATTTGGGAAAGATTTATTACAGAAATTTGTCTTACAATTCTGTTAGGTATAGGATGCTTAAAATTGAATTGTGCTGAAAATTGCAAAGGTTTTTTTTGTGTGGGGGGCGCAATTGGCAAGAAATGGCTGAAGATTCGCAGCCATAACATTGTTTCTCATGGGGCTTATTGGTACCGTGGGTACTCATGTTCTTTTAAACCACAAGAATAAAAAACTAATTGTATGAGAATTTGGAGTATGTTTTCGGTCAAATTAAGTCTTACGAGGGGGATCATTAAATTTTATTTCATTGTTTTGCCTAACATTTCTTGAAGCATTAAACAATTTTTCAAAAATGTTGAGTTTTTCCTTAAATTCAGGGATTGATTTGCAACCATACAAAATAATTTTTTTGTCTGATGTATCAGGAATGCTCTATGAGCGATGAATGATCGAAAAAACCTTTTTGGGTGCATAGCCAAAAAGTATTGTTGTAAAGTTTAGAGTAGTTTCATACGTCTCAATTCCATAAATTAGCATAATGGAATGCGATTGATTTTATCCAATTGATTCCAATTAGTAATGCATCGAATAGATCGTATCAATGTCAATGCGAAACCTGACAAACATTTTTTAACAACAATTATTTGATAAATTGGATTTGTTATTTTTGCGCAAATTTAAAATATCTTACACATCAGAGATAAAAATTTCAACACTGTAATTATCTCAAGACGGAAATGGTTTTACTAAATCATCAATACCCTTTAAACTTAATGCCTGAAAAGAATTTAATAGTTCATTCCAAAGAGTACTTTCAGCTGAGTCTTGAGACTGTGAGATTTGCGGTTTTCAATTCACGTTTCTGAGTGGTAGGGTCAAGATAATCAATTTCGCAAATATCAAATACTTCCACTTGCAAAAGTTAGAGATCAATTTTTTTAAAAAATAATATCTTAACATTTTTCTGTATCAGTAAAGAATTCTAAATTTATCACTGTACATTTTGTAATGAGGTATTTAAGAGAAATTTCATTAAGGATTTGTTTCTTGGTTTCATTCAAATTAAAGTCGGATGGAAAACCAGAAAGTTTTCTTAATCTAAAGCGATTTAATCAGTCGCCTTCTTCGTTAAAGATACAAAAGTTTAGTATGACTTGTACCAGCAGTTTTGAAAGATTTGGAAATTTGGGGGAAATCACTAAGAGTGTGTGTGATTGTTCTGCATCTTTATGCAACACAAGTTCACATTGTTCTATATCAGGGGTCGGTAACTTTTTGAGTCAGAAGAGCCTAAAATTACAACTCACAAAATTTCAAAGTTTTTAAAGAGCCTTAAAAAATTTTCTTGACAACAATAAATAGAACTTGCATGAATAAAGTTTTTTGATTTAAAAAAAAATCTATTTATTCATAAGAATAAATATTTATTTATTCATAAGAATAAATATCTATTTATTCATAAGAAAAAATATCTATTTATTCAGATGTAAGTAGTGTTTTTCACAACAAATTAGATAATATATATATGGCATTATTAGATAATTACTTATTATTTAAGTAAAAAATTAAAACAATTAAACATTTATTAACAACACTAACTTAAACTTGAATAACAAACAATTGAGTTAACAAATTGAATGGTAGCGATGGCTTTGTATGGTTATTCAAGAGAAGGCTTGCTCGCCCGAATATGTCGATCCGAAGATAGTCTCTGCATTTCTTTTACAGCTGTCAACTTTTGTTGTGTTACGTACATACATTTCTGGACCTCCAAATCTTCCAACTGGCTTTTCAACTCTGTACATTTTCCACTCCACAAAACCTTATGTTTTAAATCGACCAATTGCATTTCTAGAGATCCAGTATCAATTCCAAATGGCTCAATGAGGATTTCTTTGCTATTTCCGTTGAGCTGCTATTGAAACGATTTTATTTAAGTCGATCTTACTGTCTTCAAGGCTTTTTTGCACGGCATTCGCTATATCTTCCGCTCTAGTTTGTCCCAAGAGCGGTAGCAATCCTAGAAGTTCTTCTTTTGGACCTAGGCAAGACATACCTGATAAAAAGGGGAACTTGTGCCGTGTCTTTTATGTCGAAAGACTCTCCTATTGCAAGTGACAGAGCAGAAGAAAGTTGAATATCTTCCACCTGCAAATATATTACATTGTTCGGGTGGAATCTTGCAACTCAAATTTAAAGCTGATGTCCTCAACCGAATGAGCTGAAATTTTGAATACACGTTTTGTTTGTATGACAATGCATCTTTTGACCCTTTATATTCCGATATCATAATTGTTTAAAAAGATATTAACTAAAGTAATTTGTTCACATGGAACCTTGCAACTCAATGTTGAAGCTGATGTCTTCAGCCGATTGAGCTGAAATTTCGTATACACGTATAGTTTAGATGACAATGCATGTTGTGACCCTTATATTCCGATATCGCAATTAGTTAAAAAGATATTAATTAAAGCAATTTGTTAGGATGGAATCTTGCAACTCAATTTTGAAGCTGATGTCTTCAAACGATTAAACTGAAATTTTGCATACACGTTTAGTTTGGATGACAACGCATGATTTGACGATTTATATTCCGATATCGACCTAGTTACTGTAATGATCTTGTTCGGGTGTTAAGACGAGCATGTTTACAATAATGCAGGTGTCTACCGGGAGCGTAGCTCAGATGGTAGAGTGCATGTTTAGCATGCGAGAGGTACGGGGATCGATGCCCCACGGCTCAAATTATTATTTTTTAGGGTAAAATATTATTGAAATTTGTTTGATTTTTACAACGCCAGATAGTTTACAATACTTTCACTATGTATATGTATATGTATAAAGTATGTTATATTTTACACAAGCTTTTACTTAACTTGCAATATAAAATATTCGGGTTTACACTTGCAAATCAATTTTGAAGCTGATATCTTCAACCGATTGGGATGAAATCTTGTATACACGTTTAATTTGGATGAGAATGCATGTTTTGACCATATATATTTTAACCCATTTATCGCATTTAATTAAAAAGACGAGCTCCTTGGACCGGAATTGCACTGGCTTTCTCTACTTTTATCAATTTTTCCTTTCCTTCACAATATCAGCACTTCTAATACTTTTTTTTAAAATGACTTCCACCCCTCCTCCACTTAGCCCGACGTTTCTCAAGCTTTTACCGAGTGTATAACTTGGAATTTTCAGTTTTGAAATTTTTTCGCTTCATTTCTTTGTCAGATAGGTTTATTCCCCCGGCGTTGCACGAACATATTTAAATGCATAACATATTGTCATGGAAATTCCCCTTCTTCTCTCGCTATCAGAGCTCTCGAG
The DNA here is from genome assembly GCA_019973935.1 of Trichonephila clavipes. NCBI lineage: Eukaryota > Metazoa > Arthropoda > Arachnida > Araneae > Nephilidae > Trichonephila > Trichonephila clavipes. The sequence continues at coordinate 857,371 of BMAU01017824.1, forward strand.
TAAGTGAGTATTCACCGATTCTTAAGCAGCTTGACACGTGCAGCTATCTAGTGGCAGAAAAGTAATAAATTATTGCACAAAAAAGTTCACAAAAAGTTTTATCGACATTTTATTTTTTAAATCACTTACTGTAAAAGATAAAATTATGAGTTTTTTAAAAATCCTTTTTATATAAACGCATCGATATTGATTCGTTTTAGAAAAATCATAAAATATTTAAAGTATCTTTTTTTTGTAAAAAAAAAATACTGTATTGTGACGAAATAAATTATCTTTCCAATTATAAAATTGCTGGCGAAGTTATTAAATGCACGAAAAATTTTTGAATATTTTTTATAAAAAATCATAAAAACTATAATCAATGATGTTGTTTCGAACCCGGGTGCAAAACTTACTAATCTAGCGCCGATCCACGAAATCTTCTGAAAAAAGAAATAAAAAACCGTTGAAATAAAAGGAAGAAATATTGAATTTCGCATTGTGTTATTTGTTTTAAATTTTTTTTTCGGGCTTCATTTTTAAGTTAATGCCTTCAAACTTCATATATCGATTGCAAACAACGATAATTTTTTAACAAAAAAAGAAACAAAATTATTGCTTAAATATTTCTCTCAAAAAGGAAAAAAAAACGAAAAACAAAATTTTTTCAAGCCGTAATTCTAAAGAAATTTTTTCAATCTTTGTACTGATTACAGATAATATTGTTGTGCACCCGGAAAAAAGTTTATGATATTATTTTTATAAATAAAGAAATTATTAAGTCTTTAAATAAAATTTTAATTATTTTTTGAAAAATCATAAAAAAAAGTTTTCTCATTTTATTTTTTAAATAACTGGTTCCAAAAGAGAAAAGCATGAATTTTATTAGTGTAGAATATCATTTCATTAACGTGAAAGAAGATTAAATCGGAACGATTTAGAAATCATATTAGTAAAAACGTATCGAATTTGACTGATTTTAGAAAATATCATTATTTTGTAAAATAAATTATACTGTATCGTGGCGAACTAAAGGACCTTTCCGACTCTGTAATTATTTTTTGTCTGAGTCTCATAAAAAATTAGATCATCTTTCAAAAACGTCTGGGATAAAAAAAAGGGGGGGGGGGTCCGGAATTTGGAGCTTCGCCGCCTGGTGGGGAAAATGGCAATAATTATGCGTTTTAAGATTTTTATTTAATATCTTTTTAACTAATTGCACTTTTGGAATATAAATGGTCAAAACTAGTTCCTCGGATCATTCCCAATCTTTTGGTATCTGCGGCGAGTTTCTGCGTCGTGCGGTTCGTGAGAAGATACACCCATCCGTATAGTCGCATACGTTTGTTTAACATGGAATTTTAATGGGGTAGAGAGATACACCCAGCCATATAGTCGCATACGTTTGTTTAACATGGAATTTTAATGGGGTAGATAATAATTAAAGTCATTTTTTCGGGAGGAATTTTGCAACTCAATTTTGAAGCCGATGCCTTCAACCGATTGATTTGAAATTTTGTATACACGTTTAGTTTGGATGATAAAGGCAGTTTTGATGATTTATTTTCCGACATCACAATTAGTTAAAAAGATATTAATTGAAAACTATTACCCTTGTGAGCTTTTTATTCTGTCGAGCAGCTCATCGGATTAAGCTCTTAAGAGGACACATTACCCTAAAAATGACGATTTTAGCGAAATTTTTTTATTGCCTTATTTTAGTTGCGTGACTTTTTTTTAAATATGTTTATAAAATTTGGTAGCTCTAGCTGCATTATTTTGCAAGTTATTTAAATTTTTTCTACAGTATGTTGAAGCAGAACCGAAACTAAAAGACATGCCGTCTGCTTCTTATGCAGACGCTATCATCCTAGTCAAAACAATTTCGATTGATTTACTTTTACACGCGATTCTAAAGCTTTATACTTTAATTAGAAGAGAAGTGAATTAATTCGTTTGTTTTTATGCAAGAGAGAAACGTTATTCCATTTTGCTTTGCATCCTTTTTTCTTATTCTAAAACCATTAGTATCAAAACAAAAGGCTTTTTTCTCAAAGTCAATTATATAATCAATTTATTTCTTTATAATTTTAAATATTCGTTTGAATATCTTTTTATTAATAAGTAAACTTGAATTCATCCTGCCTAGACAAAAGCGATCGAGTCTTGTTAGTAAACAAAAAGCTAACAAGAGATGGTGCAGTGAACACTACAGTCGTGAAACTGATGTTTTCAGAAAAGATAAAACTTCTATTCCCTCAGCATTACCAGAAAGAAATATGAGATGCCAAACTTTAGAAGACAACAATTTAAATTGTTGTGAAAATTCTGAAGCCCCTCATTATGTGATAATGGAGTTTTTAAAAGGACTTTTAAAAAACTTATTTTATGATGTTTGCAAATCGTATTCACTAAAAATGACATTGGTGAAAAGCTTGTATTTTCTAGAAAAATCTCTTTATTTCGCACTTCTTGCGATATAATTAAATCAAGCAACTTTACATCCAGACGAATTTCTGACAGTAAAGGTAATGAAAACCAATCATTCGACATAAACATGCGCATGGTGCAATCATTTTTAAGTGTTGGGAAAGGTTATTTAGCTATGGAAAAATTTTGTATGTTAATGAATATGGATTTACCCTCAACATTCAATATATATAAAAAAAAGTTATGTAAATCTTTGGTTAGATCTACAGAAAAAAGCTTGAATGATGTTCGAAGTCAGGTGAAAAGTGCTTATCAAAGTAATAGTGCCATTACTGATGTAGATGTTACTTTTGATGGGGTACTTGGTTGACTCGGGGACATTTATCTCAAATAGGTGTAGGTTACGTGATTGACCTTCTTACTGGATTTGTCATGGATTTTTTGAAGTTATGTCGAAACGCTGCATTGAATGTGAACACGCAAAATCTGGTTTGGGAGAAAATTCAGCAGAATTTCATATGTGGTATGAAAGCCATATATCTTCATGTGCTATCAATCACGTAGGATCATCTTGTGCCATGGAACAAGAGGCTGCTCTTAAATTATGGAAAAGATCTGAAGATAACGATTTTCGATACATGACACTATTGTCAGATGGTGATGCAAAAACATATCAATATTTAAATACTAAGGAAGTTTATGGTCCTGAGATAAAAATAAAGAAAGAAGAGTGCAGAAACCATGTTAGCAAGAGGCTAGGTACATCTTTACGAAAAGCTGTTAAAGAATGGCGGGCAAGAGGTGTTTCCTTGGGAGGGAAATCCCGTGGCAGTTTAAAGGAAGAGACAATTAAAAAATTGTCACGTTACTATCAAAATGCGATTCGCTCGAACAAAGGTGACATAGAAGCAATGAAAACTGCAATTTATGCAACATTGTTTCTTAGTATATCAACGGACCAAAAACCTCAACATTTTAAATGTCCGACTGGAAAAGATTCTTGGTGCTTTTTCCAGGCTGCTCTTGCTCGTGGTGAAGTACCGGGTTCTCACGTGAAGCATGTGAAGACACCCTTGAAGGAAACTCATTTAGCCAAAATTATGCCAATATATCAAAGATTAGCTTCAAATGAACTCCTTCAAAGATGCATAAGATGTGTGACACAAAATGCAAACGAGAGCCTTCACAGCATCATATGGGGTAAATGTTCAAAAGAAACGTCAGCGACATTTCGTCGAGTAACTATTGCTGTTTGTGATGCAGTTTGTGAATTCAATTTTGGTACAAAAAAATCACTAGAAAATTTGCAAAAGGAAAATGGGCTTGTTTCAAATAAACAGTCAAAAATGTTGGCTGTTTGGCGAGACTACTGTAGAGTTTATCAGAGGAAAAGAAAAAGATTGGCAGTGTATTGGCAATTGCTAGAAAAAAAATTGCATTAGCAAAAAAGCGGCGAAACGCCTCATTCATTAAAAAAGAAGGAATCACATATGAGCGGGGTGGTTTTTAATAATATTTATTTACAATTATAATATGAACATAAAATGAATGTTTTATAATTTCAAAACAATTTGTTAGTGCATTTGATATTGTTACAAATTTTGTGTAAATAGTGTAAATAATTTGTATTTGAGGGTTTAATGCATTTATATTACTCTATGTTATATTTATTTCATGTTATACTATTCACAAGCAGTGGCGCCCCTTACGTTATAATGGTGATTCAATGAGAACTTGGCGAAATCTTGGCATTAGAGCCAAGTTGGCATCATTTTTGGCGACCATGTTGGAGAGTTCGGGACCCTCTGGAATCTTCTAGAAAGTAGTTGATCTCTCCACTAGTGTCACGTTCAGTGACACGAGCGGTTATATTTCTAGAAGTTTCTGTCGCGCCTATAAATGAAGATGCTCGCCGGTATGAGAGGAGTCTTGATTAAGCCAGCGAGTAGAGAGGATTGTTTTGACTAGCGATTAGCTCGGCTGTGCTTGTGAATAATCTCTACTTACGTGTATTTTTAAACACTGTTATTGTGTTTGATTGCTGTTGAAGGTGTGAAGACCTTCGGATATTTACCCTGTGAAATTGTTGATGAATCCTGTATTGAAAGGACTGGATTTCCGATAATAAATTCGCATCGCTCGTAAACAACTGATTATTTTTTCTTTGTGATTGTTTTTGCATAAAATCCTCAAACCCTCGAATCTACGTAACAATATATATTGTAATATTTTAATACATTTAATTTTAATATACTTATTTAATAATATTTAATAACTTAGAATATATTACTGTCTTAAAATATTTACTATGACCTAAATTGCAATATATGTAAGAATGAAGGCCACGCTTTAGTTCTTTCATGTATTTTATTGACTTTCAAAAGTTTAAACGTTTTTCACGTCTTTATATTTTTCATCGTGATCATATATTTAAAATGCTAAGGCTTTTTTGTATTCATTTTTTGTATTCATTACATTCCTGGTTGTTTTGTATAAAATGTTTGATAATTCTGTGCATAGCTTAAGGATTTATATGAAGAGCTATTTTTTAAAAGATCCATAAAGTTAGATAAATGTTTTTTTTACTGTTTTGTATCACTTCATTCCATTTAATCTTAATTTATTTCCTTTTTAATATGTGCTAATTCAGGATGAATTTTGCATTAAAAATGCTTAGAACAACTTGAATTTTAATATATATTAGAATGGATACTATATTTTAGCTCTTTAAATTATTATTTTTTATTTCAAAAACTTTAAATTGCTTCTTCTCAGCTTCTTATTTTTCGGGATGATCATGTGTTTGAAATGCTAAGGCTTTTTTTTATATTCACTATAAAATTTTGAAACTTTTTCTGGTTGTTTAAAATAATATGTTTGATAATTCTGTGCATGGGATAAGCATTTAGGGGAACAGTTATTTTTTTAGAAATCTATAAAGTTAGATATAGCTGTTTTTTTGCTGTTTTTTTATAGTTTCTAAGAGAAAAAAAATCTAAAAATAAAAGTATCTATTGTAATACTAATCCCATGCACAGAATTGTGGGAAATACTTCCAAGAACATCAGAAAAAAAATGTATAAAAAATATTCAAATTTGTAAAAGCAGTAGGAATTTTAATAACTTTAAATAATTTTAAAAATTTTTAAATTTAAAATTATTGTTTGTTTAAAAATAGTATTTTGCTTATGAAATGTTTACTACAGATATGTTTGAATACAGTGCATGTAATTTTATTCTTAAAACTGTCTTAAGTAAAAGAAATTGTGTACAGGGTACCGTGTCCTCTTAAAGAAGTTCCAATTTTTTTCGACCTTTTTTCAAGAACCATCTTATTCTTTCTATCAAACCGAGACAAAAAAATAATTACCTAATCGGAAAAATCATTTATTTCCCTACGATACGGTATAATTTTTTTAAAAAATAATAATAATATTCAAAATCGTTCTGTATGATTTTTTTTTTTTTCATGTTATTGAATCAACATTCTGCACTAAGAAAGTTCAGGCTTTTTTCTTTTAGAATCAGTCATTTTAAAAGTAAAATAACTAATTTTTTTTTTACGATTTTACAAAAAATACTTAAAATTTAATAAAGCATTTAAAAACTTCTTCATTTTTAAATACAATTGCACGAAAATATTTTTTCGTTTGTAAATAGAATTATCCAAATTCTGCATACAAAAACTGAAAAAAATTACGGATTTAAAAAAAAATTAGATTTTTCGTTTTTATTATAGAATTATAGTAAAAGCCAAAAAAAAAAAGAGGTTTAATATTTTAATTAATTTTGCTTTGTCCAATGTTTTTTCGGTATAACAGTGTTTATCTCCCCTTCCTATTATCCTCTCGTTGCGGCCCGAGTGAAATATCTATCATATATATGTGGCCTGGTGGTAAAAAAGGTTGAGTACCCCTTAGCTGGACTGTTCAAAATTAACCGGCAAACGACCGTGCAACAACGATACGTTCAATAAAATTAACAGACCGAGGAACCTCTGTCCGGATATAACTAAAAAGTAAAAAATAAATTAAAAGTAAAAAAAAAACTTTTTGAAAAACAAGCTTTTATTTAAATGCTCTAAAAAGAATAAAATAAACTTTTCTTTTAAAACTTTTTTTTGCTATTATCTTGTAAAGTCGTTACACAATTTATGATATAAAAGCTTGTCGCGAGATTTACCAGTGTAGATAAACAAGCAAATTAAATAACTTGATCTGATTGATTTTAATTTTTAAAATTTTCAAACTAAGTAAATATGAGTACTTAAATCTCGCGACAAGCTTTTATATCATAAATTGTGTAACGACTTTATAAGATGATAGCAAAAGAAGTTTTAAAAGAAAAATTTATTTTATTCTTTTTAGAGCATTTAAATAAAAGCTTGTTTTAAAAAAAATAAATTTTTTTACTTTTAATTTATTCCTTTTTTTGTAGATGCTATGCTTGCGGTGAAACTGTAATAAAATTATTTTTTAATTTTTATTTAGCTATCCAAAACAGCAGATGACGAGTTTTACATTTATGTACTATGTCAACGTATACCTACGAAACTACATACGAGAAGCTGGGCATAATGAAATATAATTTATCAAAAAACATTTTACAGCGATGTTTACGAATTAAAAATACTTTTTACCTAAATAAAATAAATAATTCTTTAATAATTTAATTATTAAAATAAATAATTTAGACACGAAACACTGTCTCATTCTCTCACGTACTGATTGACTATATAAGAACATAGTTTCGTCGCATCTGTGGTCGCCTCCCGTGTGCGGGGATCACCGACTGCCACGAACGGACTTGTCAGAACGTGCAGTCTGCACATTTTAGTTTTTTTTTTAATTTTGGAAAATATTAGATACTTAGTTTACGAGTAAAGGTACTTTGACCAGCTATGCCGAAATAAGTGAAAACATATATTGCCAAACACACATATAAACAATCTAAAACTTCAAGTACTTACCTACTTTGATCCTTAGAGTTCAAAAATAGGTTTATTAAATAACAATTTATAGGTATTTACACATATAATTGTTATTTTAATTCTAATTTTTAAATACGTAAAGCTATAAAATAGATAAATAATAAAATAGGTAATTTATTAAATATATATTTTAATAAAAACACTTTCGCGATAATATCCAACAGTAGTACTTTGTTTCTTTTTTCACAATTCTTATTGACTTAGAAAAAGAAGTTAGGTATCTTATTTGGAAAGAAAATATATGTATAATATGCATTTTAAGAATATAATACTTATTATGTTACCTTTTCAGTTTTTGTATTATTATTATAAATGTACATACATACCTTTGAGAAGATAATTCACTTCTAGCTCTTCTACTTGAAACAACAGACTACGCGTCACAGCCAAAGCCCTGGTGAAGAGGCTGAGAGATAGAAACAGTACCTAATCCTCGTTAATCGATTCCGAACGATTTTTAAATGTTTCTTCTTCTTTTTTTGATAAAATGAATATGGAACTAAGGAGCCGCAGCTCGGCTCCGCATGTGGCTCGCAGGTTGCTGACCCAAGTTCTATATTTTTAAGAGATTAATATACAAATATGAAAATATCAAAATACTTTTCTTATTACTTTTTAAGTGCCAAAACCAAGCTTTACAATATGCAATCAATAGAAAATAAAAATGCAAGAAAAAAATATGAGATATATAAAAGGTATAGAGAAAATAATCAGTGGAAAAAGGTAATGGCTTGATCTGTTCTCCATCTTGTAATAATGAATCGTTCTTTCTTCCTAGTTTAGAGGGCCATCGTCATAAGCTATTCTGTTCAAATTCTTCTCCATCTCGACTTTCTTCATTTCAAGTAGTAAAGCAATACGTTTTTTGCAAAGTAAAGGTTGTCTGTCTGTGTTGACCCTCTCTTTTCATATTTTTCGATTGTATAATTTTCACTTGAGTAAAGAAAACATAACAAATGAGTGAAATTTCTTGTAATGATTCTTAAATATCAAAAATTCTGAGAGCGCTTCATATCTTCAAAAGTTGGAAAAATCTTAAAAATATCCGAATTGAAAACAATTCCTATAATTGGCTTTGGAAAAAATCGCATACAATTAAACTCACTTAAAAGAGAGAAAATCCCTAAGACATTGAAACAGTTAACATTTTAATTTAAAAATTTCATTTCCTGTTTTTTGTACTTGTGAAAAATGACACAAATGATGTAGAACTATTTAAGTTTCTTTGATGATATTCTTAGAATAAATCCGAATTTTTTTGTAGAAAAGAAACTACAGATATTCCAAATGGTTTTTGAAAGAAATGTTAAGTCTAATTTAATTAAAATAAAAAAAATCAACCACAGCCTCTCATGGGAATCATTTTCACAGATTTTTTTATTTATCTATCAAACAGAATTGAAATACTAATAGAAAAAAACCCTTTCTAATAATACATAAGAGATAGGGATTGGATTTTGTTAAACCCATTAAAGACTCGTTTTTCTCGATTATGTTTCAAACTGCTCTCAACCGAATCTACTTAGTATACCTTATAAAGCAGTAAAAAAAACGGACAGATATCTCTCAGCAAAAGGGATTGTCTGAAAAATGCTTAGTGCTTAGGTAAAATTTCGAAAAGTCAAATACACTTTAAAATGAAAAATTACTGTCTTGAAAAAAGTCTGGGAAGGAATTCAAGTGTTTGAGAAACCATTGTATAAGATGCATTATATGGATCATGAAACATCAATTAAGAATTTTTTTCGGCAAGTTCCGCAAAAGACGTTTTTTGTTGGGGAGATAATGTATAAATGAAGAAAAAATTATGAATACGTGAATTCCAAGTGAAATCAATTTATTCTCAAAAATTTCAAATTAACTGATTGATTGCTTATCAACGTCGCATTCTAAAATTTCGCAAAAGCTATTGGTGATGGACCTTGTTATTTTGAGCCTCAATCAAGTGACACTTGAGCTGCTACCCGATTTTCCAAGCTTCCAAATCACACCAACGTGTGGACTTTGAGTCTCAGCTGATTAAGCGTGCCCTTCTCCATAGCTTCCTCTTTAGTACCTCACGATTTTCCAAAAGCAACGCCGGCCAGTTTACAACCAGGATTACTTGGCCCCAATTTTACAAAATTCAAAGCAGTTTCTTTATTAATAGTTGAAAACTGCGGTTGAATTATGCTAAATGCTTTTCTTTCAAGTCAAAAAAGAATGCAAAAATTATCACAATTCAACTATTTTTATCAGAAATTGTAATTGTTTCAGATATTTTAGTTCAATGTAGAGTTATTTTTTCTTAAGATTGAATGTCATCAACCTAAAGTGAGCAGTAAGAGCAGTGGCGTATCTGGGTATCCAAAAGCCCTGGTACAGAAAAAAATGAGTGACCTATCTGGTTGAATTTTATCAAGTAAAGATATATTAATATTTTTAATATATAATGCTACAGTTTTTATTTACTGTATTACCTTTCTTTGCGTTGTTTGCCCTACAAGCACCAATAGTTTTTTTTTTATCCATAATTTTAGTTTTATAATTTATCCAATACAATTCGTATATGCTCGAGTACTTACTATTATTAAAAGAAAGCAGAAACGTAATTCTACGCTACAAAACGTCGTTGGGAAATCCCTGGCCATTTATTTATTTATTCGGGAGAATCCAACTCATCCATCAGAGGGCTTAGAGCTACAAAATGGTCCACCGAGACAGACAGGAAATGATAGAAAAAATAGGCATGAACAATTCAATGTTATTTTAATTATTTAAAACACCTCTGCAAAAGAGCAGAGTAGGAGGGACAAAATTACATCAGTGTATCGCAGATACGAGCAGATAGCGAAATATTGAAACAGGAAATTAGCTTATTATGAATCGTATTGTTATAAAAACAAATGTAGCTAGAGGAAGGAATTACTTCTTGTGTACGTTTTTTAAGATGTAATAATAAGTATGATACGACTTTTTATGGAACTTGAAATTTATTTTCAAGTAAGAGTTTATAGAAAAATGAGAAAAATTGAAAATAACATAAACTTTTCAATAAGTAAAGTTTGCAACACTGAACAAACAACGAAAAGAATTTAGAGGAATTCCCTTCAAATTCGAAATTACTTTCAACTGAATTGCGTTAATTATAGTTATGTTGCAACCTTTTATATTTAGAACTTAAATTTGGGAGAAATTATTTTAAATTTGACTTGCTTGGTCTGAGGGCCCCCTAAGTTCAAGGGCCTATCCCATTGATAGCTATTCCCCTGAGTTTGAGAAAGAATTTTTTCTGAACTGCGACATTTGAGTTTTCAACTTGAAAGTAATCGATAGCTATACGCTGAGGTTGTGCATTTCTCCCCTTCCGGAGATCTTGCTGATCTAAGGATTCTACAAATAGAATTTTGCGAGAGGGGTTGCCCATATACCTACTTCCCACCCTCCTTCAGCTAAGAAGGAAGTACCTTATCGGAAGGCTTCCCATTGTGTTCTCAAAACGACCACCTCAAGAACACCGTTTTGTCTGGACTCGGCAAAAAGGGAGTAATTAGAAATATTGTCGAGTGCATTTTCTTTTCAAGATTGTTTCAGTCCCATTCACTACATAATACGCCATTGTCACGCCATCAACGCCCAGTGACATTCATCTACTTGATTGAACGCACGTCTGGAAAATGATGTCGAACAAATGAGGAAATTAATTAATATTTAGATTTAAAAAAAAGAATTTATTGAAATGAACATTCCATATTTTTGAAAATAAAAGAATAACGCTGAAAATAATGAAATTGGCTGCTATTTTTTTAAGAAAGGAAGAAGTAATTAATATTAATTGGAATTGATTGAATCTTAATTTTCAATCTGGGGGAAACTTTTTACTATTTATTAGTATTTACTAAGCCAAAAAATAGAAGGATAATTACTACTCATCTCTACTTCATTTTACTAGAAATTGTAATTACTTTCTATTCACATATGAAAAACTGAAAAATTATAAAATTTGCGTTGTTTGTCTTTTCGTTATATATATATACAGGTAAGCAAATTTTCTTCTAGCATTATTTTTCACACAACATCGCACGAACTGTTATGAATTCAAAAAGCTACATTTTCTCCCAAATAGTTCTTCATATTATTCATTTGATTGCAAACGAGATTTTTATTTCCAGCGCTTTTTCAAGGATATGATACATATTTTGAATATTTTTGGAAGATATTACATATTTTTGTAGAAGATATATATTTCATTCATCTTATGAACAACAAATAAAGGAATTTAGGAATGGGGTTTAAGACTTGCAAAACTAAATGTTCAGTTTTTGAGCTCATGATACAACTTTTTTTGAAGACAGAATTTCAAAACCAGTTTTTTATTGCCTTCAAAAATTTTGAATGCAATTTAAAAATGTTTCTTTGAACTGTCTCCATGTATTTCATAACATAGGAAAATAAAGTGAAATGTATTTAACGCGAACAGATCGGTTAACAGGAAATAATACAGCGGTCCCGATTTTTTCTCTGAACACAAAAAGATGAATGAACAAACTAAGGGAGGCGAGATTTGAGAAATGTTTTGTAGAAAGGAGGATAGTTTGTGTTGGCTTTGAAATACCCTTGGAATAGCGTGGGACAGGAACCAATTTTGTTTATCTAAACTATACTTTCATCCTCCGCCCGCACACAAAAACATATCTCTCATCACTTGGCTTTGGAATTCGGGGAAGAGAGTGGAAAGAGTTAAGAGGTTTGGTTCGCGTTTGGAGGCACATTCCAATGGGGAAATGAATAACAAAATGGACAACATCGAACAATTTGTTGACAATTTAATGCTAAGAAAGACAATTCAAAGAAATATATATATATATCGGATTATTCTCCCAAAACTCAATAAAAGTTTCGTTTTTCCAAAAAAAAAAAAAACGTAAACGTTTTGCATTGAATTCAATTAAATTTTTGTGAATGTTTTTGTTTGACTAATTTTTATTAAATACATGCATATGCAGTGGCGTAACGGAGAATATTAAGGCCCTCCTGCAAACTCAGGCTTTGGGCATCAAGCTCAAATACATACTTTGGCGTCAGTCAAGCTTTAGGCCCCCTAAAGTCCCTTCCCCCGCGCAATGCGAGGGTTACATTACGCCACTGTGCATATGTATATATCTATGTAAATAAAATGTACTCTAATAAACTTAATTTTCGTGAATATATTATTTTTTAACCCGGAAACATATTTCAGTCCCTATAGTTTCGTGTTAAACGCTTTTCATTATAATTTATTTGTGGTATCTCAGATATAAGTAAAATAATAATTCACAAATGTGTGTTATTTCTATCAAAATACGAATTTTATCAATAGCTTAAATAGAGATGCTGCTTTTTCTCTAAAGTAAAACAGCCATGCTTATTTATAAAATTGTTTTCTCAGTTGTAGTCAATGCAGACTGCCTTTTCAGCTTCGAAGAAAACACTTGAGTTGTTTTCAACTTGAGATCAGGGTTTCTTAAACTGGGTTCCGAGGCTTAGCTCAGTGCTTCTCAAACTTTGCCTCCTGGTGACCCAATTTTCAACCCCCCTTATGCTATAATAACGCACTTTGTCGCTAAAGCTACCGTACGATCTTAATTATAAACCGTACAGATTCACAAGAAAATATTAAATTTTGTGTTTTTGTTGCTTTAAGTGATATATATTTTAAGCAAATTACTTTGAAGTAATAGGATAATTATTATGTTATTTTTCGTATCTATAATTTTTAAATTGGAACAGATTGCAAAAAGATATATATTGAAAGATTTATTCCATTTCTCAAAGTTCAAATGCCATTAGAAAATCGTCTATGTTGCTCTGTATCATATCCGTCACAATTAGCGCAAAGGTCTGCGTGAGTCCGACGTCTGGGTAAAACGTGTCATTGCTAATGTTGGTATTTTTTACCTTTGCAGACCTTGTACTTTCCCCAGGAGCTTTTGAGGGCGGCTCCGTATAATAGGCGGTACCAATGGCCGCAAGTAATTTTGATGCCCAGTTTCCTCCTCAGAGGAAGGTATTTGAGCTCTGACGATTCAAAATTGAATTTAAGAATTTTTTTAAAAGAATTTTGGCAGCCAAGCCAGCACTTCAAGGGATTTTTTACATGCCGAATAATCATACGACAAGGCCGTTCATGACCGCTGTCGATTTTCTCCATCATGAAAATCCACCGACATGGGCTGGGGTCGAACCCGCAACCTTAGGTGCAGATGGCCAGCGACAAACCAACTACGCCACCTAGTCGGCACTTACTGAATTGTAAGGAGAGTAAAACCAAGAGCACGGCAATGAATACAAAAATGTAAAATGATTTTTTTAAATGAATGCTCATGTTATAAATAGATTTAAGCGAACTGTAATTGTAATCTTCACAAATTAGTATTTATTATTAATGTTAAATAATGAAAAAAGAATGTAATATTTCGATAAAGAATAATTGTGTTATTTTTAATACTTAAAACGAGAAGACTTCAAAATGTTTTACCGCGGGAGCAGACACGCACTCGATACCAATGGTGATAGTCGCGCGGGGTGACTCCGTCACCCCGAAGCTTTTTTTACAATTATTCTTATTGTACACAATAAAAATCACAATTTCAGTGAATAATTTAACTAAGAGAAAGTACACTTACCTACTTTCTACATTTTTTTCATTGATAATTTGAGAAAAATTCCAATAGAACCGAATTAAAATGTTTCTAAGGTACGCGACACAAATCACAGAAACTTTTCACGAACGTTACAGGAATGATATCTGCAAGCAAATCTGTCATATTTTGTTTAAATTGTTGTTGTTTGACTCTATACCCCGCGTGACCACTCCCGGGTTAAATATGTAATCAATGTAAAAATATGAATGTTAGTTCTAAAAAGGAAATATATAAAATGTTTTTCATCATGCTTTATATGTTTCAGAATACTCGTAAAAATAAATATTGGCCAAATAATACTTCAAAGTGCTTTCTGTGCTTTTCGAAATGTTATATAACTCTTTCGTATTGGCGCATTATTTACAACTAACCAAAATGAAAAATAAAGACATAAAAGGGAACGAACTAACCATACCAGTAAGTTCAAAGGTCAAACAGATGAATTTTTTTATCTTCCTAGAATGTTTCTCTGAGTCTGGGTTTTGTCTTTTCTCAGAAATAGTTTTTTGGTTTAAAAAGAAAACTCAGTAAAAAAATCTCTCATCGTGGGATTACATCGTATCAAACAAAATGTTATGTTTTTTATTTAGTTATAGGATCAGATAGCTAATGAATGTATCGAAATGAAAGCTTTCATGTTTGATGAAGTAATACTAATAAATTCTTTCAGTGTAAATGAGTATTTTTTATTATGTCAGAAAGTATTTTCTTACTTCATTACAGTAAATTAATTTTTTTTTAATCTTTTATTTTCGATATGCTCGCGCCCCACTAGGGGGGCGAGCCCCACACTTTGAGAAACATTGGGTTAGCTGCATCTTTCTAGGGGATCCACGAAGGTCTCTCATTTAATGTTTCCCTTTTTTAAAGGTCAAATGTAAAACTTAATTCCCCGTTTACCTTCAGAGGTTCAAGTGGATTTCCACTCCTAAATGTTTATGTAATCCCGGGAACCGCCGATCATTATGTTTTTCATTGCCCCCAAACTGCCAAATTCCATCTTAAAAAAACTCTTACACAAGGAGTTATTCCTTCCGGGTTACATTCTATTTTTAACATGATTCATAATAAGTTAGTTTCATATTTCCATTTGGAACAATCTCTCAGTAATAGACTAATATAATCTTATCTTCCATATTTCGCAATCTCTCTGTAAAAAACTAATGTCATTTTGAAATCCCCACCTCTGCTTTTTTAATAATAATACTATTGTATTTTTTCCTGTTCATGTATATTTTTTGTATTCTATCTATCTGGTGTAATACGAACTCTCCCCACCCCTCCATCTCTTGAGGTCTGTCCTTTTACGTTTACTTTGTCGATTTGATTCACTATAGATGTTTTGTAAGTTTTTTTTTTCTCTTTTCGTCTCACAATTTATTTATCAGTTTGGATTCTTACTTTTCAAATTTCTTAACTGTTTTGTATATGGATCGCTGGCTTCATTTGAAACGCATAAACACTGAACAAGATGATACGTCCTCAAAGTAAAGCGGAACCACCATTTCAAGTAGCAAGAAAAGCTTCGCCCTTATAGAAAGGATTATTTGCCCTTTGGCTTCAAGTGTGCAAGTTGAGAAGAGGAACAGCTACCACAACGCGTGCCATGCTGTGAGGGTTTGTCAAACGAAATTTAAAAACCCGTCAAAACGGCAGAGACATCTTATTTTGAAGCATGATGAACATTCGAAAAAATGTATTGATTTCTTTAAAATTAAAGGGTAACATTTTTTAAGCAGCCAGAACGTGATAAAAAGGCTACAAAGGGATTCAACAATGAATCTTTTGCGAGAGCATCATTTGAAATTTCTCATTTCATTGCAAAAACTCAAAAGCCTCATACTATTCACGAGGATTTAATGCCTGTAGATAAGATATATTTTCCGCTATGATTAGGGAAAAAGTTGCCAAGGATCTTAGTTCAATTTCTCTGTCAAATGACGATAAAAAAACGATGCATGCTATGTCAGGAGATACATAAAAAAAATTATTAGAAAAAGCTCGTTCATTGCCTTATTATTCTCTGTTGCTTGAAGAAAACACAGATATTACAAATAAATTAGTATTGTTGTGTTTCGTCAAGTATTTGTGTAACAAAAATATAGCGGAGGACTTATTACTCATCGCAAATGTCGCCTGAATTCATTTTCGTGGCTTTTTAAATTGGCATATCTCTCAGACACTTTTGGTCACTGAAATATGATGAATCTTTGTCTTCAGGGAACACATGTTACTGTCTTTCAAGTTGGGGACAAAATCGAAGTAATTGTTAAAAGTTAGAATTGGGGTATTACCTCCCCATTTCAGAAAGAGATAATAATTATGAAGCATTTCCCATTCTAAAAGATTTTCTCCATTCTAATGAAGAGAAGATATCTAAAGAAGAAATGATGGCTATTATACAACGTTTACTAAATTTAAAGCAATGTTTTCTGTGAATATTTTCCTGTCTCTCAAAGGAAAAGTAACTGGATTAGAGATCCATTTGCAGTAGATGTGTGTGTCTCACTTCAGTAGAAAAAGAACAGCTGATAGAAATGTCCACAGATGGAGCTTTGAAATTTTACAAAAATAAATCCCTTCCAAACTTTTTGCGTCACATACCGGAAATTTTTTCGAATTTTTCACGAAAGCTCTGAAAGTTCTGATACCTTTCCAAACTACTTAAGTATGTGAAAGAATCTTTTTACCTCTTCGTTATCATAAAAATAAGTATAGAAACCGTCTGGAAAGCGTAGAACTGGAATTGAGACTGCAAATTTTAAATATTACACACACACACACCTGATATAATAGCACTTGTAAAAGAAATCCAGCTCTTTCCTACTCTCATTTAAGATTTTAATTAATACAGTTAAGTACATTATTTATTTATTTGAAATTAGTATTTTGTAATATTTAAATATATATATGTTAATATTATATATATATATGTATATAATTAAATGTTTACTGTTTTCTTAAAGGAAAAATAGAAGTGTTAAAAAAGTCCGTATAAATAGCACAGGCTGTCTTAGATTATTGAGAAATGTTTATATCACTCAGCCACGTGTTGGGAATCAGAAGGGAAGGAGATCTTGGGGGACTGAGATGTCAGGTTAATACATGAAGGAGGCCGCGGTGATCGAAAGTTTGAGAACCGCTGCTTTAGATTATGCATGAAAAAAATATCGAAGAAAATAAGAATTCATTAGTTGCAAAAATGCTAAAATATCGAAAAAGTTCTTACAGAGTCATACAAATGGTTTAGCAGCTATTTTGTATCTTTTTTTTTATCTAGGCAAATAATAACTTTGGTCAAGAATAAGGCCTTTAACTGTCAAGTTATTCAGATGATTTGGGTACAGAAATTATCAACTTTTTTTTTAATTCAAAAATCAAATGTTTAGTGCGAAATAAAATATGCTTTGTAGTTAAAAATTGATATTTTGAATTTTATGCATATATAAAAATGTTTAAGGTTTTGTAGCAACTGCATATTCGCTTGAGGTGACTGCTACACAGCGTGGACGTGGTAACGTTCATTTCTAGTGGAGTATTATTTTCTAAAATAAATAAAACAAAATTAAATTGAAGGAAAAGGAATATCTATTAGTATTTGAACAATTCAGCTTTGTGTGGAGTAAATGGAAGCACTTTCCAAGCACAAACCAACTCCGCAATCATTACACCAGAATCATGTTTCCTCTCTTATATTTGTTTCATTAGCACCTCCTTCTTCGCACAACCAACAACTTTCCGCTGTATTGTGCGCTCCCGTTTCGCAGGAAGTATGGAACCTAACTAAGATGGTTATCTGCTATGCCAGGACTGTTTTGTCCAGAAGCTGCATCATCATATTTATAAAAAAAGCTCTTCTACAATTTGGATTCGAAATTCTGTCCAATTGCATTTTTCTAGAGCAAAAATGAGTTCCCTTGTCTAGCAAAATGTATCTGTTGATGTTTTTCTGGCGTTTTCGGAATGAAAGGATATTTCCTGATCCCAGCGATCTAGTTAGATTGTAGTCAAAAACAATCCTTAGCTTGAATATACCTTCACTTTTTGATTTTTAAGGTGGACCCTGAATCAAACACTGGATTGAGCCCAAATGAACTTTTTCCCGATAGAGGGTATTTAGTAGATAGAGGGTTTTCCATATGTATTTAGGTAAAACAATCAAAAGAAAATTACCTCATACCATACTCGGGCGTGACATTTTGGAGCCCTAATACCATGCCTGAGATAATCTCGGGCACGACAGTGAAAAAGATAAAATAAACGGGGGTGGACTATTATTAAACAAAACAAAACAAAGTATTATATTAAAGAATTTGTTTTTCGAATATTTTTATTTTTCGGCATTTATTTATTTGCTGTGTGTTATAGATGCTTTATTTTGTGTTCAAATAAAGAGCATATGATAATTATTAAAAATGCGGTATTTTTAAGTAAGATTCTACTTATAACCCTCTAAAAATAATGTAAATAACTTTCGCGTTCAGGTCACCTTTCAAAGCAGCATGACAGGTATTGACAATAGACTTGGTAATTCTGAACCATGGTAAGTTAACAAGAATTCCACTTGAGGGGGTTTCCACCTCTAACTTCCACACCACATTACATCAAGTCTGTTGTTGTTGTTGTTGTTTCTAATGCCATCTGTCTGACGTAGTCAGATCGAGGCCGACGAAATTCATCGTGGCATGGAGCTAGAGGTACGCCTGTTGTTGGCCTTGAGCACCATACAGGTGACAATACGATTTAGCTCGGCGAAATTCCCCGAAGGGACGATAGATGGCGACACCACCTCTATTTCCACCTCCACGATTTCGGCATTGAAACTGAAGGGGAGGGAAATATTCTCCAGTCCCTGCGCTCGTGACTAAGCCCACAAGACTACGGACCCACTGATTTAACGAGCACGTACTCCGTGTGTACTCGGAGGGCAATTGGTGGCATCGAACCCAGGCTTTCCGGTTAGCAGCTCTTACTATTTGCACTGCAAGGAATAAAAGAAAATATTCGACGGAGCATCTCTGCCCTGTCAACGACTATTTGACTGATGTATTTTAAAAGTTTCAAATTAGAATTGAATATCAAAAGACATATTTTGTTTCCTTCATTACGATTCAATATTGAAAAATCTATATCGAATGGCACCACAGCTAAAAATATACAAATGGCTAGTGTAAGATGAAATAAACATAGATGAAAACATTGGATTAGGATGACATAAAAATATTCTGAGCCGAAATTCTAGTCAAAAATGTGTTAAAAGAAATTGGTTGCAGGAAAAACAAATGACGTCAATGGATATCATCACTAGATCGAAGTATTAATTATTTTTTAAAACACCTCTCTTTCCTTTTTTCCCCTTTTGTAACGTTTTCAATCCACATTTATTTTATTTACTCCGCAGATGCACATTATATAATCGAGACAAACGCGCAGAGAGAATATTAAAGTAATTGTTGGTCTGCTTCTGACTGACGTCATTTAATTAGATTCGCCCGCAAACTTTTCTTTATATCTTCTTTTATCATTTCGAAGAAATCCTGGTACTCAGAAGCGTGACTTTTCATTAATCTGAGAAGAAGCATCGTAAAATAATTTTGAATTAAATGAAACATTTGATTTCGCTCATGAACTTGACTCATTTACGAATTTTCTCCTTTCGGTTTTCTTTTAACGCTCATTCAAAGCTGACATCTTATAAATTACGATAGTCTCTTCAATTCGCTCTTTCATATGCACTTATTTATCAAAGAGAAAGTTAGCAGCTCATTTCATTTGTACTTACAACGAATTTTAAGGAACAAATGATTTCCAGCTTGATGAACATAAAATAATGAATAAATACGCGACTCGTAATAAAATAATTCAACTCTGATTAATACGGCCTACCGAAAAAAGATTTATGACATAAACTTATTTTGATAATTTGTGAATGGTTATTGTGTGTCAGTGGTTTATTTCATAAAATATTTCGCTCGTTGTACTTTTTAAAATTACTTTTAACTTTTTTAAACTGCGTTTATATCCCACACAGTGAACTAATTGCACCCAAGTTTCAAATGAAAACTAGAATGAACAAAATTGGGAATGCTTGTGTACAGAGATGTTGTACAGTCTGTGTAACAGCAATTAAAGGTTCAAGAAACTAAACTATAAATGTTAACCAAATTTGTTTATTCTTTAAAAAAGATTGTAAGGAATTCAAACACTTTTTGCTATTTGAGTGATTAGTATTCAATTTAATAATGATGAAATTATAAGCATTCACTCACACACACATTAGAAACAATTATTCTCTCTCTCTCTGTTTTACTTTTTATTCTGTGGGGAAAATCCATTCACTTAGGCAAAGCAAATTCTTTTGTATTCATTTTTTGTATCATCAGCACACCTTAAAAATCGTTCGTTTATAATAAAGTTGATTGAGCCTGTAATATCCATTTCTTCTCAATGCTTTTAGAATTACGGAATCCCAATGTTTGGCAATAAGTTTCTCCAGATTACTAAGACAGTGATTACTCATGTTTATACTAGAGATAAATTTGTTCTCATGTTCATTTTTTTTGAAGTAACCTCTGTGGCTACTTTACAACGATGTTTGCCTCGCCTTGTGAAGGAATCGCTATGCATACAAGTCCTCGTTTCATTGAAGCAGAACAAAAGGGGGAGAACAAAGGAGGGGTAGGAGAAAGGATTGACGAGGAACAATGTAACGAATTATCTCGCAGGGTTCCCTCTAAACAAAAACCTGGGGTAATATTCTTTAAAGTTAGAGAGTTTAACTACCACCTCCATACTTTGGAAACAGAGTATGCATATTAGTTCTTACAAGTGAGTAAAATGGGGGTCAGGAATACATAGCTGATAGTTGTGTTTAGCGAGAGAGATTAGCAATGCGAATATTTTTACTTAGAGTTAGATTCACATCAACTAATTAGTAATTCCTTTCCTATTAACTTGGAAAGTAAATTCCATTTTAGGAAGTTGTCGAAGAAATCTTATTGAACCTGAGATTCAAGAACTGTGAAACGTCTGTCGTTTTATGGGAGTTCTGATTGAAGACCCAGTGGTCGCACTTCCACACACAGGCTCTATTCCCGGGCTGGGCCTCAGCCTTTAATCCCTACTGCAGTGGGTCTATAAGTGAGTACCCAGCTTGCTTGGGAACTTAAACACTAGGGGTCTCGCTTCAGACGGACCACCTGATCGGGACATCTGCTCCTGCACCTCAGCATCCAATTGCCACGTGTACTAGGATGGGCACAGTAGGCCCTGGCCCTCATTGGCTGTTGCGCCACTGAGTTGGAGTTTTTAATTCTGATTCTTTAAGAATTAGTTCATCTACCTTGTAATCCTTGAGTACATACACGCAGACAGTATTCTAATGAAATCATTAACTTGATTATTTGTGTTTGTTTCCTAGTGTTTTATTTCATGGCTCTTATTGCAAGATAGGTTTCGGGACCCTCATAATTTTATCAAAAAGAATTCATAGATTTTTGAGGAGGTGTTACTGATGTCAGAGCAACTTCTCCCAGAAAAGATTCAGATCGCATGAATCCGTCATTACAAGTTTTTTGCTTAAGGAAAAATAATTCTTAGAATAACCCTTATATGAGGCCCAGTGGTCGAGTGGTAGCGTATCGCGCTTCTACATCCGGGTTCTATTCCCGGGCTGGGCAAGGTCGTCTCGGCCTTTCATCCCTACTTTAGTGAGTCGATAAAATGAGTACACCAAGTTGGCTTGAGGACTTTAACACTGTAGGGCTCGCTTCAGAATGACCAGATAGAGAGAGAACGGTCCTGGACTAGCTAGCTTGAGGACGTACGCTCCGAGTACGATTTTCGTAGTCAGGACCACCAACTTTGGCCGACTGAAAAGTTTATTTTTAAGTCCGGCACTGCATATTACTACATTAAGTAAGACTGACAATGGCCCGCAAGAAAAGCCAATCTATCCAACGGAAAGGCCGAGGAACTCCGAATCTAACTCTTAACCCTGAAAGGCCACCCAGCACTTGGACGGAAAGTTTCCACTCCATATCACCTCTGATTGATGGAACTACCAGGATGATGATCGACGAACCCAAGGACTGGATTATACATGCTTCTAACGAAACCTCAAGACCAGTAACGCCTCAGGACACAAACTGTAGAAGACGACTTACCCTCAACAAGTCATACAACAAAAGGAAAAGTACGTTGGATAACTTGAAAATTATCAATGACCGCTACAAGGAACAAGGAATGAAGCCCGAGGATACTCTGATCGAAACTCAGCGCAGAATGGAGGCCGCCTACGGAAAGGACATGCAACAAGTGGTGAGTGAGTTATTATCTCTTCCCCCATGTGACACCCCTAACTGTACTTTGCATAACACCTCCAACAACTCTTCAGTTCAACTAATTCCCCCGCTTCCCACCCCAACGCAGGCAAAACGTTTACCCCCTCAAAGGAAAATAACCAAAAACTCTAGATCAAACTCCACCTCGAAACTTAATTTTAATATCGAACTCTCAAATAAATTGAAATCCTTAGATAATTTAACTATCCAATCTCAACCGATAGCAGACACAACAAATCTTCCACACCACTCCAACATCGCAACCACCAAAAACACAGTAAAGCCGACTCCCAACTCCGTAAATTTACCACCCCCTACTATGCTAAAGATCACAGACGATCTTAGAAATCAAACGAAAATTTTAACAACGAAAAGGCCATATCTAAGAAACAAAAAGGCCGGACAATACATAAAACTCTACACACGGACACTTTTGAACAACACGACGCACTTAACGCTTTCCTAGATAATGAAAAATTCCCTCACTACACAATCACACCGAAAACGCAAAGGCCGATAAAAGTAGTCATAAAAGTGCTACCCCGCGACACCAAACCCTCCGACATCTCAAACGACATGACCGATCTGGGATTCTCGGTAGATCGGGTTACCCAACTGAAAGGAAACATCTCTAAACAACTCTTGCCAATTTTCTTAATTACTCTACCCAGGAATCTCACTAATGCTAAAATATTTGATTTAAAATCTCTCTCTTTATGTTACCTATCAATCACAGTGGACGGATTCAACCGTAAAGGAGCTACGCAATGTTTTAAATGTAATTTATTCAACCATACGGCAGAAAACTGCCACCTCGCTCCTAGATGCTTAAAATGCGGTAACGAACACCAGACTCGAGAATGCCAGATCGTTAAGGTCGATTCCCAGTTCTGTATCAACTGTGAGACATACGGCCACCTGGCCAACTATTCTAAATGCCCCCTCTATCCGAAACGACACTACCACGGTAAACAGCATTGGAAGACTCATACTCTTTCGCTCAAATTGCAAAAACTAATCACTCCGCTACACCTCAACAGATGGCAGCACAAGCACTTTCTCTACTCGTTCAACAAATAAGTTTATTAAATAACTTAAAGGTAATAGTAAACAGGAAAGAAAGGAAGAAATGATTAAACTTTTCACAGCATACCTCGACGAAGAATAGTTAGTTCAAAATACACTGACTTAAATGACCTAATTGTATATTTTTACTATTTTTCAACATTAAAAAATTTCTTTGCAAAATTTAAACTCATTTTTTCTAATATTTACCCAACCCCTGCCCAATTAAAAGAGAAGATTCTCACTCCATGCCCATGATAAACGGCTTATGTTTTACTCTCCACACCTCCTTCGTCTACTATTTTCTATGTCAGGATCCTTCCATTACCGGCCTGACAGCTTCTCATTGACGGACTGTTTTTCTCCGATACCGACGAATCATTCCCGATCGCATCATAACTTACGAATGGACTCACTTTCACGGCACGCGTCTACCGAAAGACTTCATGTCAACAAGTGCACCATCATCAATCATCAGTGACATCTCAACCACTCCTGTGTAAAAGACTTACCCGAGAATCTGCTCTGACGTCACGGACTGCCTGACCAATCAGGAAGAGACTGTAAAACTGTCTTCAACGAACAAGATACTATGTATCAAGCATGAACTGATTATGTTAAAATTTAATGGACTTTAATTTCCATACATGACTCCTTAAGGTCTTTGTAACATATTTAGATATGGGACGGAGGGTTTATTAAAACCCAGTTTCCCAATGATAGATTTGAATACATTTCTAGAGAGTTTAGGGATGTAATTAGTGATCGGCTCCATATGTAGATCGTTGTGTATCACGTCATTTTGGACGTACCAGGGTGCGTTCGTCATGACGCGGAGTATTTTGTTTTGAATTACTTGAATCTTTTTCATGTGGGTGGTGTGTTAGCGGCTCCCCATACGGGCGATCCATAAGTTATAACTGGGCGCAGAATCTGCTTGTATAATATTACTTTATTTTCCAGGGATAGAGGAGACCTTCTCCCAACGAGGGAGATGGCTAAATGAATTCTACCCCAGAATTTCTCTGCTAGATAGTCAATGTGTTTTTTGAAAGTTAAGTAGCTATCTATGTGTAGGCCCAGATATTTCACCACCGAAACCCACTGTATGTTGTCATCAAAAAGTGTGACCTGGAAAGAGGAGGGTCGATGACCCCCCCCATTTCCTGAAAATAATTGCTTGTGATTTATCAACATTAATTGCAATTCTCCAATGTGTAAGCCACGTTTCAAGTTTGACTAGAAAGTGTTGTATAGCTTTAATTGTGTATTTCAGCTGGGCACCTTGCGAGAGAACTGCGAAATCATCCGCAAACAGGTAAGTACTGACGGTGGAGTGTTGTGGGAAGTCGTGCGTGTAAATGTTGTACAAGTACGGAGAAAGGACAGATCCCTGCGGGACCCCAGAGAGGCAAGATCCTGTGTTAGAGTATGAATTTTTTACACGAACTCTAAAAGTTCTATTGTGTAAAAAATTATGTATGATTTTAATTAAGTAGTCAGGGAACTGCAATTTAATTAACTTGTACGTGAGGCCATCGTGCCACGTTTTATCAAATGCCCTTTTAACAGCTAAAAAAACACCTACTGTGTAGAATTTGTGGGCAAAACCCTCATTTATAATGTTTGTCACTCGTATCAATTGGTGCAGCGTTGAATGGCCCTCCCGGAAGCCGGATTGCTCCGGGGGAATGCAAGCTATTTATTTTAACTCCTATCTACATATAAACAATGCACATAAATAAAAATAGTGGTAACTATCTTCACAGTTTGCGAAACTATTTTCAGCAAAGATAGTAAATGGCTTATATATGCCATGAGGGAGTGGTGGAGATTTCATGTTGAAAGGTTTTCCTACCAAAAAACTTTTTCCCCTTTCCCGAGCTAGCACCGCCCCATTCGCAACTACAGCTTCCGGACCGGTTTGAATGGATTCCTCTTGTGTTTCCTTACAGCAAAGGCAGAGTTTCGAGCTGCTGGGTGCCCTGCTTCTATTTTATTTAATTGTTTTAAATGTTTTAATTATTATTTTTAAGTGACCATAACTCGGGGGCTCTTCAGGCGGATGTCTTAATGTTCTCAGGAATGATTCTTCCCGCCGAGACATTCAATATGAGGTCTTAGGTATCACATTCAGCTCACCAGATACAGTTTGCCGAACCCCCCTCCAGAGCCTGCGTTAGAGGTGGGCAAGCCAGGCCCCTGCCTGGGGTGGCAACCTCAGGAGGCGGCAAATTGGTTTTAAAAATAACTAGTTTATGAAGAAAATAAACCAAGATTCATTTAAATCTTATGAAAAACTAATATGTTGTATTTTAATAATATATATTCCGGGTGTCCATAATTAAACGATACTACTTCAAAATTGTGTACAGACGAAACTATTGTTCAGAAAGTTGTAAAATTCTGTGTACGACATAAAGAAGGGATGAGAATTTGTTTGAGCGAATAAAAAAATTAGTTTAAAATTTCGCCACTAGAGGACGCTTTTGAATGAAGGCCATATTTATTACCGGTTTTCTATTTGTATTTTATCGCTTTTTTATCCACAGGACACGGTAACACAATAAGTGATACTCATTAAAAACACATTCTCTAAAGTGCACTGCAAACATTTTTTCGACGTCACACTGCAACTGTTATAAAAGCAATAAACTTTCACGGGAGATTAGTTTATTTTCAGTGTGTTCGATATTGCTAATCAGAATGTCATTACGATTACCAGATCTAGTGTTGTTAGTAAAGTTATTCTATCAAACCGATAATTCCGCAATAGTTGCTCTACGGAAATTTAGGACTTTAAAGGGGATGTGAAAAGGTCCATTGACAGCTATAAATCTTCAATTAATGGTAACCAAATTTGAAGAAACAATCGTTGAATGTTCGTTCTGGAAGAGGAAGAAAACATGTTTCTGCGGAAGCAATAGAGAAAGTTGCACTTCAGGTGGAAGAGGACAAAGCGTCCAACGTGCAGGCTAGTACAAGTGTTCGCCTTGTAGCAGAAGCATTGGATCTGCCTCGTTCAACTGTCCAGAAGATCATGTGAAACATTCTCCGTTACTATCCATACAAACTTCAACTTGTGCAGGAATTGCTTCCACATGATTTCGAGACTCGACATCTGTTCTCGCTGAAGTTTCTTGCTCGTTTGGAAGTTGATCCAGAATGGCCATGGAATATCCTCTGGACAGATGAAGCACACTTTCATTTGGACGGTTCAGTGAATACTCACAACTGTCGAATTTGGGAATCAGACAATTCGCATTCCACCTTACGAGTTCCGCTACACTCACCAAAGGTAACGGTACGGGTTTTCCGCATCTTTTATTCTTGGCCCGTATTTTTTCGAGGAATTAGGTGCTGGGGGTCCAGTAACATGTTCTATCACTGGACAGCGATATGCATCGTTATTACGGAATAAAATTATTCCGGATCTGCAAACACGTTAGTGCCTTTCACGCATAATTTTTATGCAAGATGGAGCTCCTGCACACATTACACGTAGTGTTAAGGACGTTCGTAAACATCATTTCACAGAAGAACGTGCGATCAGCCGCCAATTTCTTCATCTGATGCCTCCCCGATCACCTGACCTCAATCCATGTGATTTTTGGCTTTGGGGCCATTTATGACAGTTGGTAAGTTGTGATCAACCAAGAACTTTACCTGATCTCAAAGACAGTATTTCACGACATGTTCTTAACATGTCCCAGAACACATTGCGGTCAACGGTGAAACATGCTATTTACGATTTCAAATAGTAGCTGAAAATGATGGTCATCATGTTGAGCCTTTATTGTTGTAACAAAATTTGTGATCTGTTATAAATGTATGCTAAGTATTAATGTATGCTAAATATGATCTCCATTAAAAACGCCTTCTAGTGGCGAAATTTTGAACTAATTTTTTTATTCGCTCAAACAAAAATTCCCGTCTTTTCTTTATGTCGTACACAGAATTTCACAACTTTCTGAACAATGGTTTCGTCTGTACACAATTTTGAAGTAGTATCTTTTAATTATGGACACCCGGTATATATTGATAATACACTGCTCAAAACAATTAAAGGATATTGTAAGTTTTATATAAAATAAAGATATAAGCGAATTTTTTTTTGCCGAAAATGGAAGAAGAGAATCACAAATGCAAATTTTTCTGATTTTCAAACTGTGGAGTATGCTAATTTTGAGTTCGACATGAAAAACGAATGCGAATGAAATGTGACTTTCAACTGAAATGAAGACAAGGATGATCGGAATTCAGTGACTGATTTGTTTCGATGAGTACGATGTCTCAGCGAAGTCATTTAACCGATTCAGAAGCTAGGAGAGTTGTAGGTAGGTTAGTAGGGAGCCAAACTCAAGCCGATTAGCGCAAGCCATTGGAGTGTCACAAAGTGTGATTTCCAGGATCTGGAACCGTTTCTTGGAGACTGGAAGTGCAGGCCGAAGACCAAGACAAGGTCGTAGACGGACAACAACGCCCAATGAAGATCGTTATTTAGTGTTAACGGCTCGGAGACACCGAAATATGAACGCTACTCTTCTCCAACACCTTCGGTCGGCTCCTGGCACCACGGTTTCTACTCAGACTGTCCGAAACCGGCTCCATGGTGTAGGTCTGTATGATCGCCGATCGATGGTATGTGTTAGACTAACATTAAGGCATCGTCGCGACCGCAGGGAGTGAGCAACAGAGCATGTGAACTGGAGGAGAAATGAATGGAGCAATTTTCTTTTTTCTGGCGAGTCCCGTTTTTCTGTTCATCCGAATAATAGGCGTATTTTCATCTGGAGGGAGTGTGGCAGTAGGAATAAAATCCTGCGTCCGTGCACGAAAGTGTCAGATTTGGCGGTGGGGGAGTGTTGGTGTATGGTAGCATCTCCCTTGACGGGCGCACAGACCTCTACATCATTCGAGATGGACCTCTGTCTGCTCGCCGATATAGGGAGGAAATCCTCCGACCTATTGTAGTCCCTTACGCTGCAGCAATCGGAGATGACTTCTTTTTAATGGACGATAACTGCAGGCCACATCGTGCTAACCTGGTGGAGGATTTCCTTTTTGAGGAAGGAATCGTACGAATCGAATGGCCAGCGAGTTCTCCAGACATGAATCCAATAGAGCACGTTTGGGACGCTCTAGGAAGACGAGTTGCTGGCCACCAACCACCCCCACAAACTCTCCAAGAACTGGAAAGAGCTCTTCTGGAAGAGTGGGATAGAATACCCCAACTCGTGATTAATAGCCTCATTGACTCCATGCCTGAAAGGTGCTCAGCGTTGCTGGCCATCCGTGGAAATCATACCCCCTACTGAAAATAATTTCCTTTGAAGAAAACACCTTTTCTTATTCTTTTTTTCTCATAAGCACAAGTTGTTGTTTTTTTTCCTTTTGTACACAAATGCACAATAAAATGCATTTTTTCTGCCAAACATGTGTAATTTATTCTCATATAACCTACTACGCCTGTCGACCATGTATCAATCAGCTGAAAAGTTTCCCAGCCCCAAGATCCACCTAAAACCGCAATATCTTTTAATTATTTTGAGCAGTATATATTTATGTTTAAGAGCTTTCAAGTATTTTAAAAATCAAGATATTTGAAATTCACACACACACACAAGGACACCGCTCACAAGCATAATAAATTCTCCCTTAAAAATAGCTTAAAACGTAAACAAAATCACTCTTTTTTTATTATAATTTAAATAAATGAACACACATACAAAGTGCTGTAATATAATTTTTTGCTGTTTATCGAAATATGTATGAAAATGATGGGGGGGGGCGCAAAAAGTCAGTCCTGACAAGCTTTCGCACGCTTTTAAGCGTGACTATAAAAGGAAAAAAAGTAGTTCTATAGTTTTATTTATGAAATAATAGCATTGCAGATTGGTTGCTAGGGAATTAGAGTGCGTTTTAATACAATCACTATTTACTGGATCTTTCTTAAACTTGCGTTGTGTTATAAAAGTAAGGTGAGTAGAATAATTAAAAATATTCAGTTTTTCTCAAGAAATATTTAAATAGCTTCTACAGGATGTTTCTTTTCAAACGAGGCTTTTTCATGTATTTTTAACCTACTTCAAAAAAGGAGGACGTTATCAATTCAATCAATTTTTTTTTAATGTTTGTTCGGCGATTACTTCGACATATCTTAAACGATTTGAAGGATATTTTTTTTGTTTGATAGGGCATGTTACCGGATTGGTACCATTGTTAAAAAGGTGGTTTAAAATGTCATCTCCTTATTTTGAGGGTAACATTTAGGGGTTTATAAAAAATAAAAGTTTCCGAAAATAATTAAAATTTTATATGTGTGAATAAAGCCACTGGGAATCCAAATATATATAAAATGCAAAATCAAAACTTAAAAAAACTACCTTTTAGCCTTTGGGATTAATATTAAAGGGTGGAAAAAAATTAAAGTTTTCCGATTAAATCGGAAGGACTTTACTTTCTAAAGGTTTACTTTAAAAAAAATAAATAAGACATCCGATTTTTAAAATATATGAATTTACGTTACTTCAGTGTGTGTGTGTGTGGTAAGTCAGTTAAAATACACTGCTGGACAATTGCTAAGGACGGATCACAAATTGCTATGTAGCATAACATTAAGCGAGACATGAGGCCTAGTAGGATATAATATAGTTGCCACACTGTTCAGACATTAGAATAAAGAATATTTATTGTTTTGGAAAGTACAAAAGCTGTGAAACATATGAAAGAAAAAAAAATGTTCATTTGATCTGCGTACGGAGAAATGGAACAATGCATCTAAAAGTCAGCAGGCACCTTAACCCTCTAAGTGGATACCTTCCTCCTGAAAAGTTATTCCGAAAGCGTTTCACTCTTATTTTCCTATTTCCTTCAAAAATGCAACAGACTTCAATTCTTTCCCCCTTTTAAAACGTGGGAGGTCGAAAGGGGACAATTTTTTGACTTAGTTCGGCGTCTTAGACTTTCGGCGTGAGAACCAGGATAGCAACCGTTTACAGCTAGCTGTTAAATTGCCTTGGGCAATCTTGTATGAAAACCGTAGTTCTACTCTGTCGTTTTCCCGTTAGATTCAGTCACAGTAAAATTAAAACAAAATGTAGGGTAAAAAAATTGAAATAAATGGCGTGTTAAAAAGTTGAAAAATAGTTGTATTTTCTTCAAACAAAATTTATTTTTCTGTCATTTTTAAAAATTAAAAAAAAAAATATTTTGGTATTGCAATTTGAACCAGAAAAAAGCATCCTGTATTCATTTTTTGAATATGAGAGTAAGAAAACGCGCTCACTTTCCTGTTTTTAAAAAAAGTTATGAGGTAAAAAGAGTAAAGGCCCTATCTTTTTTTTTTTTTTTAAACAATAAGACAATAAATGGTGCATATTTATGAAATAAAACAGATCTTTCTCTATTCAATTATATTTTTAATTTAGAATAACATAAAAAATGATTTCAATACTTTTAATTTATTTAAATTTAAATCATATAAATGATATTTTTATGTTAACTGAATATTTTTCGGAAAAATTTAAATTTTCCTTCCTAGTGTTCTCTTTTTCGAACTTCTTGTATTAAATAAAAATTCCTTTTTTACATCGGCATTTGTGATGGACATAACACACATTCAGTCAATAATTTTTAATTTAAATGGGGGATATACTTCTTCAAATGCGCATGAAAGTACTTCTAAACCATTTTCTACTCAAGTTAAATTTCTTATCTTTCTGTTTCTTTTATTACAAGGAAAAATGTCACACATCGATAACTACATTTTCACACAATTCAGTCATTACAAATTCTATTGTGAGAAAAGTTCTCCCTAATTAATCTTGTCTTTCAAAACAGTACACTTAAAACAATTTTGTTCAGTGAAGTTAACCGACAGTTCCACAATGTATTCATACCAAATTTTAAAAACAAATTTAACACTTGAAAATGTATCCTGTATTAAATTTTTCAGTATACACACAAATATTTCCTGCTGTAGGCAAGATATAGTATGAGATGTGGTGTGCGGTTGTGAAAGAATGTTTTCGTACGTGTAGACTATTTTTGAAAATTTAAATATCACTGAAGCTGATCATATAACTGCAAATGAGCCTTATTTTAATGTGTGCTGGTATCAAAGTAAAACACTTTACAATATTAAACAGCCTATGGGTTTATATTCAATATCAAACCATTTCCCAAAACGGTTTACAACTTCTATTCAAATTGTAAAGAAACTGAAATATAAATATATCTTACTGCAGTCAAAAATATTCATAATATGTAAATATCCTATTCCTCCACTTATTTCTGTACATTTTAAAAACTGTAGCTGAATGCAATTTTTTATATTTATAAACGAGGCATAACAGCTCACACAGTCGTAAAAATGTCCTTATCATTTTTAAATATACTACTATAAAACGTATATGGATTGTAAGATCAGTTGTAAAATCCTAAAAGCTTTTAGAGGAGCTAAAAACATGTAATTTTGGATTGATCAAATGTTTAATATAATACACAAATATACATGTTATTAAGCAAATGCATTTGAAAAATCTAACTTCCTTCTGAAATAAACGTAATTGAAAGAAAAATGTTTAATTGCAAATGAAAGGAAATACATGTTTATCTAAGGGGTATCCCCAAAGTGAGGTAATCCTCAAACGTAAGACTCAAACTCAGTGGCACAACAATCCATGAGGGCCAGAAACTACTGTGCCCATCATAATACACGTGACCATTGGACGCTGAGGTGCATGAACAGATGTCCCGATTTGGTGGTCTGTCTGAAGAGAGACCTTCAGTCTTTAAGACCCGAAGCAAGCTTGGTACTCATTTATCGACCCAGTGTAGCGGGGATGAAAGGCAGAGTCGACCTTGCGCAGCCCGTTAATAGAACCCCAGACCTGTGGTGTGGAAGAACTATACACTACCACTCGATCCTATTCGGTGAAAAATAAAATTTAATGTTAGAATCTTATATAAATCCCTAATGAATGAGAGAGTCCAAACTTTTTTTTCATGTAAACTGTTTAGACGGAAATGGTTAATTATGAACATTTCACAAGTTGCATAAATTAAAATTAACCGATATAGTTTACATAAATTTTTAAGGGTCCAAAAGGTGTATTTCGGCTGCAGGAATTAATTTTAAAAGGAATACGGTTACGAAAAAGTAGTACAAATCTATCTAAAGTAGGGTTGGTTACCTTACATATTGTCAAACACAACTATGTATTGGAAGCCAATTCCACAATTCGTTGTTATAAAAATGTATGGAAAATTACAAGATTTATTTTTGCATTTGTAATTTATATATATATAATTTTTCCTGGGAACTTTAAAAGCTAGAGCGGCATCCATCAAAACCGCGGTTCTCTCTCTGTTTTTCCAGATCGCCCCTGACTAAGCCGGCTCTGCCATAGTAAGTGAAAATGCCGGATTTTGTTTGTCAAGATCATTTTATAGCAGACTGCATTTTTCATGTATTTTAGATGGTCGTTTTATATTTTCTACATCAATATTTTAATGTCTGAATTTAAAATTACATAAAATTCTTGACATTCGCATCAATGACCATGATAATTTTTATTAGTATATGAATGTGTCATCAAACGATTACATGACTAATATTAACATATTATTTTAACCATTTAATTAATATTAAGTATAACATAACGCACACAAATTTTCTGAACTTTAAAATAAATATTTCGAAAACTACGTCATATATACTCAAAATTTTTCATTCCTACGCTTTAGCTTCTCAGTTTTGCTTCTATGTAAGAATTTATTGTAATTGTATCTTCATCAATTTTTTTAGTATATTTTTTGCTCTTAGGATGTACTTTTCAACTGAATTGTATGAGATCTTCGAAATATATTAAAAGATACCAAAGAAGCTATATGATAAAATTTGAAATTTTTATTATACTCAAACAATTGCTAAAACTTATGGTAAATAATTTTTAACTGCGTGATGCATTTTTTTTTCGAAATTTCAAATGGAATTTCTAACATAAAATTTCTAGCTTTATACGGTCAAGATTTCAAAAAATATCCAGATTTTAATTACTTATTCAGTTAGCCTTTAAAAAAGATAAATGTTGAGGTATTTTGTATAAATATATATTTTTGAACAATAATTCGAATGTTTTTGAATAGCTCGAATTTAAAATTGATTTTTATGTTTATTTATATGCATAAATGTCTACTGTAAATGTTTATGTATATTTTTGATTACCATTTATTCAAACATTCAAGTTATAAAAAAAATGAGTGAAAATCTTCATTCATGTTGTCTTTGATGTAAACTGAAGTTCAAAAACTTAAAATTCAAATATAATTCGGTGTATTTTAACAATATATAACCAGGCACACACACATACACACACACTGTACTTAAACTTCCCTGAACACTTAGGCTTTGAAATCTAAAAAAAAAAAAAAAAAAAACTAATAAATCTTAATTAGTTTTTTTTTTCGTTATTATTTTTATCAAAGTGTAAGAAAATGTTTCAAATGATTTGATGAAGTTTAAATTTATTCATTTTTAGTGGTTGGAAAATTGAAAAGATTTCAAATTTTAAAGAGTTTAGTGTTTTATTAATTTTTTCGGTATCTTATAATAAAATAATCATGTTTCAAAAACTGAAAGCTTTGATTAAAATAAGAAAAATGAAGCGAAAGAATATACTTAAAAAAAGATAATTTGTCTAACTATATAAAATAGCAGATTGCACTGACACGCTCCAACTTGTTACAGTTTCAAATTAATATGAAACCAAAAGGGAATTGTAACATATTTTACTTATGTGTTGGGACTTTTCAAAACTTTGAAAATACGAGGTAACAAGTAAACACTTCCTGGGGTCTAAAGAAATTTCTCCCCGATTTTTTCGATTGCCCCAGGGTTCAAAACACGGGGTTTCCTGCGAGCCATAAAACTTCCCCTCAGTGTCCTGCTGTGTTGCTTCCACCGTCCCCAATTATCTTTCAAGATGTTAAGAGGGTCACTTCACGAAAATCCATGAAATAATCGATTTTTCAATTTTGATTGAAACATAAAATACCATTCTTTTTCTTTCTAATGCAGTTTAAATTTTTGCTCTAGCTTAATTAGAAGTATTTTTAATATTTTTTTTAAAGTTGTTTACATCTGTCAAACCCCAAAACCGCTGATTGCCACGCCCTCTCAAATCAAAACAAAAGACACATGCTAGTTTTCAGCCTTATCAAATGGTTTAAATTGATTAAAAGAATTTATTTTGATCAGCAGCTTATCCAGGAAAGAAGTGAAGGGAATAGTTATAGATGTTTGTTTACTTACAGCCTATTTTTTACCTCCTTAAATGCAACGGATTTCTGCGATCGTTTTCAATAGTGTTTTCCATCAAAAACATTAATAAAACATTTACAAAACGTTTTTAAACTCTGTTAAGTAATAAAATGTTTAAAAACGAAAGAGTTTGGAAAGAAATGTACAACATTCCAAACTTTTATGGATTTAAATGTTGATAAGTCAGACAATTTCAACATAAATAAATCAGCTTTAAAATCTAAGTTAGGTAAGTTTAATAAAGAGTATGTTTCTTTTTTTTAGATTCATTTGAATGTTTCTGTGAAATTCCTGACATTATACTGTTCTTTTGTGCTTTGAAACAACATTAATTACATAAAATTAATGTAAAAACCAAGGTATTCACATAAATTTTGGTCACCAAATCTAGGGTTTGCCTACAAAATTGTTGATATGTTGTAACTTTTGTGGTCTTATTCAAACATTTCTTATTACCAGGTTTTCTAAAACAGTAGTTAATCAAAAAAGGTACAAAATTATATGAAGTGGACACAATAGAATTTCATATGCTATGAGGTCTATTTAAAAAAGTAGCAGTTGCAAAAATATTTTGCGGAGTTATGCATTGTCACTTACACCATAGTGGTTTTGTGATTCCATACATACATTAAATAATGTGACAGAGAAAGTAACCAAAGTGTCTATGGCTTTAGCTGCTGCCGAAACAATATTTAATAATGGATAACCAAATGTACCAGTGGCTATCAATGGTACCTGGCTAAAAAGAAGCTATATATTTCTAAATGGTGTTGTTACGGCAGTTAGTTTGGACACTGGGAAAGTTGTTGATGCTAAAATATTATCGCAGAAATGTTTGTGTAATTTTAACAGCGATGTACATAGCAATGAGTGTTTGGCAAGTTACATTGAAAATAGTAGGGGAATGGAAGTTGAAGAGGTGCACTTTTTTTCTTTGTATCTCTCATCACTCGCAGACATTACACAATTTACGATATACACAATATTTGGACTATATGGGAATTCTAAAGCATACAAATCAGTTTTAGAATCTAAAGATATGTCAATATTGAACAATTAGAATGTGTTAATCATGTTGAGAAAATGATGGGGACATGACTTAGGGCCTTAAAATTAAAATTAAAAGACAGAAAGCTTAAAGACAAAAAATCTCTAGAATGCCGTAATGGCTTGACAGATGCTGAAATAAACAAATTGCAAAGTTGCTATGTTTTGGCTGTTCAAAACAACTCGGAAAATTTGTCAGCCATAAGGCAAGCTATATGGGCTATAATTTTTGATAAAATGTTCACAGGTTTGAATCTACGACACGGTTTATGCCCCATGGGATGTGACTTGTGGTGTAGATTTAATATGTCCACATACTGAAAGGTTACACATGCAAGCATAAACACGACTTACCTATTGTAATTAGGAATTACATAAACAAAGTATTTAGAGGTCACTAATCTTGAACATTTATCTGGATGCTTGCTTGATAAAACTCAAACTATTAGTGAAAGCGGAAATAGTTTTTGGTGTATAATTC
Source organism: Trichonephila clavipes (assembly GCA_019973935.1). Taxonomy (NCBI): domain Eukaryota; kingdom Metazoa; phylum Arthropoda; class Arachnida; order Araneae; family Nephilidae; genus Trichonephila; species Trichonephila clavipes. The sequence goes on from BMAU01017824.1 coordinate 893,693, forward strand.
CAAAAACTGTATTTGTGCAATTGGGAACTTCAAAAACTATAGTACATGAAGCTATATACTTATATAATCAAAGCTTCATTACCAAATTGAAAGTTTTAGATGTATTAAACATTCAACCCCTGAATTTTACCAATGTTGAGCATTGCAAAAAGTAGATCATCCGTGTATTAGGGAAAGCAGAATAGTCAGTTTTACAATGCACCAAAGAAGCCAGAATTAAAAACAAACAATTAAAATGTAGGCAAGAAGATGATCTTGCAGATGACACTAGCAATCCCCAAGTTATAGTTCTGGTATGCATTAGTTAATAGTAAGTTTGTACTTTAAATCACTATTTCTCAAAAGTGTAAATTTCAACACAAAAGGAACATTTTTGAAAAAACTACTTATTTTACAGCCTTCAAACTTTGCACATATGTTAACACTATACAAAAAAAATATTTTAATGAGAGATTTTGTCAAAAAAATTATTCAGAAAATATTTATGGATTAAAATGTACAAGAATTTTCACCGTTTTAAAATTTTTGACGTGTTACTCCACATATGAATTCTTTTAAAAAAAACTAATCAAAATTGTGAAAAATGCTCCCGTTAAAATAATAAAAACAATACAATGAATACACAAAAAAAAATTCATGACTGTACAACCAGCCAATTTTTAAAAAATGTTCCTTAAACTTGGTCATTTTTAACATTACGGAGATAGGGAAAATGCTGCGTGAAGTGACCCCCTTAAACCTTTAAAAGGGGGAAAGGATTTTAGAAAAGTGCGGCTAACCCGCTTTTGAAAACGTTCCTTGAAGGCAGAAAAATCAGTGCTGTCCATTTTCGAAGCATCTTTACACTGACGGAATTTTCCGTGCTATCCGGTTAGAGGGTTAAAGAAAGGTATCAGTACGGGATATGTCCACCGTGGAGTGTGATGCAACATTCCACACGTCCTTTGCACAACATTATCCAGCAGCTGTTGAGGCAATTTATCCCATTCCTCTGTGAGTGCACGGATGAGGGTGTTCTTGTTTGTTGGAGGATAGTTTCGACCAGCAACTTGCCTCCCCAAAGCATCCCACACATTTTCAATGGGGTTTAGATCTGGAGAACGCGCTGGCCATACGAGACGTTGAATACCCTCGCTGTCTAGACAATCCTGAACAGCGAGTGTTCGATGACATGTTGCGTTGTCGTCCATAAAAACAAATTTATCACAGACAGCACCACGGAAAAGACGAACATGAGGAAGTAGAACTTCATCAATGTATCGTTGGTCCGTCATAGTCCCATTCGCAACCACATGTAGGAGCGTGCGGCCATTGATCATGATGCCGGTCCACACCATGATACTGCATGTCAGACATCGGTCCTTTTCCTGGATATTTTCTGGACGATAAGCAGTACCACTCTCGCGCCAGATCAGTTGGCGTCTACAATTCGATGACAGACTGAACCTACTCTCATCTGAGAATAGTACGCATGCCCAGTCCTGTTCAGTCCAATTGTGATGCTCACGACACCATTACAAACGGGCAGTACGGTGCTGTCTGGTCAATGGGACACACACAACAGGTCTGCGTGCGTATAGTCCTCCTCCCCTCAAACGTCTTGGCAACAGTTTTTCGGGAGATCTGCTTTCCTGAGGCAGCAAGAAACTGATTTGCCACCTGCTGAGCTGTGGTGCGCCTGTTCCTTTTTGCTGATAGGACGATATATTTGTCTTCTGCAGGCGTCGTGCTTCTAACACGACCTCCCTCGTGCCGTCTACTACACATGCCAGTAGTTTTAAATGACTTCCACAACCGTGAAACAACGCTGTGAACGATGTCGAACACCCTGGCAGCATCTGTTATTTTTCTCCCTTCTTCGATCTTTCAATAATTCGGCCACGCATAAAATCATCTATGTGATGTCGGGAAGACATTTCAAAAGTTTTAAGTTCGTCTATTAAATCTTTCCTGTAAAACTTTGACTTGAAACAACAACTGTCCACACGCGTCAAAACCTTTAAAGCTCTTATGAACGCTATCACGTGATGAACAGACGTGAAAAAAAATTTGCATACTCATACTTTTTCTTACTAATATCCCGCACTTATTCTAATTTTCCACATTTTGCTTCCTTTCATTTTGTGGTTGCTATGGATGATAGTGTTATTCGTCCTTAGCAATTGTCCAGCAGTGTAAATATTATCATATTTAGTGCTTTTTTTAAGTCAGTTCTATTTGTTTAAAATTTTTATAAAAATGGTTTTTGAAAAACGCCCAATTGATAATACATTAATCCATTGATATAAACCAGTGATCTTCAAACTGTGTTCCACGGAACCCTGGGGTTCCAAGAATTAAAATAAAAATTCGAAGAAAAAATATTAAAAATGTGTATGCAAAATATTCACATTTTCTATGGTGTCCTAGAGTATTTTTTTAAACGAGTATTCATTAGTATTAGTATTTATGTTTCCAAACGCTGGTCCCATGGGGGAAGGGAGAGGGGGCGATAAAGAAGAATTTCGGCATCTGGTTCCTTCTCTTTCAACCCTACAACTTTTACTGCTTTGCATGCGTGAAGTCGGCTACTATTGAAAGAGATACATTTTGGCAGAGACTAGTCTCAGCAAAAGTGATGAAAAGCATGGTCAAATGTTATGAATGAAATGAAAAGGGTAGAATGACCCTGAGAAAAAGACCCTTTTTCGAAGAAAACTGAGGGAATCTTGAGTCAATTTGACTTCCGAACTCATTCTTTTAGCTTCCTGTGCTTATGCAGACAAGAAAAAGTCGTGCAACAAAAAAGGTAACAATATTTTCATTTTCAAATTTGCTTCTAGGTTTTTAAGGTTTAATGCCCCGGAATTTTAATCATTACGTAAGATAAAGTTAAAAAAATTATTTTGTAGCATTTGTGCTTATTCTATTTTATACATTTTACGTTTTACATACATAAATATAAATATCATAAGTTTCGTAGAATATTTTCATGTTGATTAACGTGTTTAAATATGTGTGTTTTCGTAGCTTGAACGTACCGTAATCGTCTTAAAACATTTTCGATTGACATAGTTATTCAAATGAAAAAAAATATTATTTGCCTCTCGCATAAAAATAATTTCTTTAGTCGCTTATAAAGGACGAAAGTAGTTTATTTAAAATGTAAAACATTAATGAGCTTTTGAGTACATTCATTATTTATATTTGTGATTTAAGGATACTCCTCAAAATGACGTACTAAAGTATTGTAAAGATCTAAAAACAGTGTTAACTAATGGCAATTCATCAAATATAAACGTGATGGGCCTGGCGATAGTAGCGGTTTTGGCTTTGCTAAATAAAAAATGAAAGTTCAATCGAGATTTTAAAATTCTTATCGAACCTGGATATGGCTCCAAATCTCGGTATAGTTTTAAGGATATTGCTTACTCTCCCAATAAGTGTGGAATGTGGAAAAGGAGTTTCTCCAAATTAAAATTAATTAAATTATTTTTAAGCTCCACAACTACCGAGGATCGGCTTAACGGCTTGACAGCAACAGGCATTGAACATGAACTGGCTGAAGAAATTAAAATGTTAAAGAAATTATAAAAAAAAAATCTCAGAATTAAAAATGAGAAAGAAACATTTTTAAGAGAGTTTAACTCTCGGTTTAAATGTATTTTTAATATATAATTTTTAATATTTAGTGGTTCTCTCTCTATAATTTTTTTTTAGTATTTTTTAAATATCTGTATTTTATAATTATACACTAGAAATAACTCTTTTCTTTTTTTTTCTGTGCAACCCTGATTTTAATTTAGCGCCAAAACATAAATTAATAAATTAATATTTTTTGCTAATCAAAACTTGAACATTATTGATAGCAATTCGTTTGCTCACGTTTTATTTTACCATTAAGCGCCGGAAGGGTTTAGGTTATCTCTTATAATTTTTGTTATAAAAGGGTGGCATTTTACTTCTTTGCCCGGGGCGGTAAAACTGCTAGCGCCGACCCTGTCCCCTCCTCCATGCTGGTCCTATTGTCCCTGTGCGGGGGTGTTTAAATTTATTTAAATCGTGAGTATCTCGGGTTTGGCTTTTCCGATTGACTTAAGGTTAGTATCGTTCAACTCTGCTCGTGACCGCCTGTCGTCCTTGGCCCAGCTTGCAATGCTCAAGATTTTTAGAAAGATTTTAATTTTGTTACGTGAAAGAAGTATAACTTCTTACATGCGTACATAAGTACACACACACTTTTTATTTTAAGGTATATTAACCGTATAACATGCATCTGAAAGAAATCTGAAATGTTAATAAACAATGTGCTTATGTTTTGAAGTCATTTATTAGACGTATTATCCCAGACTTTTGAAAAAATAGTATACTTCTAAAACAACAACTCTTTTAGTTTCTAAGGCATGTCATATCTTTTAAATAAACAGTCTTTCGATCTATGTAGAAGTAATTTTTCTTATGCTCATTTATTTTGTGGTTTTTATACCCGGCGTATAATGCTCACTCTTAAATTTCGATCTTATTTTTTGTGTTCAAAGTGTTCGGATTTCCTTCTTTAATAATATCTCAAGTAAAGACTACTCATTTACAAAAGAATGTTCAAAAATCTTTCTGATTTTGGTAACTGTAAACTTGTGGGTTCTTTTCTGATCGTGTTCGCATTGTGAATTGAAAATAATTGCAGACAGGGTTTTGTCCCACTGTTTATTCCACACCTTCTATGGGACATTTCTTAAAATAAAGAATATATTGAGATGTTACAAGATTACGATACATCGTTCAGCCGTCTCTACTTTTCACAACCCCGGTTTTCTTCGCCACCGCTCTCTCTCTCCCCCGTTCCGACCTTTTCTCCTCTGTCGTTGCCAGATCCTTCCCTCTATATCGTCTTTCGTTCAACCTGTTGCCAGGTGCAGGCAGCGGTTCTTTACACGCCCCACCTAAGAGTAAAATTTCCCCCTTGTGGCTGATTTTACCATATCAGACACCAGGAACAGAAAATTCACAAACCGTGACACAGAAAATTCACAAACAGAACACACAATAATTGCAACAGTCAAAAGTCTTGATGATTGTTCTAGTGAAAGTTCCTTAATACAAACACATGAAATAATATTAATAGTTCACTCAATTGAAATAAGTGACTATGTTCCCAGAAAGATCTAAACTGTAATGGGATTGCAAACAGAAACATAGAAAACACATTATACAAAAAAAAACACTAAATATATACATTACAGTTTTTATCTTAATCTAGACAATGTTTATTTCATTAACTCATCAATGAATGCTCAATGAGTTCACTAAATCAGTGTTTCTCAAACTGTGGGGCGCGCCCCCCTGGAGGGGCGCGATAACCTTACGAGGGGGGCGCGAGCATATCGAAAAAAAAAAGAATTAAAAAAATAATTAGTTTACTGGAATGAATTAAAACAAAATACTTTCAGACATAATAAAAAATGCCCTTTTACTCTGATATAATTTATAGGCGCGCGAGCGCGATATTAAGTCAACAAAAATAAAAACTTCTTCAATACCTAATTAGCTATCTTTGATCCTATAACCAAATAAAAAAACTTTTGTTTTATTTTGCTGTAATCCCATGATGAGAGATTTTTTATTACGCTTTTTTTATAAACTAACATACTACTCTTTCAGAGAAAAAACAGATCCCAGACCCAGAATCGAAAAAATTTAGGAACATAAAAAATTCATCACTGTCATTATTTTTAAAATACTGCGCATTATAGCTGTAATCTGTTTGACCTTCTAAGTTATTGGTACAATTAGTTATGACCCCTCTCTTATGTGTTCTATGTTGCGCTTTTTTCCATGCAAAAGAGTTTTATGATATTTGGAAACCACGGAGAGCACGCACAAGCACATGAAGGATTACTTGGCCAAGACATATTTTTATAAATATTCTCAACATATAAAGCATAACGAAAAACGTTTCACACAATTTTTTTAGCAGTAACATACATATTATCATAATGAATATACTTTTTACCCATAAGTGATCGCGCGAGTCACACAGATTATGAAATCGTTAATTCTAACAAATTGTTTATTTGTTACCAATTAAAATTGAAAAGTCCTTGAAAGTAGGTAAGTAAACTTTCTCTTAATTAAATTATTCACTGGAATCATGATTTGTATCGTTTACAATAAAATAATTATAAAAAAAAGGATTGGGGTGACTCAATAACCCCGACCGTATCGAATGAGCGCCTGCTCCTAGGTTAAAACATGTTGAAGTCTTTTCGCTTTAAATATTAAAAATAATACAATTATTCTTCATCGATATTTTGTATTATTGATCATTATTTAACATCAGTGACACACACAAGGGGGGGATCCGGACCACCCTCCTCAAAGCCCTTGATTTTTTTCCGATTGATTATAATTCTAAGTTTATAGTACGCAAAATTTAATTAAGTATTTGTTATTAATGATTAATTTTATTAATTAATGCTAATTATTTATTCAAGAATTACTTTTTTACTGTGTTTTGTTCCCGAAAATCAACAAAATCAAAAGGAACCTGATACAAGATTGGTGAACTTTCGACCCCGGAACCCCCCTTGAAAAATTCCTGTGTGCGCTACTGTTTAACATCAATTATAAATGCTAATTCTGTGAGGCTTAAAATAACAATTCGCTTAAAACTAATTATAATTTGAGCAGCCATTTAAAAAAAATCATTTTATGTTTTTGTAAACATTGTCGAGCACTTGGCTTTGTGTGTGTGTGTGCTGCCCTTACAATTCAGCTATTATATGAATAATGTTTTATTTTCTTATAAATGAACTCGTGCAAAGAGCGGGCACTTCAGGCGGTATACTTTTAATGTATCAGTGCTGCACAGAATATTTTATAACTAATTAATTAATACTAAATTAAGAACAAGTTTAATAAGTATTAATGACGTCCATGAGCTTGTCTTGGAAAGCAAAGTTTTTATAAGGAAATCTTATGATTAGAAATTGACCCTCTGAGTTCTTTTTCTATATTTAGCAGATATCTATATTTTGTCTTCTAAGCAGCTACCGCATTTTGCAATATGTTCAATTTAAAAATTAGAGAAAGGAAAAATAACATAATAATTATCGTATTATTTTATTTATATATTTATTTTGCTTAAAAGTATTATACAAAATTTAATACTTATGTTACTAATTTGTATGGTTTATAATTAAGATCGCCTATTGTAGCTTTAGCGTCAAAGTGCATTATTATTGCATTCAGTACATTATTAATGTATAAGGGGGGGCGCGAAAAAAATTGTGATCGAAAAGGGGGCGCCAGTATTGAAAGTTTGAGAAACACTGCACTAAATCCATATTAAGTACACAGTAAAAACTTTCCTACGGCTCTAATTTGCCTTTGGCCGGTATGATTTCCGACCCAACCCATCTCACCCATTCTAATACAAAGTTAATTTGTTTTACACGATTTTTCCAAATTTGCATCAGAATGTCTATGTCGACTATTCGAGATACAATAAACTGCTCTAACATTCTTAAAACCTGAGCCGTTAAATTACATCCATAAGAAGTGTATTCAATCTTAAACCTCACTTTTTTAGTCACGTAAATGTCAAACGGCATAACGCACGCGGCATACTTCTTCGTGAGAGAACGACAGAAATACCACTTCCACAAATCCAGTACCGTGACCCACGATGCTGCGCTATTCCTTTCTACAAAACCTTCCCTTTTCGACAAAAGATAAATCTCGGTTCTCGAAAATATGTTTAACAAAGCTTCACAGGTTACCTTCGCACTGAGACTAGTCAACGGCACAGCCTCGCCCCACCTAGTGTGCTGATCAACCGGACATAAAATATATTTATGTCCCTTTAAGCTTGGCGGATCAATTGGACCTATCAGATCCATATTCACCACCTGAAATGGCAATTCAGGCCTTGCCACAGGTGTAATGGGTGATCGTTCTTTAATCCTAACCGATCGAGTGAGCTGACACTCTTAACATGATTCACAAAATTTCTTCACATTGGACCTTAGACCCTCCCAAAAGAAAGAATACTTGATTCGTTCAAGCGTCTTCTTGGGACCCGTGTGACTACTGAACACGGAAGTATGCGCTAGTTTCAACACCTCAGTTCTTCTGCACTTCGGAATTATCAGTTGCCCAATACTCTCCCCGAGTATTTTATCCCTACGAAATAGATACCCATCTACTTCGTAGTAGTTTCCTTTGCCTTCCTTAGCATACTTCCAAGCCAATGCTAACTCGGCACAACACTCCTGTTCGGAACGAAAACTATCAGCCACCATGATTCCTTTATCCATCTCAGCGGTCACCTGCTCATCCTTAGTACCCAATCTTCTCACTTCATTCCGACATGAAGTAATATTCCTTTGAGAATCCTCAATGTGCTCCTGTGCTTTCTCTGGCAGAATACCCAATGAAACCTCGGTTTCATCTACATTTCCTGAGTCAACCCTCAGGTCCTAAGAGCTTTGAGCCAGTGAATTCTCTTCACTCTGGGCTCCTCCCAATATATCCAAAACCTCTGGTGGAAGCAACACGTCTTCTACCAAAACTTCTGCCAAAGCACATAACACTTGCTGGTGCACCACATTAACCTGGCCACCGGTAGCAAGGCCAATTGGAACATATACTAAAAGACATTTAACCGCTGGACCGAAAATACCTTTCAAATAAATCGTGGAAGCTCCTTCAACCGATATTCTAGAAACTAAGTCTTTCTTGATAACAGTAATTTCCGTACCAGAATCCACTAAAGCATGAACTAATTTCCCATCTACACTGATAGATGTTTTTACTAATTTACTTAATTTGTCTTCAATAGCCCCCCTAGGAATGACTTTACCTAGCAAATCAACTCTAGCAGCTACCGTCCCATCTACCAATTCCGTCCCTTCTGTTGACACCTTATTCACATTAAGTCTTTTATTATCTACCTCTTTGTTTTTCGGACAATCCCGCTTAAAATGTTTATCTGATCCGCAGGTGAAACAAGCGAATTTTTTAATTTCAGTTACTTGACCTTTATCAAAGTTTTTCCTAGAAGAAAAATTATCTGACTTTTTCTCCCCAAATGGCTGTTTACCCCAACTACCATTAAAACTTCTCTTTTCACTATCATTCCATTTAGCTCTCTCAGGTTCATCGTAGGATTTCCCTTTGGAAGCATAAAATATATCACATTGTTTGCCCAAGTCCCTGGGTTTGTACCATTCTTCCCCTTGGAGCACACCAATATGGGTCGCCGTCTCAGAATCCAACATTTCAAACATTTTATCTGCTACGATCAGTTGATTAACTGACTCAAAATCATTCGCTTCTCTTAACTTACAGTAGTATAACCACATCGAAGTTAAACGGGACGTGAACTGAGAGAAAGTTTCGTCAGAGTTACGTTTGGCCTTTCTAAAATTTTCTAAACATATTTTTGGGGTGAGGGTTCATACTCCTTGAGCACAACCTGTTTTAAAGATTCATAATCTTTTAATTCTTCTTCGCCTAGGTTAACTAATAAGTTTGACACTTTGTCTCCTAACATGCATAACAAAACCTTCGGTTTTAACTCGTCGCTAACCATTTCACTAGCGAAAGCCTTTTCAAGACTAGAAAAAAAAAAATAGTCCCACCCGTCTGATTTATTGGGTACCTTTACAGTTAACAGCCTAACCATTTTAACTATTTCATCTAAAGATTTTACACGTGAGGTTTGACCATTATTTTGAGTAGCACTCTGATTAGCGTTCCTAGATAATTCTATTTCCAAGCGTAATTTTTCAATTGATATTGTTCTTGTTGTTCTAGTTTTTGCTGCTGTTCTGTCTCTAAACTTTCAGCTGTAATAACTTCCAATAACTCTTTTGCCTCTTCCTCCTTGTAATATTTACTAGAGATTATTAAATTCCTTAAAACAATTTTAGACATAGACGGATCAGGTGACTCATCTAAGTCCGCGCTAATTGAATTAAGTCAATTTTCTTACTTCTAATGAGAAATGCCATTTTTAATCAAGCTAAACCTAATGCCATATTACCTTCTGACAAATTTAACTACAAACACTTAAATGACCTAGTACTATATATTTAACAAGCAAGAAAAATTCTACTCGTTTTTTCTAAGAGTATTCAAATTCCAGAAACACAATACGAAATATGTTTACAATAAAACTTATATGAGACACAGTTATTTGTTACTAATCAGAACGCAGAACCTTTTTCAAAATAAAAAAAAAACACAATTAACAACATACGTTAGCTACATTACCATAGAATTATTTCTCAAATCATAAATCTACTCTTAGTTTCTTTTTTTTTAATTAAAAGAAGAATCTTATGCAGGAAACAAAAAACCAATATACATATACATCCTAAATTACGAGCAAAGGAAATAACCTCAGATTGCATTAAACTATCAACTAACTGACAAATTGCAACACTTTTGCTTAAAATGAAAAACTATCATATAATATTCAAAAAAAACATGCCATATTCTGAGTCATAAATAACCTACAAAATCTCTTATTTACAACATTTTAACAGGAAGTCCGTCTACTTGAAATACATATACAGTACAGTCCCGCTAATCCGAACACGGCTAATCCGAACATCCGGTTAATCCGAACGGCTCCGCGGAAAAAATTTTATAATTTTAAGGACGAAAATCGGTGAATATTTCAATGTAAAACAGTATAAACCTTAATTCAAACAGTTCTTTATTTAATATTCACGCACTGTACATCAAATATGGTACAAATTTTAAAATGGAATAAACTACAGAACAGAACCACTAATGTTTAGTATGAAAAATTGTACAACATAACCTGTGCACCCAGTTCAAATAGTGATTTCGCTGTTACTCTGGCTAATCCGAACAATCACGTAATCCGAACAGGGGTCGGTCCGATATTGTTCGGATTATCGGGACTGTACTGTACACATTTTTTTTAATGGATATTTTTCACCCACTCAAACATACATTTTTCGCAACCATTATTTCAAGATAAATTAATCTAATTCTTTTTTTTTAAATTCTGCAAACTGAATTGTTATGCAAAACACTTTCTATACCCAGATTTTAATTTTTGAGACAACTTCAAAACAGTAAAGAATGATGTTAAAAAAGAAATTATAGTTTAACACTAGAACTCTAAATACCATATTTTACAACATTTAAAATGATACCCTATCATTTCTAGTTAAAATAAGTACACAATTTTCTTATTTCATCTACACAATAATCCAACAACATAGAATATTGCAATAAACCAATGAAATTTTCTTTTTTCAGATATATCTGCTTTTTCTATTTTATTTTTAAAAAAACAAATTAAATATGACTGCATCCCATTACTCTTTTAAATATTCACACAATATTTTAACTTAGGGGAACAATAGCCACTTACCTCGACATGAACGCTGTTTCTGTACTTGAACACTACTGGGATTTCCTTCGTTGTTTTCAGATCACGGTTTCATTCATCAGAAAATGAAGAAAAATACGACATCTGTTCGTTCATAGCCCAACTCGGCAGGTGATGGTAAAACTCCATATGAAGAAGGTCTTGTTTGTTTTTTTTTACTTGAAACTGCTGCAGGGGAATTCCCGGGATGCACGTGGTCATCAACTTGAAGATACACTGCAGAATTCCATTTCCTTGTTAAAAATTTCCTTTCAAACCGAATGTCCACTAGAACCTTGTTCACAATTACGTAGCACGAACACCGATCAATTTGAAATATTTTATTCATTTAACTTCTGCTCCATTGCATCCCACTTCTGACACCAGTGTAAACTTGTGGGTTCTTTTCTGATCGTGTTCGCATTGTGAATTGAAAATAATTGCAGACAGGGTTTTGTCCCACTGTTTATTCCACACCTTCTATGGGACATTTCTTAAAATAAAGAATATATTGAGATGTTACAAGATTACGATACATCGTTCAGCCGTCTCTACTTTTCACAACCCCGGTTTTCTTCGCCACCGCTCTCTCTCTCCCCCGTTCCGACCTTTTCTCCTCTGTCGTTGCCAGATCCTTCCCTCTATATCGTCTCTCGTTCGACCTGTTGCCAGGTTTAGGCAGCGGTTCTTTACAGTAACCTTTTAAAAAGAATCCATTAAATGATGAATTACTAAACAGAGTTTGGAATTATACATTAGATCATTCCGATGTTATGCGGTGTACTAAATTTTTGTGTAAATTTTTTTATGGTGAATTTGTATATAGTTTCTAACACATTAGTGTTCTGACTATCAATTTGAATTGGCGTCCATTTTTTATGAGTTTCTTAAAGTATTTTTTATACTGTATTTCTTAAAGAAAATAAATTATAGTATTCTTCGCTAACAAAAAAAAAAATTATTGTTAGTCGATCAACATGTGTTGTACAAAGAAACAAACGAAGCTATTTACAGATTCTCGTAATTACTTGCTAATCGTATTTTTAAAATTCCGTGAGTCTTTCCAATAACTAAAGAAAATTCTGTAGATTTTTTTTTTCTTTTTCGGTAAAACTAATCAATTAAGAAACGTTTAGTTATAATCCCTGTCTTGTTTTTTTTATTATTTAGTCAGTACAGTGGAACCTGTTTTTGTGCGGTAGATAGGGACCGCATTAAAAAAACCGCACAGAAAATATTCGAAAATATTTCATAAATTCTTACGTATAACAAACAATTTCGTCGAAATACTGCAGAATTTTTTTTATTGTGGTGGAGAGGGACCGCATTATATATAAAACGTCACACTTATAAAATAAGCCAATAATATTTACAAAAATTATGAGAAAGTACTTGCATAACGAAATAAATAATTAAACTACATATGGAAACATTTAAAAAACATTTAGTTTCTCATTGTATACTCGGAAAATTTTTAAAAATGCACATACATATTTCAATGCATCATCGTAATCCAAATCACTTATCTTCCTGTGACGAATAAGTTCAAATTGCTTTCATTGCTTGAAGATACAGTTTCAATTTATTTATTTTTTGGCACCATAAAATAAGAGATAAGTTTCTGCGACGAAGACCAGTTGGTTAGTTGCTTGTGAATGTCACGATATGTATGATCAAATTTTTTTTGAAATTTCATACTCTTTTTTTGGAATTGGTATCTATTTTAAGAAAATTATTTTCCAATTTGTTGGAAAGCTGTATATCCCTGTGCATATATTTTATCCGCTCTCAAAGAATCTGGATCTTCTTTCCCGTCTTCATAATCTATCAAAATGTTAATAATGCCACTGTCATTGAAAGTTTTGTCTTCAAATAGGCGCGGGCTGCTGAGAGAAAGCACTGAACGTGTGCATTGTGAGGAGACTGTTTATAACAAATGAACAGAGAATCTTGAAATGTGTGTGTATATATATATATATGTACATACACTCATATCCATAAATTAAGGATAATTCAGAATCACACAGAAATTGAACTCTAAAATAAAAATTTCACCTGTAGAATTATCTCACACGTTTTGAAGAAGAATATGCAAATTACAGGAAACCACCAGATGGCGCGGATAGTGTACGTCACAATGACGAGAGTGTAAGAGAGGGGTATATAAGGAATGCTGGCAAAGAAGTAAGATTGTTCACAAGCGCTTTAAAAGCCTTTCAGTGCATTAACCGCATAGTTATGGCACAAAGGAAGCATTTGGCTGATTTTTTACGTGGTAGAAATATGGGACGACTGGAATGTGGACGTACCCAGCTGGAAGTATTCGAGGAACTTGGAATCTCCTAGAGTGTCATCTCTAGGCTTTGGCAACGATTCCAAGATGATGGTAATGTGAGTAGATGTTACAGTACAGGTCGCCTCCGAGTTACAACGCTGAATGAGGGCCGGTATTTGGCTGTTACTGCCAAAATAAACAGACAGGGCACATCATCAGACCTGTCTCGTCAGCTCTCTTTAGCTACCGGTACGACAGTTTCAAGGCAGACCGTGTACAGACGCTTAGGGCACATTAGTCTATATGCTCGTAGGCCTGTCAGAGGTGTTCAACTTACCACGACTCACTGTCGCCTGCGATTAACCTGGAGTAGAGAGCAAGCATTGTGGACACCTCAACAGTGTTCTTGTGTGATGTTTTCCGACGAGTCCAGGTTTACTTTGCAGTCTGATTCTCGCCGGACTTTAATACGGAGAGCGCCAGGTACCCGTTACCACCAAGAGAACACAATTGAAAGACACCGTTACGGTGGTGCTGGATGGCTCGTTTGGGGAGGAATTATTCTTGGTTCCAGAAATGACTTGCATGTTCAGAGTGTAACGATGACAGGCCACATCTATCGGGATGTCATTCTGGAACAACATGCACGTTTGTTTTGGGGCGCCATATGTGCTGAATTTCTGTTTATGGATGATAACGCCCGTCCTCAACGTGCAAGCATTGTAGACGAATGCCTTCAATCGGAGGATATCACCCGAATGGATTGGACAGCATACTCACCAGACTTGAATCCAATAGAGCATGTGTGGGATATGCTTGGCCGACGAATTGCAGCCCATCAGCCCTCCCACCTGTCTACCGGAACTTCGGAGGGCATTGCTTGATGAGTGGTGTAATATTCCCCAAGATCAGATTGATAATTTGGTACTCAGCATGCCTAGGCGTTGTAAGGCCTGTATTGCATCGTCCGGGAGACCATCATACTAACCATGTTTTACTGCTTTTTGTAAATAGGTTCTTTTTTGGAATTTGGTTCACGGAGTAAAAATCGCAATTTTTATTAATTATGTCAAACATATAGCATCTTTTTTGCTCTTTACCTTTTGTTTAATAAATAGACTTTACAAATAAGTCAAATTTGTTTTGCTTTTGTCTCTTTCTTTGCCTGAACTTCATTATCCTTAATTTATGGACATGAGTTTATTTTGCAGTGGTGTAACGTACTTCCCCGCCTCGTGGAGGGGGAAGGCAGGACTCTAGGGGGCCCAAAGCCTGACTAACGTGAAGTACATATTTACCCAATTTATAAAATATTGAAGGGAAAACCTGATTTTCCAGTGGGGGCCTCAACATTATCCCGCCACTGGTACATTGACAGAAAACATTATAGTGGCACCAAAGCCGTTGAAATTCATATACCGCATAAAAAAATGATCGCACAGAAAAAATCACACAAAAATAAAATCGCATTAATAAGGACCGCTCAAAAACAGGTTTCACTCTCGTTTTAATGTTAATAAGTAAAGGCGTATGTGCATTATTTATTGAAGCACATGCCGTTATTTTTAAAATCGATGTTAGATGAAAATTTGATAAAATAAGAAGAGTAGTGCATGCGCATTACTCCAATTATTCCATGCGCATTATCCAATGCATTCTCATTTGAGTTTTGATTTCTATGAAAACAATTATTAAAATTTTATACAGAACCTGGAAAAAACAATCGGGAATGTCAAACAACAAAATCTTGTATAAATTATAGAGTTTTATTAAAATCTCACAATACGCTGCGATTTAAAGCATGGTGTGACTCCATGGCTTTTAGCATGTCTATACTATTGCAAATTTATCTAAGATTAGGGTAACGATAAACGAAAGCAATTAAATTGAAAATCTTAGAGATAAAATCTCCCGTTTTAATTGTCTTAAAAGGTAGTTGAACTTTTCCGATGCTTTGAAAAGTTATTGTTATTATCATTTCAATGTATTATAAATGATTTAGTATTTAAGTAATGATACACCATTAAGTATATACGAGTAGTACACTATTCGTAAGCACTGAAGACTGGTGGGGCCTGATGCACATGTAATCTGCTTTTTATTGGAATGATGTGGAAGATTGGAGAGAGCACCAGCCGTCACTTGACCGCGGTTCGAAATGATAAGGTCCAAAGCTGCAGCTTCAAAGTACGATATTAATAAACAATCAGTTCACAAGCCATTCAAAGATCTAGCGAATTTCGATCATTTTTTACCATTTAAGAAAGCATCATTAACTGTTAACTCAATTAGCATTTTATATAACTAAATAATATTACGAATTTTTTTACAGTACAATGAGAATATCAATAAAAAATATCTCAAATGTTATGAACGACAGTATATTATAAGATTTTATCAGAAAACTAACTTAAAAGTTATTTTTCATTTGTCTACCATGAATTTGAGTGTACTAGTATTCTTTATGATTTTGTCTGATATGGATTATTAATGTTCACATCGATTGAACTAAAGATTACATTTTTGTATTGGTGTATATATGATGGACTATAGAATGATATTGAAACTGGAATATGTATAGTAACTCCCACAACATAGAATAGCTAATAATTACTGTTATCAATCTGTACATTTTATGTAATTGGTGGAAAATGGAACCTCAATAAAGGTTATACGTTATAAATGAAAATGCATTCTATTATAATTTCGATCGAATCAGCTATTGTTTTTAATAATCACCAAGTTTTTGTTTAATTCTCTAATATTTTAATTATATAATAATGAAATTTTTTTGTTTCAATTCACGCCCAATTGGAGAGCTTTGAGTGAATCTTGAGTGTTAATTTTGGAAGATTCTCCGATAGAACCATCTAACATTAATTAACAAGGAGTCGGTTTTACTTGAGTTGATAGATAACTATTGAATCGTTCTTGTCTGGCACCCTAAGTTTGCATTGAATGGATCGTTTTAATATAAAAAGGGCATTGATATCCCCAATTTACCATTTATACTTTCCTTCCTGGGTGTTGCACATCTACACATTTTTATTTTTAAAAAGTTTCACAATTCCAAGATTACCCTTAAAGCTTTACAAAATTAATCATTTGTTTGACATGTAAGAGTGTTTTGTCATAAAATAGGTTTTGCCAACGTTTTAGATATCATGTCGTACTTTTAATTCCTTGTGTGTTATTTATAAATTAAGAAAATGAAATTCGAAATTAGGTCATGAAATAAAAATGTCTACGGAACATTCAGTTAAAAATATTACTTATAGGTTTTTAAAGTATATTAAAAATAAATAAAGTAAAGTAATACGAGTTTTATAAATTTGTAGCATTTTTATGTTTAGTGCTTCTGACGAATTCGGGATGTTTCCTTTGTGAACAGATAAGAGTCGTGAATATTAAATTGACTTTATTCTACTATGAATACTTTAAGAACAGAATAATGGAGAGATGACAATTCTATGGCTCTCGTGCTAAGTCATGAAACATTTTTTAATAAACGTCAACATTTCAGTTTAAAAATAAAGTTGTCCCTTCAAGGTATATAATAGCAAATATTAATGAAGTAAGATAACAGTGGCGCTATAGAGCTAGTAAGTGAAACTTTTCAGAAGAATTTCTTGTATACTTGTTAGGGGTTGTAATTGACCTCGAATAGCCAAAATTTGATTTTTATTTAAATATAAAAGCATCAATATTTATATAGTTCAAATGATACCCCCAAAAGTGGGAAAGTTAAAGAATATGAGAGCCATAATCCAAATGTTGATTATAGCTTTGCTGAACATAGATCTAAAAGCTGTTCTGGCATCATTGTGGATTAGGATTCAACTATCAAGCGACATTTAGAAGCCTGCCACAAACAAATTGCCAAAAAAATATTGAGGAAAGAAAAGAGATGATATCTAAAAGGTCAAATGAATGTATTATCAAACTTTGTTGAGTCCCATGTTAATGAAGCTAAATCAGTGATTCCCAAAGTGATCTATATCGACCCGCAGGGATCAATGACCACCCACAAAGGGTCCACGTCAGTTTAAAAATAATTTGAGGTATAAATGGGGGTCCGCGATAGTAGCTCTCATTGAACCAGACCATAACTTTAATTTTAAAAGAAAAAAATCGAGTGGAAACCCGATTTTAACAGATGTATTTACTAAATATAAGGGAGTTAATTTGCAGTTCCAAGGCCCCAGCATAAATTTTATTCAAACAAAGGCCATCATTTCAGCGTTTCCGTCTCAATAAATAAGGAATAGTAGTATAATATTGTACGTCGCGAATTTTCTCCATTGGTCAACATTTAAATACCCTTTATTCAGATTTTGAAACTGGAATGGAGAGTGCTTTGACCACAACAGACATTGAATTTCTAGAGTCCCATAGGAAAAAGAATGTCAGATTCCAAGAATAGGAATAGACACTAACGAAGGTCTTGAAGTAAAGTTTAGAAACTGACATTCAAGCATTTTTGACTTGAAAAAGATATTCCTGTCATTTATCCCGAATTATGAAATATCTCGATAAAGTTTTTAATTGCTTTTCCTAGTGAGAAGGAGTTTCAGTGGGGTTGCCAAACTAAAAAAAAACGATGAGATTTAGGATTAAATCTGACAAGATTGGTGCCAAATGTTGAAAATTTGTTATTGATACACCAGATTCATCTCTCCTAGTAAAAACATTTAATTTTTGCTCAGTTATTTTATGTATGATTTAAATTTTAATTTAATTACAATAATTAACTTGGGCTTCTTATGTTTTAAACACTATACTTCACTACAGTTGGAAATTTAAATCTTTTAAAGTAAGTAGCTCTATACTACTACCATCTGTCAAAAAGACATTTAAGTTGATAAATTTGCAAAAAATCAATATTAGGAAAGTAGGGGTCTACCCCAAACCGAAAAACATGGCAAGGGGTCTATGAGCAAAAATGTCTGGGAACCTCTGAACTAAAGTTATGTCTCTCTAAAGCTTCTCAAAGATCTGTAGGCGATTATTTAGAACTATTGAGAATGACACTAGTTCTAATTATCTCTGATGTGGCTTCAAAATGTGACATTAATAAAAAATAAACGATCAGTATTTACTAACAAACAACAATTTACTAAATTTAATTAGGTTAATACAAGGCGACAGGCCTTTACAAGGTGACAGCATAAGAAAAAAAATGTCATATTACAAGAGGAACCGATCTCAATGAGCACCAATGAAGATCTTAAAGTAAAGTTTAGAAATGGATGTCAGCAATTTCGACCTTAAAAACATACCTGTTATTTATCCCGAACGATGGAATAAATTTTAATTACTTTTCCTAGTGAGAAGGAATTTCAAAGTGGCTGTCAATCTAAAAAATATATTATACTATTGACTGCGGAGATTTAGGTTTAAGCCATACAAGATTGATACCAAATATTGAAAATTTGTTGTTGAAGCACCAGATTCATCCCTTCAATTAAAACCATTTGTTTGCTGCTCAGTTATTTGATGTATTAACTAAATTTTATTTCATATAATATTATAACATATGTTTTTGAGCATTAAATACTATCCTTCACTACAGTTATAAATGTAAAGCTTTTAAAGTAAGTAGCTCTATACCAGCTATCAAAAACACATTTAATTCAATTAGTTTTTAAAAAGTCACTATTAGGAAAGGAGTCTACCCCAAACCGAAAAACATGGCAAGGGGTCTATGAGACAAAAAATTTTGGGAACATCTGTGCTAAGTGATCAAACGCATTTTCAAATAAAGATTTTATAAAACCAGTTGCATTAAACACTACACTCAGTCTATTCAAGATTTTTTAATAATAAAGAAATAATTATTCCAGATTCAAAGAAATGAAAATAAGTAGAAATACATCTTGAGATGGGATTTTTAAAAAAAGTGTCGATATATATATATATATATATATATTATCCACTTTGCAACCACATAAATAGCTATAACTGTATCTCAATTTGTCGTGATGAACAACTGATATTAAGTCATTTATTAGTTTGGCAACTAATGCAAGTTTTCAGAAAAAGAACTTAAATGCGCGGGGAACTTTTTAAATTGGGAAATATTCCAGAAAGAACGAGAAGTATTGATGTTTATGAAGTCAGAAAGTACTTTAAATATAGATTTTTTAAAAAACAAATATTCTTTTTCAACAGAAAGAGTTCCTGATATCAATAGACTGCAGAAATAGATTTTGTTAAATTATATTTCAAAATGAAATTGTCATGTTCAAAATTAGGAACCAGTGATTTCAAAGAAATATCAGGAAATGTTAATCAAATCATAAATTTTATAATTCACACATCCATTAAAATTTTAAAATATTTTACATGATGCCTTTATGATACTCTTTTAATGTGTAATAACGTAGGGGGTTGTATCTTTAGAAAGATTTGAAGAAATATGCCTTACGGCGATTTTAAAAAACTCTATCATGCAGAATCCTTGGTAAAATTAGTGTATTTCACTGACATAACACTACATTAAAATGATCGTTATAAAAAATTACAAAAAATTACAAGGGGGTGGAAAAACAATTGAGGTTACTTTTGGACTGATAAAAAGGTTTGAATGTAAATTAGACTTTTTTTTTGCTAAAGATATTGAATCTGGAAAACTTTGTGTGTGTGTAATTTTCTGAAACTTTAAAAGTTTTTGGATAAATCAACACTTAAAAAAAAAGAAAAGAAAAAGAAAAAAAGACTACTTGAGATTTTAACTATGAAATTTCAAAAATCCCCTACTCTTCTGAAGAACAGTTTCCAAAAATTCAAAAGAATTGAAAGGTCATTGGAAATATCCGGATTCCGATAACAACATCTTTAAAAAGATGAAAGGAGATTATTTAGAAATCAATCCTATTTGAACACAAAAATGTGCAGAGACTGAAGAAAGATTGGAATTGATCGAATGTCACAAAAGACTCAGAATCTGAGTAAAAGTGGGACTTGAGTTAAAAAAAACTAGCAATCCCATTGGTGATCATTTTTAACAAATCATAAAAAGAGTTAACTTCAAGTAGAAGTGTTATTAAAATTGAATGGATTTTATGAAAAAGATTGAATAAACATGACAGGTAGAATAAATAAGACGCAAAAAATAAATACTGTATTCTATCTTACCATGTTTTGTTTGTTATTTATAATACGCAAAAGTTATATAGCTACTATGTGTGTGTAAAAAATATAAAATATCAGCGCATAAAAAAATTTGCATCTAAACTTTTTAAAATTTTGTCACTTTTATAGAATTCTATTTTTGCCATCCCTAGTAAAATGCATAGCAAAAAAAGTATCTTGACTATTTGACTAAATAATTTGCTTCATTTTAATAATAATTCAAAATACATTTTTATTGTTTATAAAAAGGTTTCCAAATTTTCGCCACAAATTCTAGAAACATGGGTTCAATCAAGACATTGTGTTACGACCTTGTCTCTAAACGTATTTGGGAAATTGAAGCTATTGATTTGGACAGATGGAGTACCATTGGAAAAGTACCGGCGTGTACAGCAAAAATTTTAATGGCAAAAGTAGACTGCTTTTAAGACCCCATCTATCGATCCAAACAACTAATTTTCCATCCACGCTTTCTCAGTTGTGAGTCAATGAAAATCATTTATTTTTCCTCATCAGTTGTTTCTCGAGCAACCAGTTAAATAGGTCAAGTAACTAGACAACAGTTGGGCTATTTTGTCGGCTCATGGACTCCACCTCCGTAACAATTCTTATTCTCATGGACTGGCGCACTTGAAACGCCAGAATTCTCAATCATCAACCACCATGGGCCACTAGGCACTTTTCTAGTCCTATAGAACCAGGCAAGTTCTTCACATTAAACAGAGTCTATGGATTCTTCAATAGGACTGATGATTAAGAGTATTTTTTATTTACAATTTTTCGTTATTTTTGCATTCATTCTGTAACACCATAAATATACAAATCTTATAACATAAATTTACTAATATCTATACAACGGCTCATTTTCGACGAGTCATTTCATTGGATACCAATACCTTTCCAATGGTACCGCATTTGTAAAAATTCTAAGGGGAACGAACATCCCTTTGCTAGTTAGAAAACAGAACCTGACATCTTGGGAAAAATGATCCTAAGAAATGAGGTTAAAGACGCCGAAATGCCATTTCATTTAAAGTTGTATAGGAACTCTTAAAAGGAATGCAAAATGAGAATAAAAATCAAGATATTTTTCCTCTTTTGTGTTGCGTTCATGAAGTCTTTATCTTGCGTCCACCCATTGCTTGTATTCATGAAAGAACCCAAATTGTGTTATTCATTCAATTTTCAAAACTATCCATTGAAGAGTGTATACGTTTCTCGACTTACTTAAAACTAGACTTATAGCAAACTGTTAGAAATAATATGCATTCAGAAATGAAATAAAAAGGCATTAAACGCATTAAAGGTAAAACGCATTTGATTTCTAATCCTGCATCCTTAACTGCATTTCAAAAGGCTTCTATTCAGCAGAAGAATTCAAAAAGGAATCTTTTTCAGATTCAATTAAAAGTAAAACTATATTAAAAGATAATTGGAGAACTGAGAAAATCCCATTTAGGAAACAAAGCTTGGTTTGTTTTAAAACTATAACAAATCGGTGAGATGAAAAACTAAGAAAGAATTCTAACGATTCAAATAAAAATAAACACCAAGTGCATAAAATTTTATTACTGTATTTCATGTTCTTTAATTACGAAACAGAAAACACAGTCTTCAATAAAATCAGTTACCATTGGTTCGTTGAATAGACGCGGATAGTAGCTTTATTGGACTTATTGTGAATTACTACAATGAGAGTAGTCATCCAAATGCGGAAGTTATAAATTTAGCTGGGTTTTTTTATGATTGGCATTTTTTAATGGCAACTAATCAATGAATTGAAGTCTGAATGGTGTTTGAAACCGAGATGTCATTGAGCAATAAATGCTCATTATTTGAAAAATATCTTTTATGAGCGGCAATAGAAGTCATTTTTTAAAGCCCATCGACACAATGAAACAATCTGAGGAGCCAGATTATATATTACTTAAGTTCATTAAAAACAAACTGAAAACCTGTGTTTAAATCGTATGCATTATAAAATGCACTGATGAATTTACTGTAGAAAGTTACTTATATTAAAATAATATTTGCTTGTTAATACTAGTGTTCCTTTTGTTCAAAAAGGCCCAGTTAAGTTCCAGCTTTCTGGTATTTTTTCTACACAATCACACATCTTACGAGAGATCCAAAGCAAGTTCAACACGCTACAAATGATACTTTGTCTTTAAGTTACACAAAACGTTAAAAAAGAATTTTACATCCGATTTCACTTGAAAATATCCATTTATTCGTAAAAAAATTACTTTTTTAAATTTACAGAAATTTTCCGCTTTAAAAATGTTTATCTGAAATCCCAACAATGAGGAAAAAAATATTTTCTATTTAAAAATCAGTAATATTAAAAAAAATATTGAAATGAAATTATTTCTGTAAAACATAACTGTGGTATCTCTACTCAAAAAAATTTAATAATAAAAATACATTCGAGCAACACATTTCCAAAATTAATTGTAAAAAAGAATCAACATTAACTAATCCAATTTTTAAAATAAAATGTCATTAATATCTAGTTTTGAGCATACATAAAAATTGTGTGAAAATGATTGTTGATTTGATGAATAAATTGAAGTAAAAAGTTAATGGCAGTATAAGCATTCCTTGCCATAAGTGTTAATTAAATATTGCTTTGTTGCAATTTGTTTTTCTGATTTAGGGGCGGGATTTCAATAAAAACACACATGGACTATACAAAAATAATTTTCTCGAGTTCCAATAACCAAAAGTAAGAATTTTTTATCATTAAGTGAGGAGATGGGTGTAGCAAAACAGAATCAAGTCATTTTGTTACTTATTTTCGAAGGGAAGCTATTATTCTTTTGTTCTAAAAAAATTGATAGTTCTTTTCAACTGAACAGAATAATTCTAGAAAAATATTTTCATTGTGGAAGAAGCATTTGGCTTATACTGTAAAGCAATATACTTCTCATATATCGGTATGCTGAAAATGATTGAAAACAGTGAGTTTTTCTGTTGAAATTCGATGCCATTTTTTCTATATAAGAGATAAAGAAACAAAATAAGTACTAATTGCCATTTTGGTGTTTAATGTTTGAATTTATTATGTGAGCTGAATACTTATAAGGTATTGTAAATCTCTCAGAGCACTTTTCCAATATCAATAATTTTATTCAAAAGTTTCAAGGTATCTATCTCATGATGTATCAGAATATTTTACCATCTGAGCCATTTTTAAAAGTAAAACTTCTGATTTCATAATTCTAATTTTGAGATAATAATAGAAATAATAATGTGTAAAGTTTTTTCGTATACCACAACGTTTATTATACACACTGGTGTTCAAAATTAAGAGAATTTTTAGATTTTGTTGATTATCTCTAGAACTATTGAACTGATTTTAATAAAATTTCGTATGTATATAAGGCTGATATAATGCAAGAAAAACAATTGTTCAACAGTTAAAATACACACGCATGATCATGCGTAACACGCTTTGATGTCGGAAGCTATGAAATAGCTGTTGCATAACATTAAAAAAATAGTTAATAGGAGGTATTTCCCTCTCTTTCAGATAAACATGCCTCACACAGAGATTCTATACCAGAAATAAGGGAATGTATGATTTCCTGTGAAAATTAATCCCACTCATTCAGGAACTCTGTTTTCAAGCCTTGGATGGTTCTCGAAAGGGAGTTGCATGCTGAGATTTCTCTACCCAGAACGTCCCAGGCATGCTCTATATGGATAAGGTCTGGAGATCTCACTGGCCAATCCAATGGGCGAATATTTTCATTTACCAGAAATTCATCGATCCTATTAGCTCTCACGTCGTCAACCATTAAAATAAAGTCAGGGCACCCGAGACAACAGTCACAAAGACATATGTTGAGCTATCCAAAGTGATGCCTGCCCCAACCATAAAGTCTCGGCTATTATATTTCACACATTGGAGGGCAGGTCCATAAGAAATTACCAGAATCACTGGACCGTCAGTAAAAAGAACGGCCACCCATCGATCCATGCTCCAATCTCTAGGATCCATTTTAAGTGGAATCTCCTGCTCGCACCATTGAGAGTATGAAAGTACGGCGAGAATATATCGGAGAGTACCGGGGATCCAACAATTTTCGAGAAATTGACCATTACAACAGCAGAGGTTTGATGGTCTTTGAAAGAGGCACTGGGACTGCTGCGAGGCACAGGGATGAGGGCCTGGAGCCCTACGTTCACCTTTCCACGGGTGCAGGTGGCCCTGATTGTATTTTAAGGCTCATTGGGTCGGTTAATTTCTGGAAAGGGAGGATATTCACCGAATGGATTGGACAGTTAGATCTACAGACCTCATATGTATATATATATACTATATAGAGAGATATATTATACATTTATATGTCCGAATATACACTTCAAATGCATTCTCTGAGCTATTTTATTATTTTAAGTTACTAAATACATAAGACTTATAAAACACATTTTATAAATACTGCAATCTCTGAAAAAGAAAATTTAAATTAGATATAGTTCATACTCATAAAAGGCTGAGAAACTAAGAATTTGTACGTGTTAATTTCCACGAAATTTATAAAAATAGGGACCAGCACACCGTAAAAAAATAATTATACAAAGAACAAATAATAGTTATAAATATATCATTGTTCGAACACTAAGACAAGCCTTCTTATCTTTAAAGAAAGAGCCCCTCAGAATGGGACTGAAAATCAATGAGGATAAGACATGCCTTGCACTAAATCATATTTTAACAATACCCACTTTAAAATTGAAGTATAATTTGGAAGTTGTTGATAGTTTCACTTATTTAGGTTAGGAAATTAACAATAGAAACAATTGTACTACTGAAATCCAAAAGCGAAGTACTATGGCCAATAGATGTCTTAATGGAATACGAAAATACATAAAATAGAATTTAATCAAAAGAAAAACAAAAAAAGGTTCTGTTGTATAAAAGTCTTCTAAGATCAATATTAACTTATGCATGAGAAACTTGCTCCATGTCTCGAACAGATGAGAACATGTTATCTACGAAAGGAATATTTATTTTTGGAGGAATTCAGGAAAATGGAACGTGGCGAAGGAGATAAAATTTCGAGCTCTATCAATTCTATGAAGAATCTAACATTGTTAACTTGATCTAAACATAACGAATTAAATGGGCAGGTCACGTTGACAGAATGGACAAAGACCGCACTTCTGATGGCCTAAAAAAAGATATCCCAGTTTTAAGAATTAGGAATTGGAGAACACTAGCTGGCCTGGAAAAGACTTCTTGAGAAGGCCAAGGCCCACCCTGGACTGTCGAGCCAATGAGAAAGGAATGAATAGTTATAAATATTTTAATCCAATTAATCCAATTTTTAGAATAAACTATTGGTTGAGAAACGGGGA
Organism: Trichonephila clavipes; assembly: GCA_019973935.1. NCBI lineage: Eukaryota > Metazoa > Arthropoda > Arachnida > Araneae > Nephilidae > Trichonephila > Trichonephila clavipes. Next base: position 919,855 of record BMAU01017824.1, read on the forward strand.
ATTGAAAAAATAACGCGTAATATTTAAATATTGTAAATGAAACTATTGACATATTTATACAGATGGAAAATAATATCGTTATTGAGCTCCAATAGAAGAGTAATATCACGAATAATTTCAATTGCGCCACACATTAAACATCCTCATTGCTGTATTTATCACTATACACTTGCGGTAAAACGATGAAAGAAAGCACTGATTGCATTAATAATTTAATGAAGCTGTAAAAATGACGTTTTATAAAATGAAGATAATTAAATTTGAGAATATTTGCTTTATTTTTTGAAGAACTATCTAACAACCCTGGCTGTACAATCGAGAGTCAGATGGTCGTTGAAAGCAAAAATCTTGAACCAACCTTTTGAATTAAAAGATGTAGTCAGATTATTTTTGAGCGAGAACGAGTTCATGACTGTGCTCCAAAATTATGTGATTAAATACGGTTGCAATGTTTGTCCTATCCAGCAGACATGTTTTCTATTTTAAATGAAGTAAACATATTCCTTCAAGGGCTAAATGTGCATATTAAAGAAATTAAAGAAAAAAAATGAATGCATTGGCTTAAAAACTTAACTTGTGATCATCATAATAGGAAAAAAATGCATCAAAATATTTGTCAGAGAAGAAAAAAATTAGAATGAATAGATATAAAATCCGTTTAAGTACTACGATAAATAAGAATTGTAGCCTATGAATGAGAAGGAACGACTATCGACATATCAACATATTTGACGCTAAAATTTAAATTTAAGAAAGAACAGCTCCCAAATTTTAGGTTTTAAGTTCTTTCAGAATACACGGAAGCTTCTCCCACACACTTAAAAACATTTTAATACCATTCGAAAAAAATATTTAAGCAAAAACTAATATTTAACAAAATATAGAAACAAGCTAAACGCAGAATATGAAATGCGACTGCAGATAACTTCAGGCTTTGACACTTTGCGAAAAAAGCGCAAACACATCCCAGTCACTAAGCTTAGGAATCAATGTTATTAATGAATAAAGTACATTAATTTTATGCCAACATTTTTTATTAAAAATACAATATTTTTCTTTACTTGTCTTTATACAAAGTACTAAGAACATATTGATCTATTTTAATAATTATTTTAAGATGTTTTCTTCTAAGAGAGAATGAGAGGAGAGGAGAGACTATATATATATAGGATAAGGTTACTGAAAACCTCTTACAGTTCTGAGCTTCCAGGAAAAAACAAAGTTTGAAGACCACTAAACCATGGAGCATGAATGTTAACTTTTTTCCGCCTCACATATTTATATTTAGAAAAAGCAAAGCCTGGAGATCTATCTATCTACACATTGTCTCAAAAATAAGCGACAAAGTGAAAAATGATAATAAAATGAAAACAATTTGAGTTTATACAAGTTGTTGAACTAAAAAAGAGGCAACGTCCTCCGAAAAAAAAAGTAAAAAAACAACAACAATTACTTTTCAAATAAGCAGGAAGAACAACAATGTCTCGAAAAAGTTGTAAACATCTCTGAGCAGATCGTATGACCACCTTTACTGGAGATGCAGGCTCTTTAACGGCGATATATGCCTAGAAGCAGGTCCACTTTGGGGGATCTATGCCCAGTCTCGAAAAAGACATATTGTAAAGTCATAAAGATTTGGATGAGAACAGAAAAAAGTCACCTGAGCATGTTCCAGACATGTTCTGTTGGGTTCAAGTCGGGGGATCCAATCCATTCGAAGCAATGCTTCACATTCTACATATTGATTCGCAACTCGAGCTCTTTTCATTCGTGCGTTATCGTTCATAAACATGGCGTCAGAAACTATGGTAGCTAGAAATGGACGTACATATATGTCGAGAATTGCATCATATTGACACTTCACAGTAAAAATAGTTTGAAAAAAAATTAAAATGGATAACCGTTTAAAGGAAAACATTTTAGAATTGAGAAAAAATAATTGCTCTGTAATCATCAGACAAACTTAAGATGTAGCAGTTAGAATACAAAATGACCTGGATTGGTATCACCTTCTCTCACTCCCCCTCTACCCCAAATTTTGACGAATGTTTTGAAAACGTACTCTCAAAATGTCAGTTTTTGGTTCAGGACTTGGTTAAAATCTTTTGAACGTGGGTAGATATTCCAACACATTTTAAATCATGAGAATTATAGGTTTTTCTTTCTTATTTTAACTTAAGAAATGTAATTAGTGGTACAAGAATTAATTTCCCCATTTTTCATATTATCAATATTCACTATCACCTGTGGAATGAAATTCAAACAAGATGAATCTTTATGCAATTATAATTCTTAAAATAAATGTCTACTGTAAAGTACCGTTTCTAATTAAATATATGACGATTAATTGATATTGTACTTTTGGTTTTTAAACATTCTTTAGACATTACCCATTAACTAATGGCCCTCATCAAAAATATGTAAGATATTCAAGAAAATATCAATACTAACTTTCTTTCTATCTCTGTTCATGTTTTTGTGAAAAAATATTACTATATCTAGTATAAATAATAAAATTCCTTCTCATTTAATATTTTTAAAACTGTCCCCCCCCCAAATTTAAATTGCTTACAAACTTATTATACCTTAATTTTGAATTCATTCACGTTACAAGAAAGTAAATTATTAAGCAACTTTTAACTATATTTTAATATTGTATAGGATTCATTCAATTATGCACTGCTCGCCTTTTAAAATGCGATGCCAAGAGATATTAAAGTTAAATTTATAACTTACAGTAAAAGGTTAGACTATTAAAAATACAGCCTTTTCTGCTAGGTGGGGAAAACGATAAAAGCAGAAAGGACCCTAAAGCTGAACATCCTTCTGTGTTCCAAGTATGTCAGAGAGAGAAAGATCATAAGACTGGCGTTCAAGAGACTCAACATTAATTGGCCACGGAATTTTCACCAATTTCTTTCCACCAGAAGTGCTTTCAATAATTTCTGTAAATTTGTTGTAACTGTTTGTAATCCTTCTTAACTTCATTTTTTTTAATTGTTTATTTCCCTTGAATGTGTGTTTAATACTTACTTCTGTAAGCCCCGTGTGATACTTTGTGGTGCACGGGGATTTTATAATTGTTTTCAGTAAAAAAAAAAAAGCTGAAAATCAGGGCCGATTCTAGTAGATGTACAGCGCGTGCACAGCGCCAGGGTGGCCAAAACAAGGGGCGACCGCATGTAATTCAATCAATCAAGCAAAATTTTGTGCAATTTCTCAAAATAAAACTTATAATAAGTTGAATAAATGTGCTGTGAATTTTAAATAATTATTTAAAAATCAAAATAAGCCTCGATTTCCCGATAGCATAGTATAGTTTAAGAATGTTAGTACATAATGTGTAGGTTCCCACACATTGTCCATTAATGTCTATTTTTTACGTACATCCTTCCTTTGATAGCGAAGTTCGTGACAGAGTTGGCTATACCGCAATATAGTTTTTTTTTTTTTTTTTTTTTTGCTTATCAGCGACACTGACAACGCACTGTGGATTGATATTTAACAAAGGCGTCTCAAAATTGATTTTTGCGAAAGCTGCTTTACGAAAATATTTAATACGGTTGATATTTCCTAAGACATAGGAGTGTTTAAATTCAATATGCATTTGGGGAAATTAAAAGTTTTCAATTTAATAATAGCCTTACGATTTAGAAAAACAAAATAGAGAAAAGAAGTGATTTTTTTTTTATAGTCTTACAACGCTTATTAACAGAGCCCATTTTCCATTTTAGTAAAAATGTTATACTTCCATTAAAAGGTAGTTTCTTGTAATTATATTTGGTGTAAAAATATTTGAGAAAAAATTTTGCAGGTCATTTTGATTTAATAATTATCATTGGAATGCCTGTTTGAAAAACACTTCCATATTCACATAGTATTGTTAATGTTAGCGAAGTTTTCTGAAGTTCTAAATCTTGTTTTATGTGGTAGGTAATTAAAAAAATTGCGGGTTTTAGGCGTTTCCTTAAGGAAATCCCAAAATGTAACAAGATGGCGTGTAATTAAATATGCGAATCAAAAGATTCACAACATAGCACTAAAACAATAATAAAAGAAAACATATTAAAAGCTTATGATCTACAGTGCAATACGTTTAACGCAAAAACGCTTAACCCTTTATCTACCACATTATGATTTACTGCAAATTTTTTCATGCAATATTTTTTTTGAATCACTGCATTGAAAATTAAGGGATATACATAAATAAAATACTCCACTTTGGAAAATGTAATTCGTCAGAGCTAATGAATTAAATTGCTACTTTAAAGTCCACAAAGGTCTCAAATATTCTCATAATACGAAAAGACCGAATGATTTTTGAACGCAATTTTATCTCTTCAAAATGCTAAATGACCAGAGATCACTGATAGTTTACAGTACAAAATATTATTTTTTAAAGATTATTAAATTTTTAAAATTTATTTACCTTTTTTTACACATAAACTTAATTTGATGATATTCAAAGAAACAGTTTTTCCCCCCATTAATACACAGAAATTTATTACACGTTATGCATTTTGAGTGAATTTTCAATTGAATGTTTTTTAAAGCATTGCATCCTGAGATAATTTCTTAACATAAACTACTGCACCTTGAGTTCAGTCTCTCAATCGTCCTCCTAGGAATATAAAAAAAATTCCAGCAGATAATTTGTTGATCTGAAAAATCATCTGTAAGTACATCATTGATTTCAGATTCTGCAATCAATCCAAAGCCTCTGGAAGACAGAGTTTCTTTTTTCTAAGGAAAGAAAATAATAATAATAATAGCACCTTGAAAATCTCCTATTATTGTTAAATCCCAGTTACAAATAAAGAAATTAAAATATTGTTAATTTTTGAAATAAGAATAGATATTCATTTAATTGTGTGTCAAAAAAGAACAAGCTCAAAGTTGAACATTTTGTGAAAACATTAAAATAAAACACTAATAAAGAAAAATAAATAAGTTAAACTAAAAGAAATGCCCCCTCCCCCAAAGCATTAGTCTATTGAATTATAGTGATGGCTCTACAACACAACAAAAACAACAATAAGCCACGTGGACGAACAAAAAAACTTTGTTGCTCCAACACCCAGTGTGCTGACGGTACTGAAAAGTACCACAAAGTTATTCAACTGTAAAATTATTTATATGTACTGTTCACTCAAAATAAATAGTCAAATCGTTTTCTAATGTCTTCCTTAACATACAAAAAAATAAGACACTTAGTTTTTGATATTAACTATACTTTTTCGGAACAAAAATGACAATCTTCGCAATCCGATCAAAATGTCAGCTGAAAATGCAACTTCTGCTATAAAACTATTCGTCTTCCCCGCTAAAATACTCATCATAGAACACATACTGCCATATATCTTGAAATAGTGGATTTAAAAGGATATTCCTGCTTAACATCGTCAGGGTATTCGTAAAAATGGTTGTTCTATGTAATTTTAAAGTTAGTGGTACTTATAAATATACAGTTGGTAGATAAATAATTCAAGTGAAATATCGGATAATACGAATTAATACAATGGTCCCGACCAACTGATATGTATTTTCATGCATTTCCCCCCATCTTAACACGAAAAGATTTTCCTTCTGGGAATGAACAAAATAAGCAAAACCCCAAAGATTTCAGGCGAAATAAACGAGATTAGTTTTCGGCATTATTGGACTGTCCTAATGTAGAAGAAGAAGATAATATGTTGACAGCCCCAATCATGACATTGTGCAGTTGGTTCAAAGCTCAAAAAGTGTCATTGGTACAGATGCCGAGGCTGAAAAGGAAATGTGAATAATGCATCTCCTGTTCCCAAGACAGCCGAAACGATGAACATCATGAAAAAAGTATGAGCACTTATTTAGACATACATTCCATTGGGGGATTGAATATCAAAATGGATGACTTGGAACAATTTCTGGACAATTTAATAATAAAAAAGACAATTCAAAGAAAATAATCAGATTATTTTTCACAAAAACTCAATAAATGTTTTGTTTTTCAAAAACTCAATAAATGTTTTGTTTTTCAAAAACCTTGGAAATTTTATATTAAATTGATTTTTATTAAATACATGCACATATACATATCTGTGTACTTAAAAAAGCTTAATTTTATCGAGTATATGGGTTTTTATCTGCAATATCCTGTCACATGAAATTCTTTTAACACGAAAAAATATTTCATTACCCTCAGTTTCATGTTAAACGATTTGCACTGTACATAGATCTGTCCGCTTGTATGTATACTCCATCTTCTAGTTGAAGAGCAATTTCATGTTATCCACTTAGCCCAGCGCTTCTCAAACTTTCCTTATTTTCGACCCAATATTTAATCATCGAACCCTCTTCCCACCATCCAATAGCAATGTATTGAATTCAATAATACTACATTTAGGCACTAAAGCTACAATAGCGTTAACTGCCCCGAACGTATATATACGTCTTTCTGAAGTATGATCTTTTCTGTCCACTGCTATCCATAAAATTATTCCGAAGGCTTTCGAAAGCAATAAAAGGACCTTAACAGTTTTCGAAAAGGATTTGCTTATTAAATCCTTCCCCCAATACATCAAATTAGCGTGCCTGCGTGGAAAACGGCGGCATTGGGAGAAAATCGCGTCACTTTTAATCGGCAATTAAGGGATTAATTTTAAACCGTACAAATTATCAAGATAATAGTTTATTTTTTGTATGTAGTTTTATACATTACAAGGCCACATTGGGTCACTGATAATTATTCATTTATTCTTAACTTAGTCTTGTTAAATTAATCATAAAATACATTGTGTAGTACTGACACATTTATAAGTGTATTGTATTAGTGTAATTATGTATTTTTTTTTATTGTGTCAGAATGTATTTTGTTTGTTTACTTTCAGTAAATTCCTATTTTTAAAAATAATCTTTTGTTTTCAGTATGTACGCGCCCTCTCGTGGAGTTATTACGCCCCTCTAGAGGCACAGTTTGAGAAACGCTGTATTTAAAGCATTAATTCGCGCAATAGGTGTCATTTCAACCCTAGTATTATATTTAGTTTAACAGGAGTATCTGTGTGTATTTTTTTACACAAATGTGGAAGTCTAGGTCCATTAAAGCTACCTACAGTTGCATTTTATATTCTGCGTTAATTTGTTTTTGCATTTTATTTTTTTTGCGACATACGTTGAGAGAAATGTTTGTAACATACATACGTTGTTCAAAATGGCCTTTAAATGTTCATAACTGTGTGTGAAACTTCTATGTATTCTGCAAATTTCGCAGCCAAAAATTTAGAGGCTGCTCCTGTTTAAATGTAAGTTTTTAACGTCGAATCAGTTGATATGTCGATAAGTTGTTCCCTCCCCTTCATTGACAAGCCTTCTGCTTTATGCCTTCTAGCTTACTTTTCTCTGAGAAATATTATTTTATAGGTGTTACGTGTGCAAAAGATTGCACTTGCGAGTATAAAATAATTTTGTAGAACCCTGGATCATAAGCAGTAGAATACATATAATCTAGGTAGTGCATATAAAGGAAAAATGTTTTAATATTTTTTTAATATATTAGAATAAAAACTGCAGAAAATTACTAAAAAAAACTCCGGCACCGAATTTATATTTTAAATTTTCTCGTGGGACCCTCTTTGGGAAACACGATTATATAAATTCCATAGATAATATGAATTTATTTTGCATACATATTTACTTTTTCTTTTCGAATTTTTGTTTTGACTTGAGGAGTCCCTGGACATGCTTGGTGTAACCCCAGAGATGCGTCGAATACAGTTTGAAGATTGAAATAGAGTTCGTATAGGCATCGTGAAAAAGCGCAGGGGGAAAATGAGGTATGGGAGGTCAACCACTAATGTTTTGAGAAACAGAGAAAACAAAAGCGTTTCTGCACCTTTTTTTTCAAAAGAAGTAGATGATACATGAAGTTGAACACTCTATAGATCTAATAAACAACCTGTGAGATCTTGTCATTTTTAATGCACTCGTGCCTAAGCATTCGCATACATCAGCACATTTTTCCCACGATCTTACGTAAACAATATGCATTTACTTCTAATTAAAAATAATCTGTGAAAAGGTTTACTTCTTGCGGCTGTCTTTTGTTCGAAACAGTTGAGCAGTCAAGAATCTATAGTCACAACAAACATTTCTCTGACTAACTTCGCACCGTCGAACCCTGACGATTTTGCACAGGCAATAATTCCACTAAATCAGAGGTAGCCAATCTTTTCGGGAAGAATACCACTATCTGACAAAAAAATAATTTTGCATGTCACTTCCAATTTAAAAATAATGTAATAAATATAAAGGTACAAACTTAGGTTATATTGTTAATAAACAGTTTGCAGGTTCAATTAGTTGGATTAGGTATAAAAATAGGTAACGTACTCCCCCGCATCACGGGGGGGCAGGACTCTAGGGGCCCAAGGCATGACTTACGCTTAATACGTATTTACCCAATTTATAAAACATTAAAGGCAAAATCTGACTTTAAGGTGAGGTCTTAACATTCTCCGCTACATCACTGGTGAATAGATAGAGTGGAGACAAAGCCATTGAGAACTGCCATGGAAGGGGGGCGTAGGATTCTAGGGGCCTAAGGCTTGGTTAACGCTAAATACGCATTTACTCAATTTATAAAATATTAAAGGTGAAACCTGATTTTCATGGAGGAAGGGGTCCCAATATTCTCCGTTGCGCCACAGGTAAGTTGATATAAAACATTACAATGGCGCCAAAGCCATCGAATTTCATACATCGCATAAAAAAGATCGCACATAAAAAATCGCACAAAAAGAAAATCGCATAAGAAAGACCGCACAAAAACAGGTTCTACTGTAATAAATGATGATTTTTTTTTCAAAAAACATTCCCTTAATATGTGAAACAGAACATTTTAATACAAAACAAAGGCTAGAAATTTATATTTAATTCCTTAGTTCAGTGCTTTTGAAACTTTCAATATTTGCAACCCAATATTCAATCCTAATTTTCATCACCCCTCTATATCCCTTTAAGATCGCACGATCATGCGCGTTAGATATTTTATACGTGTTTGCTTCTGGAATGGTTGTATGTAAGAAAATCCCGAATCTAACGATTGAGCGTATTTTCAGAGTGTTAAGTATCACTTCTTATCAACATAGTAGTCCATGTTTTACTTTCAGATGGCAAATCTAGCTTGGGTTTCAAACAACGAAAAAACGTCTTCTTTTTATCTGTCGTAAAAAAGTAATTATCAACATATTTCTAATTACTTGGTTACAAATTTTTGTATTAATGTTTAAATAATTATAAAATATGAAAAATATTGACTTTACTATGTTAATGTTGTTTGTAGGACTCGGGATTTCGTTCCCCGCATGATCGTGCGGTTAGGGTTTCACTCGAGTCACTGCAGCAATAAAGGTCAGTTCTTGCTGAGTTTTCTTTTCTGTTTCAATAATGTTGACCTTGGGTTTGCCATGAAAAAGTCCCTTTTTCTTTCTCTGGCTCCTTTTTGCAATTAATTTTCTCTTTCACAAATTAGATGAGAGGTATGGCATTTTCATCCTTTACAGAGATATCTCCATCCATCTCCCCCCACCCCACTCCAAACTGGGTTTTCTGGGGGAGTTAGTATGGTGTGGTTTAAATATTTTATTTTTTTAAATAATAAAATTTTCCGATACATCTTATTATTTTTCGTGGAATAATGTGTGCTAACTTTTAACCAAAAACTTTTTCAGGTGTCTAAAAGGAGAAGAATTCTCACATATCTCACATAAGAAGACATTTAACAATAGATGAATAAATCAGATCGAATTTAGATCAGAACTTAGATCGGATGATGACAATGCTCTGAAAAAACATATGAAGGACGCTAACTGGGAGGAGAATCCAATTCAGATAAGAGCGATGAAGAAACATATGGAAATATTTGAAATGGAAAGATAATTTTGGACCATTCTTTACCATCCAAGTCTCTTGAATCCATTCATTTCATTATTTTAGCTGTTGCAAAGTCTTCGTTTCTGTGCAAACAAAATGCAATATCAAATAAATTCCTTCAAGAATCAAAATGGATCGCTTAGAATTTAAGCTAGAGATAGTTGAAGCGCGCGTTAATAGCATCTACACCTACTAACAAAAGTATTTTAACTGATGATGAAGATAACAGCGTTGTGATTCCACTCGCAAAAAGATCCAAGAGTTATGATCCACCTGCTATACATGTCATGCCTTTTATCCTGGCCCTTCCAGGATAAAAAGGCTTGACACGTATAGCCATTTTTGATGTGTTCATAACATTTCAAGGCCTCGCTGGTGCAGATTTGAAAACTACGAAAGCAGTTCGTAAACATGTTGTGAAAAATGCAATGCATATTTATGTTTATCAAAAACCATAACATGTTTTAAAGATTTTCACAAGAAATATTGAGTCAATATAATAATTTATTTTTACAATAATAATTTCCTCATTTGTAGCAATTTTAGTTGAATTAAGTGTGTTTCTTTCATCAACTTAGAGCCAAAAAATGTAAAATTTCACAAGTGCTGAATTCGCCAAAAACGCCCATCCCGCACGATCGTGGGGCAAACGTCTACACTCCGGGGGGAACGGGAGGTTTTTATTACTTTTCCCAGTATCATTTGGGCTAATATAGTACTAATAACCGGAATAATTTAATTTTTAAAGATAAAAATAATTAGAGTCTTAAAGGGTCCCTGTACATTTCGCCTAAAATTTGGTGATTGTGGGATTACCACTGTATTCCTTAAAACGCATTATTTTGGGTGCCTAGGGGATTCTGGTCTTTCATGATGATTCACGTTTCGTTTTCAATCTATTTGTCCAAATTCGATGTACAGAGGACACATCTACAAACGTTCCAACAACCATATGACAGCCAACTTAATAAGCTATAGTTAAGCCTGCCATTTGACTCGTTCGATTGGTAGAAGGGTGTCGTCGTACTGGTATCTCTTATTCCACACGTATCTTCTACAACATATAAATTCTCGAAATTCCTAAGAGACAGAGAATGACGATTCATCCGCCATTTCCTTTGCTTTTATCCATGTGACGAACTTGCCTTTCAGACTATCTGCATAACATATTTTGTTGTGTATTCCCCGAAATTTGCATATTTGAACAGCCGAATCTTCATGGTGTTGCATTTTCTAGTTCGAAAAGTGTAGTGCTTCAAATAATTAGAAGAAAATGAAATTTTTTTAATATTGTGAATATTTTGTTACTAAATTTCCAGTAATGTTGTTTTCTGTAAGAGTTAGAAATAAGACGAAAAGTAGAGCCATTTGCAGTTGTTTTCATACGGATTCAAAAAGAGATGTTGTAATATAACGTTTATTTCAACTCATCAAAAATATTACATAAATTCTTTTTTAAAAAGTTTATTTCAACTGAAATGAATACAAAAAAATGCTTTTAATAAGTAGCTTCTTAATACGCTCAAAGTACGATTGTTCATCAACGAAGGGTATAAATTATCAGTTTCATTTGGAAACATATCACTATATGCATTAGATATTCATTTTAATCTTCTAATGTATAGTACTGCTTACAAAAGAAATAGAGAAACTCATTACGGTTCTGTACAATTTCTCTGCCATATTTAGTTCAGCCTAGTCCAAGGTCATTATATATGCTTATGTTTACCCTTAAGAGATATGAGGAAATGTTTTGAATATTAAATATATTTTAGTGGCCATGAGACTTTAAAAATCTTATCATTTTACAGATAAAAATGAAATTAATTTAGAAAAGTATTATGTACATTAAGATAAATTCTTTCTTTGCAAATTTTCTTTGCTGCTTCTTGAGATATGCAGGGTGGTTAGGGTTGTAATCACTGGCATAGCTAGTTCTAAATGGGCCATGTATCAAAATTCCTTCAGGGGCCTTTTTAGATATGAAAACACTGTCTGTGGGACTGTAGATACACATTTGGGGCCCCTGAAGCTCGGGGGCCTGTATCATTGACACGGCTGATACGGCTGTAGCCACGTCCCTGGCTGGAATCCTTTTAAAATAGTATTTTAGGATATCGTCACTGTTTTGTTCACTCCCAGTGTAAAAATTAATCTAAAAAAATGAACTCCTTAGTTATAATTATTAATCTATAAGATGAAAAAAATAATATTTAAAAGAGTTCTGTGTAAGAATGTTTGTATTCTAAGGAAGGAAATATTGTTTTCTATGTTCAATTTACTTCCTCCACAGGCTTTGGAGCACAATGGTAAAATTACAGGCTCGAATACAGAATAAAAAAAAAAGAAGCACCACAAGTACTAAAGTACAATCTTTTTATCTGAATCGAAAAAATAAAAATCGCTTAGGACTTTCGGGAACCTGAAATATGAAGAAAATTGCAATAACAAAATAAATGAAACATAAAAAAACGTCAAATTTAGCGTCACGTTAATTCTTTTGATGAAGATTTAAAGCCACGGGTTTTTGTATTAAGTATCAATCTTCATATAAAAATATTAAGCTTTTTAAAGGTTTTTCGACTTTTTTTTCGAGAAAGAGGAAGAAAAAAGGAGGGATAAAATATCGAGGCTGAAATATCTGTAACAGTTGCTTACGTTTGAAGTGCTAGCAGTTTATAGATATAAATAGCTGTGAAAACACAGATGAAAAGGTACCTCCCATTTAGAAGCCTTTATATTACAAGTTTTCATTCTGTGGTCAAGAAGCGTGCTTCTTACGAATCTACGTTAAAAGACAACAAAGTGACTACAGAATGGATCCCAACCGGCCAAGAGTCACCCCACAGTCCTTTGTAACAGAGAGTTGGGAAAGACGAGGGATTTCAACTCTCAGTTCGTGCATTATCACGATGAAGTGTTGTTAACGAACTTCTCGTCAGTGTGTAGAGTCAGCGTTTCTCTCATCCTCTTTATTATATCTTAGATTTTCTTTGGATTCTTTAAACACGATGAATTGGAAGAAGAAAAATTCCTAAGGAATTGAGATATGGGGGGGGTACTATTCAAATAGCATTTTAAGATATCACCACTGTTTTGTTCACTCCCAGTGCAAATAATAATCCAACAGAATCAATTCATAAGTTAATTATTAATCTATAAGCTGAAGAAAAGACTGTTTAAAAGAGTTCTATGTAAGAATATTCGTATTCTAAGGAATGAAATGATGTTTTCCATATTCAATTTGTTTCCTCCATAGGGTTTGGAGCGCAATGGTAAAATGACATGCTCGAATAAAGAATCCAGTCAATATAAATTTATTATTATTAATTGGAGACTTAAGAAGCCGAAGTATTCTAACATAGTCAACTAGTAGGTAGTTTCTATGCATGAAAAATGAATATGAAAAAATTAACTATACAGATATATATATACCCGGAACATTCCTATTCTAAGGAGCAGGAAAAAGCTCTCAACTCGGTTTTAGGAGACTTATGATAAAATAAGTGATTTCAGGATTCAACAGTAGTTCAGTCTAATTAACACCACAAAATCCTCACTTGATATAATGCATGAGTTCACCGACGGTTTTCTTGTATAGATAATTTTAGCGAATGATGGTCATGCGGAAGGATTGAAGCTGAATTCCCTTTTTTGGTAGTTTGGTGAATGAAATAGTAGCTTAGATGTCATCCTCACACAAACACGTATCATGTAACCATAGTGCTAGATCATACGATAGGTCGTAACATTGTGTTACTCTTTATGCAGTGGGACGCTAATACCAACTAAACACATTTTTTAGCTCAGAAAATGTTTCATTTTTTCCCCTACGAGGGGTAATGCCAATTTTCATTTGATCTATTTACAGGAAAATTTGTATTATTCTTTGGAAAGACATCGCTTTCTCAATGGTGAACCCAGAAGCAGGTAATGGATCCTCATTGATTTTTGGCTGCAACCGAGAAACCTGACGGTTAATTGCTGTGTCCCTCATGCTGATGATCCGTCCGCGATTCGTCTTCTCTCGTCTCTTCTGGCTTGGCATTGGAATATTTTTCTCCTATCTGTATGGGTAGGCAATACTAATATACTAATCTTTAGAAAACATTTCTTAGAACATGATTGATGCAAGGGAAAAAACACGAGGAATTACTTTATTTTATACAGTTTGTTTCAGAGGCCATTTTTATAAATTTGTGAATAAATTTATGTCAATGTTTGCGTTTTTTAATAACAATAGGAATCAACTTATTGTATTAATTAGGATGATTTAAAATTCATAGAGTATAATATCGATCGAGTTGATAATATTGATATACAATAAACTAAAATAAAATTATGCAGTAAAAATAGGTCATGTAAAAGAGATGAATCAATTAAAGTTAGAAAAAGTTAGAGAACATTTTTTGTGACTCAAGCATCTAAAGTAAGCAAAATGTATAGTTTAGGAAACTTATTGTTGAAGAAAAAATAATATCAAATGTAAAAGAGAAAGCCTTCACTCCAGGTTTCAAATTTACAAAATAATCCAAATTTTAATTAAAAATGTATTCATCCTCCAAAATATTCTTAAACAAAGATAAAGAAAGGAGGAACTCAATAATCAGTTTTTATAGAAGAATTTATTTCTGATGATGCCCAAAAATGATTTCCTGATGTGTAACCAAAATGATCAACATTATCTATAGAAAAGGGAGCAAATATACTTAATCATTTAGGGAATTTGAATGAATGAATATTTTTCCTGTGTACTTGATATTAATATTTTTGATTTATCATTTAGTTTTGTTAAAGGAAAATGTCATATTCGCATAATGTCCGTAACTAGATCAAATCACGAAACAACGCTGATTTATTTAAAATTTGAACAATTGGGTATATATTTACTTCTTCTTTGATGATAGTCAATAAAATAAACTGTTTTGAGAGTTTTATTTACGTGGATATATGAGATCCAATGTTTCAAAACATGCACAAGAAATTCTACTTATATTTTTATAGGGTTGTGTACTCTGTACAAGGAGGCCTTAGCTTCAATGACATTCTGCCAGAAGATCCTAAAATGTACGACAAAATGAAGCCCCCCAAGAAAGATGGTAAAAAAATATTCGATCTTATTAAATCGACTAAAAAATGATAGAAAAATAAAACGCTGAGATTTTTTCAAAGTTTGAGAGATTTTTTTAAAAAGAAACACAGAATCGTATTTGATTAAAATTTTTGAATCTGAAAATTTAAAATTTCTTGTGATAAGTTTTCATTTGACAAGTAATATTTTATTATGTTTTTTTTTCTTTTCTTTTGTTTTTTGTTTAAAAATTTTTGGCTATCAATTTTTTTTTTGTAACAGAAACAAATGTTAACCGATATAAATTCACTTTGAAATAACAATGATGAAATGATTCAAATATGCTTCATCCTATTTATAAATCGATTCTTATAAAAAAGAAACAAGTTGGTTCAGTTTTTGATTTAAAATTTTTTAATCGCTTTCGAAACAAAGCAACTTCATCTGTGTTTGGACATTTAAAATCTGCAACAGCAAAAACATATATTGGGAAGTCATTTTTATTACGTAAAAATTATTTGCATACTGAATCTCAAAATAATGAGATATCAATATACACTCAAATATCCAGATGGGAGTTGCATCACGTAAGAAATGTATACAGGGGCAGTGTATTGTGAGGGTTTTCAATTGCATTCATGTAAAAAGCTTTCTGACATAATTATGGCCACATGACTTGAATTAACAAAATTTGAACATGGAATCCTGGTTGGAGTTAGCACGGAGGAGATGCATGGAGTATTTTATTTCCAAAATTGTTAAGGAATTCAACATTCCTCGAACCATAGTATCAAAAGTGTGGGTCGAATTTCGGATATTACCTCCCCCTATTAACTACGCCTACTTATTGACAGGAGACAAGAAATATTGTGTCAAATACCAACAATCAATGAAGAACTTATGCCACCGTGAATGCTTCGCAGCGAAATTTGGTGATGATAGAACTTTACTGATGAAGTGAATCAAGAGTCTATGCTTGACTTGTCAGCATATTGATTGGATCCTAAAGAACAGCGTTGATTGTCAGATGTTTCACTATTTTAGTTGGTAATAACTGATGGTAGATTTCGAATGAGACAAAACATTCACGTCCAAGTTGCCAACAAAGCACTGTGCTTACTGTTGGTGGCTCCATACAGATGTAGGCTGCTTTTACATAAAAATGGATAGGGTCCTCTGGTCAAATTGAATGAAACATTGACTAGTAATTGTTACATTCACAAATACTTGGAGATCATTTGCAGCCAATCATAGACTTCATGTATTCAAACAACTATGAGATTTTCCAAACCGACATTGTCACTAGGCCAAAATTATTCACGATTAATTTGAGGAATATTTTGGATAATTCCAATGAAAAAACTGCTCCCATGGATCAGCAGACATAAATCCTTCGAACTTATAAAATGCATTTTGTACACAAACTCCTCCCACACTCTGAATATTTCATCAAGGGGATTTCAACGTCACTTCGTTGAGCGAAAAGAGGTCTCACGCGATATTAATTCATATTATTTTTTGCATTTGAGTATAAATCAGCTGTTTTATTTTTATTTATCTTATATGCCTTTGCGCTTCAGAAACCATAATACAATTAAAAATGAAAGGCTAGCGAAACTTACAAGAAGAAATTAATTTCAGATTAAAACATTTATTATCCGGTAGAAAATAAATATTTCTTAAGCCAGAATTATTTATAACTTAGCATTTAGAAAATTTTAAGTACTTGACCTAACTTTATATTCTAGTGTTTTCATAGTTGTACTTTCTCCAAAAACAATACATTACAGTTTTGTCAAATTCATTTTTAATAAGATGATCCCTCATTATTATCATTGTTTTTTATTTTACCGAAAAATGTGCAAAATTTCTATTCAGTTGTAAGTTAATACCTCTGAAATAGAAGAAAAAATATATTTTTATAATTTTCCAAACTAAATATTTATCCTGTTCCAGGTAAGCCAACCAAAGTTTTCTTTCATGTCACCGTCATGGGCCTAGATTCCATCAACGAAGGTTCTATGGTAAAATTTGCTTCCAACTTATAAATGTTTTTCTAGCAGCAATTGCCAAATTTCAAATACTTGTCAACTTGCTTTTATTATCTTTAGTATACATATCAGCAATGATTTTCTGTATATTTAATACAAAAAAAGGCTTATAAAATAAGATCTCAATTTGTTTAGTTTTCATATGTGCAATTTTTCAGACCTATGCGGCTGACATATTTTTTGCTCAAACGTGGAAAGATCCCCGCTTGCGTTTGCCTGAAAATATGACTTCAGAATACAGACTTCTTGAAGTCCAGTGGCTCGAGAACATGTGGAGACCGGATTCTTATTTCAAGAATGCCAAATCAGTGACCTTTCAAACCATGACTATACCAAATCACTACGTGTGGCTCTATCAAAATAAAGACATCCTTTATATGGTCAAGTGAGTTTCAAACAAGTTTTGTTTACATAAGGAGAATTTCTCTCCAAAAAGTGTCATCTACATTATTCAGTTACAAATTTCAAACTTCATGAAGAATTTGAAAAATTCTTATTCAAAAAACAATCATAGAAAAAATAAACTGGAAGCATTTTTTTAACAAGAAAATTATTTTTTTTCTAGAGAAAACGTTTAAAGAATCACTTGAAAATTTTATTTCCATTTTAATGTTTGAGTTTTACATCAGGTTGTTTATTTTTTGTGTTGGTTGGTTAGTGTAAAATAGACGAATAATTGGATAATGAGTAGCATTGGTGCATAATATGCATTAAAACATATGCATATTTCAATCTCTTTTTCTAAACAGGGTTGTTTGGAAAAAATAATTTCCAGACAGATGAGGTATATATTATTTGTAGCTTTAACATCATTCTAAATTGTATTGTCATTATATATTTTGAGACAGCTAAGATTTCAAGGTTTATTTATATTTCAAAAAATTTGTTCGATTCGTAGCAATTTTTGGAGGGAAAGGTTTAACGTAGAAAATGAAAGCTTATTCCTTTTCTATTCTATTATAAAAAGATAAAAATATAGTTAAAACATACAAAAACATTATGAGACGTGTATGCAGGAAATGTGTTGATAGGATATATAACTGATATTAATAATTTCAATATTGAAAACACACCCCATTGGGAGGCTCAGTTTAACTTGACATTGCGCTTGGAGGGGAAACCAAGTCGAATGATAAACAGTTGAAGTGAAGACATTTCGAACTCACTGTGATTTCTGGTGCTTTTATTCAATGATTTGCCTCAATTAATACTTTTATTTTGTCTTGAATTGATTCATTTGACTCAGGATTGGGCAGGTTACTTGTAATATTTTAAAGGTGTTGACCAACCAGTGGCATAGGTGTGACTATTCTGTATAAAAGTTGTATGTTTGCTTTTCTTAGCATTTGTTTTCTACATTGTACCCCTCTTTTAAAATATGACAGATGACTATTTTTCTACAAAAACACAAAATTTCAAATACTTGAACAATTCTAAGAGACCGTGGACTATTCAATGCAGTGAGCACACGTGAACCGATGAATATAAAGCCATTTGTTCGCTGCCACATCATCGCAGAACCTGACATCAACACGAAACCCCGAGCCCGTGGAATAGTGGCGTGTGCCAACAGCCAAACTCGAGCTACAGTGGGATCATCAGCATTTATTCTCCCCTTCAGTTAGCTCATGGAAAAAATTCATTTTGTGCATCGCAGAGATTGTTCTTTCCCCACCGCGGAAAGTGTTAATCGTCATCTTGCACTTCCAATGAAGATACATCGGTCGTCGGCACATTTATCAAATTATGTACACTAGATTTCGAGCCTACGACTCAACAAAGCTGGCCATGAGTTGACGACCATGATCCCTGGGCTACCGGTAGCCACACAAATTACTGTACAATCTTTTAGGAAGATATAATATTGCTTTAATGCTATAGAAATATTATATCACCTTACATTCTCCCTCTAGTGCCATTTAAATGGTTTGACAAAAACTCAGGTAAATGTAACTCCAGTAAATGAAGTTACATTGCTTAAAATTGTTTTGATTTGTTTTTCAAAAACTAAAGAAC
Organism: Trichonephila clavipes; assembly: GCA_019973935.1. NCBI lineage: Eukaryota > Metazoa > Arthropoda > Arachnida > Araneae > Nephilidae > Trichonephila > Trichonephila clavipes. The sequence continues at coordinate 938,905 of BMAU01017824.1, forward strand.
TAAATGTAATCTCTTAGAAAATCTAACAATAAATCTTTTATTTATTTGTTGCTTCTATTGAATTGTTTTATTTACATGTCATTTTTTTTAATCGTTAGGTTAACACTCACTTTATCTTGTGCTATGAACTTCGCTACATACCCTCATGATACACAGACATGCTCGTTGCAGATGGAAAGTCGTAAGTCTCTTCTGAATTCATTTCTAGATTCAATTCATCTTCTTTACAATTATGTATTTTCATAATATTCATCTTTTAATGAAAACCAAATATCTATAGGTCTGTCTATATTTATACCCTCTTCACTTCGGAATGGCTGTTGCTATATTCATAAAAAGGTCTACGTAGAGTAAAGTAGCCATACGCTACTGAATATAACAGTTTACCACCAGGTGACCACTGATGGTAAACTGTTGAGTTAGCATTCCTATCTCGGAAACGGAACGAGACAGGAGATCATTGATTTAGAAAGTAAAGGCTCCTTGTGGATATTAAGGCAAAGAATAGAACGGTTAAGCCATCCATTTGTTTTTCCGTCATTTCTACTCTGGGACGTGAGTAAAATGATCTGAGAAAGAAAAAAAACTAGTTATAACAGTATACCTTTATTTAAGATGCTCAAACTTCTCACCGTCAGCTGTAATGCATATTTGGATCCTCGTTGAAATGTCACGTTGCACCCTATGGAGCATACAGCGTGATGCGTTGGTACAAGCGTTCGCAATACGCCCTTTAAGGTCCTGTAATGCTTGCAGGACCTTAATGCAATGTTCGCATACACCTGCTACTTCAGGTATCCTTACAGGAAAAGTCCAGTGGAATCAGATCAGGTGAAAGTGGAGATAATTCTTCGACACTGTTATACTCCACTATTTGGCCAACATAACGGCGCGCCTGTTCACAAAACATCTCCAATGAAGCTGTGCCTCATCAAGTAATTCGGGAATCAAATAATTGGGAATGGCGGTGTCGAGATTGGCCAAAACTTTCAACGGATCTCAATCCACTGGACTTTTTCCTGTAAGGATATTTGAATCAAGTATATGCGACACTTCCACAACATAGCAGGATCTTAAGCGACTCATGACGAACGCTTGTGCCATCTATACATATATACACTGATTGGGAATGAAATCCCAATATCTCAAGAAAAAATTATTGTAGATTAATGAAACTTCAGCCATACATTTGTCTAGGTAACATATTTAATTGATTAAAGTATCAAGATGACAAATTAATGTAAATGCGAGAGACTGCACGGTACTTTTTTGTCGACGAATACACACCATTGCATAAAGACCCCCCCTCTCATGAATTTGGCTTGAGACCCTTCGTCTTGCTGCCCAAAACTGTCTTTGAATCCTCTTCGCATTGGCTGTTCTGTCTCGATGTGCTGTTGACAGGATATGTCGGTAATTATTTTCCAAGGAAACCCGTGGGCACCCTTATCCTGGCCAACATCGAAGATGCCTTATTTCTTAGAATTGAGTCCACAGTCTTACAATAATGGTTAACGTCACTCCGACACCATCCAAAACAAATTTTTGTGTCTGCTCTGATTCCAGTCTCCGGATAGTAAACCAAGCCATGCATTCCGGTTGATCACGTTGTCGAGACGTTTTCCAGTCCCCTTTCCTCAAAAAACAGCCGAAAGGTTAAATTTCATCACTGAGACAACAAAAAACAACAGCTTCTGTGAAATCACGATTTCTGCACCTATTTCCTTTTCCTGGTTTTTGACCCTATATAATTTGATATGCATATGAAGTTTTCTGCCACATTTTAGACTACAGATGTTTTGTCTTACATTAGTTATTAGATGAACTATTTGCGTAATTTCTTTAAATCTATGAACTCCCCTAATGTTTTTAGTAGTGTATATTATATACAGTGAAGAGCTACTGAATTAGGGATAGCAAGGATTATGCAAATTGTATAGCGCTACGCTTCATTTATACGAAAGTGAGGGTGCTGTGGTAACTGCATATATAACGTATAATGTGGTTATTCTGAATTAGTTGTTGGAATTGCCAGTATGGGTAAACTGCCTGATTTAGACGCCTTCGATTGCGGACAAATCGAAGGTGCGTGACGCAAGGGCGATTCAATTTCCGAAATTGTCAGACAGCTAGGAGTTTCAAGGTCGACAGTGTCAAAAGTATATAAAAAAAACATGAATTGTGGCCAAAAAACTAGCAATCGGGCAAACTGCAAAGCACTGTTAGCCCTGGCAGTGCATGGTTAGAAACGGTTCAGGCATATTGTACGTAGCCAGAGAAGCCAAACATTAGCTCAAATTACCACCTTGTTGAATGACGTTGCCACTCGCACAATCAGTAAACGGACTGTGCAACACTCGCTTCACCGTATGGGTTTCGGGAGCCGTCGACATACGAGAGTACCATTGTTCAATGCTCGTCATCGGGTTGCACGTCTTGCCTGCGCAAGAGATCACAGAGACTCGAGTGTAGCGGACTGGAGAGGACTGGAAACGAGTAGCATGGAGTGAAGAGTCTCTATTCCGACTACACAACGTCGACGAGAGTCTGAGAATATGGCGTCCGACTCATGAAGCCATGGATCGTGCATTCCAGGTGGGAAATGTAAAAGGGCATGGTGGCTCAATCATGGTCTGGGGTGTTTTATCGTAGCACTGTTTGGATCATTGGTGCGTGTACCAACATCCCTCAATGCAATTCGGAGTATAGAGTTGCTAGGTGATCACCTCCATCCATTTATTCTGTTCTGTTATCCGCACGGTAATGGAGTTTTCCAGCAAGACAACTGTACCTCTCACAAGTCCCGGTTGGCTACTGGCTGGTTGGATGAGCATTCCTCTTATTTTTCTGTCATAAACTGGCCCCCTAGAAGGTCAGACTTAAATCTTATTAAGAATCTTTGGGTTGTTTTGGAAGAAGACGTGAAAGGCCATCACACAGCACCAACGAACCTTACTGAATTATGGACAGCTTTAGCCAATATTTGGCAAGTCATTCCCGTTGAACGTTTCCAGAATTTTGTTGAATCTGTAGCAGTATCTATATAAACCAGTACTAGACATCACGTGAAGACGATCGTTTTGGCATGATCGATAAAGTGCATTCGGAACGAAAGGCACTCCGATCGAGTATTCCAACAAATCTATGCCTCTTCGTGTGGCAGCCGTTATCAAGGCCAGAGGAGGCCCAACTCGTTACTAGGTAGGTATCTTAGGTCTTCAGTGTATATGAAGCCAAGAGGCTGAGTCATGCGTCCACACCACAGGTCCGAAGTTGAAACCTCGGGATGGGCAAAGTTGATTCAGCCTTTCATCCCTTCAGTGTGTCGTCAAATGCTTGCTTGGGAACTTAGCATTGAGGGTTTTCTTTCAGACTGACCGAAACATCTGCTCCTGCACCTCAGGGCCCAAGATACTGAGTTGGGTTCATGCAACTGAATGAAGTTATATATAGGTTTGTGTGAGTGGAATCGTATACTGAATCTAAAGAAGGGAAGCAAAAATAGAAGTCAATATGTCGAAAATAAGATAGCCTCCTTTGGATTCAATGGAAAACTCTTAGCTTGAGGAAGTTAGATTGCCAGGTTCTAATGCCAGCTAACCTTCCCCAATAAACTGGCCTTCAAGTAAAATAAATTATAGTAAGAGCAATATTTCATTAATACTAAGGATAATAATAACATAAAAAAATTATACTGAATATACTAAAACTAAGTTACAACGCTAAATATCAAGTGAAATTCTCAGCACAACATTTCAACCCATCCCCCAACAAATTTAAGCATTAAAAAATATTTTTAATCATTTAATACTCATATGTAAAACAAAACTAAGAAAACACTTATGGGTGTAAGACTTATATACATATCGACCCTTTTTTAAAATATTTTACCGAAAATAACACACTCTCTGCACTCTTTTCGATATTTTTGTAAATGATTTTGAACACACATTATTTGAAAATTGATAATAATTAACATAATATGAAAATATTAGTCAATTAAGAAAATGTGTTGCTTCATGATTTTTAACAATAATCAGATAAAGGGTATTTCTGTTAATTCTTTTTTTCCCCTGCAAAGAATTAAAAAAACATTCAAATTAATAGTAATAATAATATATTTCCGAATTCTTCCCAGAAATGTTACAATCCGAAATGGAGAATAGTTAGTAGTTGTCATAGTTAAAAAAGAAAAAATAATAATATGTATATATATATATTGTAAATTAAAATTAAAACTCTTTGTTGAAGGTGTATTGACAGGCTGTGTTTTCTACCCTTTGGGTATTCCATTATTTTTCATCTATTAATTTTCGATTATGTTTCTTACTGAATGAATAATTCAGTTGAAAAAGTAAATTAATATTTCCCTCGAAGAGTAATAATTATAATAATAAATAGTTTTAAAAATTTTGTAAAATTTAAATACTGAGGAAGATTTGAGAAATGTAGAACTTTGTTAGATATCTTTGTTAGATTAGAATTAAGTTTTGGTTTCTAAACGATTAGACTTAAATTTAGAATAGAACACATCAAGAATTTTAATACAAAAGGAACTCATCAGAACAAAGAAAAGACTCACCTCTTCCAGTTTTCAATTCAATCCATATTCTGCGCTCACATGGCGGTACAAATCAGATATTGTTACATTTCAGATTTCGAATAATAATTGGCTAACGATTATAGTTTAGAATGAATGGATTACATCTTGCGCTTAGGCATGAAAAGCAGAAAGTCAATCGCATAGTCATGACAGCAGAAGAAACATGTCGAATTGTCCTCACGTGAAGAAGTGGCCCAAAGTTTTGGTTTCGATTCTTCCAGCTCTCTAGTGGTGGATTTCTGAATCTCCATCCTCCCGGGCGCAAATTGGCAGGACAACAATTTTGTTAATCGATCTACGATTTATTCCAGAGCCGGTTTGTAGAATGGCTACTCTATGTCTTCCATCCGTACCTGTTATATGTTTTAGTATTCTTGCCATGGTCCAGGAGAGAGGGGGTCTGTTGTCATCAGATATCAGTACTAGATTGCCCCCTTGTACCTCAGATTGGAAATTTTTCCACTTGGGTCTGGATTGGTAATAATGAAGAACCTCTTTGTGCCAACGATCCCAAAAGTGTTGGCGTAGCTTTAAAAGATTTTTCCATCTGCAAGAGACTTTAAGAAGTATTTGTTATTGACTTACTCTCAGGAATTTCGAGTAAGGGTTCTCCGATAAGGAAATGCCCTGGTGTGAGAGCTCGCATATCTGCTGGATCACTGGAAAGTGGGACCAGGGGTCTAGAATTGATGCACACTTCTATTTGGCACAAGAGAGTAGATAGTTCTTCAAAACTCAGAAGCTATCCTTTGCAGGTTTTGAAAAGATGCCTTTTGGCTAACTTGGTTGAGGACTCCCACAGACCTCCAAAATTGGGAGCATTGGGTGGTATCAATTTCCATCTAATATTTCTATCTGTAGAGTACTTTTGTATTGAGTGTTCTTTCATTAATATATAGAGTTGTTTCAAGTAGTTGTTAGCACCTATGAAGTTAGTGCCATTGTCCGAATGGATTTCAGACGGATGACCACGTCGAGCAATGAATCGACGCAGTGCTGCTAGCATGGCATCAGTCGATAAAGTGGAGACGAGTTCAAGATGAACTGCTTTTGCAACTAGACATATGAAAATACAGATGTAGGATTTGAAATGACTAGCTTTTCGAAGGTGTTGACATTTAGTCAAAATAGGTCCGGCAAAGTCTATGCCGTCAATTTCAAATGGGCGAGTTTGGATGATTCTTTGTTTCGGTAGATCTCCCATTTTAGGGTACGATGGTTTAGAATTAAATCTACAACACTCGATACATCGTTTTATTTCTCGTCGAACAGTCTATCGTCCGTCCGGTATCCAATAGTGTTGTCGAATTAGAGATAATGTCATTTGAGTTCCTGAATGAAAACCACATAGGTAGAATTGTCTAATTATTAAAGTAGTAATAGGATGATGTTTGGGAATGATTATCGGGAATTTTTGATCGAATGAGAGAGTAGGCTGTTTGGTGAGTCTGTCACCTACCCGAAGAATGTCATCTTCATCTAAAATATATTTAAAGATAGTAGTTTACTTGACCCCAAGATATGGGTTTATGATATTTTAAATAACTTATTTCTTGCGAATATTCGGCTTGTTGAATGGTTTTCACAAGAAATTTATGTGCCGACTCTACATCTTCTGATTTTAATTGTCCTTTTACCTTAGATCCTGATTTGCAATTATATGAATCTTTTACACAAAGCAATAACTCGAATAAGTTTGGTAAAGTTTGAAAATTTGCTGATTATGGTTTCTAATGGATTTGACTCAACGACCAAAGGTGTAGAATTTAATACAGAATCAACTTCGACTGTGCAAGTAGTTAGAGTTTTGGGTGATGATAATTCTTCTTTTAAATCATTGTTGATCCAATCTGGACCCTTCCACCAACAATCTGCATTCCTTAACTGTTGGGGGGATAACCCACGAGTCGCACAATCGGCTGGGTTAAGTTTTCCTGGAATATGATGCCACTCATCGGTTGAGGTTAGATTTAAAATTTTAGTTATTCTATTTTTAACGAAAATGTTTTCATTAATGGGGGGGTTCATAAGTCAACTTAAGACAATTGTGGAGTCAGTCCATAAAAAACATTCAGCTGGTTTAATTCTGAGCGCTTTTTGAATCACTGATATGAGTTCTGCTAATAGTAGGTCTCCACAAAGTTCTAATCTTGGTATCGTAAACTACTTGATTGGAGCAACTCATGTTTTGGCACTTACAAGATGTATTTCTTGTTTAGATTTAAGATAGACGACTGCGGCGTACGCTTTAGCAGAGGCGTCGCAGAATCCATGTAATATGATGTCAGAATTTTGATCAATCCCCATAAAACGAGGTATTGAAATCGAATTTAAATGTTTACTGTCTTTAGTGAATTTATTCCAATTTTCCAGAATGGATGAGGGTATAGGATCATCCCAAGAGGCTTTAGATTTCCACAACTCTTGTAACATTATTTTGAGAGTTATAACAGAGGGTGAGAATAGTCCTGAAGGATCAAAGATTTGCGCAATGATGGAAAGTAACTGTATTTTTGTTTTTACATTTTCTTCATGTACTACTTTAACTTGAATCGAATCTGTTTGCAAGTTCCAGATTAACCCTAGCACGCGTTGTTTAGATTCTTCATCACCTAGAGAATGGATCGGCTTCGAAGCTAAAAGTGATGTATCTAGATCTTCAAGAACCTTTGGGTGACTACTTGACTATTTTCGAAGAATAAAACCACCCGACTTCATTAAGTTTTGAATTTCAATGATAATCGATTTTGCTTCAACTTCTGTGTCTGCACCCGATAACAGATCGTCTAAATAAATATTTTCCCGAGCTATTTTTGCTGCTAAGGAGAAACGGTGCGCATGAAGGGCCATACGTGATATAGTTTGGAGTTCAAATGACTGTAATGGATCAGACGGAGTGGCTCGCCAAACAATTCTTTGATACTTACAGTCTTCATCCGAAATTAAGATTTGGCGATACATTTTTTCGATATCAGCTGCGAATGCTACCCTGTACGATCGAAATTTAATTAAATGATTAAATATTTCAGTTTGTAGCTTAGGCCCTGTCATCAAAACATCATTTAATGATTTACCATTTTTTGTTTTAGACGAAGCATTAAAAACAACGCGACACTTGGTTGTGGTAGATTTTTCATTTATTACCATATGACAGGGGTGGCGAACCTTTTTGGGTCAACGTGCCATTTTTTCTAAAAAAACATTTAATGAGTTATAGGTGTGTCATCAAATAATTTTGACTTGTGATTATTGAAGAACTAATAAAACTAAATACGAACAAATCAAAATTCTTTATTTAATACGAAAAAATACATTTTGCACTGTATAGTAGCAAATGTTTTAGCTATACTTGTAATTTAAATTAAAATAACATTAGTGAGATTTCTGCTGTTGTAGATTAGATGACAAATAACTTATATCAGGATTATAAGATGTTACTTTTATTAGAATGCATGCTGAATTAGAGTCGTCTGTTAAACGGTTTCTAAGCGAGTCTTTGATGTTATTTTTTTATCTCTGAAAATAATGACTCGCAGGCATATGTAGATGAAAATATGGCTAAAATAGCATACGCCAACTTCTTCAAACAGTTAAATGCGTCTGGAATCGAATTCCATGTTTCCAAAATTTCATTACTGGTATTTTTACTTATATTGCTTGTCAATCTTTCTGCTTCAATCAATTCCAACTTTTTCTTTGTTTCAATAAACTTTTGAATCCATATTGAACTAGACTGGAAATCAATCAGTTGCATTTCAAGTTCTTCAATTTCCAACCAATCGAATTGAGACAAGTTCAGTTTATCAAACGAAATCACATCAGGGTACATAATAAATTTGAACGTTTCAGATAATTCCTTGAACTGAGAAAATCTCACTGAAAATTCTTTGATTAAAGAACCTATTATGGAAATAAAGTCATCAATTACGTTTTCTTCATTTCGTTTCTCTTGGGCATCTAAATCTTTGATATTTTTTTTCAAGTTTGGGAAGTACTTGTAGTTTTTTGTAATAATATCGTTTCTGAAAACATATAGTTTAGCTTCAAAAGCGCGAATGAGATCCATCATGACGATAACTGTTTTATTCGGGCCTTGAAGCTTTATGTTCAATTCATTGAAATGTCTGTAAAAAACATCAATTTTAAAAGCCACATAATATCCATCAACTGTGGGTATTGTTCAATTTTGCTCTCATTTTGTAGAAACAGTCTGATTTCTTCCAAGCAATCAACAAATCTTTGAAGTACGTTCCCGCGGCTCAACCAGCGAACATTGTTATACATTATTAAGCCATTATACACCGAATTGACTTCATCCAACAAAGCATCAAACTTTCGTTTATTTAATGATTTTTTTTCGATATGAGTAAACCACTCTTCGCACATAAGTCTTATTGATGAATAATGCAGTGGCATTCAAGAATCGAATGTCCTGCGTCTGTTTTAAATAAAGAAATGAAACCATTTTTTTTGCCTACCATATTTGGAGCACCATCAGTGGTTACTGAAACAATTTTTTTCAAATCAATTTCTTTCCCAGCAAGCGAATTTCTTACTGCCGTACAAATATCTGTGCCCTTTGTAGTTGTTAAGAACGATGTTATCGAACTTAATTCTTCCTTAATGATGTTTCCTACACAATATCGAGCAAAGACAGCTAAACGTGCCCATTTAGTAATGTCAATACTTTCGTCAAGACATAGCGATATAAAAGGAGCGGAGTTAATGTCATGTTTTTGTTGATCTGTAACATTTTCTGCCAATTTCAAGATTCTATCTTTCATTGTGTTTCTGGATAGAGGAACATCTTTGATGCGCTGAATTATCTTATCTTTATTATCAAAATCATCAAAAAGTGAGGGCGCACATGCCAACCAAGCTACCTTCAAAAACTCTCCCTCTTGAAAAGGTTTACCGAGTAACTTGCCGCATTTGTGTGACAATTTTTGCTTACATATTTAAACATAGAGGTCGACTGTTTATTTCTGTCTTTTATTACGGCCGCGGTAGCCGAGTGGTATAGGCATCGGATCGTGGCTGGCTTTGTCACGAGTTCGAGCCCAGTACCACTAAAGACCCGCCGTGTAGGGCAGCAATGCACGCTAAATATGTCGAGAGCTGAAACGTCCTCCCGTTGGTGTGGTGTGGTAGTTTGGAGAGGGGGGTGCCAGCTCAGGTGTCGTCCACGTCACTTGACCATGGTTCAAAATTACGTGGTCCTTCGCCAAAAGCCCTCGTGTAGCTGAACAGTGCGACGTTAATCTTCACTCACTCACTCTGTCTTTTATTGTACTTGCAATTAATTCTTTTTGCTCTGGTTCGCGTTTTTCACAAAAGAATTTGTGATTTGTTTCAAAATGCCGTTTTACAGACGATGTTCTGCATATTACTGTTCCAGAACATAAAACACACACCACTTTGTCGCCTTTATTGATCATGCCATATTTCTCAGCCCACCGAGTTTGAAATTCTCTGCTACACTTACTATCTTGCACTTTTTGTTTTTTTTTGTGTTGAACTAGCCTTGTTAAATAGCAGTTAAAAATCGTAAATTTAACACAAAACTTTAAATGTACAGTTGTGTCGATGAAATTGACTATTCTATGTGCTCTCGCTTGATTCCTTCCCCCTCTCGCCAAAAAAAACCCTTTTTACTCACTGCGCACGACTGCGGGCTCATGGGCAGATTTATTTGTTTTTAGGAAATTGAGTGCTTGTACGAGATTTCTGTAGTGTCTGCTCTTTCGCTTTTGTCTCAGGTCATTAAAATTTTTAAAAATAAAGCAGTGAGAGTTATTTTACCAATTAGACTTACAAGACAAGAATTAGATCACATTAATAAATTAGATGTATACAAGCTGAATTATTAATGTAAACGTTAGAATATGTTTTTTAAACAACTTGAATATATTTAGAAATAGTTACATAAACACACTATGCGTAGATAAACTTTGCAATTTATAATATACGAAGTATTTACGCAAGACATAACAAACGAGTCTGCTCCCCGACTTGTCGGCGTCGCGACGGATCACTCGCGTTTGTTCATAATACTTCATAGTAAACTTAATTATTTTAAGCTAAAATGCAAATCGTTTTTGATCGATGGCGTGCCCAAAATATTCTGTCACGTGCCACCATTGGCACGCGTGCCATTGGTTCACCATCCCTGCCATATGATAAGGGATGCAGCAATTAGGTGCTTCGTCATCTCGTTCTTGAGGTATCTCTCGCATATGTCCGAGTGCTAAATACTCGTTCATGAAATTTAGAAAATTGTCCTTGAATTGCTTATTTTTGTGAAATTTATTTTCTAAGGCATACCATAATTGTACGGCTTTTTCTTTGCTTTCACCGAGAGTATTATTTTCTTTGAATGGAAGATTAACAATATATTTACCTTCATTATTTCTTTTCACCGATTTTGAAAAACTTTCTTCACAAGGATCAAGAATTTGAAATTTAGCATTAGTTTTAGGAACTTCTTCGAGTTTCCACAGTTCTGAGAGTTGGTCGTTTAAGATAGAATTAACTATGGATTCTTGAAGAGGAGGTGCATAGATTTTTCCAGAAAGGATATATCCCAATTTAGTAGGTATCGCTGCTGGTGTTCCAGCAGGTCCTAAAATAGGCCGTCCTTCCAGTAGATTTGCATAAATTTCCGCGCCTAGTAATACATCTGTTGCGCCTCTATCCAAAATCCGTGAGAGGTAAGTTTCTCTGTGAGGGAGTGGCAACAGTTAGAAATAACGTTTTTTTGAAAAAGTGTAATGGATGAAAAGTGTTATGGATGAAAATAATTTAATGTGTTTTGCTGTGCTGTTTTGATTTAAAATATATCTTGTTGATGTTCTCTTCTTATCGTTGTCGTCTATGGACCAAACCCCCTACATTATTCTCACGAACAATAGTATTAGAAACTATATTTCTGGCGCCCCCGGGTGGGCAGGTTTTGGTTTGGATTTTGATAACGGTAAGCGAATTGAATTTCTATTTTGAAGTTATTGATATAATTATATCTTGAACATAGACATATATTTATTATTGAATGTATGATAACTAATTTAATGATTTAATAAGATAGTAAAGATGGAAATTATTAAACGAAATAAAACAGCACAGTGCACTGCGTTTACGAAAGCATACACTAAGTTAGAGAGTGTGTTGATAAATGAAAACGCTGACGCGGAAGAAATTGATATGTGTTTACATTTGCTTAAGCAAAAAACGAACTCGTTAGAGTTAACACATAATAATTATTTGGATGCTTTAACAGATGAAACAGAATTCAAAATTGAATTTAATATTATAGAAGAATATAGAGAAAAGGCTTTGAGAATAGAATTAAAGTCTAAACGTGTATTAGAGAATATTAAGAGTAAACAAAATAATAACGAAGGTAGTAATTCCGGTAATAATTCTCATTTGGCTGATTGCGAAAATCCGTATAAAGCGATTACCCCACGACTTCCTGAAGTTGAACTGTATAAATTTGGAGGTGAATTAAAAGACTGGTAAACCTTTTTGGAATCAGTTTAAAAACATACACGAAAATAAAAATTTAACTAATTGAGATAAATTTCATTACTTAGTTCAATCGACAAAAATTAAATCGGAAGCCAGAGAGCTTATTGAATCTTTTCCTATAACAAATGAAAACTATCCTTTGGTGATAGAAAGCTTAGTTGAAAGATATGGACGAAATGAATTATTAATTGATTTTTATGTACGAGAGTTGTTAAAACTTGTTTTAAATAACGCTACTAAAAAGAAACAAGATTCTTTAAGTGGTTTGTATAATAAACTTTTACTCAACTTCGGGCTTTAAGTAGTTTAGGTATAACCACGGATCAGTGCGGAATAATATTATATCCGTTAGTCGAAAGTGCGTTACCGACCCATATATTGCATTCATTTGAAAGACAAAGAAAAATAATGAGACTGCAACACTTGATTCTATCGTTTCGTTTCTAAAGAGCAAAATGCAATCAGAAGAAAAAATAAAATTAAGTAGATCGGACATATTTCCCTATCAGCGCGAATGCAAGCAGTTGGCAGAGAGCCAACGCTCACTCCCGTCTGCTAATGAATTATTCATTAATGAACCAAACGAAATATGTGTGTTATGTTTAAAGAATCATCCGGTTCGCTTTTTGTAAAAGGGCGTTTTTTATTCCATTAGAAGAAAAGATTGCAATAATAAAAAGGAAAGGATTATGCCGAATTTGTTTGGCTAAAGGTCATCTTGCTTCTAGATGTCGATCTCAAATAACTTGTCAGTTGTGTTCTAAAAGACATGTAAAGTTCATGTGCCCAAATATTGAATGTAATAAGTCTGATTCTCTCAAACAAGATGTGAATGATAAAAATATTAATGAAAACACAGTTGATTCGTTACATTCTCGTGCAACGAATGAAGTTATATTGCAAACTCTTGTTGTAAATGTACATGGCATCAAGAGAGAGCGTAAAGCTAGGGCTATCATCGATACCGGATCACAAAAATCGTATATTTTGAGATCTACAGCTGAAGAGTTGGGTTTTAATTTGCAGAGGGAAGAGGAATTTCGCCATTCCTTATTTGGCGGAACTAAAACAAGGATGTATAAACACAAGTGTTATAAAATCTACTTGAGTAGTCTTGATGGTAACTATATTTGTAAATTGGATGCTTTAGATCATGATGTCATCTGTAATGACATTTCTAGTGCAAAAAATGGTTCTTGGATACATGAATTGAAAACTAAAAACATATTCTTAACAGATATTCAAGAAAACACAGGTCCCATTGAGGTACTTTTGGGTGCAGAGGTAGCCGGTAAATTAATTACTGGTCGACGAGAAGAATTAAAGACAGGCTTAGTAGCATTAGAAACCAAGTTAGGTTGGACTTTAATGGGTAAAGTACCCCGATATACCGACAAAAAGGATACAAGTATGAATATTGTAACTATGTAATCTCAAGAAGATATTCCTGTCTCTTCACTGTGGGATCTAGAAATGCTTGGTATACGGGATACTATTGAGCAAAATTCAAGAGAGGAAAAGGAAAAGGCGGTTATGTCTCACTTTCTAGAAACAGTCCGGCAAAAGGAAGATGGCAGATACGAGGTCCATATGCCTTGGAAAGTAGATCGGGCCTTTCTAACAGACAATTATGAGTTGTGCTTAAAAAGACTTGAATCTACCACCAGGAAGTTGGAAAAGATCGGTTTTAGAGAAAAATATCATGAAGTCTTTAGAGAATGGTTAGCGGAAGGAGTCAATGAGGAAATTCCTGGAAAGGAGTTACCTGTTCGTACCCATTACCTTCCACACCGACCTGTCATCAAGGAAACATCCGCAACATCTTCAATGAAGATAAGACCGGTCTTCGACGCTTCTGCTAAGATCAATAACCATCCGTCGTTAAACGACTGTTTAGAGACTGGAAACAATTTAATTGAATCAGTTCCTGCTATTTTGGCTAGATTTAGACTGAAACCGATCGGTGTAATTTCAGACATCAGAAGAGCTTTTCTCCAAATATCTTTACATGAAAAAGATCCAGACTTCGTAAGATTTCTTTGATATGACAATGAGGGTAATATACGAACTTACAGGCATGCTCGAGTTGCTTTTGGAGTCACCAGCAGTCCTTTTCTCTTAATGGCGGTTATTAATTACTATTTATTAAAAGAATCAGTAAAAGAACGTTACTCTCTGAAGAATTTCTTTAAAAATTACAAGATAGTTTTTATGTCGATAATTGCGTAACTAGTGTACAAAATAATGCCGAACTTAGAATATTCGTCGAATCTGCAACTAATGTAATGAAAGAAGGAATGTTTGATCTCAGAGGATGGGAAAGTTCCGCCATTCCTTCAGAAAGTACGACATCACTAGTATTAGGACTGATTTGGGACAAAAATTCTGATACTTTAGAAATAGATTCAGAATCTTTGAAATTTGATGAAAAAGAAAAGATAACTAAAAGGAAAATACTTTCACTGGTTAGTCGAGTATTTGATCCCATAGGTTTCTTGGCACCTGTTATGATTCAACCTAAGATTTTTCTGCAAGCCACTTGGAAAACTAAAGAAGCATGGGATGATGAAGTGAATGATGAAATAAGGAAGAAATTTTTAAAATGGGGAAAGCAGCTGAAATGCTTCAAAAATATAAAAATTCCCAGATGGTTAGGCGTGATGGAAAAATCCAATTTGAGTATCCATACTTTTGTCGATGCCAGTAAAACAGCTTATGCGGCATGCATTTTCTTAAGAAGTGAATCCAATATGGGCTCAGTGACCGTTCAATTACTTCAAGCCAGATCACGAATAACTCCCATGAAGACTATTACTATACCACGTCTTGAATTAATGGCCGCTACCATCGGGGCCAGGCTTTTTAGTTCTGTGAAGCATGCCCTGAAAATTTCCAATATCAAGACTTACTTTTGGACCGATTCTTCTACAGTTTTTACGTGGATAATTCGTCGAGAACAGTGGTCGGTATTCGTTGCCAACAGAATAAGTGAGATTAGAAAATTGACAACTTCGGAAGATTGGTTCCATATTTCAACTGACCAGAATTCAGCAGACATTTTATCAAGAGGTTGTGGACCTAAACAACTTCAGAAACGCAAGTGGTGGCAAGGGCCAGATTGGTTAAAAAAATTCGAAGGAACAGTGGCCGAAATCAGCTGTAAATATTAACGAGAAAGAAGTAGAGATAGAAAAACGAAAGTCAGTCATCTCTGCTAATAACACAGAGGTAGAATCAATTTCATCACAGTTAGCCAGAAGATTTTCTAGATTTTCAAAGATGATTAGGGTTATGGCTTGGATACTGCGTTTCCAACCAAAGGCCAAAGACTTAAGAAAATGTGCTGAACTTAAAAATGAAGAATTGTTAAATGCACAAAAGATTATTTTCCGTTTAATACAAAAGGAATGTTACTCTAATGAAGAAACACGAAAAAGTTTAAAAGGTCTTCTAATATTTGAAGATGAAGAAGGAATATTACGATTGAAGTCCAGATTGATAAATGAAGAAGAATCGAAAGATTTTATTTCTCCAATAATTCTACCATCGAAACATCTGGCAGTGAGAAGATTTATAGCGCAAGAACATCTCGTTAACAAACATGCTGGGACATTAACTCTTCTGACTATTTTACGTGAAAGATTTTGGATAGTGAAAGGGAAAAGAAATGTCCGAAGTGTTATCAAAGAATGCTTAACATGTAAAAGACAAAAGATTAAACATCTTGAGGTACCTTTTCCTCCTCTTCCAAAAGACCGAACAGAAGTAACAGCAGTTTTTCAAGTTTCAGGTGTAGACTTGGCTGGACCTTTGTTGACTAAATCTAAGCAAAAGGCGTGGATAGTACTTTTTACTTGCGCCGTATTTAGAGCGATCCATCTGGAACTAATAACTTCACTTAGTACCACTGACTTCATCCAAGCTATGCGTAGGTTTATTGCCAGAAGAGGACGAATTTCTGTGATGTATTCAGACAATGGTACTAATTTCATAGGTCTAAACAACGCTTTGAGACAATTAGATTGGACTACAATTGAAAGTGAATTTAGAGTCCACGAAATACGTTGGAAGTTTAATCCACCCTCTTCTCCATGGTGGGGAGGCTTCTGGGAACGCTTGATTGGAATTTTGAAGGATCTCTTAAGGAAAAATCTTGGGCGCTCCTGTTTGTCTTACGAGGAATTGCAAAACTCGTCTGTGAGTGCGAATCGGTCATGAATAGCAGACCGTTACCTACATATCCGAGGAACAAGAGCTGAAAACCTTGACTCCCTCAATGTTTCTTCAGGACATTCCATTAAATGATGTTCCTGATTTGGATCAAATTCAAAAGACTAATATTGTTTTGAGATGGAGATATATTCAAAAGGTTTGCGAAAATCTAAAACAACGATTTAAAAGAGAGTATCTGGGTTTCCTTCGTTCTTCAGTTACCAAAAGAGAAGATAAAATAAATGAAGGTGACATTGTGTTAATTGGTACAGATGATAAGAAACGGCTGCATTGGCTGCTAGGAAGAGTACTGGAACTCTTTCCATGAAAAGATGGAATAATTAGGCTTGTGAAATTGCGAACTGAAAGGGGAGACATGTTAAGACCAATCCATTGACTGTACCCTTTGGAAGTAACATCAAACCAGTTAAGAAATTTATAAACACTTAAAAAAACACCTTTGAACTTTTTTTACGTATTAGAACTTTAAGAAATTAATTCATTCCAATATTTTGAAATATTTGTATGTACTTTTTTTTTGTAATCTAAAATTGTATGCACATATTATCTTTGTTTATTTGTTTTTGAGAGTTTGCATCCCCAAACTCAAGGTGGGGAGTATGTTGCGCCCTATCCAAAATCCGTGAGAGGTAAGTTTCTCTGTGAGGGAGTGGCAACAGTTAGAAAAAATGTTTTTTTGAAAAAGTGTAATGGATGAAAAGTGTTATGGATGAAAATAATTTAATGTGTTTTGCTGTGCTGTTTTGATTTAAAATATATCTTGTTGATGTTCTCTTCTTATCGTTGTCGTCTATGGACCAAACCCCCTACATTATTCTCACGAACAATAGTATTAGAAACTATAGCATCTATTGGTTTTGAAATGTGAAAATTTGGATCTGCGAGTTTGAGATTTTTTAAATGTGGAAATTGGCGATTTTTTCAAATTGAAAATTCGGAAGAGGTGATGTAACTTTATTAACTACTATAGCTTCAAGATTAAATTTTAGAGATGAGAAATGAGGAGTGAATTCGATTGTACAACTATGTAGCGAAGTTTCTGCATTTACCCCGTTGATTCCCGAAATTTTATGTTTTTTTTTTTGTTTTTACAGGGACGTTTAATTTTTCTTTAAGCTTTAACGAAATTAAAGATAGTTGCGACGCGTTATCTATTAAAGCTCTGCATTCAATGCATTTCCCGACATAGACTTTATTTTTTATTATTGCGGTAGTAAGCAGCACGGGACTGGTTTGTTTATTACCCCTCAGCTGACAACCCTGAGAAACCGCAACTACGTTCTGACTAGTTTCACTCAATGCGGAACCGTTTACGTCAGTGTCTCTCAAACTGTGGGGCGCGCCCCCTGGGGGCGCGAGCATATCGAAAATAAAAGATTAAAAAATTTATTTACTGGAATGAAGTAAAACAAAATACTTTCTGACATAATAAAAAAAATACACATTTACACTGATATAATTTATATATCTGAGATATTACATCATAAAAAATTAAAGCTTCTACTTCTATTACGGTTTCTTTTCAAACCAAAATGAGAAAAAACAAAACCCAGACCCAAAATCGAAAAAAAATTTTAGGAAGATAAAAAATTCATCACTGTTATATTATTGTCATCAGCTGTAGGCAGCAGAATGTAGTTGCTGCGGTTTGACCTTCGAACTTACTTGTACGGTTAGTTACGTCCCTGCTCTTATGTGTGTGTGTGTGTATTTGTTTTTTCATTTAGGGAAGTTGCAAATAAACTATTTCTGCTGCGATTTTTTTCCTTGTAAAATATTTTTATGATTTTTGGAAAAGCACAGAGAGCTCTTTGAAGGATTACTTGGCCAAGATTTATTTCTATGAGTTATTCCCAAACATATAAAAAAGCATAATGAAAAACGTTTTACATAATTTTTTTGAACATCCATATTGTAATGAATACTCTTTTATTCCGGAACTGTCACGCCGAGCACAGAGTGCACGAAATCGGTAATTCTGGCAAAACTGTTTAATTGTTACCAATGGCTCTGACACTATCCTCCTGTTTGACAGTCTTAACGTGTGAACTAAAATATATTTGTCACATATCTCCCTCTTTTTTGGGAGTGACAAACGTTTTTCTACAATCTTAAGGTATTTGTTTTGACTGAGTTCCAAGTGTGATAACTTTTTTTCCGAAATATTTTCTGTGTTCTTGAAAGTAGGGGTGAGTATATTTTCTCTTAATTAAATTATTCACAGGAATTACGATTTTTATTGTGTACTATAAAAATAATTATAAAAAAAGATTGGGGTGGCTCAATAACCCCACTCGACCATTAGTATCGAGTACGTGCCTGCTCCAGGGTTAAAACATGTTGAAGTCTTTTCACTTTAAATATTAAAAATAATACAATTATTTCTCATCGGAATTTTATAGTATTGTTCATTATTCAACATCAATTCCAAATGCTAATTCTGTGAGGCTTAAAATTACAGTTCGCTTAAAACTAATTATAATTTGAGGAATGATTTATAAAAATCATTTTACATTTTTGTAAACATTGTTGCGCACTTGGCTTTACTCTCCTTAAAATTCAGCTATTTTATCAATAATGTTTTATTTTCTTATAAATGAACTCGTGCAAATAGCGGGTACTTCAGCCGGTATACTTTTAATGTATCGGTGCTGCACAGAGTATTTTATAACTAATTAATTAATGCTAAATTAAGAACAAGTTTAATAAGTATTAGCGACTTCCATGGGCTTGTCTTACAGAGCAAATTTTTCAAAGGAATGCTTATGATTAGAAATTGACCCACTGAGTTCTTTCTAAAAAAGCTGATATCTATGTTTTGTCTTCTAAGCAGCCACCGCATTTTGCAATATGTTCCAATTTAAAAATTAGAGAAAGGAAAAATAACATAATAATTATCCTATTACTTATTTATTATTATTATTATTTTTTTTTTTTGCTTAAAAGCAACATATACAAAATTTAATACTTATGTCATGAATTTGTACGGTATATAATTAAGATTATTGCTTTAGCGTAAAAAAAAGTGCATTATTATTGTATTCAGTACATTATTAATGTATAAGGGGGGCGCGATAAAAATTGTGATTGATAAGGGGGGCGCCAGTATTGAAAGTTTGAGAAGCACTGGTTTACGTTATAAACATGCAGTAAAGTATGGTGGCGGTCTTTACAGACTTTGCATCCGATGTTTATTCTACATTCAGGCGTGGTGTGATTTTTTATGAGGCAATTTGAACAGCAAATCCCTTCAATAGCTTTTATTCTCTCTTCAACTTTCATTCGGTTAAATACAGGACATTTATATAACGGATGACTCGCGTTTTCTTTACAAATCGCTCATGAGAATGAATAATTTTTATCTAAGTCTGCATGAAATACTACTGATTTCTTTGGTTGATTGAAATGTCTTTGATTAAACCGATTTCCTTTTTCTAAACATACATTTTTTCTACTCTCTGTGTACGATTTGTCAAAAATTTGATTACTTGTGTTCCAAGTTTCGTTTTGGGAGCTTCTGCAATTCCACTTAATAAACCTAACGCACTTGCCTCTGATTCTATAAACATACGGAATGCTTGCAGTGTTGGATAAGTATCTGGTTTCAAGGTTAACTTCCAGCGATGAACAATTTCTTCGTGTAGTTTAGAAGTGCAATGATTTATGATTATTAGCTCACTCAATTGATTTATCTCCAACCCCCTAACACAGTTAGACTTCTTATACTTTGGTTACAATTATCTAGAATTTCAAACAATTGTTTTGCCGAGTTTGCTTTCTTTGCACGTATACTAAATAATTTGTTAATTTGGCAATTTGCTAACTGATTTTTATTTTCATATCTCTCACATAATAATTCCCGGCAATTTTTTAAGTTTTCTTTTTTAATTGCGAACCTTCGAATTAATTTAGCAGCGTTACCCTTTACTGACGCAAATAAATATTGCAATTTGTCTATTTCTGTTAAATCTGAATTATCAATTACCGCCGCCTGAAATAATTCTTTGAAAGTTATCCAATATTCCATTTCCCCATGAAATTGTGGCAATTCAAGTTTAGGCATTCTTTTTATAACTAAACTTTTATTTTCCAAATTTTCTTTTCCGGTTTCTTTTTTGAATGTATGTGTCACCTTTTCTAATGATACAGAGCAATTTAATAATGAATCCTGCATATCAAGGTATTTTTTCCATTTTTCATCACATACATCGATATTTAATTCGGAAAATGCCACTTCTAATTTTTTCTCATAATTCTCGACTTCGGATTTTAATACATAAATTAGCGGAGCCGAACAATCCGGTTCGCCAATTGCGTCACGAATTCTCTCCTCGAATCTCTCGATTTCTTTTCCAACATTATCAAAATGTTGGATTGATTTTAAGATTTTTGCTTTAGAAGCCATCATCCATTGGGCTCTTCGGCTAAATCGACGGACCAAAAATTTGTTCGATTAGAATTAAGATTTTGGTTTCTAAACGATTAGACTTAAATTTAGAATAGAACACATCAAGAATTTTAATACAAAAGGAACTCATCAGAACAAAGAAAAGACTCACCTCTTCCAGTTTTCAATTTAATCCATATTCTGCGCTCACATGGCGGTACAAATCAGATATTGTTACATTTCAGATTTCGAATAATAATTGGCTAACGATTATAGTTTAGAATGAATGGATTACATCTTGCGCTTAGGCATGAAAAGCAGAAGCAGAAAGTCAATCGCATAGTCATGACAGCAGAAGAAACATGTCGAATTGCCCTCACGTGAAGGAGTGGCCCAAAGTTTTGGTTTCGATTCTTCCAGCTCTCTAGTGGTGGATTTCTGAATCTCCAATCTTCCCCAAAAAATAAAACTTCACTCTAAAGTTTAGATAATTAATAAATTTCCATTTAGTGAATGAGATGCAAGAGCATTCGTATCTTTCATTCCATGATTTATTGAAATACTAACTGCTCCTCTTGGAATTGAAGTGTACTCGGTGAATTCAGGTATTATGAGCAACATGTATAGTTACTCAGATCGAGCTATTATTTCGAATTCTTTGACTTTTTCAGTTTCTTACACGACTGATGACTTGCTTTTCGATTGGGAGGAGACCATGCCACTGGCTGTGGATGAGAACATTGAACTTCCGCAGTTAGATTTAGTAAAAACAGAGAGAGGAGATTGTACTCAAGTCTATTCCACAGGTGAGAGAAATTCTGATTTAAAACTGCATCTACACAGAACATGTTGCTGCAATATTTATTTTATTCGGGTTTTCATTAAATTTTGAATATGTATTTTGAATTACTTCTAAAAAAATTAAGGTTTAAATTATAAAAAAAAAATATCAAAGAATCCTGAAATTTGAAACTTATTTTTAACAATATTAAACATTAATTTTCAATGATCGAGGTGAAGCATTTATGAATACCATAATAAAAACAAGAATACAAATAATCAAACTTGAAAACTTCGGTCCTTTCAATGTTAAAATACATACGAATTACCAAAACAGTAACAATAAAAAATAGGAATTTCAAATCACAATATTGATATTTTTTTTCTTTTCTTGAGGTTCTGAATACATACAAGTTTAGCTCCAAATGTCAACAAGTTCTTGATTTTATTTTACTTGACTTTAATTAACTTGGCATTCTAAAGCAACGCTAGGGCCACTAGCTCTTCAAAACAAGATCTTCGATACTTTATTGCCACAGTTTTTTCCAATAACGTGATCTTACCCATTCACAAGAAAAGCTTTGCTGGACTCTATTTGGTAAAATGATGTGACTCTCAATAAAAAGAAAATATTACATACTTCAAAAGAAAATCCTACAACGCTTAAGTAAGCAATAAATTTAAAAATAAAATGGGAAACATTTTTGTAATGAATTGAATGTTCTGCGCGAATCAATTCTTTTTAAAAGAGATAGTCGTGAGTAATTAGGTAAATTGATTTCTTCCACTGATTCAACAATCCTTTTGCGCTGTTCGGTTACATTTTCGAATCGATTGGCCTAAACGAAGTTAGAAGGCAAACACTTGGAACATTTAATTCATTAAAGTATTACAAAAATGTTTTCCTTTTTATTTTACAATGAATTCCTTATTTTGAGTTGCACACGAAAGATTCAGTTTCTTAAAATCCAGTAATTTTTTAATAATAATAATTGAGAGAAGTAGCAGGCGTTGTACCATTTTGAAATCTTAACTAAAAGGGTCATTTTCTTAAATAACTTTCCAAAGGTAGTATAAAATGTTTTTCTTCGATTGATTAACTTTGATTAATAACGATACTATGTAAGTGAGAAAATCTCTGTAAAATTATTAAATTTGTGGATCCAGTACCTAATGATGTGATGGACGGTGTCAATTTCTCCCATTTTCAAAAAATAAGCTAGTCATCAGAAAAACCAGTGGTACGGATTTTTTAAAAATATTTTCCCCAGAAATTATATGCTCCACCTTTCTCTCCTTTTACTCTGTGCCCGTTTAACGCTGAGTTACGGGACACCCTGTTTATATGAGATGGAGTAACGGGATTGTGCATGTCATAATCCTTCGGCTAAGTGAAAAGGAATGAAGATGGAATTTAGTTGATCCTGAAGTTTTGGTAAAGATATTGCATCTTTCGTTTGTTATTCTTTACTTGAATAAGACGTTGCTTTGTCTGAGTGTCACGATAAGCTTAAAAATCTGATTAAAATGAAATTCCTCATGAAGTGAAAATAATTTTCAACTGAAGGTTTTCTTTTGTTTCTTTCGTGGGCCTTGGGAAGATTACTTCCCATTTACATAATCTTACAAAATACACCTGCGAGAACCCATTCTAATACATTGGTCTTGCTCTATTATAATGATGGGAAAATTAATTACCGGTCAGTTCTGTTCTGCCATCTATTGTTCGATCAATTGAATAGAATTATCCCTTCTGTTTTGAAAACGTTGTGTGCGATTTGTTCTCCTATGACACCTATTTCGATGTGACGTTTGTATACCTCAACAATTCTATTGCAAATGAGAGTAAAATACTGTTTTGATTCTAATAACACTTTCTTATTTCAAAAATTTCCGCATATTTTGTGCAGTAACTATCTAATATTGTATAATAAATAATGGTTAAAATGGGGAAAAGTGTTATTGTATCATATAAAAGCCAAGTGCAATTTGTATATTATTTGAAAAAATAGAATAGTTAGCTCATAAATAATATATTTAGATAATAAATAAAAAAAATATTGTTTTTATTGTACTATATTTACTTATATTTCTTATACATTTTAGCACATTTTGTGCGTGTAATCGTCTAATTTGAATTATAAACAATAACCCTAACAATGAAATGTAAAAATTCTATTGCATCCCAAATAAAAGCCATGTACAATTTTTATATTTGAAAAATTAGAACATTTAGTTCGTTCGACAGTTACCTATGTCACCACTTTTTTTTGAACGAAGGCGTATAGCATTAGCTCGTCAGCTAATATCGGATCTTCCTCAAGAAAAAGGAAAGGACATCCTGCAAGCTTCTAAGTAGAGAAGTGTGTAGTTCCGGATGATGTGCGCTTAGCCAGTGTGAGAAATCCTATGCCAAAGATGCTTTCCAACTCCAGACGATGTAACAGAAAGGAAAGAGGAATGTGTGGAGACTGGCCTACTTCTCATCTTTTCATGGCAAATCATTTTCTTTGGGCCGGTTTCTTGGCAACTTTTCCCTCAAATTTAAATGGAAACATAAAATTCCACAAAATAAAGTATAATTGCTTAAATGTTATTGTTTAATCGTTAATAAAACATAAAAAACTGCGAGAAATTCAAAAGAGTAATAAATAGCCCACGAAAGGGTTAAAGAAATGTTTGACGATAATTGCATGTTCTTCTAATTTATGAATGACACAAATGATTTTTGGTAGGTCTGGAAGTCGATGATTACGATAATCAACTTGTGATATTCAATAGTGTTGAAAACATGAAGAAAATTAATGGAATTATTTGGAAAGACCGATGTTTGAGTATTCGAATGAGGACAGATGTTGACGAACATAAACAGGGAGGCAATAAGAAACATTTTGCGCATGATTTGTGTAAGACGAAACCTTGCACAAAATTAATACAAAAAGGGCCCTTTACCTGGAAGTAAAAAGAAACACAATGGAAATAAATATTCAGGATTGTGCAGAAGATAATCAAAGGATGTATGTTGCAAAGGATTACTACATTTAAAACAAAAATTTCTCTGGTTTAATGCATTACTTTGTATAAGATTCCTCTATTGAGCTTGTTGCAATGGTGAGTCAACAACGAACCTTTTGACGGCCAAACACATAGAGAGAAAAAAAGTCATCAAGTAGAACAAAACGCGAACAAATAACAACTGACTACAATCTAATAATGGGTATCATTTCGGCAGCACAACCACTCTTTTTTCAGCTCCGTCAATTCCGTATCGAAAAATGTTCTACAACTTTCTGTATCATTTGATTGGTTCAAAGTTAGTATGTTATCCTCCAGTAATATCACTCAAGAAAAAAAGTTCAGGGATATGCAAATTACAATTATAGTTATTGGAAAAGATGTGGGGTTTTTGAAAACTTTTATTACGGGGTCCTGAAGAGTTCAGGTCCAAAAATATTAAAAACAAAAGAAGGCTTGAATTTGCTAATATATATATATATATATGAGAATTTTGTTTCATTTTATTTTTTCAGGAAACTTTACATGCCTTCAAGTAATCTTCACTTTAAAGAGACGTCTCGGTTATTATCTATTTCATACGTATATTCCAACATGTTTAATCGTCATTATGTCTTGGGTATCATTTTGGATAAAAGTAAGTATTTGTCCTGTACAACTATTTCAAGTATTTTTGTTGTTGTCAGGATCAGTATTAATTTAAAACAAAGCATTCTGAAAAATTCCAAAATAATTATACTAACTAAACTAAAATAAATGTAAAAATAACCTATGAAGTAAATGATATAAAGTATTCGTAAAGTAATAATGTTGAATAATTCAACTAGACAAAATCTGACACTTTAAGTAAAAAAAAAAGCCTTTTAATTTTTTTAAAAAAATCTAATTTACATGCATATACGAACGAGACAAACAATTTCATAAAATGTTTTCATTTAAAGGGAAATTTCTTCTGGCTTGAAAAAAACTAATCGTATATAAATATTCTATAAGATACAAATTAATTTTTTTTTCTTTTCACCTATTTTTTAAGTAAAGTGTGTTTTCTAAAAATACAATTTTAACCATAAAATTTTAGAGTTATAATAATAATAATTCAATAAAGCTAATTTACCAAATGTTTATATTAAAAGTTCTTAACATTTGTCCAGCCGGAAGCTGTCCCTGCTAGAGTAACTCTTGGTGTAACCAGTTTATTGACTCTATCTACTCAACACGCTAAAAGTCAAGCCTCCTTACCTCCAGTTTCTTACATCAAGGCTATTGATATTTTTATGTCAAGCTGCACATTTTTTGTTTTTCTTTCACTCATGGAGTATGCTCTGGTCAACGTGGTACTTGAAGATGAACAAGCAACTTTCAGGCAAATGAACAATGTAAGTACATCCTCGATCAATATTATTAGCTGATTGACTGGAAAGGCACAAGTAATTCTTTTGGAGTAAATTATGATTTATTCAAGAAATCTCAAGTAAATACAGTAGATATTCTTCTAACAGGAAACAAATAACACACACGTATAAATATACTCAATAGCATTTTTTTAGAAGTGACACAAATATTGAACCCCCCAACATTTTAAATTCGCAATCACAATATCACATAAGGCAAATGAAACACATAATCGCTATCAAATCTTTGATTCCAATGCCATTTTCCTGCACCGACACCTTATATTAACTTTGAAGAACCTTCTAGAAGTTTCTGGTCAAATAATCATCCCAAAATGTTTTGAACTTTTGTATAGGCATCTATTTTTGTCACCAAATTTGGTGATTTGGAAACATTTTGTGATCAAATTAATTGCCATGGTCACCGCTATTCCTTATTGAAAGAGTGATTATATTATTAGATTACAGCGAAACTAGATAAGAATATAGGATTTGTCACGTCAACAATGGCATAAACTTTGAACTTAAACTAAGAATTGTGGGAGAAAAAAATTATGCCCTGTCATATGTATTTGCTGCAATAATTGGTTCTTTAACCTTTCATGGTAGAGTTTTTCTGAAAATCCATTTTAGGATATGTTCATTCATTTCATTTTTTCTAAAGCAACGAGAAGACTATTATAAAGAAACCTCAGAATTTTAAACAGTCAAGTGACGAGAATAGTATCTGAGTTGCAACCCAGTTTCCAAACTTCCCCACCATGCGAACGTGAGGTGGATTGAATATTAACGTCGCACTGTTCAGCTACACGAGGGCTTTTGGCGAATGTCAACGTGAGGAGCCTCGACAGATTTAACGTGCATCAACTTATCTACAAGGTAGGTCTACAGTGAACTTCGAGTTCGAGTCGGCCACTCATTTATATGTATACACTGAAGTTCCACTGAATTACTAGGATAATAGCCTTCGTGGCTCTAAATCCCTAATAAAGATATATTAACTGTAAATCCACTGAATTACAGATAGACAATGCTGCGCGAACTATGCAGCGCTGCGCCTCATTTATGCGCATGTGAGAGCACTGTGCTAACTGCATATATAACTAGTATTGTGGTTGTAGTTAATTAGTCATTTCAATGGCCATTACGGGTAAAACTTATTTAGGTGCATTCGATCGTGAGCAAATATTTGGCACTCGATGCGTGGACCATTTTCTTTCCGAAATTGTTAGAGAACTAGAATATTCAATGTCTACAGTGGCAAGAGTATACCGAAATTACACATAATGTGAAAAAAAACCCCTCGCTGTCTGGCAAACAGCAAAAGACAATTAGCCTTGAACGAGCATGGCGTGACACGAATCAAGCGTGTTGTATGTAGCCAGCGAAGCCAAACATTAACTCATATTACCACCAAGCCGAATCAGAGTGCCAGTCTTACACTCAGTAAACACATCGGGCAACGCTCTCTTCGCCGTATAGACTTCGAGAGCCATAGACCCACGAGAGAACTAGTGCTGCATTCACGCCATAGGGCTATACGTCTTGCCTGGACAACAAAGAATGAACAGATTAGTATGGAACAGATTAGTATGGAATGATGAGTCTCAATTCCAACTACTTCATACCTATAGGAGACTCAGAAAGGGTGTCAGGCTCATGGAACCATGGACTCTGTATGCCAGGTTTCAACTGTACAAAGTCATGGCGTCTCAGTCATGATCTGGGGTGTTTCCTCTTATCAGTTTTTGGTACTTGTACCAACATCTCTGAATGCGATTCAATACATAGAATTGTTGGGTGATCACCTTCATCAATTAATGTTGTACAGTCCTCCACATGGAAATGTTTTATTCTAGCAAGACAACTGCACCTCTCATAGGCTCCAACTGGCTACTGCTTGGTTGAATGAGCATTCTTCTGACTACTTTGACATGAACTAGCTCCTTAAAAACCCTGTCTTAAATACTATTCAGCACTTTTGTGATGTTTTGCAGAAATGTACGAAAGCACTTCATATACATCATATATATATATATATATATATATATATATATATATATATATATATATATATATATATATAACACTAGCTACCCTTACTAAATTATGGACAGCTCTAGCCAATATTTGGCAAGTCATTCCTTTGAAATACTTTCGAAAACTTGTTGAATCTATGCCTTGTCACGAGGCCGGTTTTAATAAGGGAAGAAGAGGCTCGACTCGTTATTAATTGGTCATCGCTAATTAAGTGGCATTTCAGTATACGCTATCTGACCAAAATTATCTGAACACACAGTGGTACGGACTCGGAGAATGTTGAGGCAGATATTAATATGATGTTAGTTCCCTTTTTGCATCAACAACAGCCAGCACACGTTTGAGGAGACTTTTCACCATTTTTTTGTAAGTGGCCATAGAGATTGACTTCCAGGTATCCATCATAGCCGAAGTGAGTTCTGGTAGTTAGGATGGTTAATTTGGCTGCTACGTAATGTGCATCATAATTTGTTTTAAAGGAGTTCTACGGTATTTAGGCCGAGGCTGTGAGATATGATCACTTCAGTTTTTGAACACCCATTTCGTTAAAGCATAATTGTGCAAGTTTGGATGCGTGAATGGAGTAATTATCCTGCTGGAAGATAAATGAGCCTTCCCCGAAATATTTTCACAGAGTTGAGAGAGCAGCATTGTTCAGAATGTCCACATACATCTCAGAATTTATGTTTCCAAACACAGGGACTAAGGAATCCAGTAAAAACCATGAAAAAAACCCCATACTGCTGCCACCACCAAATTTTACAGTTAGGAAAATACAGTCACTTAAGAAGCTCTCGCGGGGCATCCGTCAAACCCAAACGTGTCTATCGGACTGTAAATCGAGATTCATCACTCCAAAGAACATTTTTCCACATGTACTCTGTCCAATAACAATGAACTTTGCACTATTGCAATCGACGCTTCTCATTATGAGGAGTGAAGCTCGGCATGTGTGCGGCTGCACGACCATGGAATCCCAAGTTTTTTAACTATCGACGAACAGTCCTGCTGTTAGCTCTAATGCCTGATGAATTTTGGCACACCTGAATGGATTTGTGATTTTGTTTCACTGCTCTTTTCAGTGTTCTACTGCTGTGTTCACTAACTTTTTGCCTGCCTGCCATTTCGTTTTTCAGTAGTTTCACTACCTCAACGTTTCCACTTTAAAATTATTTCACTCACAATGGATTTTTGGCCTGGCCTTTGTAGAATTTCCGAAATTTCAAGAACTGATTTCCCACCAAGGTGGCATCCCACTATAATGCCACGATCAAAGTTACTAAGCTTCTTTTAGTAACTCACTGTCACACAAACGCATAAATATGACGTGACAAACCTACAACAACAACCTACAACTTTCGGTTACGTCACCTGCTAGATTCACTTAGAGGGGTGCCCGATACTTTTCTCCAGAGAGTGTATATACACGCATAATTAAGACTCATATGTAAATTATGAAGTAAGTTTTAATACTATTATGTTTAATAAAATTCGTAATAAAGGTAAAAAGATTTTTTCATAGTCAACACTAAAAAGATCTAAGCTAAATGTTCTAAACATCTGAAACATTTTTACATTAACATTTATTGTTTTCTTTTCTTAAAAAAGTATTCTTTTTATTATTATTTTTTTTTCAGGATAATGTTCGCATTTTTAACCTTCAGCCAAAACTTCCAGGACTTACCCCTGTTCAGAAGCGTAGAAAAAAAGCTATCAAAATTGATCGAACATCAAGAATACTTTTCCCCTTAAGCTTTATAATCTTGAATATTTCATACTGGGTGTATTATGTTGGGTTGTTGTAATGGTTGGCTTAGAAGAAATGGAAAAGACAAATGCTTATAAAGTTGAATTTTTCTTATGTAAACAAGTTGACGAAATTGAGATGAATTAGAGAAGTTACGATGCTATGCATACCGATATTTTAAAAATTAGAATTAACCTAAGTATATTTCAATCGCCAAGTAATAAAATAAATGAAATAAATAATGGAGATATAATTGGCGTGAAAGGTGAGTTAATTATTTTAATACTACAAATGCTGCTCATCCGATTAACATTTATCGCAAAATGTGAGTAAAAACACGGAAAATTGGAGAAACTTGTCATGCAAATAGCGCTCACGTTTTACAGAATTCTTTTTAGCCGCTCTTTATTGATTTCAAAAACTATAGAATTACAATGAAACAAATCTGAAGATTTTGAATACATAAACAGTCAGCAAAAGTGACCATGGCTTAATGAGGCCATTTTTTTTAAGTTGAATATTATCAAATTTGATGGAGTATCCAGAATAGAATGTTTGAAAATAATATTTAATAATTTGGGATTGGAAAGAAAAGAAATTTATTTGGCTAAAAATTAAGCCAATGATATCGAATAGACATTCTAAATCGACTGAAAGTTGCTGTGTAACGCAATGTGATGAATTTAAGCTTTTCGTAAAAGGAATTCAAAAGCAATCTATCGAATAAACATTTAAAATTGAACGAAATTAGATTTGGAAACGTCTAGTGCCCATTTATGTGTTTTTATTGAGTAAATTCATCGCATGTTTTGTTATTGATGAAATATAATGTACATAAAAATAATTAATTATCTAATACTTTTTTTAATGAACGCTTTAAAGTTTACTATGATGGATGTCTCAAAAATGAGCCGCAATTTTCATGAACTTGGCGAGATTCTAAGAAGATGGAGCTCTAGTATGTGTCGGGGAGGTGTGTTAGTAGTGGCAGAAATCACAATTTCCGTTTAAAGAATGCTTTTTTTTGAGTTAGTAACATAATCAGCTCAAGGAAGTTTATCCTCCAATGGAGCAACACATAATTGTGAAAATTTTCGGCATGTGAAGGTATAAATACGAAATGAAATTCTATGCCGATTATCAATAGTTAGAGAATAAGACATTATCGTACATCCAAGTGTATCATTGGACTAGATTGTTTGCAGGAGGACAACAAAAAAGTGGAAAATGTGTGTAGTATTATCCACTAGCATCAACAACATCACTACTGTTGATTCCTTTCATGACAGACCCACGATCAATGAATGCGCAGTATTATTGACAATTTTTAGCTTACTTATCGGCTGGAAAGAAACAAACAAAAATCTTTGCATTAGAAATTGGGATTTTGCTGCATGGTGACACTGCATTATACAACAAGGAACTAGAGCCAATTCATTAGAAAATAATCCTTACTGTTTTGATTTATCTCCATGCAGTTTTTATCTCTTTTCATTGCAGAAAGAGACTTTAAAGAGGCAGCGATACACAAGTAAATGTCTAATGCCTTTTAGAGTAGCCATCATAGTTTACATAAACAAAACAAAAAAAGGTTGAGGAAAAGGCATTGGAAAAGCAAGAGATTACGTGGAAAAAGAAATTCTCTCATGTTTTTCTTTTCTTTCTCCTTAATTATTATTTTTTTAAATTCTAATTCAGGTTCATTTTTAATCCATTATTATATATCATGCAGCAAACAAAATCTCTATGTGAATAGCAGAGACAAAATATTCTCATATCAAGTGTTTAAGCAAAACTATTACAGTTCTACAACTTTACAAATACATAAAGTGTTTGGAGAAATGACATTTATATCTAATTTATGGAACTGAATCACGGATTGAAGTTATGTGTGTGTGTGTGTGTGTTACTACAGACAGATTGTTTATGTTTAAAGGTTAATGAGCTCACGGTTGCTTTAACGACAAGAGAAAATTGCTCAATGTGTTTAATGAAAATGAAATGCTTTCCATAGTAATTTTCTAACGTGATAATATACATAAATATGCTCATTCCATTTAAAAAAATTGTCTGATTCCTCAAATTCTACGGTACATCTTTTTTTTCTTTCTGTGGAAATATATGAATTTAAAAAATAAAAATTTTCTTTTCTGTGGCGACACATCAGTGTGAAGCTTTCATAACCTTGAAAGGAAAATGTAATTCAAACCGAAAATACCACCAAGAAAAATTATAAATTCTCCCAGAAAGCACTAACCAAAGAAATGAAATCCTTGTCGTTTAAAGCATGGGAAAAAAGAAAAAAATCAAGTCTTCAATTAAGAGCCTTGAACAGTAATAAATGAATTCCAGTTTTTAATTCTAGAAAATCATCAACCAATTCATAAGCCTTATTTATCTCTTTCAAATAAAAAAAAACTTCAGTAATTAAAAAAAAAAAAAAAGAATTTGGGTCTAGGATTGTGATGTTAATAAATACACATACTTTTAAGGGGAGTAAATAATTTTTCCAACCAGATTTGGATGTTGAGGCTATAGTTTACAAATTTATGGGGTAATTAGTCTCTCTTTGATCATTATAAAAATCATTAAAAAGAAATATTTGTCTGTATCATTTTGAAGCAAAAATTAAGGCAAGCAAACTGGGATGGAACTGACAAATATGCTGAAAGAAGCAGAAATAATTTCAACTGAACGTGGAGTTACTTTAATAGATAAAAGAAGATTTGTGTGAGAGAGAGAGACGAAAAACTGGAAAATATAATTCAATGTTTCGAATGAATGACTGAGGAAAAGGATAGTTGAGCATTGCAAGATCTCACAAAAACTGATTTCATGTCAGTATAATAGTTTAAGATTTTCTTGAGATAAGTGACCATTCGACCATTGTGTCAATATAAATTAAGAAATAAATGAATACACGAGATATAAAAATTAAGATTTATTACTCAAAAAGATATGAAAGTACATTCACTCGCAATGGAGGCTCAGACGAATACGATATACAGAACATTCTATCATCCAACATTTAGGATTGCATTTCTGTGGGGTTTTTTTTATATGTGAAGAAAAATGTTTTATGTATTAGGTGTCATACAGTGTGTGTATAGGTACTTACATAACAATTGCATAGCTTCAACTACCAGTAAATTAATCAATTAAATCACCGTATACATGTCCTAGAATTTTCAAAAGTGCTATATATCCATTTAATATGTGCTTAGAAAGCATGTTATTTTATTAAGGATTAATTTTTTTATAGAACTAGGCTGTAGAACAGTAAGAATTCGAATTTTTAAAGCTCATATGACATATCAAAACTGGAATATATTTGTTCTTACGGTCAATCAAATCAGTAATCGTTAAAAAGTTGATCTTTAAAACGAAGGTACTACTCTCTCACAACAACGTAATTATAATTTTGTATGTAAAATATATGCATTTGTATTATCTAATAATAATAATTGAGTACTTTGCTTTTAAACGCATAATTTGAGTAATGTTTTATCACCTCAAAAGATCTTTTCATTCATTTGTATATTCATTAGATATTGATATTTTTCATGCATATATTCTAAAGAATAATATCCCATTAGCGCTGCAAAGTAAAACAAAATATTTTACTCTTTTTTTCTCAAATCAGTCGCCAAAGAAACAATTGATATACAACTGTGGGTATTATATAACACCTATAGAATTCTTGAATCTAACTTAACTATCATTTATGTGTGTGTTGAGTCGTAACAGAAAGTGCGAACTAAAAACAACCTTTTCGTTTCGAGTTCATTAATTGTTTTTTTTTTGAGTTATAAAACAAGTCAAGTCTTGATTCGACATCTTAAACGATAGCCCATCTCCCATTGATTGATACGAGGTGTTTTTCTGTGATGGCTTTTATCATTTTATTGATAGTAAAGAAAGTCTACAGTAACGGTTTCTCGGACATTAAATAAATAAAAATAAACTATACTGTTACAAAAATATAAGATAATTTTTAATAGAGCAACAAGAATGTTGTTATATTAAAAATGAATTTTTATTCGAAATCAAAAGCGTTGTAAGTCAGAATACAGCTGCAAGCACGAACGAAATTCATTTAGAAAAAAAAAAATTAGCAAAGAAGTTCCTAAAATATCTTTTACAAAATTAGTAAAATAGTGCAAAGTCATTCTTCTGAAAAACTTGAAACATACGATTTTGCATCGCGTTAATTAAATTCAAGAAAATATATCCCGGAATGTCCTATTTCACCATTATTGAATATTCCAATTCAGAGAGGTGGGAGGCCTCTGACTACCCCCAGAGTATCCTCCCTCTAAATTGGGGTGGAATAGAACCAAATCGTACTGTCACCTGTATGGTGCTCAAAGCTACGACTAACGACAGGCGTCACTTAGCCCTTTGCCATGATGAATTTCGTAGACCTCGATCTGGCCTTTGCCAATCAGGTGACATAAGTAACAACAACAACATATGCTGAATTATACAGTTAGTTTCGTGTATATTTGTGGAAATGAATAATTCCGCACATTTTCTATGAGTTTTAGGACAGTCTTGCGACTCGACTAATATATAATACAATTTTTCTTTTCTCTTTTAAATAATTCTGTTGATTTAGATGCAGGACTGTAGTATTATCTTGCTATAACTTCCATTTCACCCTCAATCCAAAAAAAAGTTTCCAAAATCCGTGAATGACTGTCCGAGTCTTCTCGTCCTCAATTTTTTGTACAATCTATTTTACTGCATGAAAAAGGGCATAACGGCATAGCTTTAATTATGCCGATTGTACTTATGCCAATCAGACCACCTCTTTCTCATACGAAATCAATATTTCTTTTATGAATAGTTCCAGGATGAATTATTTTATCCCATTTCAGACGTGCTGCTTTGTTATGTTTTAATATTTGTAATTTCAATCTTAGTTTCTGAAGATTAACACAAATATTAGATTTCACCATATAGTTATATGAAACACTTGTCTACAGTACTATTATAAGAACCCATAAGTATTTTTCAGTTCTCAGCTTTAAAATTTGTGAATTATCATGAGCCAATAAATTCTTTATCCGGTTTTTTAGGTGTTTTATCCAATTCTTTTTTACTCCAAGTACTGTAAACAACAGTTTTATTGATTTCACGTTGACTTTCCGCTATAAATAACCAAAATTTCCATACTACTAACTTCAGATAATTCATTTCAATAAGATATTTTGCAAATAATTCAAAGAAGTTCCGATTGTCCTCCTTTTTTACAAGCTTTTATTTAACTTGCAATGTAAAAACTTCGGGTGGAATTTGCAACTCAATTTTGAAGCTGATGTATTCAACCGATTGAATTGAAACTTTGTATAAACGTTTAGTTTGGATGACAACGCATGATTTGACGATTGGTATACTGATATCGACCTAGTTACTTTAATGACCTTGTTCAGGTGTTAAGGCGAGCATGTTTACAATAACACAGGTGACGGCCGGAAACATAGCTCAGATGGTACAGCACTCGCTTAGCATGCGAGAGGTACGGGATCAATACCCCGCGCCTCCAATTATTATTTTTTGGGGGTAAAATATTATGGAAGTTCGTTCGATTTGTATAACGTGAGATATTTTACAATACTTTCACTCTGTATACGTACAAAGTATGTTATATTTTACACACAAGCATTTATTTAACTTGCAATGTAAAATGTTCGGGTTTCATCTTGCAACTCAATTTTGAAGCTGATATCTTCAACCGATTGAGATGAATTTTGTATACACGTTAAGTTTGGATACATGTTTGGACCATTTATATTCCGATATCGCATTTAGTTAAAGAGACTAGCTAAATGGACCGGCGTTACACTGGCTTTCTATATTTTTATAAATTTTCCCTTTCCTCCACAAAATCATCACTTCTAATACTTTTTTCAAAATGACTTCCACCCTTCCCCCTCCTCCACTGAGCCCGGCGTTGCTCGGGCTTTTACCGAGTGTATAACTTGGAATTTCCAGTTTCGAAATTTTTTCGCTTCTTTTCTTTGTCAGACACGTTTATTTCCCCCCGACATTGCACGAACATTTTTTAATGCATGACATATTGAAATGGAAATTCCCCTTCTCCTCTCGCTATCAGAGCTCTCGAGTAAGTGAGCATTCGCCGATTCTTAAGCAGCTTGACACATGCAGTTATCTAGTGGCACAAAAGTAATAAATTACGGCAAAAAAAAATTCGCAAGAAAAGTTTTCGACATTTTATTTTTGAAATCACTAACTGTAAAAGATCAAACTATTAA
The DNA here is from genome assembly GCA_019973935.1 of Trichonephila clavipes. Taxonomy (NCBI): domain Eukaryota; kingdom Metazoa; phylum Arthropoda; class Arachnida; order Araneae; family Nephilidae; genus Trichonephila; species Trichonephila clavipes. Next base: position 974,906 of record BMAU01017824.1, read on the forward strand.
TTTTTTAAAAGACATTTTTATGTAAACGCATTGATATTGGTTCATTTTAGAAAAATCATAAAATATGTAAAGTATCTTTTTTTTTTTTGTAAAAAAAAAAAAAAAAAAAATACTGTATTGTGACGAAATAAATTATCTTCCCAATTACAAAATTGCTCGCGAAGTTATTAAATGCGCGAACAATTTTTAGTACTTTTTATAAATAATCATAAAACTAAGCAATGATGTTGCTTCGAATCCGGGTACAAAAGTTACTACTCTAGCGCTCTAAGCGACCTATCCACGAAATCTTCTGAAAGAAAGAAATAAAAGACCGTTGAAATAAAAGGAAGAGATATTCAGTTTTGCATTGCATTATTTGTTTTAAAAATTTTTTCGAGCTTCATTTTTAAGTTAATGCCTTCAAACTTCATATATCGATTGCAAACAATGGTAATTTTTTAACAAAAAATGTAATAAAAATAATGCTTAAATATTTCTCGCAAAAAGGGAGAAAATGAAAAAATAAAATTTTTCTATAAGCCGTAATTTTGAAGCAATTTTTTCAATCTTTGTTCAGATTACAGATAATATTATTTTACACCCGGGAAACAAAAATTTCTTGATAATATTTTTTTTATAAATAAAGAAATTATTAACTATTTGATTAAAATTTTGAGTATTTTTTTAAAAATCATTAAAAAAAAGTTTTTGACTTTTTATTTTTTAAATAACTGGTTCTCTAAAAGAGAAAAGCATGAATTTTCTTACTGTAGACTATCATTACATTAACGTGAAAGAAGATTCAATCCGAACGATGTAGAAATCATATTCATAAAAAAGTATCGATTTTGACTGATTTTAAAAAATAACAATTTGTAAAATAAATTATACCGTTTCGTGGCGAAGTAAATGATCTTTCCGATTCTATAAATATTTTTTTGTCTGAGTTTCATAAAAAAAATTAGATCGTGTTTCAAAAACGCCTGGGATAAAAAAAAAATGGTCGGAAAATTGGAGCTTGGCCACCTGGCGGGAAAAATGGTAATAATTATGCTTTTTAAGATTTTCAATTATATCTTTTTAGCTAATTGTACTTTCGGAGTATAAATGCTCAAAATTAATTCCTCGGATCATTCCCAATCTTTTGGTATCTACGGCGAGTTTCTGCGTCGTGCGGTTCGTGAGAAGATACACCCAGTCGTATACGTTTGTTTAACTTCAAATTTTACTGGTGTAGATATTAATTAAAGTAATTTTTTTGGGTGGAATTTTGCAACTCGAAGGCGATGTCTTCAACCGACTGATTTGAAATTTTGTATACGCGTTTAGTTTGGATGACAATGCCTGTTTTGATGATTTATTTTCCCATATGACAATTAGTTAAAAAGATATTAATTGAAAACCTTTTACTCCTGTTAGCTTTTTATTCTGGCGACCAGCTTATGTGATTAAGCTTAAAGTAGTTCCAATTTTTCGACATTTTTTTCAAAAACCATCTTATTCTTTCTATTAAACTGAGACAAAAAAATAATTGCCTAATCGGAAAAATCATTTCTTTCGCTACGATACGGTATAATTTTTTTTAAAAAAAATAATAATATTTTCTATTTTTTACAATATTTTCTAAAATGAGTCAAAATCGATGCGTTTTCATGAAAATGATTTCAAAATCGTTCCGTATGATTTTTCTGTTTTCCTGTTATTGAATCGATATTCTGCCCTAAGAAAGCTCGGGCATTTTTCTTTAAGAATCTGAGTCATTTTAAAAATAAAATAACTAATATATATATATTTTTTTACGATTTTACCAAAAATACTTAAATTTTTTGTAAAATATTTAAATATAATCACACGAAAATATTTTTTCGTTTGTAAATAGTATCCAAATTCTGCACAAAACTTTAAAAAAATTACGGATTTAAAGAAAAAAAGAATTTTAATATTTTAATTAATTGTGCTTTGTCCAATGTTGTTTCGGTATAACAGTGTTTATATCCCCTCCCTCGTATTATCCTCTTGTTGCTGCCCGAGTGAAATATTTATTATATGTATATGTGGCCTGGTGGGAAAAAAGGTTGGTACCCCTTAGCTGGACTGTTCAAAATTAACCGGCAAACGGCCGTGCAACAATGATACGTTGAATGAGATTAACAGACTGAGAAACCTCTGTCCAGCTATAACTAAAAAAAAATAAATTAAAAGTAAAAAAAAAATTTTTTTTAAACAAGCTTTTATTTAGATGCTCTAAAAAGAATAACATATTTTCTTGTAAAACTTTTTTGTTATCATCTTATGAATTCGTTACACAATTTATGATATAAAAGCTTGTCGCGAGATTTACCTGTGTAGATAAATAAGCAAATTAAATAACTTGATCTGATTGATTTTAAATTTTCAAACTAAGTAAATACGAGTACTTGAATCTCGCGACAAGCTTTTATATCATAAATTGTGTAACGACTTTATAAGAAGAAAAAATTTTAAAAGAGAAGTTTATTTTTTTCTTAGAGCATTTAAATAAAAAAGCTTGTTTTTTAAAAGTTTTTTTTTTTTTTACTTTTAATTTATTATCATTCTGTCCAAGATGGAATTTTACAGCTAAATTTCAAATTTAAAATAAAAATCATTTGCATAATAAGAAAAAAAGGGTGATCTCATATTTATGCACAACTATGCTTTCGGAAATTTGTTAGGGACTAAAAATACTGGGGGTTACCGAATTCGTCCGACAAAGTCAGAGGGATAATAGTAGGAGGCATGAGAACGACAAGTCACCATAGAATATGGAGTCTCAAACCACGTTTAGATGGAGTAATTCGCAAAAACAGTTATGAAGGGTGTGATGTCAATAGAAATGAAGAGTGGTAGTAAAAGGTTTACATTTATTGGACATAATACAATACGAACAGCTCGATGTCAGAAATGCAAATGGATTTGTTTGAACACGTCCGACAACCCTTTGTCCTTCAGTGTCGGCAGTGCTATGAAACACGAATGTGACAGTCGTTGTATTTCTGACGTCGAGCTGTGATACATTGTTCACACATTGTGTGTGTACTTATTGCCCCTTCTCATTCCACTATACATCTTCTCACCCTTCATAAATTGTTTTTGCGGATTACACACTCCGAAAATCTGCTTTGCAACCTCATGTTCTACAGTGATTTGTCATTCCCATGCTGCATAATATTACCCCTCTGAATTTGTCGGTCAAATTCGTCAACACCTTGTATATTCGATCCGTTTTCTTTTTTGAAAGCTGAATCATAATTACAAAATTATATTTGATACACTTTTTTTCGAAACTTGCAGCAAAGAGTGGAATTTTGAGCAGACCCAAGAGCTTTATTTCCATGATTATTTTGTATTTTTTCAACTGGTAGTTCTGTAATAAAAAATCATTGTTTTTTCATAATAAAGTTATTACAAGAAAATCCCTTTCTAATTTCACCTTTCATGCAATCGAAAATGATTCTACTTATGGTGATCAAGGCACATTGCGCTTTGAAGACATGCAATAATTGAAATACCATAAGCCAAATTTTTTCAGTCAATTTTAAGTGGCATTGAGTCAGTGAATAAAGAAGCATATCCATCCTTCTTAAAACTTCCAATTGTTAGGCAATCTTCATTCTTGCATTATGAGCTAGGCTTAGTTAAATTGATCAGAATATCTTACACAAGTTTTTACTGTATACAGGGCCTGATCGTGACATTTGGGGGCCCTGGGCTAACGATATTTTGGGCCGCCCTAAATACTTAAATTTCTGTCATTTTCCTAAAAAAAAATTTGTGCGGGAAAATTTAAATTATACGAAATGTAACGTTTTTTTAAAAAAATATTTTATTTAAAACAATTTAAATACGTTATAAACAATAACATAATTTATTTAAAAAAAAACCCTTTTCTACTTTTTTGTGCAGCAAATTCTTTTATTTGTTCATCACATTTTAAATCTTTGGGGAGATCAGTATTAATAGAAAGAAGTGATAAAAAATTAAACCTAGTATTTGTCATTGATAACCCCTATTTTTGTTTTCTATATAGGACATTTTAAAGAAAGCACGCTTTGCTTCACAACTAGCAATAGAAAGCGTTTGAAAAATCTTTAAAATGGTATACAAATTTGGAAAATCGCCAACAAGTTTCTTTTCAAAAATTCAATTGAATATCTCTACAAGTATAGGACTCTAGCTCAGTTTGTTTTAGATAAGTTATGAACTGAATACCTTCATTTGCTCAATGTTGGTCTACGGCATCTGAATAGTAATCAATAATAGCGCGTGCACTCGCCAGGTAAATGTTCTCCTTACTTTGACCAAACATTTACATTTCTTACTATATTTTGCATATACTTGACTTCTTTTATTTAAATCAAAGATTAGCTTATCTAACGCAACAATAAGCGTATGTCTTTTAAATTTAGCTCCATACAGAGCTTTTTCTGTGAATTTATCTGCAAATTTTGAAATAACCCGTCTCTCGTTCACATCGCGAAATTCAATTTCTACACTAGGACTTAATTTTTTGGCTGCGTCTTGATACTCCTGATTCATGTCGGACATTGCTTAGAAACGTTTTTAGTGACATAATTAACTTTTTCCTTTCACAGATGTCCAAACCAGGAGTCTAATCTTTTTTGTTAACTGAATTAAATCCTTCTAATATTTCTTCCCAAAATATAATTAAGATGGCAGTTTCCAGTTTTGTTAATTTATAATATAAATTTACTGCCTCTTTTCGAAAATCAATTTTCTGTTTTTCATTGTCACTAAATGTCTATTCATGATATTAACAGCAGGCATTCAACAACATCGTAGTGACAAGACCATCTGGTCTGACTTAAGTTTTTAAGGTGACTTTCAGTTTACTTTCTCGATTTAGAAGATCCCACCATTGGGTCGAAGCAGAAAAGAAAACATATATATGTTGCACTAAACCAAACAAGTTGACGATTTCAGTTGCAACCTTAACAGATTCTGCACGATTAAGAGACTGTGCAGCGCACGGCCCAGAATTAGCGAATTTATTTCTTTCTTTTAGAAGAGCCATTATATCGACCGGACGTATGGGCAGTGTTGTCAAATGACTGCCCCCTACAATTATCCAATAAAAGTCCATTTGTTTCTAAAACTTCTTGTAGAGAATTAAATAAGTAGAAGCCACTAATCTTAATTAATTCATACACTTTTCCCCGAAAACAGTATCGTAGTACAACAGCAAGTTGGTCATTATGGGATAAATCTGGTTCTGAATCCATCGCAATTGAATAGTACTTTTGTGATGTTCCTCCCCTTGGAAGTACATCTCTCGAAGTATCAGTGTGAGCTAGAGGTGTAGGACTAGCGAAAGGACTAGGATCAAACATTATCTTAATATGACTTTATTAAGATATTCAACTTAAACCTTTAACAAATTAAATTATAATAATTAATATGAGAGAATCTACGATGGTAAAAATACGCAACACACAATAAGACTTAATCTAATTCAGACCACTATCAATAAGTGAATCGCCTAATTCCCGATTCTAATATTAAATAATCAATCCTACCTTATTACAGCTTGGAGCAACGACGAATCTTGTCTTTGTATGCAATGGTATGCAACTTGGCTGATTCCATCTATTCGATCACTAATAATTTGTATTCACGTCACGAAAAACTCATTCAGACTTGAACCACGAACTGTAATAACCATCAACTGCCACAAACTAACATCAATTGTCAAACATTATCTTACATTGCCATATCGCTTACTCTAAGATCCGATATTTAAAAGTTTGTTCATTTGCATCTTTTATTCACACTTCACTTCTTGGATTTGTTTGGAAAAGAGTTGCCAATAATTCTTGCCCAAAGAACCCAAAGGACTTGTTAAAGAAAAGACGCGTGAGACGTCACAATCCCCTCCAAGAAGCAAAACGTGATTTATTCGACGGTCTTAATGGCCCTTAAGAAATTACGTGTCTAAATTTTATTCTTCTACTTCTAACTTTCCACGCTTTAAATTTTAACTTCAAATATTCATTCTAACCGTTAATTTCTAATGCTCCAATTAAATTTTAATTTTCACTATTCATCTTAAGTTTAATTTTCAATATTTCTCCTTAATTTGAATTTTCTACAGCCACAATAAATTTTACTCAATTAACTAGACCAACATTCAGAGTTATACATATTAATCATTGTAGATTCTCACATGCACAAAATAAATAGACATGCCCCGACCGGGGGAAAACCATAAATGACTTAAATGTTAAAAAAAACTAGGTCCACATGTCCCTTAACTAACTTAATTCTACTTAAAAGCTACTTAAAGTATAACAACTCTTCTGCTTTTTCATGGCCCACTTGTCTTTTGTACAAAGAAAGATTCATTCTTATAATTCTTCAGTTTCCTCATAATCTTCTTGACTTTGTACTGATAAGGATTAGCTTTAATTTTTTAGCTACATCAAAAATTTCTACATAGATTTCAGGGTCTGTCACCCTGAAAAAAAATTTCCTAAGTCATTTGGCAAAAACAAAGTTTCACACATTATGATTACATTTCACAATTTTTATACATAATATATCACTTTTTTAAATTACAACTAATTTCTATACATCTCTTTCTCTCTCTCTCTCCTCTGGCTTTTTCAAAAACTTCCCCTCAAATTGCGCAGCGCTGGTTAATATTATGTTAGTATGCTGCCTACGCCGCGTTCACCAAAACCAGATGTACATTAAATATGAAACAATGTAACAATACATATACATACACTATACAATTACAAACATTTTTCAATAAACCATTAAAACAAATAAACAGGGGAATTGTCGCACCTTAGTGAAGTCATACATAGAAGTAAACAAATGCATTTTTACAATTGTTTTCTCCATATTTATATAAAAAAATTTACAAGACAAAAGCTTATTTTTCTCTTCTAGAAAAACACACTCATTGTAGTGTCCACTTTTGCTTGGCTTCTTAAATTTTAAATATCCGACCGTGACTTGCTTCATTGTAATAATTCTTTCGACCACTTGTTCGAAAGAATATAAAAAGAACCGATTCAACCTGGTTGACTTGTAGTTGGCGTTTCCTACCAGGACCTCTAAGGATAGTGACCTTCTCGTACACGCTCCTTGCCTTTCCTGGTCCTGCCGTTGTTGATCACCTCCTCGTCTTGTATTCCTGTTGTTTGATCTTGTTCGTTCTTCGATGTAGGGGCTGTCGTTCCTTCCTCTGCTTTTTCTGGATCGAACTGGTCCTCCCTGTTGTGTCTTCCTCTCTATGGTTGGTCGGGACTCCATTCTTTTTCCACTTCGTGGTCTGAGGTTCTAGCCGCTTGTGGTGGGCGTTACTGTTTCTTCTCTTCGGCTTTTCTTTCTAAATTGTGGCAGATTACTATTAGTTTTATAGTTCGATGACAAAGCTCTTTTAGGTACTCTATGTTCTGAACCCTTCTGAATCTTCCTTTCTGGTCCTCCCGACCCAGAGATTCATGTGATCTTTTATAGCCTAATATTTCATTTTTGCTTCTTTTAATCCTTCTACTTTTCTCAGACCAAGGACTAGGTATTGATCTGATAAGTAGTCCGCGTTTATTGGTCTTATTTGTATGTTTCTCACCCTGATCATTTTTAAAACTTAATCAACTTTCCTCCAACTCACGCTTTACCTCTGACTCTTTCTTTTTATCATCTTGCGACTCTCTTGATCTCCGTTGTACTCTGTCAAAACCCCTCGATTCATCGCGTAAACTACCGTTATCCGAACTACCAGTTCCTATCTCCATCTTGTCATATTTCCCATGACGATATATTCAAACCTGATCTACATTAATCGTTAACCTTTTTCCCGCCTTCCATATCACTACGTTGTTATTCTTTACATCTAATACTCTATAGGGACCTTCAAATTTTGGTTTAAATTTAGCTACCACTTTTCTTGTTGCCGAACTTAAAGGATGTGTTGCTATCAAAACCCAATCATTCACCTTAGTTTGCACATCACGCCTGCGTATATTATATTTCTCCCATTTTTCATGCTTAGTTTTTGTGTTTCGTCTAGCCCAGTGTTTCTCAAACTGTGGGGCGCGCCCCCTGGGGGCGCGAGCATATCGAAAATAAAAGATTTAAAAAATAATTAACTTACTGGAATGAATTAAAACAAAATACTTTCAGACATAATAAAAAATGCACTTTTACTCTGATATAAGTTATAGGCGATATTATATAAATCATCAAAAAAGAAAATTCTTCAATACTTAATTAGCTATCTTTGATCCTATAACCAAATAAAAAATATTTTATTTAATTTGCTGTAATCCCATGATGAGAGAGTTTTTATTACGTTTTCTTTTTTTAAAACTAACTGTCTACTCTTTAAGAGAAAAAACAGATAGATCCCAGATCCAGAATCGAAAAAATTTAGGAACATAAAAAATTCATCAATGTCATTATTTTTGAAATACTGCACATTATAGCTGTAATTTGTTTGATCTTCTAAGTTATTGGTACAGTTAGTTATGACCCCTCTCTGATGTGTGTGTTTATTACTCATTTAAGGAAGTAGTAAGTAATGTATTTCTCTGTTGCGCTTTTTTCTATGCAAAACAGTTTTATGATATTTGGAAAACCACGGAGAGCACACTTTGATGGATTACTTGGCCAAGACTTAGACCAAGATGAGTATTTTCAAACATATAAAGCATAACAATTGTTTTTAGCAGTAACATACATATTATCATAATGAATACACTTTTTACCCGGAAGTGGTAGCGCGGGACACACAGATCACGAAATTGTTAATTCCGGCAAAACTGTTTATTTGTTACGAAAAAAAATTGAAAAGTCAGTGAAGGTAGGTAAGTAAACTTTCTCTTAATTAAATTATTCACTGGAATAACGATTTGTATCGTGTACAATAAAATAATTATATTTAAAAAAAAGGATTGGGGTGACTCAATAATTCCGCTCGACCGTATCGAGTGCGTGCCTGCTCCCAGGTTAAAACATTTTGAAGTCTTTTTGCTTTAAATATTAAAAATAATACAATTATTCCTCATCGGAATTTTATATTATTGTTCATTATTTAACATCAATTATAAATTCTAATTCTGCGAGGCTTAAAATTAAAATTCGCTTAAAACTAATTATAATTTGAGCAACCATTTTAAAAAGATCATTTTGCATTTTTGTAAACATTGTCGAGCACTTGGCTTTGCTCTCCTTACAATTCAGCTATTATATCAATGATGTTTTATTTTCTTACAAATGAACTCGGGCAAAGAGCGGTCACTTCAGCCGGTATATTTTTAATGTATTAGTGCTGCATAGAGTATTTTATAAATAATTAATTAATACTAAATTAAGAACAAGTTTAATAAGTATTAACGACTTCCATGGGCTTGTCTTGCAAAGCAAAGTTTTTATAAGGAATGCTTATGATTAGAAATTGACCCTCTGAGTTATTTTTCTATATTTACCAAATATCCATATTTTGTCTTCTAAGCAGTCACCGCATTTTGCAATATGTTCAATTTAAAAATTAGAGAAAGGAAAAATAACAAAATAATTATCGTATTATTTTATTTATATATTTATTTTGCTTAAAAGTATTATACAAAATTTAATACTTATGTTACTAATTTGTATGGTTTATAATTAAGATCGCCTATTGTAGCTTTAGCGTCAAAGTGCATTATTATTGCATTCAGTACATTATTAATGTATAAGGGGGGGCGCGATAAAAATTGTGATTGAAAAGGGGGGCGCCAGTATTGAAAGTTTGAGAAACACTGGTCTAGCCTCCTCAAAATATCTCTCAATATCTCCTTCTGCAAATTCCGTTCCGTCTGATACCGTTACTAATTTCTGAAAAAGCGTAATCAACTTCCGACTTAAAAATAATTCTGCAGGGGTTTTTCCCGTTGTTTCGTTCACTGCCGTACGAATAGCATAAGCAAACTTACGTAAGAATTGGTCCCATGTATCATGTTGCTCGTTGACATAATTTGCAATCATTTGCACCAGATCGCGATTTACGCGTTCTGTTCTATTTGCTTGAGGTCTATATACAATAGTCTTCACATCCCTTATGCCTAATCTTTCACTTAAATTTTCAAAAATATCAGAGATAAATTGGGGACCGTTATCACTAATTAATTTTATTGGAGCTCCAAAACGCGATATATAATTATCAAATAAATTATCTGCTATAACTCGAGCAGAGGCTTTTTTATGGGGTATGATTTCAGCCCACTTGCTGAAATGATCCGTAATTACTAATACATATCGGTTAGGACTTACTCTCAGCACAGGATCCGGACCTAACAAATCTAACGTAACTATTTCATTTGGATAATTTGATACAATTGGAATTAACTGACCAGCTGGTAACGCGTTTTTATAATTATTAATTTGGCACATGTGGTATGTAGAGACATATTGATCAATAAATTTTCTCATATACGGGAAATAACAAGCATCCCTTATTTTATGATAAGTTTTAAAACGTCCAAAATGACCTGCTAATGGCTTGTCGTGAAATTCTCTCATTATTTCATTCCTTAAATATTTTGGGGGGATTGTATACTCGCATTTCTCCTAATGACGTTGCATATTTCGCATAAAATAACAAGTTTTCTATTAAACGAAAATCTCGGGAACAATTCTCACATATTGTCGCATTAACTGAGATATCTTCTGGGTTTTCCAGATATCTATAGATATGACTTAATTCTGGGTCTGTTCTTTGCTCTTCTATTAACTGATCTCGTGACGAAAGTACCAAATTGCTGATTATTGCACAATTAACTTTCTCTCCTATAATACTTTCAATTGGGTTTCTCGACAAAACGTCAGCTACTGCATTTTGAGTTCTGCAACGATGCTCCCATTCTATATTAAATTCTGCTAATTTTCCCATCTGATCATTCTATTTGACAAATTTTTACCATGTGTTAAACGTGTTAACGCAGCTTGATCCGTAATAACCTTAATCGGCAATGAACCTAAATACGTTCTGAATTTATTCAGAGACCAAACCACTGCTAAACATTCCCTTTCTTTAACCGTATAATTCCTCTCCGCAGCACTAAGCATACAAGAAGCAAATACTACTGGTCTCTGCTCTTGGTTTAGAACTGCTCCTACCCCTATTGAGCTTGCATCCGTAAATAATTCAAAAGGTTTATAGAAATCTAGCAATTTTAAAACTGGCGCTTTTTTTATCGCCACTTTGACCGCGTCGAATGCTTTCTGCACCTCAATCGACCAAATAATTTTTTAAATTTTCGTTTAAGATTATAAAGAGGTTCGCAAAGATCGGCATATTTTTTAATAAATTTTGCGTACCATTGGGACATTCCTAAAAATTTCGACACCTCTTTTGAATTACGTGGTAGTTTCATTTCAACTATAGCTTGAACTTTTGTTTCATCAGTTTTAATTCCCTCCTTATCAATAATTAAACCCAAATATTTTAACTCATTGCAACCAAATTTACACTTATCTTTATTCAATGTCAACCCCGCCTCATGTAATAATCGAAAAACTTCTTTCAAATGCTCCACATGTTGAGTGAATGATGGAGATGGTATAATCCCATCGTCCATATCAACATTCAATATCACGGGTTTGAGAATTATATCTATTGCTGTCTGAAAATTGGGAGCCGCCCAAATGGCATTCTATGGAAAGCGCCATTTTTCATGACAAACGAAGTCTTAACTAGATCAATAGGGTTCACAGCCATTTGAAAATATCCCGTCCTAAGGTTGAGGACCGACATTATCTCTGTATGGGGTATGTTCATTATTAAATAGTCTATTAAGGGTAAAGGATACTGAAGATACTTTGTGATCGCATTCAGTTTTCGATAATCAACAGCAAATCTATACGCTTCCGGATTATCCGTTGGTAACCCATTATTCTTCCTGCATAACACAACTGGTGACGCGTACGGGGATTGAATGGGAATTATAGCTCCTTCTTTCAACGTTTTGTCTTCATGATAATCGAGAATCTCCTTTTTCACTCTATGATACCGGTATGGCCAGGAAACAACCGGTGGCTTATCTCCCGTGTCAGTCTCATGATATAAAACATGCCTAAGCCCTGGTTTATTCGAAAATAATCCTTGAAAACTATCAAACAAATTTTGTAATTCCCTTTTCTGTTTTTCTTCTAATTTGTTCTTAGAAAGATCTATTTCTACTTTTTCTACCTCAACCATTTTAACCACCTTATCAATCTGCGAATTCGGAATCGCCAAAGATTTCCGATCAAAGTCTAAAATAATCTTTGATCCCCCTATGAAATCTATCCCAAGAATGCATGGGTATTCCAAATCTGCTAACACATGGAACAAACAAGGTTTTTTAAACTCCCTTATTCGAATATACTCCAATACTCCAATATTTTGACATTTAGCTCCCTGTGCCGTGATCACCTGAGTACTCGATTTCTTTACTTGCTTATAAAAAAATATTTTCGATATGTCTCTTCCGATATAAATGATTTCTCTGCTCCAGTGTCCCATAACGCTTTCGTAAAAGTCTCGTTTAATAAAATAGGAACATATGGAAGTTCCACCGGAGACATGCATATTGCTGAAAGTTTAACCGGTAACTCATTTATTGACTGCGTCTGATCCCCTTTAACATCACTCACTTTCAAAACATTCAATCGTCCCATTTGTCTTCTATAGCTTCGATTAAAATTTTCACTCGAACCCCTATTTCTTTGGTCCCCTCTACTAAAATCGTCATTTTGACCTCGATTTCTAAATTGATATCCCCTATCGTTAAATCTGCGATCATCGTTTTGAAACCTATTCTTGCTCTCGAACCAATGATTTCCTTGACGGCTATTCTCATAGTTACCCCTATAATCATTTCTACCATTATTCGGTCTACGCACCACTTCAGAATTTCTCCAATTTCCTCGATTATTACCAACATTAGACATCCTACGCGCATTCCAACCTCGTCCTTCCACATTATCACTATTTCTCGAACCCCGTATTGCCTTGCATGAATATATTTCCTTAAACTTAGCTAAGACATCTAACAATTGGACCGTGTTTTGTGGGTTACGCGCTTCTACATAATTTTGGACTTGTGGTTCAAGTCTAACAAAAATATGATCTACAAGGGCTTTCTCTGACATCCCCAGTTCTAATTTTTTGGTGTTTTTAATAAATCGTATAAAAATCCGTCGGCTCCTGGTTCTGTCTTTGCTGTGACGCGTAAAAACGTGTCTATAAATCTTTCCTATTTTGGATGGCAGGGAACGCCTTCGACAATGTTGCTTTTAGCTGCCCGAAGTCCGTGGCGGTATTTTGCACTAACACTCATCCGAATATTTGGTACCAATCTAGGGCTCTCCCCAGGAGATGACCTTTCGAATAAGCACACGATAAGTCACTGGGTATCTCAAGTAATTTGATTTGATTGTCAATACCCTCCAAAAATTCGGTGACGTTCTCAGACCCAGAAAAGTACACTTCTGGCCAAACATTAAACCCTCTCGCGTTTCTCATCTCGGGGTCATATAGATTAAACCGAGTTGGGCGCCATTGTGATGCTCCCCCCTTGGAAGTACATCTCTCGAAGCATCATCGTGAGCTAGAGTTGTAGGATTAGCGAAATGACTAGGATCAAACATTATCTTAATATGACTTTATTAAGATATTCAACTTAAACCTTTAACAATTTCAATTATAATAATTAATATGAGAGAATCTACGATGGTAAAAATACGCAACACACAATAAGACTTAATCTAATTCAGACCACTATCAATAAGCGAATCGCCTAATTCCCGATTCTAATATTAAATAATCAATCCTACCTTATTACAGCTTGGAGCAACGATCAATCTTGTCTTTGTATGCAATGGTATGCAACTTGGCTGATTCCATCTATTCGATCACTAATAATTTGTATTCACGTTACGAAAAACTCATTCAGACTTGAACCACGAAATGTAATAACCATCAACTGCCACAAACTAACATCAATTGTCAAACATTACTTTACATTGCCATATCACTTACTCTAAGATCCGATATTTAAAAGTTTGTTCATTTGCATCTTTTATTCACACTTCACTTCTTGGATTTGGTCGGAAAAGAGTTGCCATTAATTCTGACCCAAAGAACCCAAATGACTTGTTAAAGAAAATACGCGTGAGACGTCACACTTTTTGTTATTGCTCTTTATCTGAGTTGCAACTGTTGTAAATGTTTGTTGCTTGCCTATGATCTCAATAATTTGCTCACATATTGTTTTTGATAAGTACGATATAAACGATTTGGGTCGTAATTCTCGCTGTTCAATATGTTCACGAATGAATGGTTCAAACTCTGCTAGCAGTTCCAGGGCACCCATAAAACTACCATTAGGAGGAGAACCAAAAACTTCCTCAGTACCTCTAAATGCAAAACCTCTTATAGCCAAATACTTTACTACCGCAATAGCACGCTTGAAGATATTGTAGTAATATTATGTATCTTTTCGTAGTTGCTCCTGTAACTGTCTACTTAAAACAGGCTTATTTTCTTTTCCGGACAACCAAACTAACATTAAATTTTAATGTTCAATAGAATTTTCATGATTTTCTAAGCAACTTGTAAATTGTTTCCAATCAGAAAAGCCGGTTGTGTATTGAGAATTTGTTTTAGAAAAACAGTTTGCAGGTCAAACAAAAAACACTACTAATACTGGTTGAATAACATAGCCAAGATCTTGCAAGCACTTGGCCATTTTTAAGTTTTTTAGTGAAATGATTATTCGAAAATGATCTCTCTTGTTCTTTGTATTCTCTTACCGAAACAGAATATATATGTATTATTGTTTGGATCTTTATTTTGAAAATAACTCACTTCATGTGAAATGATCAATAAAATTAGTACTTAGCGATTTAGGCCACAAACCCACGTCTACGTATTTCTCAAACTCAAACCAAACATTTTCTAAACACTTTTCGGTCGGGGTATTAATGAGATGTCCTCTGGCTGAACAATATTTTTTCCAGAAGGCTGCTGGTCATCGAGAGATCTTGTATATTTTCATCATTAATATTTGTTTGTTGTATTTCTCCGGGTTTTTTTTTTTTTTTTTTTTTTGGCTAAATTTCTTTCTCTTTCGCTTTCTAATGTACCTGCGTTTTATATTCATGTTACTTTGTTCCAATGTAAGAAAACTTGAAATTCTGACACATTTAATTTTCTCGATTTAACAGTAATTTTAGTTTTTCCACTCCACTTTTATATTTTCTGTCAGACATATTTATATTGTTAACTAAAGATTTGATTTTCCTGAAAATAAATTTAAAATCTTAGGTCATATATAAAATTGCAATAACACAACCGACTGTGCTTAATAAGCTAAAAATATTCTAACAAATTTTTACAAAACAATATAGTATATTTCTGAGATAATTAAATATATATATATATATATATATATCTAGTTTATTTTAAAAAATAAAAAAGAAATCATTATATCTATACTCGATAACACTTCAAACGCTAATGATTATTATTTATTGGCCTATCAGTTTAAAGGGTTTTTTTATAAGAATCAATCCTGATCACAATTCTGATCTTTTCTGTTCAAATGAATCATTCAATTTATCTTCCTGATTAAAGTATTCGCTGTGTTGTACAGTAAAAGCTAAAAAAAACTGATTCCTTTGAAATTTCACCCAACAGATAGCATCGCCTTTTTTTGTATGAATATTGACTCGAGAAGTTTTGCCACCTGGGACTAAAATGCATAATGCCACCCCTCATCAAAATAAAAAAATATTATTAAAAAAAGATAAGTTTTTCACACACTCTCTCTCTCACACACACACACATAGATACACACCTACAAAATCTGAACAGTTCGTGCGAACAGAAAGACTGCATGACAATATAATATATATATATATATATATATATATATATATATATATATATATATATATATATATATATATATGTATATATATATATTAATATAAATACATATTAAAAACAAAAGCACACATAATAAAAGAAATTTATAAAGTAAGTAACAAAATTAATAAACAAAAATTACCAATCTTCTTTTTCTGCTTATAATTCTAAAATCTTTCTGATCAATTTCTTAAAATCGATTTGTTCAGCTAATTCATCTTCGATAGTCATTATAGCTGAATCATTTAATCTCTTAGAGTTGTGAATAGTAAGAATTTGTTAATGAATTTTAATATTGAAGAACTCGTGAGTTGTCATGGATCCCCGGGGGTCGATTACTGGTATAAATGCTCGATGCTTGTCGGCGCCGCTTCATGATAGAGCTTCTGTCTATTAATTATTAATTTCCACGTATTCGGTGGTAGGACGGCAGAACAAAAGTAAACTGCTCCTGCTCTCGAAAATAAAAATAAATTTGATATGGCATTTCGGATACTTTATTTCTCGTTTGCATTTTTTTTTACTGGTTTATTATTTTATTACTATTTTGAGAGTAAGCATCTGTTTATGTTTGTTACCTTCAATGAGGAATGGGGGCCCCTGGGCTGCAGCTCATTCAGCCCATACGTAGATCCAGCCTTGACTGTATATAGTATATATAGTTGATGCTAGTTTGATATCGGGGGTAATAGCGTCAAGTTGTTGTTTATGTTCGCCAAGATGGGCGATAACATTACAATATGGATACCTTAATATTTTTATCGTCTGTCGACGTGGTTGCCATGGAAATAACGTATATTAGAAATAACTTTTATTGGTTTCTCCCGCGGAAACCCTACTAATTTCAGACGATATTAATAAAAATTTCTAATTTCTGTAAAAAATTAACCATTTTCAGTGTAATTTTTCTACTGTTTGCTTCTGTTTAATTATGTGCTATTTTCAAATATGGATATTTCTAAAATGAGTGAGTACTAGAATATTTTTTTTAGAAGAATAAGTGTTGTGCTTTTAATTATCGCTATAAATCGTTTATTTTCGTTTTATTTTACGTTTTAAAAATGTTTTTTTTACGTTCTTTGTTCGATGCAATTCGTTGAAGGGACTTGTAGTGCAAGTTTCCTATTTCAAGTTTTCACTGCTTTGTAATTAGAATTCTTAATTAATTTTAACATACATTATTGTAATTATTTTATTCATTATGTAATACAAAAATGCAATTATTACTTTTTTAATAATCATCTAATATTCGTAATTTAAAATTGTTTCTTTTAACATTTATTTATACATATTATCTTATTTATTTATAATTAATATTGTTAATTATTTATTAATTATTATTGTTATTTATTTATAGTTGTTATGTTATTTATTAAAAAAAATTTTTTTCGTTCATTTATAGCTATTATGTTTATTTATAATTATGTAATACGAGTTATGCATTATTTTTATTTTTTAACAATTCGACGATTATTCTTTTTCGTAATTACTATTAAATTATATTATGTGCTTATTAATTTTAATAACTGTTATTAAATCGTACTAAATGAATATTATATATATAATTGCGATAAAATAATATTATAAGATTATTATATATGCTGCATATAATACTACATATTAATTTTTATTACATATTAGTGATATTTATTAATTGTTGATTCATCTAGGTTATTCTCAATCTCTTCCTATATCCTTTATTTAAAATACATTTCATTGTATTTCAAAACAATTGTTTAAAATTATTGTGTATCATTAAATTACCTTTAGGCCGTCATATTGGATTTCATTCCAACTACAGCAAACTCTGCTAGGCGAGATCTTATCTAGCCAAGCAGCGCTTGGCGCAATTACCCCCGATATCAAATTAGTTCCATAAAACCCATTATTTCATAAAATTGTCTTAAAAAAGTATGGATTAAAAAATACATTTTCATGAATTAACTAAAATGTGTGTGTGTACACAGTTCAGCGATATTACTTATGGGTATGAAAACATCAAACAAAACAAAAGAATTTCAATTGCAAAAGTAAATCAAATCAATTAAAACTTAAGAAAAACTTTTTAAAAAACAAGTTTTTATTTAAATGCTCTAAAAAAAATAAAATAAACTTTTTTTTAATACTATTTTTGCTATCATCTTATAAAGTCGTTGCACAATTTATGATATAAGAGCTTGTCGCGAGATTCAAGTACTCGCATTTACTTAGTTTGAAAATTTTAAAAATTAAAATCAATCAGATCAAGTTATTTAATTTGCTTGTTTATCTACACTGGTAAATCTAGCAACAAGCTTTTATATCATAAATTGTGTAACGAATTTATAAGATAAAGCAAAAAAGTTAATTTTTTATTCTTTTTAGAGCACAAGCTTGTTTTTTAAAAAGTTTTTTTTTACTTTTAATTTATTTTTTACTTTTTAGTTATAGATGGACAGAGGTTTCTCAGTCTGTTAATCTTATTCAACGTATCATTGTTGCACGGTCGTTTACCGGTTAATTTTGAACAGTCCAGCTGAGGAGTACTCAACCTTTTTTCCCACCAGGTCACATATATGTGATAGACATTTCACTCGGTCGCCACAAAAGGATAATAGGAAGGGGGATAAACACTGTTATACCGAAACAACATTGGAAAAAGCAAAATTACTTAAAATACACTGCTGGACAATTGCTAAGGACGGATCACAAATTGCTAAGTAGCATAACATTAAGCGAGACATGAGACCTAGTAGGATAAAATATAGTTGCCACACTGTTCAGACATTAGAATAAAGAATATTTATTGTTCTGGAAAGTACAAAAGCTGTGAAACATCTGAAAGAAAAAAATGTTCATTTGATCTGCGTACGGAGAAATGGAACAATGCATCTAAAAGTCAGCAGACACCTTAAAGAAAGGTATCAGTACGGGATATGTCCACCGTGGAGTGTGATGCAAAATTCCACACGTCGTACCATACTTTGCACAACATTATCCAGCAGCTGTTGAGGCAATTTATCCCATTCCTCTGTGAGTGCACGGAATGGAGGGTGTTCTTGTTTGTCGGAGGATAGTTTCGACCAGCAACTCTCCTCCCGAAAGCATCCCACACATTTTCAACGGGGTTTAGATCTGGAGAACGCGCTGGCCATACGAGACGTTGAATACCCTCGCTGTCTAGACAATCCTGAACAGCGAGTGTTCGATGACATGTTGCGTTGTCGTCCATAAAAACAAATTTATCACCGACAGCACCACGGAAAAGACGAACATGAGGAAGTAGAACTTCATCAATGTATCGTTGGCCCGTCATAGTCCCATTCGCAACCACATGTAGGCGCGTGCGGCCATTGATTATGATGCCGGCCCACACCATGATACTGAATGTCGGATATCGGTCCTTTTCCTGGATATTTTCTGGACGATAAGCAGTACCACTCTCGCGCCAGATCAGTTGGCGTCTACAAGCCGATGACAGACTGAACCTACTCTCATCTGAGAATAGTACGCATGCCCAGTCCTGTTCAGTCCAATTATGATGCTCACGACACCATTGCAAACGGGCAGTACGGTGCTGTCTGGTCAATGGGACACACACAACAGGTCTGCGTGCGTATAGTCCTCCCCTCAAACGTCTGGCAACAGTTTTTCGGGAGATCTGCTTTCCTGAAGCAGCAAGAAACTGATTTGCCACCTGCTGATCTGTGGTGCGCCTGTTCCTTTTTGCTGATAGGACGATATATCTGTCTTCTGCAGGCGTCGTATTTCTAACACGACCTCCCCCGTGCCGTCTACTACACATACCAGTAGTTTTAAATGACTTCCACAGCCGTGAAACAACGCTGTGAGCGATGTCGAATTCCCTGGCAACATCTGTTATTTTTCGCCCTTCTTCGATCTTTCCAATAATTCGGCCACGCATAAAATCATCTATGTGATGTCGGGAAGACATGCCAAAAATTTTAAGTTCGTCTATTAAATCTTTCCTGTAAAACTTTGACTTGAAGCAACAACTGTCCACACGCGTCAAAACCTTTAAAGCTTTTATGAACGCTATCACGTGATGAACAGACGTGGAAAAAAAGTTTGCATACTCATACTTCTTACTAATATCTCGCACTTATTCTAATTTTCCACATTTTGTGGTTTCTATGGATGATAGTGTTATCCGTCCTTAGCAATTGTCCAGCAGTGTATTAAAACTTTTTTTTTTTTTTTTTTTTTTTTGCTTTTACTATAATACTATAATAAAAACGAAAAATACAATTTTTTTTCTTTAAATTCGTAATTTTTTTCAATATTTGTGCAGAATTTGGATAATACTATTTACAAACGAAAAAATATTTTCGTGCGATTATATTAAAAAATGAAGACATTTTTAAATGTTTTATTAAAAATTTAAGTATTTTTTGTAAAATCGTAAAAAAAAAAGTTTAGTTATTATATTTTTAAAATGACTGAGATTCTAAAAGAAAAAAGCCTGAGCTTTCTTAGTGCAGAATATCGATTCAATAACAGGAAAAAAGAAAAAATTATAGGGAACGATTTTGAAATCACTTTCATGAAAATGCATCGATTTTGACTCATTTTAGAAAATATTGTAAAAAATAGAAATTATTATTATTTTTTTAAAAAAATTATACCGTATCGTAGAGAAATAAATGATTTTTCCGATTAGGTAATTATTTGTTGTCTCAGTTTGATAGAAAGAATAAGATGGTTTTTGAAAAAAGGTCGAAAAATTGAAACTTCTTTAAGCTAATCCGATAAGCTGCTCGCCAGAATAAAAAGCTAACAGGAGTAAAAGGTTTTCAATTAATATCTTTTTAACTAATTGTCATATGGGAAAATAAATCATCAAAACAGGCATTGTCATCCAAACTAAACGCGTATACAAAACTTCAAATCAATCGGTTGAAGATATCGCCTTCAAAAGTGAGTTGCAAAATTCCTCCCGAAAAAATTACTTTAATTAATATCTACACCAGTAAAATTTGAAGTTAAACAAACGTATACGATTGGATGTATCTTCTCACGAACCGCACGACGCAGAAACTCGCCGTAGATACCAAAAGATTGGGAATGATCCGAGGAATTAATTTTGAGCATTTATACTCCGAAAGTACAATTAGCTAAAAAGATATAATTGAAAATCTTAAAAAGCATAATTATTACCATTTTTCCCGCCAGTTGGCGAAGTTCCAATTTTCCGACCATTTTTTTTTATCCCAGGCGTTTTTGAAACACGATCTAATTTTTTTTATGAAACTCAGACAAAAAAATATTTATAGAATCGGAAAGATCATTTACTTCGCCACGAAACGGTATAATTTATTTTACAAATTGACATTTTCTAAAATCAGTCAAAATCGATACTTTTTTATGAATATGATTTCTACATCGTTCGGATTGAATCTTCTTTCACGTTAATGTAATGATAGTCTACACTAAGAAAATTCATGCTTTTCTCTTTTAGAGAACCAGTTATTTAAAAAATAAAAAGTCAAAAACTTTTTTTTAATGATTTTTAAAAAAATACTCAAAATTTTAATCGAATAGTTAATAATTTCTTAAGCTATAAAAATAATATCAAGAAATTTTTGTTTCCCGGGTGTAAAATAATATCTGTAATCTGAACAAAGATTGAAAAAATTGCTTCAAAATTACGGCTTATAGAAAAATTTTATTTTTTCATTTTCTCCCTTTTTGCGAGAAATATTTAAGCATTATTTTTATTAAATTTTTTGTTAAAAAATTACCATTGTTTGCAATCGATATATGAAGTTTGAGGGCATTAACTTAAAATCGAAGCCAGAAAAAAATTTAAAACAAATAACGCAATGCGAAGTTGAATATCTCTTCCTTTTATTTGAATGTTCTTTTATTTCTTTTTTTCAGAAGATTTCGTGGGCCGGTCGCTTAGAGCGCTAGATTAGTAACTTTTGCACCCGGGTTCAAAACAACATCATTGCTTAGGTTTTATGATTTTTTATAAAAATGCTCAAAACTTTTTCGCGTATTTAATAGACTTCGCCAGCAATTTTGTAGTTGGAAAGATAATTTATTTCGTCACAATAGTTTTTTTTTTTTTTAAAAAAAAAAAAAAAGATACTTTACATATTTTGTGATTTTTCTAAAATGAATCAATTTATCAATGCGTTTATATAAAAATGATTTTTAAAAAACTTATACATTAATCTTTTACAGTTAGTGATTTAAAAAATAAAATGTCGAAAACTTTTTTTGCAAATTTTTTTTGTGCAAAAATTTATTACTTTTCTGCCACTAGATAGCTGCACGAGTCAAGCTGCTTAAGAATTGGTGAATGCTCACTTACGAGAGCTGATAGCGAGAGAAGTGGAATTTCCATGACAATATGTTATGCATTAAAAATGTTCGTGCAATGTCGTGGGGAAATAAACCTGTCTGACAAAGAAAAGAAGCGAACAATTTCGAAACTGGAAATTCCAAGTTATACATTCGGTAAAACGTCGACCAACATCGGGCTAAGTAGAGGAGGGGGTGGAAGTCATTTTGAAAAAAGTATTGGAAGTGATGATTTTGTGAAGGAAAGGGAAGTAGAGAAAGCCACTGCAACGCCGATCCTTTCAGCTAGTCTTTTTAACTAAATGCTATATGGGAATATAAAGGTCAAAAAACATGCAGTCTCCTCCAAACTAAACGTCTGTACAAAATTTCATCCCAATCGGTAGAAGATATCAGCTTCAAAATTGAGTTGCAAGATGAAACCCGAACATTTTACATTGCAAGTTAAATAAACGCTTGTGTAAAATATAACATACTTTGTGAGTATACAGAGTGAAAGTATTGTAAAATATCTCGTTGTACAAATCAAACGATTTTCAATATCTTACCCTAAAAAATAATAATTGGAGGCGCGGGGTATCGATTCCCGTACCTCTCGCAAGCTAAGCGAGCACCGTACCATCTGAACTATGTTTTTGGCCGACAAATGTGTTACTGTAAACATGCTCGCCTTAACATCTGAACAAGATTATTACAGTAACTAGGTCTATATCGGAATATCAATTGTCAAGTCATGCGTTGTCATCCAAACTAAACGTGCATACAAAATTTCAATTCAATCGGTTGAAGGCATCAGCTTCAAAATTGAGTTGCAAGATTCCACCCGAACAAATTACTTTATCTTTTTAACTAATTGCGATATCGGAATATAAAGGACAAAACATGCATTGTCATCTAAACTAAACGTGTATACAAAATTTCAGCTCAATCGGTTAAAGACATTAGCTTCAAAATTGAGTTGTAAGGTTCCACCCGAACACTTTACATTGCCAGTTAAATAAAAGCTTGTAATACATCAATGAAAAGAAATCTAATTTCTGCCCAATACATAAATTAAGATAATGTTTTATTTTAAAAATAACATATATATATATATCAGACCATATGTGCCATTCACAGAGCAAATCTTTTTCATACAACTTGAAATACATTTTGCACATTAGAATTTTTCAGTAGTTAACATAAGAAAATATATAAACCATATTTTAAGTTACAACATTACCATGCCTTAACATTTTTATAAAATTCTATCAAAACAGACTTCTAAAGAATGTATTTATTGGCCCACATTTTATTTTGCGATTCCAGCCTTTTTTAAAAACAGCTTTACCACTAAGCAAAATATTATGACTTATGTCTACAAGGGGAAAAAAAAGATACAACCATGATTTTCGTAAATGTCTTTACAAATAAAACAGGAAAAAATACAATATATATATATATATATATAGCATAAGATGGATAGTTTTTTTTTATCAGTTACATCGAAATTAATCATCATTTAAAAATAATCATAATTATTTTTCAAATTCAACTGAAATAAAGATAAGGTTTAAAAAATTAATAAAAAATTCAATTTATTCATAAATAAACCTAAAAAAACAAATTTGTAATTGATTTATGCCATAAATTTCTTTACATTTATAATTTTGTGTCTATGGTCATAAAAAGCTTACTATAAGAAGGTGGTAAGAATAAGTGTCTCTATACTTATATTTTTCAATTCAAGTGTTTATTAAAATGACTTTGCATTTCATACTAAAGAAATATTTTTTACTCAACATTTGCCAACAAATATTAATGTATTCCATTAAGTAAGAAAAACATGTAATGTGTCTGCTAAAACTCAGAATGCACATGCAAAAACTACAATATTAAAGAATTTCAGAAAATGTCATTAGTTTTTTTTTCCTTTTGATCTGAATATTCTGTCTTGTATATAATAATGGAAATATAATTTTCAGAAATATGAATCAGCCAGTAATGAAGAAAAGGTTGCTGTACATTCAGAAATTACTCAGCATCCATTTATTACTTCTATGTAATTGTTCATGTATTACGTTTTTCTTCATTTCAGTTCTTTAAAAACTATCTCTTTGATTAATTTTAAAATGAGTTTACTAGAAAACAGATTGGGTAGAAAGTATGACAAATAACAATTACTAACCACAGTTTACAATTTATTTTTTAGAGGTATAATAACAAAACTGAAATATTTTTACCACCATATAGATCTATTTATTCAAAATCTAAACTTAAAAAAATGTGATAGAAAAGGACTAAAATAAAAGATAATCAAACACAGCAAAAACAAAATTTATTGATATGCTAAAATCATCAATACTTGAGTTATGTAAATAAAAAAAATGATAAAGCTTGTAACTGCATATGACTTAAACAATAAATGTGGTAAACATTAATACTTTTTAACATAAGAACTGCACTTTTTTCATTAAAAAAAAAGGTTCCCATTTCTTTCTTTCCAGAAATAGCGGGAAAATACAATTCCAAAAACATAAAATAATTATTGCAGCATTATTAAAATAAAGAATGTGTAAATACAGCATATTTATAAGCCTAAGACGAAAAAAATTTTAATGTTAAATCAATTGTTGTATCTAATGCATCTGAAGAGATCTTTTAAGAAAAACTCTACATGTTTTAAAAAATTCTGAAAGAAATTGCATAGAAAAACATATTACAATTCATCAATAATCAATTTGACAAAACTAAGAGTATATAAAATTTTGTCAAATACAAGGAGATAAAATCTTCAAATAAAAAAAGGGAGGGGGAAAAAATCAAGCATCTAAACAAATATCTGTATTTCATGCTTTTCACAGAAACAAAATGATTTTAGACATACAGTTTGGTAATATAGAATTTTGTTTGAACTACATTTAATATCTTACTCAAACACGCAAAGCAAATATATTTCATTTATGAAAAAATTGAATCACCAATATATATTCAACTTGAATAACAAAATATATGTAATGTTTATGATAAAAAAGATTACAAATAGCATTCATTCTAAAACATTTCAAATTTTAAAAACAAAAACAAATTAAGCTACAGCCGCACATTATACTCACACATATTCCATTGTACACAAAATATTCACCATAACAAATCAGATTCAAAATTTTTAAATCAATTTATAAAAAAAAATCTAAAACCCATGATTTAGAAGGGGAAACATACAAAACAGAATTCTGAATCAAAATGACATATTCTTTATAAAAAGAAAATAATGAGTAATGTACAGATATATGCATTTCTAAAATTTGCACAATTTTTACAAAGAATAAACATATATACATAGGAAATGCATACATACATATTTAAAGATTATATATATCAGACATTACTGAATTGCATCTTCTCATTTTGTGTGTGTGTGTGTGTGTGGATAGGCTATACTATTTACTAGAGAAAACAAACTATATTTGATGCATAAAAACCTTAAACTTTTAGGTTTTTATTAAAAATTATTGTGAAATAGACAGTCAAATTTTTAGAGAATATACCTTCAATTACTTCATATGTTGAAAGATAGATGGAGGGAAAAGTTCTTTTCTATGCTTCTTTGCATACACTAAAGCAATTTAAACATATTTTTCTTGATCCTTATGAATTTTAATTTCTTTTTGAGAAAAATCTAAAAATAACAGATCATGCTAACCCAACTATAAATCAACTACCACAAAAATTTAGTTATATAATCATTCAATTATATTTAATTCCAAAAACTTAGTTCCAACAACAATAAAATAAATAAATATGCACAATATCAAAAGCTAATATATTTTAAATGCAAAACACACTCAAGACAGTTATTTCTATAAGTTTTAGAACTATGTTTACATGGTATTGAAATACACAGTTCAAAAAGCTATTTTCAAGTGTAGTAGAAACATTCTACTGAAATAAGATAGTAACATAAAAATTCACTAGGGAAAAAAACTATTCCAATAACATTGTGAGTAAAAATCATTATATGTACAAAATAACATGAATGTCTATGAGTAAAAGGATATACAGCTTTTAATGTACAATTTCACATTTTTTTTCTTAAATTTTCCTGAAAGACAGTACTTGATAGATATATTAAGCGAATTTTAACAATTTCACTATGAACATATAAAGTTAATCCTGCTAATACGTTCGATTTCCTTCCACTAAAAATATTTTGAATTTAGGACTGGGTGTATAGTCGAGACTACAAGAAAATGATGCTTTCTTTTTGGAAACGGTTCAAATGAAATCTTGAAAATACAGTACTCCTAATGAGAGTAAGGAAATACACTGAGGTAGTAACGAGTAAAATACTTAGTGGAATAAAAATATATATATAAATAGTAGGAAAGTATTTTCAAGTAGGAAGTTAAAATTACGTATAAAGTGGGAAAATGGCATATTCTTGAACCTTACAGTTATAATACATATCTTTATTAACATAAAATGTACTTATCAATAATAGATATTAAATAAAATATTTTTTCCCCAATTACAATGCTTGTTAGATTTTAAGTGAGGTACTAAAGACATGGCATTACTTTAAATTAACTGATCAAAAATTAAGTGGTTAATACAAGAAATTGATGCTTAATTTAGGCGCATTTCATGTTCTCAAACACTCAAAACTAAACAATAATTTCATTTTAAACAATATACTTTAAGCTATATATGACAAGTTTAATATTGCTCAACATTCAATCAGATAAATTTTCGATCATTACTGGAGAATCATAAGAAGAGTCATTATTATCAGAAGATCCATCTTTTGGAGGAGACGAAATTTTTGATGATGAATCTATCATAACAGCAGAATCTTCTCCCAGCAAGGTACATAATTCTCTGAGTCTTCTTTCCATTTGTGGTACGCCAGTTAAGGAGGCTTCCAACTTCTCTTTTTCATCTCGTAGTGAAAGTCTAGTTGTAGTATCTAATGGTTCAAGGCTCCAGCCACCTTCCCCATCAAATTGTAACAAATGAGTGTGAAACTTCCTGTAAATGTGTGATAAAAATCAAATCACATATTTAGAAATGATACAAAATAGTAGAAGCATTTTTTTTTAAAAAAAAATCAATATTATATTTGTTTGGAAACAATTACACAGTAGTAACTGCAAAATTAATGACACATTTTACATCTAAATATGCAAATCTTCAATCTAAAGACAATACTATTTTCAAAGATTGTAAATTAACTAAATTAATTAAATAGTAAAAATATCTAATAAAGCACAAAATGCAACTTATAAAGTTGGGGAAACAATTAATTAAGCATTTAAAACTACACACCACCTGATTTTACTAGCATGCTCTGAAATAGTTAAAGTTATGTTTGCAGATAAGGGGAGAAAAAAATTTCCATTTAGATGACATAGTAAAAAAAGAATTATGTGTATGCCACAAATTTGAGAAAACTTAAACAAGCTTTAATATTTTGCTTTGTAAATTGGCGAGTTCACTGATATCATTTAACAGGATTTATTCATTTCATTGATGGAACTAAAATTGAGAAAATTTATTAATGCTGCCAACAATTTAGTAAACACACAATTGGACAAAATAATTTCGAATCCATTTCATCAGATTTAGAAAAATAAACACAACGTAGGACCAATGGTCTATTCATCCATAGCAGTGTTCTTCAAACTTTTTCCACTTACAGAACTATAAGGTGTTTTGGGGGAACCATATATATAGAGAGAGAGAGAGACCCACACAACTTAAAGAAATATATCTTAAAATATTTTATTATTCCCTCACACACAATAGTATTAATTTGTGATTCAAATGTCACATACCCATGCATTATATTTAGGTACTGGAGTTACTATATTTACTGGAATATATGCTTGCATTTTTCTTTTTTATACGTTCTGTCGAAATCTAAATTTATTCTAATCAACTGCAGTCACATGTCATATTGTGCATTTAATTCACTTTTATACTTTAATTTTGCAGTCACTCACGTTCAGAAATTTT
This sequence comes from Trichonephila clavipes, assembly GCA_019973935.1. Taxonomy (NCBI): domain Eukaryota; kingdom Metazoa; phylum Arthropoda; class Arachnida; order Araneae; family Nephilidae; genus Trichonephila; species Trichonephila clavipes. The sequence goes on from BMAU01017824.1 coordinate 1,003,134, forward strand.
TTTCACTTTAACGCATTGTTCTGAAAGAATTAAAATGTTTACAGCTGCATATTTTGTATGAATAATGCAATATAATATATAGGATATGTTAATGCTTAAATTTAGATTTTAACATTGAATATGTTTGATATGTCGATTTGTTGTTCCCTCTCCTATATTATAGATGTTTTCTTCCACAAATAAAAATAGGTACATTTTCCAATAGAAAGCTATTTAGTTCTACAAAACATTGGAAAATAATTTGATAACGGGGGTAATTGCGCCAAGCGCTGCTTGGCGCGATGAGATCGCGCCTAGCGGCGTTTACTGTAGTTGGAATGGAATCCAATATGGCGGGGCCTAATGGTAATTTAATGATACACAATAATTTTAAAGAATTGTTTTGAAATACATTGAAATGTATTTAAAATAAAGTATATAGGAAGAGATTGAGAATAACCTAGATCAATCAATAAATAATTAATATAAATAATATGTAATAAAAGTTAACATGTAGTAAGAATAGTATTATAAGCAGCATATAATAATCTTATTTTATCATAATTATATATATAATATTCATATAGTGCAATTTAATAACAGTTTAATCTTATTTTATCGTAATTATATATATAATATTCATATTGTGCGATTTAATAACAGTTATCAGAAATAATAATCATTTAATAAAATTCAAAAGGAATTTTAAAAAAGAATCGGCGAATTGTAAAAAAAAAAAAAAAAAATAAAAACACATAAGATTACTTGTATTACATTATAAATAAATAACATAATAGCTTTAATTAAACAAAAATAATTATAAATAAATAAGAAAATATGTAATAATATTTATAAATAAATGTTTAAATAAACAGTTATAGAGAACGAATATTAGATGATTATTAAAAAAGTAATTGCATTTTTGTATTACATTATGAATAAAATAATTACATAATGTATGTTAAAATTAATTAAGAATTCTATTTACAAAGTAGTGAAAGTTTGTAATATGAAACTTGCACTGCAAGTTCCTTCAATGAATTGCATCGAACAAAGAACGTAAAAAAAAAACATACTTAAAACGTTAAATAAAACGAAAGTAAACGATTTATAGCGATAATTAAAAGCACAACGTTTATTCTTCTAAGAAAAAAATATTCTATTACTCACTCATTTTAGAAATATCCATATTCGAAAATAGCACAGAATTATACAGAAGACGCAAACACTAGAAAAATTACACTGAAAATGGTTCACTTTATACAGAAATTAGAAATTTTTATTAAAGTTGTCTGAAATTAAAAGGGTTACAGTGGGAAAAAGACCAATGAAAGTTATTTCTAATATATGCGTTATCCCCCTGGCAACCACATCGACAGACAATAAAAATATTAATTTAAACATTTGTAATGTTATCGCCCATCTTGGCGAACATAAACAACAACTCAGCGCTATTACAACCGATATCAAACTAGCACCAAACATTGTACTAATGAGAACTAAATTATTTCGCAAAACCCCATACAGTGAACAGAATATTCAAAATCTAGTAGAGAAAAAAAATGTTCTATTTTATTATATTATAATAAAAGTATAAAAAGTATTACAAAATAAAAGTTAATATGTATAAACATAATTTTCAGTTTTAATGACTGGGATGAACTTTAGATACTTGTAGTAACACAAATTTAACCGAGAACATGAATTCATTTTGCATACACATCTATAACTTTATTTTCGATTTTTTATTGCGATTCATGGAATTCTTGTGTATGTCTCATGGAACACCAGGGTTCCGAGGAACATAGTTGGAAGACCATTGATCTATACTAATGGTGTTACTTCAACAATTTTACTATAAAATTTATTAGGTTTCCAAGAAAAAATCCCAATACTATCCATTGACTTTTTTTTTATAGAGAATACAACATCACTGAAACTTTACCTGAAACATTAAAATTCATATTAGATCAAAACTGTAAATATGGCAAAATGCATCAAATCATAATTTTTGCCTACACATGTACTTATAAATAGTATTTTCATGGAAGTTCATCACAAATATTTACTTTTCACACTGATGCAAGATGTTTATCATTAGGAAAAGAGATACACCAATTTAAAATTTAAGGATGAACTCCTTTTGCTTGTTCAAACTGAATGAAATTATATTTTAAAATTTTTTTCTTACAAATCATATTAGTGTATTAAAACTGGATAATTAACTCAAAGATATTAAATTATTACAATAAAGTAATTATTTGTATGCAAGAAAAATGAAAATATTATAATAATCAATGACAAACTATCAAAACTCAAAAGCTACTATAAAAACATACAATTTAAAAAAAAAATAGCAATAGGCCCATTTTTTTTCAGTTCAAAATAACAAGTTTGATGGAATAATTCCCCATTTTAATACAACATTTAGCATTATCAGAACAAAATATTTTTCTGCAATGAATATAAAAAACTATGATTGGATATAAAATCCACTTTCTTAGTCAACACATCAAATGAAGAATTTAACAGACAGCTCAACCCAAGTGAAATGTTATCAAATAACAGATGCATTTTGGATTTCTGTTCCGAATTAATTACTTTGAAAAAGTTACCAGAATTCCAATGTAATTTTCAACGTTGTACTTATGCGAGCCTAGTCTCTTAACATAAAATGAAAATTAATACAAAGAGATGGGCTGACAAATATAAAATGAGAACAGCTATTTTACACAAATGAAGAGATGTTGAATGATTATACAAGGCGATTATGATTAAAGTTCGTATTTCCAAACGATGTAACTTTAAAACAATTGGTCCAAATGACTTGAAATTTTACCAAAACAATCAGAAGGCAATAGAATTTTGTTAGACAAAAGCAGACTCCAAGGGTTAAAGACAAAAAGCGAAGAGACAATACATATTTACAGCGAAAATAGTGATAGTGACAACAGGAAAAAAAAAGAGGAACTCCATGAAACAAACACCATAAAGATTATTAACACACAAAATGTTAAATATGCTGTCCACCTCGTTCCGTTCCGTAATCTGATGCTATAATGCACTGATGCTATAATGTAGTATAAGATGGTTGCCTTCTATTCGGACAAATTCACAGTTCAACTGTTGTAAACGTAATCTTTTTCAGGCATTCTCAAAGCCAGAAAATACAAGGGGAACATGACAATCACTTTGTTGGAAAATGGTGGTTTATAATTCTATTAGCTTCGAAATGAGGGATTGGCAACTGCTTCAAGGAAGTAGCAAGTCTTCAGTGGCACCAGGTTTGTCAAACCCAGGACTTGACGGAAACAAAATCAAACACAGAACAGAAATCGAAGACACTTATAAGCTATTAAGCAGAAATGTTGCAATAAAATTACATTTTTTTTCATTAAATTTTATTTATTCATTGTTACTTACTGTTGAATGATTTACGAACTGTCATGTATGTCATTTTTAATATATTATGTAATATAAATATTTTCTCAGCCAATTTTTAACTTTATAAAACTAATGTTCCTTGATTGTGAAAAGATTAAGAACTACTGTCTTAAATAGGAATAATTATACTTTGAAATATCCAGAAAACTTTCGGCCTATTTACAAATATATATATAAATAAAACTATATAAAGACTTAAAAGATATTTATGCCCATGGTAGAGTTGTACTCTGACCATCCAAGAGTTAATTTATGAACCAATGCACACAGTTACAGATTCCTGTTTGTAATTTTCTTTTTGTTACACCTTGATTATCAGTTCCCTGCTTGCTTCCTTGGTAATTTCATGATGCTGTATAGCTATATATTATTTTTGAGTCATTGATATCCAAGTTCTATTGTTAAGTGTTCCAACTGCATTCAAAACAATCTCATAGCTCTTGCAACTTGATTTGAAAAAACAGGATTTGAATTTCTAAAACGGAAATATATTTATCTTTTACGCCCGCATAATCCCAACTCCAAGAGTCTATTTTCGCAAAACCCATTCTCAACTTATCTCTACTCCACAAAAACATGCTTACTGAATTTCAAGTCTGAAGGTCTCATAGTCCAAACACAGAAAATTTTTATATCTGTAATGATTTCCAGTAAGCCCATTCTTACCGGATCTCTACCCAACAAAAGACATGTTTGCCAAATTCTAAGTCTTAAAGGGAACTTTTTAAATCTGAAATGTCACTGTACCATCCGCAATACCTGCCCTTTGGAGTCAATTTCAACATAACCCATTTTTAGCCAATCTCCACTCAACAACAAAAAGATGCTTACCAAGTTTCAAGTCAGTGGTCTGTTAAATAAAAATCGGGAATTTTTATTTATAGCGCCACCTCAAACACGCCTTGGAGACAATATTCGTAAAACCCATTCTTAGAGGATCGCCATTTGAACACTAGAAACACACTCATTAAATTTCAAATATGTCTAATAGTAGTTTTATTTTAGATGCCCCCAAACCCTCCTCTTTAAGGAGTTCCGCAAAATCCTTACTTAGTGGATGTCTACTCAACAAAAGTAATGTGTCTGCCAAATTTCAAGTCTGCAGGTCTCATAATTCCAGAGATTTCAAGTGAATCCTTTTTTCCCCCGATGAGTGTGCGTGAGTCACTCTTTTTCCAGTACATATAGATACAAAATCTTAATCAAAATGCAGTAAAATTACATACAGATGAATGAAAATCACTTTTGAAAAAGGTTCAATTTAAATTGTTTATTTTTTAAATAAAGTAAAAATGCAAAAAAATTATTATATATTACATAATTATTAAAAAATTAATTATAAAAATTGCATAAAAGTAGAGATGCGTTGCTGTATTTAAATTACTTTAATATTCTTTTCACCTTTTGTTGAAAAAAGTCAACTAGAGAGAGCTGATGTGTAATGCCAAAGTCATGATTTTGTTATGTGTGGAGCTCAGGTGGCAGGTGAGCTATGATTATGCACAATTGTAATCTAATTGAAGGGTTGGTTGCCCTAATAGCTAAGCCTAATTTGATATGACTAACTTTTTTTAGTGTTGTGAATGTCCAAAAATAAATATTTATTAATGCAGAAGAGTAGCAGTTATTGAAGTGCTATCAAATATGAAACCTTTAACAGAGGTAGTTTATTATGTAATGAGTATTCAGATAAAAGTATGTTAGAATTATATAAATATTTTTAATTAGCTTATTTCAGTATTTTGATCTCTTGATTTCTTTACTTAGTAAGACTATTTCCATACATATGACACTTAACACACCAAGAAAAACATAATGTGGAGAAGCAAGAGTTGTATTTGCTTCAATTTTTTTCTCATTATAGTATGTAATTAAAAAAATGAAGGGATTCATTTAACACTAATAATTAACAAAAATGATTTAAATGAAAGAATAAGCTAGTTAAATATTGGCAAAACAGTGGTTTAATTAAATGTGTGAACAAAAATAAGTTCGTAAGTCTATACTTTTAATTGTTTTTTTTTCTTTCTGTTCTTATTAAGTGTGACATTTACTATTTTGCTAGATTGAGGATAATATCTTGTATTAAAAAAATAATGAGTTTGCACAAAAATCAGTTTTATTATTCTTTAAATTCTCCTCCTCTTATGCATAATTATTTATTTCATATAGTTAGAATAGGAAAACATAAAGAGAAAATGCAATATGGATTTACAATGAAGTCATTTTCTGAGATTGCTTACTAAGAGATACCTTAAAAAAAATGAATATCTTATCATTTAGCCGTAATTCTTTTGCAATCTTTTTTCTTATCAGAAGATTAAAAGCCAACCATCTTCTGTAATTACTCAGTTAGGTTCTTCCAGTTCACAATTAGGTATAATCTTCTTCACTTTGGTGTAAAATCTATTTTATAATGCCATCATATTTGCATTTTGTGATCTTTTGTAAATTTACGATATTACTCTATTATTTGGCTGATTTCATTTTTTCCTTTATGATGCACTCTAAAGCAACATAAGGACTATTATTAGTTCATGAAGATACTGACGGAATTAGTTTGGACGTAATAATATTGTTACGTAGATCCGAGGGTTCGAGGATTTTATGCAAAAACAATCACAAAGAAAAAATAATCAGTTCTTTCAGAGAGATGCGAATTTATTAGCGAAAATCTAATCCTTTAAATACAGGATTCAGCAGCAATATTCACAGGGTAAATATCCGAAGGTCTTCACACCTTCGACAGCAATCAAACACAAGAACAGTGTTTAAAAATACATGTACGTAAAGATTATTCACAAGCACAGCCGAGCTAGTCAAAACAATCCTCACTACTCGCTGGCTTAATCCAGACTCTCTCCGTATCGGCGAACATCGTTTTTTATAGGTGCGATAGAAACTTCCAGAAATATAACCGCTCGTGTCATTGAACGTGACACTAGTGGAGAGATCTACTTTCTAGAAGATTCCAGAGGGTTCCGAACTCGCCAACATGGTCGCCAATGACGCCAAATTGGTCGCCAACTTAGTCTCCAAAAATGATGCCAACTTGGCTCTACCGCCAAGATTTCGCCAAGTTCTCATTGAATCGCCATTATAACATAAGGGGCGGCATTGCTTGTGAATAGTACAATTTTAACATGAAATACATATAACATAGAGTAATATAAATGCATTAAACACTCAAATACAAATTATTTACACTATTTACACAAAATTTGTAACAATATACATATGTAATAATAAATCCTAGGCATCATTTTTTTTAAATTTACAATTAATAAAACAGATAAATGCTGATAAACTTAAATTCAGATTTACATTTTACATGCATTTTAAATTCAATGCTTGAAATCAAAAAGCAATGTTCACATATTTTAGTCAATGAAAAAAAAACGAAATTCATAACATTAAACCAAACATTAAAATTTAATTTCGCATTTAAAATGCTGTGCTTTGCTGCATGAAACAAAAATCTCATTAACAATGTCTAAAAAAAATCAAAATATACTACATTAAATTCTCTTTATTTCATGATAACTCACCATAATGATGGCCTATGGGTAATTGTCAAAAGCGATATACCATTATCTTTTGCTGCCTGATAAATCTGAGATTCAACATCAATGGAAACTGCACTGGTACATTCATCCAACAAAGCAAATTCAGGCCTAAAAGGAAGAAATCAGATTAAACGCACAGTTTAAAAAATTCGAGAAATACAGTTACTGTATACTGTGCATAAGACAAATACCACTTTTTGGAACTTTTTCAAATTACAGTTGAAGGGTCGGTTTCGACACAGATATGCTAGACAGCTAAAATACAAATGCAATGTTGGTCTCCCATCAGACACGTCAGGAGATGAGGATGGATAGTGGGAGCACAAGCAATACATAATCTGGTAAGTAGAACTTCCTCATGACAGCTGAGATTTTTACTTACGCACAGTGAGTGGGTTGGCATGATCTAAGTCTTTTCACCTTTTGCCTGTCCCAGTCAAATTATCAGATGCCAAGCAGCATTTGCCGAAAATGAGGCATCAAGTCCTGGAATGCGACAGGGAATCTGTCAGTATTTAAATGTCTATCTTTTTTTTTATTTAAATTAATTCCTCAAAACAGCAAGTTTTATGAAAAGCTATTTCAGTTGCTTGTTGACCACATTAAAATGTCCATCAGTTGAAGTTTAGTGAAGTATGTTTAAGGAACTCTTAAAAATTCTTTCAGAATGAATCAATATTTACTTGTGGTAGAAAAGTCTAGCCATTCCTATTCTTTGTTTTTCTCCACCAGAGAGTACATCTTTCCAATCTCTCTTGGCATTCCATCCTATAACAACAACAAAGAAAAATGATTTCGGGCTCATAATAAAAGTTACATTTTAAGTGTCACTTTCCTCACCTAAAGGCTGCATAGAAATTTAAACATTTAAAACTTTAAAACACTCAAGTAAAATAAGTAACAGAATTTCTAACTAGTCACATTTTTATTGTGATAAATTCATAAGGTAAGAAACATAAAATCCATTAAATAATAAGAATTACCATGTAAATTTATGAAAATATTAAGGAACAATTTAAACAAAAATTGAGACAAACTTAATCAGAAAGTTTTTATTTAGCAAACAGCACAAATAATAAATTAGCATTTGAATGTACAATACAAAGCAACTGTCATAATACAAAAATAATTTTAAAAAGAATATAAATATTTTGGAGGGAAAACAAACTCAGAAGAAGTGTAAGAAGTGAAAGAGAATCCATAAGTATAGATTTCTCAAGATAGAAAATAAGCTTATAATATCACAGACAATACACTAATGATTAAATTTAAAAATATAATTTTTATAAGTGAAAAAGCAAATACCAAAATAAACTGCTGTTTAAAATGCAATGCCATGAAGGAATCATTCAAATGAAATGAAATTTGCAGCTAATGTCAATTACAGGTAAAGTAATACCATAAAAGAAACAATTAACTCTCCAGATGAGCATTCTTTCTTTCTATTTCTTAAAATAATTCTTCATGTAGGAAAGATGCTTTATTACAAACGTGTTCAGTACTTGTTTTTCATGAGGGTAAAACTGAGCTAATTTAATTCTAGATTGTGGTGCTATGCAAAGTTTCACACATGCTAGTTTAGTGAAAAAATTAAACTTAAAAACTGTAGGAGAAGAAAGACTTTTTTTTGAATGACTCATGCTACACCCGAAACATACCCGGTTGTCAGATTGTTTATTTTGGACAGGAAGCAAACAAATAAAATAAAAGTTAGCTGTCTCGGAAAAGAATGCACTGCAGGGTAATAAAAAATATTAGCATTTCTTTTAACTCTAAAAATCAATTTAAGACAATGTCCTAAATTACATTATCAATAAAGAAATTTTAAAGCAATATTTATAAAAGTAAGATGAAATGCTATTTATAAAAAAAGTCTTACTGTTTCATCAAATTATAATACATTTAGGCTCATGTATTAAATTAAACAGAAATTTAATTTCAATAACTGGATTTTGGAAAAAAACACTATATTCTCAAAATCAATCACTGTTTAGCAGTCCTTTTAATTTCCTTTGGCAAGTAATACAGTAAATCCATAAAATAATTACTATTTTTAAAAACCACCCTAAAGTTTAAATTATTTATATCTCCAAACAATTACTTTAGACTTAGCAACCTTTTCCAGAATGGCAAAGTATACCTCCTTCAGTGGAACAAAATGTATTGTCATTTTACTAATAATACACAAGCAAATAATTCTTATATAGAAACATGTTGTTTTTATACTCACCTCCTTCCCTAAATACTATATGTTGAAGGTGGACTATTCCTAAAACTTGAAAAAGATGCTGATCGGTCATATTATGTCCTTTCATATCTTGAAGAGTGTGAGGATAGATTACTTGATCTCGAAGAGTCCCAACAGACATATAAGGTCTGAAACAAACAATCTAATGCCTAATCAAAGAATTTTTCTTGTTTTAAATTAATAAAATTGTTATGATAGCTTTAATAGAATACCATGGGGGAAAAAAAGATGTTAGATCCTTGTTGTGGTTCATACCTTCACACTGAATTTATTTTACAAATTAGGAGATAAGCTTGCCAAAATGGCAAACTTTTTGTTATGCAACAGCAGAAAATTTGTCCTGTATTTTTTTGGTGTCTAAATTTCATTTTGTTCTTTTTTTTAACACTAAATGGAGTTTTTGTAAGAAAAAGAGAAAGTCTGCATTTAAGTAATTTAATCCTTTTACACAAAATTGAAATTTTCATTTGAAAGGAGAAGAAAAACTGAATAACCTTAACAAAACGGAAGTACTTTCAATTTTGTTCATTTTTTAAGTTACTTTTCAACAAAATCTGCATGATTTTTGACAAAAAAATACTTTTTTTTACAATGAATTGGATCTGTCATCAAGAAGGTAGAGAAAAATTAAAAATTGTTCACAAAAAGTTTCACAGCTGTTTAATGACTGATGGTTAATGCAGAAAAAAAAATCCAAATGATTTTCCTTAGAAAAAACAGCAGAATGATTTTCTTAAAAAAAACCTTTCCATTCAAAATTTTTAGTTTCAATGTGAATTTACATCTACAAAGCTAAATGAGGGCTATTGATGACACCCGATTCACAGTGGCTCTACGAATGAAGAAATTCCAGTTTTCTTTTTTAACCTAGAATCCAGTTGCTGTCAGAATAATCTGTATGATTTTTTTTTAAAAAAAAAAAAAGCCATTTCATATCACTTTTTTGGAATTATCCTCCGAGAGAAGGAGAGGGAGAAAAATACATTTTTAATAAACTATTTAACCACAGAAAAAAATTGCTCCCTTCTTTTAACCGAAACTGGAGTTATCAGGAAACAGAACCTGTATAATGTCTATTAAGCTTAGTATTTTCCCCTATTCCATTTGATCCTTTTCTCAGTACATTTTTTCTCAATTCGACAGAAATGTATGTCATTCTGTTCATGACATTTACAGTAGTATTTCCCTCCAGATGGACGCCATATAGTTTCATGTTGAGAAGATTTCAAAACTTTAAAATTATACTTCAGTGCCATCAAGGTGCACTTTTAAAAATTACATGATGTGCACCAAAATAGGATTTAACAAAAAAAGCATACAAAATCAAATAAAATATGGCTCTTAAAGAAAGAAACCGAAATTGTAAAATTTTAATTCAAGGCACATGCAATTGTTTGCTCATAAAAAATAGCTTTATACATTTAGTTAAATTATTATTAAATAAATTAAATCAAGAAAACCTCTCTTTGCATCTAATTTAAGGCTTAAAATTTTCATTAAGAAATCACGAACGATTCTAAAAACAGATTTTTAAGAAAATCCAGAAAAAATATCAATTAATGCAAGAGGTAATCATTTTCTAAATTAATTTGTGCTACTAATTTTTCTTATTTAAAATTATTATTTTCTTATTCTATTATGAAAAATAAGTCTTTTACACACAAGCATCAGAAGCTGGAGATATGCACTAGAGTTTCAACAAAAGTTTTATCATTATGTTTGAAGAGTACCCCATGTTTTGAACTTCTTAAAATTATAAAATAAACTAAAGATAAACTAATAAGTATTAACATTGACTTTTTAAAACCTTAGAAGCTTGTTCAGTAAAAAAAAGCTAGAATAAAACAAATTAAAAACATTTAAAACCCAATTTATAAAAATGTTTAAATATTTTTAAACAAATAAAAACAATGCTGTCTATAAAAATATAACCTTTCTTGATTGCGGTGTTGTTAAAATATTTAAACAAAAAGAAATTAATGTTATTTAACATGACTGTCAATTAGATACCCCAATAGCAATATCCATATTTCACTCAATTCAATAATTCATACATCAATTTGTACCTTTGTGGTATATAAAACATCTGATTTTCAGGAGGCCTTTCTAATAGACCCACATATACTGGCCATAATCCTCTTACAATTCGAAACAGAGAACTTTTACCACAACCATTGGGACCCGTTATAAGAAGGTGCATGTCAGTTGTCATCTAATGTGGGAAAAAAGATAAAGATTATTCATTGACTTTTGTAAAAAGGTAACACAAAATTTCCTCAAAAACATTTATAATCAACTTACTTAAAAAAACCCAACAGTTTTTAGAAAAAATATAAATACATTTTACTAATAAGTTACACACCACTCTTTCTCAATCAAAATATATATTGAAGTATTTGATCGCCAGCAAAAATAAAGTTACTTAGAAAGAGAGGCTTTTAGGTCAGAATGATAAACAATATGTTACCATCAGAAAGCCTATTCCAACAAATTAAGAAAAATAAACACCACATAGTATCAACATTTTTGAGGAACATGATAGCACATTGAGAACAATCTAAAGAAATTAATTAAATCAATAACAAAGTACATGCAAGTAAAAATATAGGTGAAAAGCAGCTATATTATTCGTCAAGTTAAAGCAAAATTGTTTCAGAATCCCAAGAAGAAATTAAGACAGTAAAAATTTGTTAAATGTTTGGTAACACTGTAAGCAGTTTAAGACTTTCCTTGGGTAGGCTTTCTTCCAAGATATAAACTTGGAAAATAAACATTCATTTTTCATTTAAATAAAACTCTTGGTATTTGTAATCAGTAGTCTTGCAAAGAATCAAGAAAAAAAGGAATGTCATTCAATAACTTTTCTGAATATAACCTTCTTAAAAGAAAAAGAGAAGGAAACATGTCTATGGGGTAGCATTAACCTTGCATTTCCAGTCCCCGTAAACAATATCCGGGACAGATTTAGATGCATTAATTTATCATGAAGCACTTAAAAATGGACATATGTCATTACAGGGATTTTTAAAAATAACTTTTGTAAACCAAACATCAATTTTATGATTAAGAGCAAAAAAAAAAAAAAAAATTTCAGTATTTTGAATACATATCAAATTTAAATTAACGATTGTTAAATCAAATTAGACATACTCACAGTAAAAGATAAACTTGGTACAACGATATCGCAATTGGGCGTTAAAATAGGAACACCTTCTAATTTAATTATACCATTTTTTTCAATAACTTGTCCTGAAAAGAAATTTCGAAATATGATTTCATAAAAATGTAAACCGCATCATATTTAAACCTTTCCACCTTTAAAGGTAAATATCACAATAAAATGCATTTCAACACATAAAAGGAAAATGGGAAATATTTCTAAAAAGGTGAACTCAATTATAGATTCACTTCCCTTAGAGGAATTATTAGATTTGGTAAGAAAATAAGTAGTAAATTCCTTTGAGTTAATCACATAGTGAATCTATCTGCAGATGTTTACCAGTACACATAGTTGATCCTCTATATTTAAAAAAAAATGTTAACAAAACAAAAACTATAGAATCCCATAGTCACAGAATGAAGTTTGCTTTCCTTAAAAGATTTAAAGATAAAGATTTGCAAGGAAAATAAATGTTTAATAATTTCACTCATAGCTTACATTTAACTTACCTTATAAATACATTTTTAGCGAATTTTACAGAATGTATGCATATTAACAGTTAATACATGAAGGAGGAATAATAAATACTATAACTTATACAAAATTGCCCTCAAAAACATCTCGGCAAACTTTTAATTATTCCACTTAAATTAAATGATTTTTAAATATAATCAACTAGACTTTTATGCATCAATCTGAATAATTATTTATGTAAATTATTTTTGAAAAATAATTACAATATATGAATACTGCTACACATCCTTTTTGAAATTTTTTAAAACATACATACAAATTATAAAACTTATTGCAACTCAATCAGAACATTATTTATTAATCATGCAAAAAACAAACATATTACCTGCAATTTCAGGCATACCATCCTTAAATTTTAGGCCTTTGAGTTCTGTAGCTTTTTTAAATGACTTGGAAGAACTGGCTGTTAGTGAGTGTGTGTGTGTGTTTGTACGTTGGTATTTACCATCACTTACATCTTCAAAAACTGTTAGCATTTTAGAAACACGGGCAGTATATCCAGCCAATTCAGTTATCTACATAAAAAGTAAACATTAAATACTTACAAAGTAAACATAAATTTCTGTCTAAAATGATACTTGAGATTCGATTTTCATATAAGAACTTAAATACATTACATGCGAGTTATATCTTCTTCATGATACTCAAATTAATCTAAAAACTTATTACAGTCACAAAGAAAACCACAACTCACTTTTATCAATAACATTAAAAAGATAATCAGTCAGAAAAACATTTATGGAAGGGGAAAAGAATGAGGTCTACAATTGATACTCTTTCTGTTGTATAACAATAGATATTAAAACAAATTCTACTGAAAATTAGTAAAATGTAAACGTACAATGTAATTTACCTTAATTCAACCAAATTAGAAATTATGCTAATATTACACACACACAGTTCTCTTGATAATTCATCTAATACAAAACTATATCTTGACTATTTTTGAATGTTTTAGGGGCAATGTGATTATCACTCAATAAAGCCCAAACAAAGAATTTACAACTATTTCTGTTCACATACAATATTGGAATATTAATATCATGCATGTACAAAATATTACTCCTCAATATAATTTACAACCATACTTGGAATGGATGAAGGATAAGAATTATTTAAAAATGAAAATGTAAAATCTTGATTTGATCTTTTGTTTACTTTGCACTCTGAAGCAATACGATGGCTACTGGTGACGGACCTCATAACTTTAAACCATGGACAAGTGACGAGGGCAAAACCTAATTAGGCACACACCCCTCCAAACTTCCACAGGAGGACTTTGAGCTTCAACAGATTTAACATACATCAGCCCCTCTACATGACAGGTTTTCAGCAGCATTGAGACTTAAAGCTGCAACTCAAGAACACTGGCCACAATTTTGCGACTACACGACACTCTGTTACCACGACTAACTAAAATCTTAAGTAGTTTTACATTCAGAAAGAGATTATACTATTCTCAAATAACATTTCTATTGATAACATGGAAAAAGAAATAATCCAAAGATATTAATACATAATAGAATGAAGATATTTCAAGAGAAATAAATTTCAAAAAATTTATTCAATTAAGAACAAATGGATTTAACAATTTTCATACTTTTAAATATTCTGGAGACGTAATGTTGCACTGAGAGTAATAAAATATTTTTAAATTCAAGGAAAATATTTTATAGATTATATACCTCTTTGTAAGATGACATAAGTCGCTCTGTTGCATCACCCCCAGCAATTAAAATATTTTTTGCTGTTGTCATATATTGAGTTCTAGTGCTGACACCATCATCCCTATAACTATCATCTGAAATAAATTCAGTCAACAATTCAAAACTATTAAATGAATTTAAGAATAAATATTTAAAGTAAAATGTAACACAGAAAATAAAACTATTGAAAACATTAAAAAGATTTTAATTTTGGAAAATATTTTTTTTAAATATGCTGTAAAACCTCACACAATTACCGGCACATTAACAACGTGAATTTTCTAAATCTAAATAAAATTTACATTTCAGTATGTGAATGCATGAAAACATAAAATATGTCTACCAAAATAAAATACATTTTCAAAATTCATTAGCAAATTCAAAAATAAAAATGACTTACTTGCATCTGTTCTTGTGTATCCAGTCATTATTGGTAATGAAATAATGATCATTCCAGCTGCACTCCAACAATATTTCATCAGAAACTGCTCAAGCATAACATACCATAATTTCTTGTTATAAATTTGATTCATTTGCCATGCTAGAGCTTTATAACTTCTTTGTAGCAATGATAATTCAACCTAATAATAATTCCAAATTAACTAAATGAACAGTGATTTGCAACCCATTTTAAAATTTAAAAAAATCTTCCCTCAAATAATTTACAAATTTTTAGGTCTAAATAAATTTAAAACAATTGACAAAGGAGATCAACTTGAAATAAGATCAATCGAACAAAATATTACTGTGAAAATGAAAACATTAATACATTTCTACACTAATTTTATTCATTCTTAAGACAGTTATAAAGTTCTACTAAAAATTTAATATTTTACAAGAAAAGAGTCAGATGCTTTATTCAAATTGTAATACTATGAATCAGCTAACACTATAAAGTTAATTTACTTTTATATCTTTTCCTTCCCACAATCAAACAACAAAAAAATTATATACATTACATATTTATATACTCAAAATTAAAAATGAATGCACATTCACTTTTTACAAATTAAAACATGTAAAGACGACAACAATTAATTACTAATGAACATTTTTTATGACTTAAACATCAATTCTATTAAAGCGACAATAAAAAAAATCAAAACTGTGTTACATAAAAAATCTTGCTCGCAGTTTGTGATGAGTGTCTAAAGTCTATGAATCAGAAGAGAAAGTACAGTACACATTTCTTTCTGATTTAATCTAAAATCACTTACTGAAGTAAATTTTTGAATTTTAGATGAAATATTCATTGCATATGTAATGAATACTAATAAAAATGAATCAAAGAAACTAATATGATTCTTGTAAAATATCAGGAAATCAAAAAATTTAGGCAAATGTTAAGAGAAAATGGAATTAATTGTATATAATCTCATGTGACGGTTCAAATGTGTTCATATTTAAAGTTGCCAAAACAGTAGTTTAATATTGATACCTATTTTGTTCTTTGAAATCACACAATGCAATGATACTAGTATCACAACTGAAAACTTAAAAGAAATTTCCAACATTTAAGAATGATTAATTGGTAGAAATTTTTTAAAAATAATTTCTGGTGGATAGGGCAGAATGTTTGGAAGCATTGGCAATTAACAACACTAATTGTCAAAATTGGCTATTGTTTGCCAATTGCTATATAAATATTTTCTTAAAGAAATTTGAGGAAATGTAGTATTTGCTGATGTATCAAAACCTGAGTATACCTATACACACACAAAATAATGAACAGCAAAGTAAGAAGTACAACCAAAAGATATAAATGTCTACAGTAAAATACAGCAGACTATTTTAAATGGGACTTGAGAAAGTAAGGTGGCTCTTGGTGTATGCAAATTTGCCTTTAAGAATTTAAGTGAATTTAAAAAAATACTGAAAGAAAATATCACAAAAAGTGATGAAACTGGGTTTAAAAAATACTTGGGTTTTTCAACAAGATAACTCAAAGCATACAGCTAAAATTGTAAAAGTCCACCAGCTCACATTACAAAATAACTACCAAACTTTCCTCAATCTCTAGTTTTGAATTCAAATGAACATGTCTGGGAAAATAATGAAGACACAAATTAAAAAATTACAGTGTTATCAGTAACCACACTTCAAAATGCATCAGAAATATTATAAAAATCCATTGGGCCAAAATAATAACAAAATGCTAGCTCATTCCTTGTCCTAAAGGCTGAAAGTACTGATAAAAGCTTGCAGAGAGGATTAGAGAGAATAGGTTAAGTCCTATTTAGGTTCCAAAATAACATTTTTTGAAATGGATATGTAGTATGAATCACAGTCAGCTTTTTTAAAAAGCATGCAACAGTAAAAAAAGTATTAAGTACCAAACTTTTTTGACTCAACTTTTCATGATTTTTAAAAGATACCATACACTAATTGAATGTATAAGTTAACTTCTATGAAACTATTTACATGGAAAAGAGATAAGGGGATGATTAGAGGCTTGGAGAACTAATTTCAATATACGATTCAATACAAAATATTAAAACTAAGCTTAACTTTTTGGCACAATGGACCATGAGAGCCATGGCCTACCGTGACCATCTCAATTTTCATGACCTTGGACACTGAGGTGCATGAGCAGATGTTCTCATCAAATGGTCAGTCTGATGTGAAATTCCCAGTATTTAGTTCTCAAGCCAGCTTGGTACTCATTTATCAAACCACAGAAGGGATGAAAGGCTGAGTTGACCTAGCCCAACCCGAGATTTGAACCCCAGACCTATGCCATGGAATATTTTATATAATTATAAAATAATTAAATTAATAATATA
Source organism: Trichonephila clavipes (assembly GCA_019973935.1). NCBI lineage: Eukaryota > Metazoa > Arthropoda > Arachnida > Araneae > Nephilidae > Trichonephila > Trichonephila clavipes. The sequence goes on from BMAU01017824.1 coordinate 1,020,554, forward strand.
TAAAAAAGACATTATTTTTACTACATTAATTATAAAATAATTTATTTAACAATAATATATTTCATAAATTTGTTAATATTTTATGTAATTTTGGTGCTAGTTTGATATCTGGAGTAATAGTTCTGAGTTGTTGTTTATGTTAGCCAAGATGGGCGATAACATTACAATATGGTTACCTTAATATTTTTATTGACTGTCGATGTGGTTGCCATGGGGATAACGTTATGTTAGAAATAACTTTTATTGGTTTTTTCCCGCTGTAACCCTTTTAATTTCGGACGATTTTAATAAAAATTTCTAATTTCAGTAAAAAGTGAACCATTTTCAGAGTAATTTTTCTAGTGTTTGCGTCTTCTGTATAATTCTATGCTATTTTCGAATATGGATATTTCTAAAATGAATGAGTACTAGAATATTTTTTCCTTAGAAGAATAAGTGTAGTGCTTTTTATTATTGCTATAAATAGTTTACTTTCCTTCTATTTTACTTTTAAAAAAAGTTTTTTTTACGTTCTTTGTTCGATGCAATTTGTTAAAGGAACTTTCAGTGCAGGTTTCATATTGCAAGCTTTCACTACTTTGTAATTAGAATTCTTAATTTTAACATACATTAAGTAATTATTTTACTCATAATTTAATACAAAAATGCAATTATTACTTTTTTTAATAATCATCTAATATTCGTTATATTTATAACTGTTTTTTTAAACATTTATTTATAACTATTTTTGTTGTTTAATTAAAGCTATTATGTTATTTATTTATAATGCAATACGACTAATCTTATGCATCATTTTTATTTTTTTACAATTTGCCGATTATTCTTTTTTCAAATTCCTATTAAATTTTATTATATGATTATTATTTCTGATAACTGTTGTTAAATCGCACTATATGAATATTATATATAATTATGATAAAATAATATAAGATTATTATATGCTGCTTATAATACTATTCTTACTACATGTTAATTTTTATTACATATTATTGATATTCATTATTTATTGATTGATTTAGGTTATTCTCAATCTCTTCCTATATACTTTATTGGAAATAAATTTCAATGTATTTCGAAACAATTATTTAAAATTATTGTGTATCATTAAATTACCGTTAGGCCGCCATGTTTGCTAAATTTTAAGTCTTTAGATATAATAGCTGAATTTTTTTTTATTATTATTTATGACACCCCATAATTTTCTTGTGGGTCGATTTTTGAAAACACCTACCTGCTCAGCAAAAGTAGCACATTGTTACAAATTTTGTGTAATAAACACTTAAAATAGTGTAAATAATTTGTATCTGGATGTGTAATATGTTAATATTACTTTCTGATGCATTTATTTTATGTTAAATAGCTGTTATCTCTCTCAGCGACTTCGTCCACGTCGAATTTAACAAAAAAGTGTTTATTCACTTCGCAGAGTTTCTGAAAACTTAATAATTATGTATTCTATATAAAGAAATACCTATGCTATAAGTATAATGTCAGTCTTCTACTTTGTGAATCGATGTTTCTTTTTTGTTTTATTTTTTTTCTTTGTGTTTTGTTGAGCAAGGGGTGAAAGGGATACATGACCTTTGACACTGTCTATGGGGTGAGGACTAAAATCATTAGAATCAAAATTAGTCTAAGTAGCAATAGGGTGAAACATGAACACAAATGAAGCCGCAAGGAAGGAGGTGAAAGGGGCGCATGACCTTTGACAATGCATTTAAGGACTGTAAAATCATTAGGATCAAAGAACATGAACAGGAAATGTCATGAGTGGCAGCAACCTAATCATACAAAAAAGTTTGATATAACTGCTAGAAATCATTGAGACAGAAGGCTCCTGAAATAAAATAATTCCTATCGAAATAAATAATCTCTATTTGAAACCTATATTGCTCACTATTTCATTGGTTTTAATTTTTTTTTCTTTCTAAAATAAAAGTAGCCTAAGTTAATCCTTATAACATTAGCTATCTGCCAGTGTCAAAATTGGTCGAGCCATTTCAGAGATTAGCCAGAACAAACAGATAGATCAACAAAAATTTTAAAAATTGATTTTTTCATATAAGTACCGTATATACTTTTAAATGCGTTTAGTAAAAAGCTGGTTAATTTCAAATTACAAACAGACACTTCATTTTTATTTATATATATAGATTACAAATATTATTTATTAATATAAAAATATATTTAAATAAAATAAAATATAAATATTTATAAAATTACGGTAATTTTTGTATTTCATAAAATACAAAATAAATACATAAAAATATCATTTAATATTTAATAAATATTTCATAAATAAATTTATTTAATTACATAATAAAAATAAAATAACATGTTTTATTAACATAAGAATAACATGTTTTCTTAATACATTATTAATTTAATTATTTTATAATTTATATAAAGTATTTAATATAAGTCCTTTTTAAATAAATTTATATATTTTTTTAAAAAAATTAAATGAATTGAAAAGAAAAGCTGATCGCATGATTCGAATCCTATCCGCCAGCATAGAAAGCAGGCATTCTACAAACTATGTCACTGAGTCACTAGAGGTAATTAAAACTTAATTGTACAAAAGATAAGCGTGAATTTTGAAGGCTATTTTCTCCAAGTTGACTGGCCATTCAGCGGAATTACATTGAGGGTTGAACACCTTAAAAGAGAGTACTACTATTACATCAAGTCTTGTCCCAAAATGAACTTCCTTGGTCATGTCTTCTCCTTGTAAGTAAAAAAAGCAAATGGAACACTTTTATTGCTTAAGATTAACAAAATGAAAAAGAAAAACTGGTGCATGGAATGCCACATGATAGAAGTGAAATTCCTTTGGCAATGCTGGAACATTGATTATTTGCCCTAATATTTCAAACTGACCGTGTACATGTTTCAATCGCCTAATTTGCATGAAAGGTATTTATTCATGGCGAAATGAGTCTTTCTGATACCAAATCCAAAATTGAAAGATGTACTGGAATTTCTGGGTATACAAAACTATTATATTTTGATAAATTTGAAATATTTTTCCTATTTAAATTTTGTCGATAATTGTAGCATGCTTTAATGTGTCTTCTAAATTATATATAATTCCTGGTAAAATATTTTTGAGCTCAGGTGTTCTCAAATCATCTCTAAACAATAATCTACCATAAATTAAATGCACATGACTGAAAGGATTATCAATTAATCACTTTTGAAAATCTTTGTGAGTATTTAATGGAAATCATAGTCTTTGTAACGCAAGATAGAATTTATTCTTGATTTACATGCATCAGTTCCAACATGCACTAGACTTGTTGAGGGTTCTGTAGTTAATGTGTGTGGCACAGGATGGTTCACAAAGTTTGTATTAATCTGTGCTGTCATTAGAAGAGTCTCGATAGCATTCCCATTCCTTAAACTGGGCATTAAGAGAGCATTTTGCAGTGTTTTTTCCATGCTCGATATTCTCTCATGTACTCTGATGGAGATTTTCGACTGAAATTGCAGCTAGTTTCTTTTTTTTTTCTTTCATGAGACTTTTCCTCTTTGTGCATTTGATTTAGTCATTCTGACTAGAATTAATAATAATTAAACGCAAATGAAAATTTTAAAAAAACAAATTAGTCGCTGAACACATCGCCATGTAGCCAACCATCTAAGAAAATATTTCAAAAAGGCGTGCTTTTGCTGCGAGAGCTATTTTGTCAACACCGTAATGCACAACTGCACCTCGTACAACCGCTGATAGATGTTCCCTGGTCTGGGGGAAAAGGTCCCCCAATCAGGAGAACAAGTTGAGCAATTGGAGAGGTGGGCAATCATTCAACTTTTTCACGGATATGACACAAGTCACTTGGTGTCTCCGCTCCCCCTTTTTCTTCCACTTGCTATCCTGTCACCATGGCGACGCTTCGGGGAGACTACTTCCTTTCGCTTTTTCACCCTAACGTAAAACTGGGAAAATTTCTCATTCACTCTCAAGTGCAAAGAAGTTTCACTTTAATAAACTTTCTGAACAAGAAAACCAGTTAATCAGCTTCTCCCCCCTTTTATCCACATGATCAGAGGATATTTCCATTTATGTTCATGCTGTTTTGAGGCTCCTGTTTTTATTTTGATCTTATTTTTACAATCAGTTCAAGTGCTCTTCAAATGACATTGAATAATTCAAAATTATTTAACAAAAGTTTTTTTTTTCTGTTAGCACATTTTTTTATATAAGTTTCACTTTCTTTTTCATAAGCTTGTTCTTTTATGTGATGTGACATTTGCCATCAAGAGGCTGAGAGTCCATCTGAATACAATCCATGACATTAGCAACATCCAATGTGTGTGTGTGAATCAAAGCCTAAACCATATCCAAGTTTCACAACATCTGCCAAGATTGTATATTTGAGCACCAAAGGCACAAAAATCATTAATGCAATGAAGAAAAACATATCATGTTTTCACATGTTTTCATATTGTTTTCCCCTCACTTCTTTCCATACATGTCTGATAATAGGATTTAGGATATTGTAACTTTTTTAAAATGTGATCTAAAATGGAGTGCTTTCACCAGGTTGCTCTGATATACCATTAGATAAGGTTCAACTTCTGCAAAAGAAACTTAACCAACATTTAAAATATTAGATTCTGAAATTTTTTATTTATTATAAATGATTTTGCACAGCAAAATACTTTTACTACAAGATTTCCTTAGAAGCAGTTTAATTTCAGAAATGAAAAAGTTGAAGGATGAAAACCTCTGTTCCAGTTATTTAACTGTACAGGATTTAATAAGTGTTCATGTATATATTATATACATGGCCCTTTTTTTCAAATAAATTTTTTTTATCCAATATATATATATATATAAATAGAAAAATCTTACATCAGAATTACTTTAACTTCTGTATATTCTGATTTGATGGAATGAGAACAAACTATAAACAAGGAATAAAAAATAACAAGGATTTTCATTGTACTATTTAACTATAAGTTAGACAATTCTGCCAAAAATTCCACATTTCTTGGACATTTTTTTTTTTTTTGTAAGAAACTAAGTAATCAGAAATTTCTCACCAAACGACTTACTTCCTTTGCTTCAAACAAGTTCTCATTTAAATCCTTTACAAGGAAATTGAATAAGTTCGTCATTGTAAATTTATTACAGGAAACCTTTAAATTGCCTTGAAAATTTTTTGTTACAAAATCAAATGCTAATTCAAAATTCACATATACTTTGATATGAAAGAAAGTATATATTGAAGATATTTCTTTCACTACAATTCTGCAGAAGTAAAATCAGAAACTTCTGTAGATATATTTTACAGCATGGATCATACTAAAATTGAGAATTACAGTTGCTACTGAATTATTGAGAACATATTGAGAAAATTAAACTTTATATAATTCAATTTCCTCAAAAGTTTTTTTTTTAAGTATGTGCACAAGGAAAGTCAGTTTTTTACTTTGAAAAAGCTGTCTATGTAGGTCTTTTTTCTCTCTTCACTGCACTGACTGCTCAAAAATAGCTCTACTTTCTCTAAAGATTATATATAGATTTTCACAAACTTAAAATGGATAGTTAAGCTGCTAAACTTGTTAAGTTTCATATTTCAAGAGATTGAACGTAGCAAAAATCCATTTATTGTTTTGATCTACTTAACTTGAAAAAAAATGGTTTACATTTTAAATTGTAAGAATGTTATTTTTGATTTTCTTAAAAATCTTTAGTTATAAATACACACAAAAGGTCAAAATTTTTTCGAAAAAAATCTTCTGTATGATGCATTTCTACTTTGATTTTTTTTAAGTTTAACATTTATAAGGGAGAGGATTGGCAAATAAATCACAAAAATAATAACAAGTAAGATAATAGCAAATTATGATCTAAACAATGCATACAATTACAGCTTTCCAAATTATCAGTCCGAATTTTATCCCAAACAAAGCTTTAAACATTTAAATTTTATGAAAACCATTAAAACTATTCACATTTTGAAACTGTGATTATACATACCTTATGACCACCATAGAATGCTACCTCTTCGGCATTGGCGATAAGCCGTGAGTGGACAAACCTGAGATAACCTTTGCATTTTGCTTCTTCAGAAACCAACTTACCAAACTTGGGAGTAACTTTACGAAGAATGTGAGCAGTAACTGAAACAACAGCTGCTGCAAATAGCTGTCCCGACATTCCATAAGACCCCATGCTACTGGCCATTTTAAACAAGGTGAAATTAATTATAATCAAATCCAGAAGAGGTTTTGTAATATGCGAATACAAATGTGCTATTGACTGAGCAAAAGATGTAATATCTTCAGTTAGGCAATGATCTGCATTTTCTAGTCTGCCATCTAAGTTGCTTACTCTGTAATAAGTTTGATTTTTGAAATATAAAGAATAAGCGTAACGTACAAGTCTTGTACGAAATGCAAGGGCAAGTTGGCTTTCTAAGAACCTGATTAAACTATTTAGAAAGGTAGCAGGTAGAGCAATCAATAACCATTTAGTTAGCTGTACAGTAAACATGCGTATATTTTTGCGAACAATAAATTTAACAACACAACCTTCTAATTTAGCTACATATATCGATAAAAATGTTCTCATAATCAGTGAGAAAGTATGTAGAACAAGTAAGCCTGCTTCTATGCTCCAAACACTAGGTATCATCACTTTAATCATTTTTGCCAGTTGCTGTAAAAATACCTTATTGAAGGCTGGGAAATTTTTAAGATCATAAATACTGTTTTCCTGTTTCTTGTTATCCTTTGCTTCTTTGCATGCTCCAAGATCAGTTAACTCATTTTCGTTTATCACAGGTTGTCCAACATTTTTTTGTGGACTTGTCGAAGAAATCTGCTGCTGTGCTTCAGTAGCTCTGTTTTTAAAACTTTTAATAGTCTTCGCTAGCATAGGAAATCCAACTCGAGTAGCATAAAAGAGAGTAACACCACTCACCATGAGCAGGCTTACTTTTTCAGGTGGAATAGTAGTCTTATCAGAAATCTTCTGAACAAACTTAGAAAATGTATTTGTCATGATGAGGCACTGTCAAAATCACAAAATTTGAAGAAACGATAATAAAAAAAAATTTCCTATCTCATAATAAGAACTTTTCCTTATTACAGTGAATGCTACTAAGACGGCGAAAATTTACAGAAAAAATTCACGAAACAACGAAGTACTGGCAACCAGTGCTTCCTTTCTATCCATTATTGCATAAACACGCAGAGAACTCATTCAACATAACCCATTTTATCACTGACAGGATATCAATTCACGATTTCTCTTTTAAGAAAATTGTAGCAGACGTCAACAGATGACACTGTTGTCATTCATTAAAATGTGTTCCCATTTTCATGAGGCCCAGTTCTAGCTAGTATTAATTATTCTTTTATTACATTTCTAATATTCTTAAATCCATTGTCGACTGCGGTTTTCAAGTAGCTTGTCAATCATTCCTCATCTTAAGGTCAAGATATGTAAGTTTTCAAAACTGTAGATTATGGCACAGTTCATTAGTGTCAAAACGAAAAGTCCTGTCGGAAGGCCACTGATTTCGAGTAACTAGACACTTGTTTTCACACTAGAAATTTAACTTTTCATTTTTATCAAAGCTTGGAAGAAGGACTAGGTCGCTTTGAACTCAATTCAAACTTTCACTACAAGGTTCGAAACTATCGATGCTAGTGTTGAGGGCCATCACAACGAATGACGCAATGCTGGAATGGAGACAATGAAGAAGAGCATTTTACCGATTGGACTATTTTATTATTAGAACCTTTGCTTTATGTTAACTGTAAGGACGGAGAAATCCTTTTGTTAGATATAGTACTGGGTGCAATCACGAACTGTGTGTTATAACTTGGATTAGAAACTGATCAAAATTTTATCGGAGCATAAGGCGTTAGCCAAGTCTCCACTTTTTCAGTGTTTGCACTGAACTGAACTATAGTACTGAGAAAACATCTTGTTTACAATTTTAATGACTATTCGAGTTTTGCTTGGTTGACTTTGGAGTGTAATAAAATATTGGATAGTTTTGACTTTTCAAGAGGGTTCGAGCGGGTGAGATCGTTTTGAATTTTTATTTTGTATTAAAAATTAGTTCATTTAACTTTTATTCTATCTTCGGATAAGAGTTTTTAATTTAAGTATTTACACAGGTTAGTGCATTTATACAAATTGAAGTGTTGGAGTAGGGAAGACAAAATGGGTGACTACCCTCACCGAGATAATAACATGGAGGTAGACAATACTAACTTTTCATTCAATAAATATAGGTGTAATTTAACAGATATAGAATTATTGACCAAGTTTGCGGAAAAACAAAATTTAAATTCGAGTCCAAATATTACAATTTTCTTAAAATCAGAAAATAAATTTCAGAATGGCAATCCACTTTAACTAAAAGAAAGTATAATGAAGGCGTCGCAATAAAAGAAAGTATTTTGAGTATAAACAAAACAAGAAACGGTGAGATTATAATTAAAACAAAAAATTGCGAGACCGCCAAAGAAGCTTTAAAAATTAAAGAAATTAATGGTGTAAAAATAAGTGCAAGATTGTCCTTTACTGGCCTAACCAGTAGTTATATATTACAAGGAATAGACACAGAATATTCAATAGACGACACAAAATCGGAATTAGAAAATTACAATTATGCACTTTTTAATATCCAACGCTTTACCAAAAAAAACAGATTCTGGATTTAAACCTATCAAAACAGTTAAAGTTACCCAAATTGGATGCATTATTCCCGAAAGAGTTCCAATGGGATTTGAAATGTTTAAAACAACTCTACTATGAAAAACCTAGGCAATGCACAAACTGCCGGAAATTTGGACACATTCAAAAATTTTCTAGAAGTTCAATAAAATGCCGAATTTGCTCACTAAATCACTCTGAAAACGATTGGAAAGAAATTAAAAAAATGTAGCTCTTGTGGAGAGGGGCATTAGCTAATGATAAAGATTGCAAAAAATATCAAGAAGAAATTGAAATCTTAAAAATTAAAGAACAGCAACAAATCTCGAGAAATGAAGCAATTGAGAAATTTCAAAGGGATAAAAAAACATCATAATCAGCCAAAAATTATAATTATCAAACAGAGAAGATAGAAAATCTTGAAAAAAGTTTGCGAAATTAGAGTTGAACTTTGAAGAAAACAATAACATTTTCGAAAAGAAATTAGAACAAATAGTACAACGCTTCACGGCAGAACTAAATACCGTGGTAGCACAAATAAATTTAAGATTTTTTTCCGTAATGAATACCATGGAATCCACCCTAAAAAAAGTAGCATCCAATATAAAACAATTCAAAAAGATGATGATTATCTAATAAATAGAAACCAGAATGAAAAAGCAAAAGGTCTCAATAAAATATCAGAACAGAGAGGAAATACATTAGAAAGTACAGTAGAAAAAAATAAACTTAAATAAATAATCAAAATTTCTTATATTCTCGCTAAAAACTCAATATTAATCTACTTTCCTTTTTGAGAATATTTAAATTAATTCGAAGTATCGCACCTTTTTTTTCATTTTAAATCATGAATATGATCCAATGGAATGCACGTGGAATTAAAAACAAGAGGTCAGATATTCTTGTCGCGCCAATTATTCAAAAAGCAAGTATTTTAATAATTCAAGAAACTTGGTTACACCTAAATGATATTTTCACAATTCCCAATAAGAATATATTCGAATTGATAGGCCCCGTTTACATGGACGAAAATGCCGGCAAAATACCGGGACGAATCCGCTTTGTACCCGTTTACACGGCGACCCGGCAAAATCCCGGGTCGAAATGCAGGGACATTTTTCATACCCTCTTTCGACTAGGAACTTTGGGGGTAAAAAAAAGGAGAGTGTTTTCTAATTCTCCCATGATGCATTGCGCAAGAGATTCGTTTATTCAAGATGGCTGCTCTTTTGGATTGCTCGCGTTAGACAACAGAATAAATAATAACCCTCATAAACATCTGGGAGACCAAAACGAATTGGATACAACTGTCCGGGATTCGAAGTTTACACAAGTGCCCATTTTCAATAAAAATTATATTCCATTGAGGTACAGGGAAGGATGTACATAAATTTATATTTAGTATGTTCTGAATGTATGTTTCCAATATTTTAATAAGATGATACATATATTTTAATACAGTTTTTGAGATTGATTTAAAAATATTACAATATAATTCTTTTTGAATGTACACAAAAAATTGCATTTTTTTGTTATTTTTCTTGATTTATCTAATTGAGTATTTCCATATAAGAAGTAAAAAATTAGTAATATCTTGTAACTAAATAACTCCTTAAAGGTGTATTGAATTTTTTTACTGTGAAAGTTGATATAACCAATAGAATGTGTGTGATCAGTTTTATATTAACATCCCCTTAAATTCATGTGGATAAGAACTTAAAAAGAAAATTTCTTTTTTAAAATCTTCAGTTATGATCCACTTTCACTTAACCATTTAATTTTTGTTATTAAAGCAAACCATGATTTACTCTACCAAAAGAGATTTCTTTATACACATATACATACAAAATTATTTTATAAAAGTAGGCTAAGTACTACTTTTTTTTTCTCCTCGAAGGATTAAATAATCCCACAATTATAAAACATACTATGAACAAGTTCTTATGAAAACATTGCACATCGAAGAAAATACACACTTTTTTACAAACAAAAAATAGTAATTTAGCTTTTTAATTAAAGTTGGTTAATATGAAAGTTTTTGTTTAACAACTAGGAATTCTGAGATGGAAATAAAATTGCTTTTAACATCATTGAAATGTTTTGGGTATCTGAAATAATCTTATAAAAAAACTAACATTTGATATGCTTTATACAGACTTCCTTCGTAATTATTACCCTTCAGAAGGTTTGAATTTTTTTTAAAAATGTCTGTCTCCAACATTCTGAAATAAATTAATTGGATGTTTTTGAATAAATTAAGAAACATGTTTAAAGAAATAGGCTTTTAATAAAAATTATAAAGTAGAACAAATTAAATTGTTTTCGTGAAAATTTCTCATATACAGTTTTATTTTAATAATCATACTCATTTTAATATACATCATTTATCGACACTTAATTTTAACATTACATGAATGCACTATAAGTAAATAAAGCATTCCATGATCTGCTATATAAATCAGACTCTCTGAAAGAGTAACATTAAACTATAAGGACAAATCGAGGATCTATCTGCCAATATTCAACATGCATAATATCTTTTACAATTATTATATCTCAATTTTTATCTTATTGATGATAACATCTAATAAAATTCTCTGAAAATCTTATGAATGGCTTTTTTGCAATTTATTTACAACAAAAAAGTATTAATTTTTAAAAATATTTAGAAAAGAGTATTAAATGTCATTAACCCAAACAAATAAAATGAAACAAAAAAAATTAAAGAACATTATCTCCTAAATCAAAGATTTCATAGATAAAAAAGGTCAAATTATGTAGAATTTCTAAAATGTTCACTTTAGGTTTATGACATAAAAACTTAAATTTTTAAACACCTAGTGATTAGGCAATTAATAGTAAACAAAAATTATAAAAACATTTTTTTCTTCAAAGTTTCTGCAAATTTTATTTACTCTAATTTCAATACTATCAAAACTATTTTAATCAAATTAATGCTTTTTTTTTCATTTTTGGATACAATAAATTTACAAAAGTAAGATTTGAAATGGTCTTCCCTTGTTTTCAAAGAAATTAATGGCAAAAACTAGTCTTTTAGTCAGCCAACTGTGTGAAATATACCAGAAACTAGAAAGCAAAAACCTATAATATTTGTATATAGGTAAGCTACACATAGTATTTTTGAGAAATTGTATATGGTATGGGTCTAGATTAAAATGAAATATCACAAGAATTTTGAAATTTCAGATCTTAAAAACTGGCAGAATTATAAAATCCACTTCTATACAGTCAACTTTCAGAATTTACATAGAACAAATTAGAATACTGAAATCATGCAACTTATAGAAAGAAGTTGAATAAAAGAAACAAATACATGACATGTTATTTGTTATCACTGATATGCAACTGAAGTATCATTTTATATATTACATTAATACTTTAAAAAAATGAAAGATGAAACGACATCAGAAAAAAAATTCTGAATTCTCAATCTGAAATTTAATGTTTGAAAATTAATAACAATCATTATTAATTCGATAAGTTACCAAAGTTTATCATTAATAAATTAATCACAATGTGTACTAATTGTAAGCAAGATTCTTTTACCAGGGCATTCCTAAATTTGATGAAACTTCTCAGTTTCCCAAATTACACATGAGCAAAATATTAAATTACTTCAAAGTTTCTCTAAGAAATGCTAAATCAGTACTAGAACCATTCCACAAATTTTGGAACATGCATTAAACAGCCGACTAATTTCGCCAAGCAAAAAGACATAATAAATTTTAAAAAAAACAATTACATCACTATTATTGTTACTGTGTGCAAACGTGATCAGGGACAGTTTCTACTATTGGCTGTATATCGCAGCATTTGGCGGTTTTTTTATTTTAAGAAATTTGTCGATATTATATATATACAATACAAACACCTCAAATTTGTCCGTAAGCATATGTTACACAAAAATATCAGTGATTTTGATGATGAAACACTTATTTTTGAAAACATTTCTTTGAAACTTTTTACTGAATTTTCATGAATATAGTTTATTGTAAACAACAATGTCAGAGTTATTCATTTAAGGTAAATAGAGAGTTGAAAAAGGTTGTATTAAAATTCTGAATATTTCCATTGCTTTCAGAAAGTAAACATCCTACAGAAAATGTCTATATGTAAAGTCGTATTTGGTTTCATGATCCTAATTTCCCATAAATATCATAGAACTGATTTAAGTACACTTCTTGGGTCAATATTTGTAACTAACTCAATGCGACAAATTTATTTAGGTCTTAAATTTATTAGCAGGATAATATCAATATATATTAGCATTTAGACTTTAATACTTATGTAAAAAATCCAGAGTATTCTTATGCTTAATACATTTCAGCTGGGATTGCAGATTTTTTAACACACAATGTTGATATTTCAATAACAAGTGTAAAGTCTTTATATGAAATTTATCAAAATTATTGAATTTTACATTTTAATTGTGCAAGTACCAATAAATGCATATTTGTTATCCATAGTAAAAAAAAGGTACATCTGTGTGAGAAAAAATTTGTATCAGTCAAATTCTGGAAAACAAATATGTTAAGAAATCCTCACATAATAAATAGATACCACACACAAATATTTAATAATAATTTTTTTAACTAAAAGAATTATGGATTTAACAATGACTTTTTATTTTGATCATGTACAAGAGAACAGGAATTTAATATTCAATGTATGCACACAATTTTATATTCGATAATACACACATTTTAATGCCTTAATTTTTTACCACACTCAGAATGTAATTCTCGATAAATTATATCTTTTACTAAAATAGTACTGCGAATACAGACTTTCAAAATGTTACATGATTTTTTTATATATAATTTTACAAATGGTAATTTTCATTTCTAATGTTTGAAAGTGGTATAAATTATATATATATATACTTGTTTTAATATGACAGGTATGATAACATCAGATTTTTTGTGTTCTTATTTTTAAATAATTAAATACAGAAATATCTCTTTTAACTACTCTAAAGATGTGTAAAACAAATAAAAAAAAATTTAAGCTAACCTAATATATTTTATCTTTTATGTATGTTCTCTATATAATTTAATTTAAAATAAATTGGTGGCGACGGTTTCTAAATGGTTGGTATTGAAAACAAATGTCGTTCTTATCCATTTTTACTAAACACTCGAATTTTTACCGGGATATTAAAGAGATTTTTTTCCGACAGTCGACTTCTTTTACTATAATTGAGCAACCACGTATAGTCAAATACGAAATTTTAGTGGGTATAGTTTAAATGTGCAAGAGCATAGAAATGTTTGGCGGTAAAAAAACGAAAACATAATCACATGTCCTCTTCATGATAATCGCGCTAAAAATTCTAGTTTCCATGGTTACATTTTACAATCACGTGAATCTATCAACCAATCACCAGATTCTTATGAAAACGCACTCGATTCTCATAAACGGGTCGAAAAAATACCGGTATAATCCCGGCTTTCATCCGCATTTCGGAATTGCCGGTATTATGCCGGGTTCCATGTAAACGGGGCCATAGGGAAATCAAAAGAGGAGGAGGTTTAAATAAAGATATTAGCGCAATAAAAATATTCTCAGAAGTTAGTGAAGACTTAGAAATTTTAATAGTCAGAGCTAAGATAGATTTAGTTCCTATCACAATTTTTAATATATACATCACACCGGGTAACTTTAAAGACATCAATTTACCTAAAATAGCATCATATATTGATAATCACAGTTTGACATTGGGAGATTTCAACGCATCTCATGAGATATGGGGATCCAAAAATTCCAGTGTTTCTGGAAGAAAGATTTTTGACTGGATTATTGAAAAGGACTTAATATTATTAAACGATAAAAGTCCAACTTATCTCCATTCATCGAGAATTTTTACATCTATAGATCTTTCTTTATTTTTTATAAATTTGAATTATGATTTATCCTGGTCCACAAATACCGATAATTTTGGAAGTGTGACCACTTCCCTATAATTATTAATTACAAAAGAACAGCTCAGCAACTAATAATTTTAAACAAAAAAAAAATTGGAACGAATTTATCAATATTATTCAACAAAATTTAAATTCAAATGAAAACATAAATATAGATATTATAAAAGAAATTAAAAAAGCTCAAACCTTATCTCAAGAATCAGAAAACAACAGATCAGTTCAAGAGCTCCATGGTGGACAGCAGCATGCGGGCATTTAAGAAGAAAAAAAAAGAAAACTCCTTAATAAAGCAAGGAAAAACTTTAAAGAAGAAGACTGGATAAAATATAAAGAAGTAAGCGCAAAACTTAAGCGAAAAATCAAAGCCTGTAAAGAAAATTTTTGGCACAAGACCTGCGAAAAAATATCTTCTCCTTAAGTTCTTTTTAAAATAATCCGAATAATCAAAAATAGAACAAATCCTAACTATTCTTCATTTAATATTATTGAAAATAACGGAACCATATTAACAACGAACAATCCCAAGCAAACTGTTTTTTACAATATTACACAAAACAAAACAACGATAATATTCCAAATATTTATATTCCGGACAATAGCCAGAATATTAATAAATCTTTTTCTTTAAAATAATTAGAAATAGCAATATCTCATCAAAAGAACAGCAGTCCAGGGCATGATAAAATTTCTATCCAATCAATAAACCATCTCCCCATCAAAGCAATAAATTTCCTTCTGAAATCATTTAATGACAGTTGGTCTTCAAGTCAAATTCCAAAAGATTGGACTCACGCAATTATCCTACCTTTCATAAAACCTCACAAAACTTCCAAGGAAATTTCGTCATACCGTCCTATTTCTCTTACTTCAGTAATTGCCAAATTATTAGAAAGAATGATTCTACATAGAATGCTAGATTTCAGTTTTCAAAACAGAATTTTTCATGTTAACCATCATGGTTTTTACCCTCACAGAAGCAGCATTAATACATTACTTCAATTACAACAAGACATTATACTAGCTAGAGAAAGCAAAGAATATTTTATTTTGGTAGCTTTGGATATTAAAGCAGCATATGACTCAGTGTGGCCAAATGGCCTTATTTCTAAATTAAACAAAGTTGGATACTCTGGTAGATTACTACGATGGATTCAAAAATTCTTACATCAGAGAACAATTCAAATCAAATGGAGGAACATTTTTTCAAAAATCGTTACAAACAATTATGGTGTACCCCAGGGTTGTATGTTAAGTAATTTCTCTCTCTCCTTTTTATGATTTATATGTCAGATATTTTTGAAATTCAACACGACAGCCATCTTCTGGTTTATGCTGATGACATATTTTTATATAATAGTGGTACAAATTGGAATAAAACAATAGGCGAAATGCAAGAATCTTTAAATAAAATTTCAGTCTGGTGTAAAAAATGGAAATTGGCCACCTCTCCTGAAAAAAGCAGTCTAATCAACTTTTCCAGAAAAAGAAGCATAATACCTCCATTACTTAAAATATGTGACAAACCTATTCCCGAAGTGAAGAGTCTGAAAAAATCCTGGGTATCATCTTCGACCCCAATATCACCTGGAAAAATCATATTAATTACCTATGTCAAAAAGGATTCAAATATTTAAATGTCATTAAAGCTTTATCTTCTCCGAAAATAGGAACAAGATCTGATCATCTTTTAAATATTATTAATGCCACAGTGCGTTCTATCTTTGACTATGGAAGTGAACTTTTTTCCTTTTCTAGCAATAGCAACAGACCGAAACTAGAACCGATTTACAATGCTGCCTTACGTTTAGCCCTAGGTCTCTCAAGAAACACCCCGTTGGATTTATTAAGAGCAGAGTCTATGAATGGAAGTATTAATACTCGCCATAATTTCCTTTACCAAAAATTTATAACCAAGCAAATAGCATTAAGAGACTGGTCACCGAACGCAAGGTTATTTTGGAATATAAATAGTATTTTTTATAAATATAGAGAAAATGAGATCAGTATTTTTCAAAAGACGATCAACCTGCTCCAAGAATTATGTATCTCTAAAGTAGATATTCTTCAATGGATCCCTCCTCCTCCAATCTACGAAAATCGCAAAATAAACATCTATACTCATGAACTATCATTTCAAAACAAGAATCTCCCAGATGACATAGTACAAAATATATTTAATGATTACATTCAGCCAAAATTTAATAAAAATATTATAATAGTAACCGATGTTTCAAAAATATCAATCAAACATAAATAGGAATTTTGATCCCTAAGAAAAAAAATTCGACAAAATTTCATACTGAAAGAAATGATTTCAATATTCACAGCTGAAGCTATAGCCATATGGACTGCGTTAAAAAATTGGGTTTCTGAAACAGAACATTATATCCTCTTGACGAACAGCTTATCAGTCCTAAAAAGCATCCAAAATATTAATAGAAAATTCAATACGATAATATAAAATTTAAGTTCAACTTTACATCAGTGCCTCCAAATAGCTCAATCAATTACATTCATTTGGGTACCAGCTCACAAGGGAATAGAAATTGATGAAGAAGTTGATAAATTAGCTAACGCCTCTCCAGAGCCGTGGAATATTATTTCTTGGATAACTTGGGAAGATCTACATACACATTTCAAAAAACAACACAAAAATAAAAGAGAAGAAATATGGAAAAAGAGCAAAAGACATAAAAATTATCTTTATATTTCTCATCTTGAATAATGGAACAGACAGGCAGCAAAAAATAGAAATACATAAGTTTTAATCAATAAGTTGCGAGCTAAAAAATTACCATTAAATGATATATTTCTCCTTTTTAAACAAACAGATTCTCCTTTGTGTACAGATTGTAAAGTACCAGAAACTAGTGAACATTTTATATTAAACTGTATCAAATACAAATCGCAGCGTGAAATTTTGAAAATTTTTATCTCCAACCACCGAGAATGGTCTTATTCCTCAATAGCAAAATGTAAAACAATAAAGCCTGTTCAGAAAGTTGAAAAATTTCTGACATCATCCAATAGATTCTAAAATTCCAGTTACTCTATACTCTACATTCATCAATCTCAGGTGAAGCACAACGCGATAATTCAAATTACTGATGGACAGTGCAATCACGAACTGTGTGTTACAACTTGGATTAAAAACTAATTCAAATTACTGATGGACAGTGCAATCACGAACTGTGTGTTACAACTTGGATTAAAAACTAATCCAAATTTTATCGGAGCATAAGGCGTTAGCCAAGTCTCCACTATTTCAGTGATTTCACTGAACTGAACTGAACTATAGTACTGGAGATCGGGGATTCGAGGTTGTTGAGTGAGATTGTGCTAAAAATACTGAATAATTTTGACTTTTCAAGCGGATTCGAGCGGGTGAGATCGTTTTGATTTTTTTATTTTGTATTGAAATGTAGTTCATATAACTTTTATTCTACCTTCGGATAAGAGCTTTTAATTTAAGTATTTACACAAGATAGTGTATTTATACAAATTGGAGTATCGGAGTAGGGAAGACTAAATGGGTGACTACCCTCACCCAGAAAATAATATGGAGGTAGAAAATACAAACTCTAATTTTTCATTCAATAAATATAGGTGTAATTTAACAGATGTAGAATTATTGACCAAGTTTGCGGAAAGACAAAATTTAAATACGAGTCCAAATATTACAATTTTCTTAAAATCAGAAAATAACTTTCAGAATGGTAATCCCCTTAAACTAAAAGAAAGCATAATGAAATCGTTCACACTTAAAAAAAGTATTCTGAGTATAAGCAAAACAAAGATCATAATTAAAACAAATAATTGCGAGACCGCCAAAGAAGCTTTAAAAATTAAAGAAATTAATGGTGCAAAAATAAGTGCAAGATTATCCTTTGTTGGCCTAACCAGTAGTTACATATTACAAGGAATAGACACGGAATATACAATAGACGACATAAAATCGGAATTAGAAAATTACAACTATGCAATTTTTGATATCCAACGTTTTAGCAAAAAAACAGAATTTGGATTTAAATCTATCAAAACAGTTAAAGTAACCCAAATTGGATGCAGTATTCCTGAAAGAGTTCCAATAGGATTTGAAATGATTAAAACTAATCTCTACTATGGAAAACCTAGGCAATGCACAAACTGTTGGAAATTTGGACACATTAAAAAATTTTTCAGAAGCTCAATAAAATGCCGAATTTGCTTACTAAACCACTCTGAAAACGATTGCAAAGAAATAAAAAAAAATGTAGCTCTTGTGGAGAGGAGCATGAAGCTAACGATATAGGTCGCAAAAGATATCAAGAGGAAGTTGAAATCTTAAAAATTAAAGTACAGCAACAAATCTAGAGAAACGAAGCAGTTGAGAAATTCCAAAGGGAAAAAAAACATCATACTCGGCCAAAACCTATAATGATCAAACAGAGAAGATAGATAATCTTGAGAAAAAGTTTGCGAAATTAGAGTTGAAATTTGAAGAAAACAATAAGATATTTGAAAAGATATTACAACAAATAGTACAACGCTTCACGACAGAACTGAATACCTTGGTAGCACAAATAAATTTAAGTTTTTCTCCCTTAATGCAGTGTTTCTCAAAGTGTGGGGCGCGCCCCCTGGGGGCGCTATGACCCTACAAGGGGGGCGCGAGCGTATCGAAAATTTAAAGATTTTTTTTTAAAAAAAATAACTGGAAAGAGAACTAAAACAAAATGCTTTCTTCCATAATAAAAAAAAAAAATACACACAAGAACACTGACATAATTTATGTTTATTATCTGGCTTTTTTTCCGTCATCAAATAGCTATCTTTGATCCCAAAACCAAATTAAAAAAAAAAACATTTTGTTTTATTTGCTGTATTTTCTCAATGAGATATTTTTTATTACGTTAACATAAAATATTACTCGTTAAAAAAAAACGAAACCCAGACCCTGAGAAAATTCTAAGAAGATAAACAATTCACCACTGTAATTATTATTGAAATACTGTACATTAGTTGTAGAAAAAGAAAAGGAAGTCATGATTCACGTTTCAGCCAGGCTGCATAGTACGTTTGCTAATCATTTGATTGATCTTCAATCTTACGGTATGGTTATTATCAATATTAGTTCCCTCCCCATCTTTTATGTATTTGCTTTTCGCTTAGGGAAATTGTAAATAATTGAGTTTTGCGATATTTGGAAAAAGAATTGATTGGTTTAACATTTCTGTAGGATAATTGAAAAGTGTCTGATTTGCGTCCTTTATTATGGACTTGTACTTTTGAATCATTTTAGTTCAGTTTTATTGGATTTTTTTCTCAAATCATCAAAGAATTGGATAGTCCTTGAAAGAAGGTAAGTATACTTTCTATAAATTAAAATATTCACTAGAATTCCTATTTGTATCGTGTACAGTAAAAATAATTCTAAACAAATGATTGAGGTGACTGAGTCCCCCGCACTACCATTAATGTTAGTATCGAGTACGCGCCTGCTCCCGGGTTAAAACATTTTGAAGTCTTCTCGCTTTAAATATGTTAAAAAAGTAACACAATTATTCTTCATCGGAATTTTATATTCTTTTTCATAATTTAACATTAATTCTAAATGCTAATTGTGTGAGGTTTAAAATTACAGTTCTTTTAAACAGTTATTTACAATTATAGCATTTATCTAAAAAATCATTTTACATTTTTGTATACAATGTCGTGTGCACACAGTTTTACTCTCCTTACAGTTCAGCTATTATATCAAGAATAATGTTTTATTTTTTTAAAAATGAACTCGTGCGAAGAGTCGGTGTTTCAGCCAGTATACGTTTGATGTATCAGTACTGAAGAAGGTATTTTATAAATAATTTCTTATTACTGAATTCGGCCGCGGTAGCCGAGTGGTATAGGTATCGGATCGTGGCTTGCCTTGTCATGAGTTCGAGCCTAGTACCACTAAAGACCCGCCGTGTAGGGCAGCGATGCACGTTAAATCTGTAGAGAGTTGAAACGTTTTCCCGTTGGTGTGGTGTGGTAGTTAGAGAGAGGGGTGCCAGCTTAGGTGTCATCCACGTCACTTGACCATGGTTCAAAATTACGTGGTCCGTCGTCAAAAGCCCTCGTGCAGCTGAACAGTGCGACGTTAATATTCAATCAATCAATCTTATTACTAAATTAAGAACAAGTTTAATAATTATTAGGGACTTTCACAGGCTTGTCCTGTAGAGGAAAGTTTTTCAAAGGAAGGTTTAATATCAGAAATTGACACTTAAAGCGTTATTTTTCTATATTTAGCTGAGATCTATATTTTGTCTTCAAGGCATCCACTGCAGAAAATCCGGTTTGAGAAAGGTAGGATGTTGAAAATGGTAATAGTATACGAAGTGCTTTTGTTTTCAGTACAGATAATTCTTCATCCACCTCTACCCCAAATTCAAAGAGCGATTTATTACAAAATTGCCTTTTAATTTTTCACTGCATGTGAAATCTATGAAGATCTCTTCTTCGGAAGTTGAGAGCCCTTCTGGAGTATCTTGAAATAGATCCCTAATCCACTCGTAACTTGCTACCTAGCTGTCCTCATCCAGAAAATACTTTTTAAAATTCTTTGCCAACATAGCTAAATGATTTTACATGTTTTAAAAACAACTTTCACATGTTGTTCTACAGATTTGTAAGTTTTAACACATATCGAGCTGGGGCTTTTTTTTTCCATCATTTACTTCAGTAGTGGTAAATCCAAAATTTAAGTATTTTTGAGAAGATCGCCTTGATTTAATTTTCGGAACCATGCTCGTTCGTCTGTGTACTTGTTGATTCTTTATTATGGTCGAATGTTTGCTTACGACTTAAAAATGTATGTATGATAACTGCCGTAAATACTTAATTACCGTGAATTACAATTAACGTGGAAATTTAAAAAATGTACATTCAAGCTAGATTCGGTAGCTATAGGAGTATCGAGTCGACCAAAACTGACTGGAATTGTACGAGGAAAAGCATTTTTACATATTTTGCGCAGACGTCCGATAGGTTGCTCAGACTCACGCAAACGTACCCTATAATGCCAGATGTGATGGATATGATAGAGAGCGACATTGACTAGACTATTTTTCTAATGACATTTGTACTTTGAGAAATGAATATGCTGAAGGAAATAAATCTTTAATTAAATACATCATTTTGCGATCTGTTCCAATTTAAAAATTAGAGAAAAAGAAAATAACATAATTCTAGGTAATATATATTTTAAGTAATTTTCTTAAAATATATATTACTTAAAAGTTACATATAAACAAAATTTAATATACTTATCTTACTAATTTGTACGGTTTATAATTAAGATCGTATTGTAACTTTAGCGTCTCTCTCTCAAAAAGCATTTTTATTGCAGTAAATACATTATTGTTGTACAGGGGGGCGAGACAAAAATTATAATTGAAAATTGGGTCGCCAGTATTGAAAGTTTGAGAAACACTGCTTTTAATGTATGAGTGGTGCACAGAGTATTTTATGACTAATTAATTAATACTAAATTAAGAACAAGTTTAATAATAATTAGCTACTTCCATGGGCTTGTCTTACAAAGCAAAGTTTTTGAAAGGAGTTTTAAGATAAGAAATTGACCCTCTGAGTTCATTTTCTATATTTAGCTGATATCTATATTTTGTCTTCTAAGCAACCACCGCATTTTGTAATATGTTCCAATTTAAAAATCAGAGAAAGGAAAAATAATTTAGTAATTATCCTATTACTTAACTTTTTTTTGCTTAAAAGTAACATATACAAAATTTAATATTTATGTCATGAATTTGTACGGTTTATCGTAAAAGTGCATTATTATTGCTTTCAGTAAATTATTATGTATAAGGGGGCGCGATAAAAATTGTGATTGAAAAGGGGGGCGCCAGTATTGAAAGTTTGAGAAGCACTGCCCTTAATGAATACCATGGAATCTCCACCTTGAAAAAAGTTGCATCCAATATAACAATTCCAAAAGATGATTATTTATAAATAGAAAACTGAATGAAAAAGCAAAAAGACTCATGAAAATATTAGAACAGAGAGGAAATATATTTGAAAGTGTACTAGAAAAAAAATAAAGAAACTTAAATAAATAATCAACTTTTCTTATATTCTCGCTAAAAGCTCAATATTAATCTACTTTCCTTTTTGAATATTTAAATTATATTTAATTCGAAGTATCGCACTTTTTTTTCATTTTAAATCATGAATATAATCCAATGGAATGCACGTGGAATTAAAAACAAGAGGTCAGATATTCTTGTCGCGCCAATTATTCAAAAAGCAAGTATTTTAATAATTCAAGAAACTTGGTTACACCTAAATGATATTTTCACAATTCCCAATAAGAATATATTCCGAATTGATAGAGAAATCAAAAGAGGAGGAGGGGTAATGATAGTTTTAAACAAAGGTATTAGCGCGATAAAAATATTCTCAGAAATTAGTGAAGACTTAGAAATTTTAATAGTCAGAGTTCAGATAGATTTAGTTCCTATCACAATTTTTAATATATACATCCCACCGGGTAACTTTAAAGACATCAAATTATCTAAAATAGCATCATATATTGATAATCACAGTTTGACATTGGGAGATTTCAACGCATCTCATGAGATATAGGGATCCAAAAATTCCAGTGCTTCTGGGAAAAAGATTTTTGACTGAATTATTAAAAATGACTTAATATTATTAAACGATAAAAGTCCAACTTATCTCCATTCATCGAGAATTTTTACGTCTATAGATCTGTCTTATATTGTATAGATTTAAATTATGATTTATCCTGGTCCACAAATACCGATTATTTTGGTAGTGTGACTACTTCCCTATAATTATTAATTACAAAAGAACAAACAGGTCAGCAACAAATAATTTTAAACCAAAAACAAATTGGAATTTATTTATTAAAATTAGTCTCAACAAAAGTCAAATTTAAATGAAAACAAATATAGATATAGGAGAAATTAAAAAAGCTCAAATCTTATCTCAAGTATCCGAAAAAAACCAGATTAGTTCAAGAGCTCCATGGTGGACAGAAGCATGCGAGAATTTAAGAGAGAAAAAAAAGAAAAATCCTTAATAAAGTAAGAAAAAAACTGTTAAGAAGAAGACTGGATAAAATATAAAGAAGTGCAAAACTAAAGCGAACAATCAATGCCTGTAAAGAAAACTTTTGGCACAAGGCATGTGAAGAAATCTCTTCTCCTAAAGTTCTTTTTAAAATAATCCGAATAATCAAAAAAAGAACAAATCCTAACTATTCTTCAGTTAATATTATTGAGAATAACGGAACCATACTAAAAAACGAACAATTCCAAGCAAACTGCTTTCTACAATATTATGCAAAACATAACAACGATAGTACTCCAAATACACTGCTGGACAATTGCTAAGGACGGATCACAAATTGCTATGTAGCATAACATTAAGCGAGACATGAGGCCTAGTAGAACAAAATATAGTTGCCACACTGTTCAGATATTAGAATAAAGAATATTTATTGTTCTGGAAAGTACAAAAGCTGTGAAACATCTGAAAGAAAAAAAATGTTCATTTGATCTGCGTACGGAGAAATGGAACAATGCATCTAAAAGTCAGCAGGCACCTTAAAGAAAGGTATCAGTACGGGATATGTCCACTGTGGAGTGTGATGCAACATTCCACACGTCCTACCATACTTTGTACAACATTATCCAGCAGCTGTTGAGGCAATTTATCCCATTCCTCTGTGAGTGCACGAATGAGGGTGTTCTTGTTTGTCGGAGGATAGTTTCGACCAGCAACTCTCCTCCCGAAAGCATCCCACACATTTTCAACGGGGTTTAGATCTGGAGAACGCGCTGGCCATACGAGACGTTGAATACCCTCGCTGTCTAGACAATCCTGAACAGCGAGTGTTCGATGACATGTTGCGTTGTCGTCCATAAAAACAAATTTATCACCGACAGCACCACGGAAAAGACGAACATGAGGAAGTGGAACTTCATCAATGTATCGTTGGCCCGTCATAGTCCCATTCGCAACCACATGTAGGCGCGTGAGGCCATTGATCATGATGCCGGCCCACACCATGATACTGAATGTCGGATATCGGTCCTTTTCCTGGATATTTTCTGGACGATAAGCAGTACCACTCTCGCGCCAGATCAGTTGGTGTCTACAATCCGATGACAGACTGAACCTACTCTCATCTGAGAATAGTACGCATGCCCAGTCCTGTTCAGTCCAATTGTGATGCTCACGACACCATTGCAAACGGGCAGTACGGTGCTGTCTGGTCAATGGGACACACACAACAGGTCTGCGTGCGTATAGTCCTCCTCGCCTCAAACGTCTGGCAACAGTTTTTCGGGAGATCTGCTTTCCTGAGGCAGCAAGAAACTGATTTGCCACCTGCTGAGCTGTAGTGCGCCTGTTCATTTTTGCTGATAGGACGATATATCTGTCTTCTGCAGGCGTCGTACTTCTAACACGACCTCCCCCTTGCCATCTACTACACATTCCAGTAGTTTTAAATGACTTCCACAGCCGTGAAACAACGCTGTGAGCGATGTCGAACTCCCTGGCAACATCTGTTATTTTTCGCCCTTCTTCGATCTTTCCAATAATTCGGCCACGCATAAAATCATCTATGTGATGTCGGGAAGACATTTCAAAAGTTTTAAGTTCGTCTATTAAATCTTTCCTGTAAAACTTTGACTTGAAACAACAACTGTCCACACGTGTCAAAACCTTTAAAGCTCTTATGAACGCTATCACGTGATGAACAGACGTGGAAAAAAAGTTTGCATACTCATACTTCTTCTTACTAATATCCCGCACTTATTCTAATTTTCCACATTTTGCTTCCTTTCATTTTGTGGTTGCTATGGATGATAGTGTTATCGGTCCTTAGCAATTGTCCAGCAGTGTATCTCTATTCCGAGCAATAGTCAAGATATTAATAAACCTTTCTCCTTAAAATAATTAGAAATAGCAATATCTCATCAAAAGAACAGTTCAGGTCATGATAAAATTTCTCTCCAAACAATCAACCATCTCCCCATCAAAGAATTAAATCTTCTCCTGAAATCCTTTAATGACAGTTGGTCTTCAAGTCAAATTCCAAAAGATTGGGCTCACGCAATTATTCTACCTTTCATAAAACCTCACAAAAATCCCAATCAAAATTCGTCATACTGTCTGTCCTATATCTCTTATTTCAGTAATTGCCAAATTATTAGAAAGAATTATTCTGCATAGAATGTTAGATTTCAGTTTTTAAAGTAAAATTTTTTATGTTAATCATCATGGTTTTTACCCTCATAGAAGCAGCATTAATACGTTACTTCAATTACTACATGACATTGTACTGGCTAGATAACGCAAGAAATGTTTTATTTTAATAGCATTAAATGTTGAAGCAACATATGACTCAGTGTGGCCAAGTGGTCTTGTTACTAAATTAATCAAAGTTGGATACTCTTGTAGATTGCTTCGATGAATTCAGAGAGCTTCGTACAATACAATATCGGTATACAATAGCGGTACAAATTTTGGAATAAAACAATAGGCGAAATGCAAGAATCTTTAAATAATGTTTCAGCCTGGTGTAAAAAATGGAAATTGTCCACCTCTCCAGAAAAAGGCAGTCTTGTCAACTTTTCCAGAAAAAGAAGCACACCTCCATTACTTAAAATCTGCGATAAACCTATTCCTGAAGTGAAAAGTCTTTTTAACCTGGGTATAATCTTCGACCTCGATATCACCTGGAAAAATCATATTAATTACCTACGTCAGAAAGGATTCAAATATTTAAATGCCATTAAAGCCTTATCTTCTCTGAAAATAGTTACAAGATCTGATAATCTTTTAAATATTATTAATGCCACAGTGCGTTCTATCTTTGACTATGGAAGTCAACATTTTTCCTTTTTAGCAATAGCAACAGACCGAAACTAGAACCGATTTACAATGCTGTCTTACATTTAGCCCTAGGTCTCCCAAGAAACACCCCGTTAGAGAGATTTATTAAGAGCAGAGTCTATGAATGGAAGTAATAATCGCCATAATTTCCTTTGTCAAAAATTTATAACTAAAGAAATAGCATTAAAAGACTGGTCAACGAATGAAGGTTATTTTGGGATATAAATAATATTTTTTATAAATATAGAGAAAAAGATATCAGTATTTTTCAAAAGACAATCAACCTGCTCCAAGAACTGTGTATCTCTAAAGTGGATATTCTTCAGTGGCTCCCTCCTCCTCCAATTTATGAAAATTACAAAATAATCATCTATACTCATGAACTACCATTTCAAAACAAGGATTTTCCAGATGCCTTACCGCAAAATATGTTTAATAATTACATTCAGTCAAAATTTAATAACAATATCATAATAGCAACAGATGGTTCAAAAAATACTAATCAAACATCAATAGGAATTTTGATCCCCGAGAAAAAAGTCCAACAAAATTTCATACTGAAAGAAATGATTTCATTTTTCACAGCTGAAGCTGTAGCCATATGGACTGCGTTAAAAAATTGGGTTTCTGAAACAGAAAACTATGTCATCCTGACGGACAGCTTATCAGTTCTAAAAAGTATCCAAAATATTAATAGAAAATCCCCAATACGATATTATTAAATTTAAGTTCAACTTTACATGAGTGTCTCCAAATAGCTCAATCAATTACATGTTAATTTGGGTACCAGCTCACAAGGGAATAGAGATTAATGAAGAAGTTGATAAATTAGCTAAAGCCTCTCCAAATCCGTGAAATATTATTCATTGGATTACTTGGGAAGATCTACATACATATTTGAAAAAACAACACAAAAGTAAAAACGAAGAAATATGGAAAAAGAGCAAAAGACATAAAAATATTTATATTTCTCATCTTGAAAAGTGGAATAGACAGGCAGCAAAAAATCAAAATACAGAAGTTTTAATCAATAAGTAACGAGCTAAAAAATTACCATTATAAACGATATTTATTTTTTTTAAACAAACAGATTCTCTTTTGTGTGCAGATTGTCAAGTACCAGAATCTAGTGAACAATTTATATTAAACTGTATCAAATGCAAATCGCAGCGTGAAATTTTGAAATATTTTATCTCCAACTACGGAGAATGATCTTATTCCTCAATAGCGAAATGTAAAACAATAGAACATGTTGAAAAAGTTGAAGAATTTTTAACTTCAACCAATAGATACTAAAATTCCAGCTAATGGATTTTCAATACTCTACTTTCATCAATTTCAGTTGAAGCACAAGGCGATAATTAAAACTACTGATGGACAGTGCAATCACTAGCTGTACATTACAACTTAAGTTGAAAACTAATCCAAATTCTATCGGAGCATAAGGCGTTGGTCAAGTTTCCACTGTTACAGTGGTAATACTGTACTGAACTGATAGTAATGCGCGGGACTTTGTATGTATATGTAGAATGTTGCTCTCGTAAAATGATATCCGTATTAAAATTGCTATAGAATAATCCCTGGTGTGGTAATTTCTTGAACCTGCTTGTTTTAACCCTGTGAGTTCAAGATATGTTGGCGTCCGCGAATATTTTTCTCCTTAAATATGGATATCGATATATTGAAAGCAAAACGAAAGTCTTTGAGACCAGCGTTCAGTGTGTGTCGCAATGGTATTAGCAACAGAATCGAAATGCCATAGGCATTACAGACCCAACTGAAGATGTTATGTGTAAACATGCGCATTCTGATTTTCTAAATCAATTTAAAGAAAACTTATCCGTTCTTCCTGATGGATGGTATGAATTGCCACTTCCCTTTAAATTCGAAACTCAGCTACCAAATAATAAGTCTGCTACCTTCAAAAGGCACAAAAGAATGTGTCAAAGAATTAAAAAGCAAAATAAATTAAATGACTATGAGGTAGTTTAGGTAATGGGAAGATCTACAAATAACAGAAAAGGTTCCTAAGACTGAAATTGATAATTTCGGCTATTATTTACCTCATAGACCTGTTATAAAACAAGCTAGTCAGACAATGAAAATACGGCCAGTGTTTGATGCTTCAACCAGAGATAAAAATCAACCGTCCCTTAATGACTGCTTGAACAGAGGCCCTAACTTAATTGAGCTCATACCTGATATATTTGACAAGTTTAGGCTGTATACAATTGGTCTATCGTCAGACATTGAAAAAGCGTTCCTTCAGCTCAGTATTATCCCTGAACACCGAGATTATTTGAGGTTTTTCCTTCCTACTGTTAAAGAAACTAAAATTTACCGACACTGCCGAGTTGTGTTTGGAATCTGTTCTTCTCCATTCCTACTTTCTGCCTGCATAGACCATCTCCTGAAGAATTCCCCAGCCCGTTTTGACGATGTGACCCAAAAATTAAAACACTCGTTTTACGTTGACAAAAATGCTTCTATTATTTTAATGTTTTGCCTATATTTAGATCTCTTTACAGAGGCTCAACTAGAATTTTTGAAAAATTCACATTATTTTCAGAGTTACAGCCAATTGAAATAATTATCAACGTTTTTTTCTTAAAATTGCTCCCCACTGTTGTCGGAAAATATGGATAAACTCACTTCTAAGTTATATATTTCAAAAATTCTAGTTGAGCCTCTGTAGAGAGGTCTGAGCAGTGGCGCACACAAGGGGGTCCTGGGGCCCGGACCCCATTCCCCAAAGCCCTTGATTTTTTTCCGACTGATTATAATTCTAAGTATATAGTACGTAAAATTTAATTAAGTATTTGTTATTAATGATTAATTTTACTAATTAATGCTAATTATTTATTCAATAATTAGTTTTTTACTGTGTTTTGTTCCCGAAAATTGACAAAATCAATAGGAGCATGATACAACAATGGTGAACTTTCGACCCGGACCCCCCTTGAAAAATTCCTGTGTGTGCCACTGGGTCTGAGCTATATACAGGCAAAACATTACTATAATAGAAGCATTTTTCACAAAAGGAGAACATTTTTAAAAAGATTATTCTAAGTTAATTTTTTGCTAAAATATTGTATTTAAATAATTTTTTTGACAAAATATCCTTAAAACAATTTTATACATGTATTCTAATCTAAGTGACATTAAATATCATGAAAATTATCCATTTATGCGCTTTGCAAAATCAGGGTTCCGAACGTAGTCGGATACCTTAAAATGGGATGACCCTTTGCCCGAAAACATACAGAAAACCTTTCGGAAGTGGCGGGATGAAACACAATATCTTGAAAAAATTGATATCCCACGTTATGTGGAGATAAATGGGAATTCGGAGTTACATCTCTTCGTGGATGCATGCAAGAGTTCCTATGGGGCCTGTGTTTACGTTCGAACTGTAACGCCCTTAGGAGTTAAAATTCAATTGATCAGAGCAACGTCCAGGATAGCGCCATTAAAAACTTTGACTATTCCCCGACTGTAATTGATGGCTTGTTGTATTGGTGCGAGGCTGGTTCCCGCAATGTTTGCTGCTTTGGATTTACCGGATTTAAAAATTGTTGCATGGAGTGACTGAATGGTGGCACTGTGGTGTCTAAAGAACCATGAAGATTGGTCAATTTTCGTGGCCAATAGAGTAAATGAAATTAATAGCCTTGTTCCGTCTCAGTTTTGGCGCTATGTGCCGGGCGAGTTACCCCCTCCCCGTAGATTTGCTTTCGAGAGGCAGTTCTCCTCGTTTATTTTCCGACTCTCTTTGTGAGAGGGTCCTTCCTGGTTCCTTGAACCCCCTAGTAATTAGCCCATCGACCGTCTGGCTTGCGAAACCTCAGAGGTGGAGCGAGAAAAAAGGAAAGTTTGGTTATGTAATCTGGTTGCAGTTGAAGAGGAAATACCTTGTATGCCATTAAGTTTTCCAATTTTCAGTCAATCATTCGTTTTGTCTCGTTGATGTTGCGGTTTGGGAAAAACGCGAAGAAAAAGCGTGAATTTCGAGAGATTGGAGATTTGTGACAGTTCACGAGATAGAACACACGCGGAGAAAACTCTCATCAAAATTGTTCAAGTTTTTTTCCTTTTGAGGACTCGATTTCTAATATGAATGTCATTACGGACGAAGAGGATATAAAAAGAGTTAAACCCCGAATTACTGAGCGGTCAGATAATCCGGAATTTATTTATCCTATTATTTTACCTGGCGAGTGTCTTTTTATACAACGGCTCATTGAATACTATTACCGACAAAATTATCATGTTGGAACACAAATTCTATTCGGAATATTAAGGGAGAGATTTTGGATAGTAAGAGGCAGAAGAGTGCCAGGAAAATAGTAAGAAATTGTATAAGATGCCAACGATATAAGTGTAAATCTCCCGGCAGCGAGCCAGTGTCCCTGCCAAGCGATCGTGTCAATGACGCAACGGTGTTCGAGGTAGTGGGTGTAGATTTAGCGGTGCCCTTATATGTGAAGGGCGGTCAAAAGTCTTGGATTGTCTTGTTTACGTGCGCAACATATAGGGCCGTTCATTTATAACTGACATCCTCATTGTCCACTGACGCCTTTTTGTTGTCGTTGAGACGTTTTATTGCCAGGAGGGGGAGACCACGAGTAATTTATTCCGACAACGGGACAAATTTTCGAGGAGCTCAAGGGGAATTGAGTGGTATTGACTGGGAAATAATCGTGAAACTAACTACCACACAACGCATAATTTGGAAATTTAATCCTCTCACAGCCACCTGGTGGGAGAGATTAGTTCGTGTGTTAAAGGAGAACTGCTGAGAAGGACTCTCGGTAACGCCGTTCTCGCGATCGAGGAGTTGCATACAGTATTGTGCGACTGTGAATCCGTAATTAATTCTAGATGACTTACTTACCTATCCGAAAACTCTGATGATTTAGTCTCTCTGTCCCCTGCCATGTTTCTTGTGGAAAATCGCAACCTGGACGTTCCTGATATTGATTACCGGGATATTGTAAACCTACGTAAAAGGGTTAGATATCGACAAAAATTGTTAAATGATTTAAGACATAGATTCAGGAAGGAGTACTTAGGTCTCCTAATTAAGAATAAAAATAAAAAGGGTCCATTGTCAGAACTACGGCTAGGAGAAATTGTCTTCATTGGTGATGACATCAAAAAACGATGCATTGGCCTTTAGCTAAGGTCATTCGGCTGATTCCTGGAAAGGACGGCAAAATCAGAACTGTGGAACTAAAGACTCGAACTGGAACAATGTTACGACCCATTCAAAGAGTCTATCTTTTGGAAGTGCAGTCGATAGAAACCTCGATGATCCTTTAAACGATTGTACATTTACTAATCCTATTTCTAGGGATATGCTTTCAGATCCTAGCGACTCCAGTAGCGTCTTGGCTAGAGTATCCAGGCATGGACGGGTCATCAAGGTACCAGATAAACTAGACTTCTTCAACCAGGCCTTATATGTTTTTGAGTCTAAGTGATGTTCACTCAAAAGGAGAAGGATGTTGAAGGCCACTGCAACGAACTATCTCTATGACGCAATGCTTGGATGGAATCAACGAAGAAGAGCCTTTTGCCGATTGGACTATTTTATTATAAGAACCTTTTCTTTATGTTTACTGTAAGATTAACGGAGAAATATATATATATATATATATACTTTTTGTTAGATGTAGTACTGCGTGGGACTTTGTATGTAAATGTATAATGCTGCTCTGGTGAAAAGATATCCGTATTAAAATTGCTATAGAATAATCCCTGGTGTGATTATTTCTTGAACCTTCTTGTTGTAACCCTGTGAGTTGAACAGCTAGTATAAAATCACTGGCGTAGCTAGTCTTGAGGGAGCCCTATATCAAATTCCTTGGTTGCCTTTTTTAGGGTTCCCAGAGATCTTTTTTCTTACACATATTTGGCCTCCTGTATAAAATACTTTATATTCATGGAAAAAGCTGATTTCTCTTAAACTGAGCCTTAAGAAGATATTTGTATGTATATAGGAATATTCTAAAGGCAGAGATGGGTACAGATATTAAGAGAATTTCTTAAGTTTTTTTAATAGATAACCATTGACTGAGAGATAATTGAGTAACCACATGACCAGAGGCGGCTCAAGGCATGGGTGGTGTGGCCCACGGCCTCGCGCCTCAAAGCCGAAATAAATTGAACGAAAAGTAAGGAAAATCCAAAATTACACTCCACAGGTTAAATTAGAAAATTCTCAACTTTATCTGTTTTTCACCATAAGATATTGAAAAATTGATATATATATATATATATATATATATATATATATATATATATATATATACATCGATATTTTTTGAAAAGGTATTCTATTTATCGGTGCATGAAAGTATATGAATAAATACTTCGTGAAAATATTGTTTTCCATTTTCATTTATTAAAAATTCTCAACTTTGTCGTTTCCGCGCTCATTCGTTCATCTGACAACATTAGCTCTAGTTAAGGCTCCTTTCACACCAAACGACTCCGATTCATTCACCATCAAACTTGTCTGATCGACCAGGATTCGGCTTCGTAATTTCCCGCTCAAATAAGCCAAGATTCGCTTCTCGCATTCACACCAACCAAAACCGCTTCAATCCGCCGTCATTCTGATTTACGCGTGATTCGGAAGGTCAGATTTTCTTCCCTGATTCACCAGCAGCCGGGATCTATTTCTTAAAGAAAAAGTGAATTTAAACAAATAGAGTGTTGATTTGTATTGTATTTTATATTATTAGTGATTATATCACATAAAGTTTCTATTAAAGAAGCTAATTTTAGATATTTAAAGATTTTATTGTTCTTGTTAGGGTTAGCATGAGTTTGTTTTTATGCCAATAGATGGCGCTTATATTTTTGGTAGTCATTGTATTCTTTTTCATTATGTAAACAACTCTAGTTCTTGTCACCGAGTGTGTAGGTTGTATTTATTCCCTAATAATCTTGCACAAGTAATAAAATTAGTTTTGCATGTATTCTTTTTTCAAATTTAGAAATTTGAAAACTTTATTCTTTACTTAATAACATTTTAAAGCAAAATGTGTTTTTTTTGTGGGGCGGGGAAATATTCTGAAGGATGTTTGAAATAGCTTCAGAGATCAATTTGATAAGAATTTATTTAGTTTTCGGAGAAAAAAATTAAATATTTATAAGAATGCTAAAATAAAATAAAACACCAATATTGCCGATAATTTTAATTTTTAAAAGAGATTCCATTTTATTACTAAATAGATATTAAATTTTGTTATATAAAACCAACAAAATGTAAATGGCATGTAAAATTTTTAATTCATTAATGTATTAGAAAACCATTTTTAAATACATAATCAAAAAACTAGTTGCTATATGCTACAAAAGCTGTAGAATATAAACATTAACATTAAAAAATTTAGATATATTATTTGTAAAAGTAATTGCGTTTTTATTTAGTTACACAATACATATTTATTATTTGTTACTACTTTTCAGACTATAATTACACTTGATACTCTAACAGGCAAAATATAAAAAAATAAATAAATAAAACCGTTCTCTCTCTCTCTCTTATATTTTTTGTTTTATGTATTTCAACTTCAAAATAAATGAAAATACAGTTGTGAAGTTAATAGCTTGAAACGTTAATCGTCTTAAAATATTAAAAACAGCATCCATGTTCGACAGCAACTGATGGAAGAATGATTGACCTGTGGCGGTGTGAAGGCAAATCTATGTTCATTCAGAATCGCTGTGAATTGGAAAAATCGCTACTGACTCGGAATCGTTTGGTGTGAAGGGAGCCTAAGCTGCTATCAAGGGGAGTCTCCGGTTACAGACGGGGCATAGCTCGGGACTTCCTATCATTATACAGCCAATTAAAGTATCGCATGCAGACACAATCGCACTTCATGTTTCTATATCATATTATAAATTTTAAAAGTACTTGATGTGAGAGTAAATAATAGTGGTAATGGGTATTTTTTATAATTAATCAATCATGTCAGGCTTATGCACTGAGAGAGATAGAGATAAAGGGAGGAGATTGGAATCTGGTGCAGCGGAAAGAGTTGTATCCAACCAGGTTTAAAGTTCTGGTATGATGAAATTTCTAGGGCAGACTGAATCTGGCAGTACAGAATCAAATTAATTGGTTCCTTCGACTTCTCAACAACATTTATCCGTATCCGAGTCTCCGTTGAATTTGGAAGTTACTCCAGGTGCACCGACTATTGATACCGAATGACGAAAATCGGAAATAGAAATAGGATCAAAAGCTTGCCAATCATAATATGACGCTGAGATTTCAGTGTTCAACATAAATCACAATCAAGAAGAAGGGATTGAGATTAGTTCTTCGCATGTGAACAGAGATGCCACTGACGTAGTGAAACAAGCATTTTCCACTTTTGGCCCGGGATTGTGTACGTTTCCTATGACAGATGCTCAGCTGCCATGATATAGTTCAAAGCAGTCCCACACAGCATTTAAATAACAGTGATGAATATTATTCTAAAGATGATGATCATGGACACTTTTTCAAGTTCCATTTCTCAAGAAAACTTAATAATATGGTGAAACTCGCACACACACAACATCGTAGGTGGTTGGTTTATTCAAGTTCTAAAAATAAAGTTTTCTGTTTTCCATGCAGACTATTTGGCAATCAAATTCAAATGGTACAGGAAGGGTCTGTGATTGGAAACACTTTAGTAGTATTTTAGATATGAGAATACTAAAGAACATATGGCCTATATGTCCCTATGGATAACATTAGAGAAAGGAATAAAGCATGGAAAAATATTAGACGGAGAAAACGAAAGGCGAATTCTTGAATCTGGAAAACATTGGTACAATTCGTTTGAGAGATTAATTGATATTATACATTTCTTAGAGCCTGTCATAATCTGGCGTTTAGAGGTCACAGAGAATCTCTCAAAGCAGACGAAGACAATAAGAATTCTAGAAACTTGATAGATTTATTTAAATTAATATCTAAATATGATCCTATGTTACGGGAATACATAAATTGCATTGATAGTAAACAATTTGCACACCATTGCCTAAGCCATGATATTCAAAATGAATTGATCACTATCATGTCAAACACAGTAACCAGTGAAGTGATTGGTTGGATAAAAAAGGCGAAGTATTATTCTTTTTTTACTCGATTTCACTAGAGACTGTAGTAGAGTTTAACAAATATTGGTCATCTTACGATAATATTGTACATCAACTGGAAGTATAGAAGAAAACTTGATCGAATTTCTTGCTGTCACTGAAATGACTGGGAGAAGTAGAAAAAAAATGGCTTAGATAATCAGAACTGTCGTGGACAAGGATACGACAATGGTGCAAACATGATGGCCATAAATAGTGGAGTTAAAACTGGAATATTAAATAAAAATTCCAGGTCATTTTTCACACCTTGCGGTTCTCATAGCTGGAATCTGTTATTGGTAGATGCAGCTAATTCGTCAGTGGCAACAAAAACATTTTTTGGTTTTTTTTTTTTTTTTGCAATTTTCAAGTTTCAGCAAACGCTGGAAAATTATGAAAGATAAATTAAGGCTTACTATCAAGCCTTTATCAGAAAGAAGGTGCGAAAGTAGAATTGAGACGGTGAAGGCCGTTATTACAATATGATGTTGTTGAATGCATAGAAAACGTTAACCCCACACTCAGTGATTGTGATTTCGTTTTAAATGAAATGTTCAGTTTGGAATTTATCGCATCATTACATGTATGGTATAGGTTATTAACGCGTGTCAATATTGTTTCGTCAATATTTGAGTGGACTGAAAACTGGTAAGAATAAAAAATCAAACTTTTGCAACGCTAAGCCTACTTTATTTGTGCACCCGCTTTTGTTGGGGTACAGCGACTAATGTCTACTTTTACAATTTTTTTACAGATGACGCTACGGTAATATTCCGCCCGGCGTTGAAATATACACAATTTCAAAAAATATACTTAAAAAATACAATTTGCTATATAAAGTTTACAAATGTATAAATGAATTACTAATAAACACAACATTATAAAATAAGAAAAAAAATACAATATTCAAAAATAGAAAAAAAACCCAATATTCTAAGAATATAATATACTTCACATTACAATTTAATTTACACGATTGTTTTCTATTGGTAAGAGACATTTTTGAGATAGAATGTTTGAGAGACCCCGTGGCAGTTTTTAGTTTAACGACTCTGACCTTACCGTCAGTTCCATAAATAACCTCCAAGATTCTTGCCATTGCCCATTTGCAGGGAGGCAAATCGTTTTCCTTTAATAGCAATAATCACCCTACGGCAACATTATTTTTCTCGAACTGCCACTTGTTTCTCTGCTGTAAATGATTAAGATAATCATTTTCCCAGCGTTTCCAAATAGTTTGTACACACTTTGCTGTATACTGCCACCTAGATAGTCTATTATCTGAAATATCTAAAATTGCGGGCTCAGGTATTGCACTGATAGCTCGACCAATTATAAAGTGTCCAGGAGTTAAAACTTCATATTCATTGATATTATATGACAATGGGACGAATGGACGTGAATTAAGTATACCTTCAATTTGAATTATTATTGTCTCGAATTCTTCGAAAGTTATTTTACTATTAACTAAAATTCTATAGAGATGATGTTTGAATGATTTTACCCCTGCCTCCCACAAACCCCCGAAATTAAGAGAGCGAGGTGGGATAAATTTCCCCTAGATAGCTTCTGAAGCAAAATAATTTGCTAATGTCTCGTTTTTATTACAAATTAATTTTATGAAACGATTTAATTCTGCAGCTGCGCCTTTAAAATTAGTTGCGTTATCGGATATTAATGTTGAAATGCGGCTTCTGCGTGGGCACATAGCCTCTTCAAAGCTGCAATAAATGCATCAGTAGTTAAATCAGTCACTGCCTCCAAATAAATAGCCTTTGTAGCCAAGCATACAAAAGTCGCTACATAAACTTTTGAAAATACCCTCTTTCTCTGATTTTTAAATCTTATTTGAAAAGGTCCGCAAAAATCCACCACAGAGTTTAAAAATGGAACACATGGAGTTACTCTCTCTGATGGTAGATTTCCCATTATTTGATCTACCCCAGTAGGCTTCTGTCTAAAGCATGCAATGCAATCATGAACCCTTGCCATTAATGGAGCAAAACTGCATTCTAATTTGATGTACTAAACCCTGAGCACCAATATGAAAAAACTTCTTATGCATATGCTCAAAAAGTAATTTAGTAAATTTATGTTTACTAGGTATACTTATTTGATGTTTTGCTTCAAATGGTAAATCAGCATTACTAAGCCTTCCACCAACTCTGAGTACAGAATTCTCATCTAAGAAAGGATTTAAAGCCTTTAACTTACTGGTTTTTGAAACACCTTTACCTTTTATTCAAGGTACCGATTTCTGCTTTAAACTCACTTAACTGTGCTATTTTAGCTAAAAATTCCGTACTTCTCTTTATCTCATCTGCAGTTAGATACTTCTCCTTATTACAAGACTCCTTAGCTTTGATGTTATTAATGAACGTAAAAATAAAGCTCAAAATTCTAATTAATTTTATGAAATTATTTGTAACATTAAAGAGTTTATTATAAAAATTTGACGAACACTCAGTCATTGAAAGAGTCACTGCACATTTTAGTTAATCTGTGTAGGAAGGATCAGGAAAAAGTTGATTGTCCTCGTACTCACATCAGTTTGTAAATCTGGACCCGAGAACCACATTTCGTTTTTTAAAAGTTCATCTACATTGCAGCCTCTAGAAATTAAGTCGGCAGGATTGTTCTTGGAGCTCACATGTTTCCAATAACAGTCTTTTGAAAGTGTTTGGATTTCCGCCATCCTGTTGCTGACAAATGTTTTGAGTTTATGAGGTTCAGTCTTTATCCACGCTAAAGCAATTGTTGAGTCCATCCACATCCAAATTTTATGAATAGGTAATTGTAGAATTGGCACAACCTTTTTGACTAATCTCGATAGTAGTAACGCTGCAGACAGTTCTAACCTCGGTATGGTGAGTGTTTTCAAAGGAGCCACTCTGGACTTGCTGCATAATAATCTAGTTTGAGACTGTCCAGACTCGTTGAAACATTTTATGTAGACAACAGCAGCATAGGCACGTTCTGATGCATCGGAAAAGCCATGTATTTCAATCCGTATTGTTGCAGGAAGTAGAATGCACCTTGGGGTTTTGAAGTTATTTACTTTCGACAATTTTTGGTAGAAGTTCTTCCACTCTTCCATTGCATCTGGTGGTAGCTGTTCGCTCCAATCTAATTTTATTTTCCAAAGTTCTTGGATAAATATCTTAGCCTTCGTAGCAATGGGTCCAATCAGGCCCAAAGGGTCATAGAGCCTTGCAATTTCTGAAAGCACGTTTCTTTTTGAGAAGTTAAATTTGTCATTAATCTTTACTTTGTATGTGAGACAATCCACCTTTGGATCCCATAGCATACCTAATGTTTTCACTGGAGCATCCTGAAACTCCTTATAAAACACATAGGAAGATGCAGATAAATCTTTCAACAGTTCTGGGCTATTTGACACCCATTTGTGTAGCTCAAAACCACCTCTCAGTAATAGTTGAGATAATCTGGTTTGGAGTTTTTTAGCACCCCCCTCTCTCTCTCTCTCTCTCTCTCTATATATATATATATATATATACTATCTGTTACCCACCCGCTTCACTGGGAATTTCACGATGTTGTATATATGTATACTGTTTACATATACATTAATTATTGATATCTAGCATTAAGAATTCGATTGTATTGAAAAATATATTTATAGCTGTTACACTCTCGCCCCTTGATATAAAAAGAACATAAATTATAATATCTAATTTCTATTTATATTTGAAATAGAAGTAGAAAGATTTTTTTCGCTCACTTAACCTAATAATCAAGTGGATTTACACCAAAGCAACTTTCAGTGGATCTCTACTCCATAAAATAAACATGCGTGCTAAATTTCTAGTCTAAATCTAACAGAGCAAAAGCGGAATTTTTATCATCAATACCTCATTGACAGCATTCTTAGCAGATTCCAATTCAACAAAAGAAGCATGCAAACCGAATTTTATTATTATAGTCTTAGCAGTTCAAAAACGGGAATTTTGTCTATCAATACGCCCCAATAACTCTCCCCGCTTCTCCCTGGAGTTGATTTCCGTAAAATCCATTCTTAGTGGAACTCTGTTCAACTATAAAGAAAAGTGCTCAACAAATTTCAAGTAAATGAGTTAAATTCAAAAACAGGAATTTTTCTATAACACGCCTTAATCCCTCGCAACCCCACTCCTTTGGGGGTCCGTTTTTGCAAAAATCTTTATGAAAGGAACATACCTTCCAATTTTCAAGCAGGTGGTTCTATTGGTTGAAAAGCGGAAATATTTATCTATTACGCCCCTTAATCCTCCTCAGTGACCCTTGGGGATCAATTTTTCCCAAAACTATTTTGTAGCGGATCTCTACACCTGAAAGGAATTCGCTTACCAAATTTTAAGACTGTACGTCTAATAGTTTAAAAATGGAAATAGTTATCTATAACGCCCCTTAAGCCCCCGCAATGCCACTTAAGAAACGATATTCACAAAACCCATCTTATGGCAGATCTCTACTCAGTGAATAGAATCTGCTTACTCAATTTCAAGATTTTACATCTAATAGTTTAAAAAAGGAGTTAATTGCCTATATAACGCCCCTTAATTCTCCACAACGCCACTTGGGAGTCGATTTTCACAAAACCCATTCTGTAGGGGATCTGTACTCTATGAAAGGAATCCGCTTACCAAATTTCAAGACTGTCCGTCTAATAGTTTAAAAATGGAAATAATTATGTATAACATCCCTTAAGCGCCCTGAACGCCCCTTGGTGGTCTATTTTTGTAAAAATCATTATGTAGGAAATCTAATTTATGAATGAAATCTGTGTACCAAGTTTCACGACTGTACATCTAATAGTTTAGTAATGGAAATAATTATCTATAACGCCCCTTGGGGTTCGAACTTTGCAAAATCCGTTCTTAGCTGACGTCTACTCCATGAAGGGAACCTACCTACCGAATTTCAAGTCTGTAGGTTTAATAGTTCCGGAGATATCGTGATTAGTCAGTGAGTTAGTGAGTCAGTCAGTGAGTGAGTGAGTCGCTTTTCTCCTTTCTATATATATAATGTAGATTCCCCAGAAAGAATATAATCCATATAACTATCATTACAAATCACATCTGCTGCGTCAGGAAATTCCGCTTTTTCTTCATCTGCTAAGGCCTTTAAGGTCCTGGTAGCTAAAACTGGTGCCGAAACTGTCCCATAGGCTACGGTAGCTAGTTTGTAAGTCTTGACTGGAGCATCTGCACTAGTCTTCCACATAATTTGTTATAAATCCCTTTGATTAGGATCAACAAGTATCTGCCTGTACATTTTTTTAATATCTGCACTTAACACGTACGCGTGTTTTCTAAATCTACTGACTATGGAAAAGAGATCTTGTTGAATAATTCCTCCGTTTAGTAAAATGGAGTTAAGAGAAAAACCGCTTGTTGTTTTTGCACTTGCATCGAAAACAACTCTCAATGGAGTGGATGCATTCTCTGGTTTGTATACGGAATGACGAGGAATGTAATAGTTAATCTTATCTAATTCTTCATTTTTAATCTCCTCCATATGGCATAAAATTTCATATTCACTCATAAATTCCTTATACAAAGTTCCCATTGTATTATTTTTGTTTAATTTTTCCCAAATACCATTTAGTCGCTTGACCGCATTCTCTATGGAAAATCCTAATAATGTTTCTGCGTTTTCCTTCATGGGTAACCGAACTATAAATCTTCCCGTTTTATCTCTTTTATGGGTTCTAACAAAATGTTCCTCACAATAAATTTCCTCTTCACTTTTTGTAATTTCTTTAGAATCATCTGGAAGTGATTCCAGTTCAAAGAATTTCTTTACTGTTATATCTAAGCTTGGTTCACTTATTAAACAACAATTGGCTTGTTTTTGTGACTGAGGAAGGGTACCTGTGACTAAATAGCTAAATTTTGTATTTTGTAAAATTACATTTCTCTTCTGCAAATAATGTTGTGTTCTGGATTTAAAATTTCAAAAAATAGTTCACTTCCTATCAATATATCTAGTTGACCTGACATATGGAAATTATTATCTGTCAGCTCAATTGAAGCTGGAATATTCAAATCCGATCTATTTAATTTCGCTACAGGATTTTAACAGGACATCGGTAATTTTAGGTAA
The DNA here is from genome assembly GCA_019973935.1 of Trichonephila clavipes. NCBI lineage: Eukaryota > Metazoa > Arthropoda > Arachnida > Araneae > Nephilidae > Trichonephila > Trichonephila clavipes. The sequence continues at coordinate 1,062,338 of BMAU01017824.1, forward strand.
AAGTGAAAATTGTACATTGCGTGCAAAAGTATAATCCCGATTTGAAACTTCAGTATTTGCTGAATACTTCGAGGATAGCGTAATTCCGTTAATGCCTGTTATAGATTGGTTTGCAGACCTAAATTTAAATCCCAACTTTCTTGCTATGTTTTCTCTCTTAACGTATATCGTAGACACATTATCTAATAATCCTCTTAACTTAATTCTATATCCATCAGCACTTTTAACGAAAATCATGAATGTATTTAATAAAACATTTATTTCCATAAGTCAAAACAGCAACTTCTGGCTGACCTTCAAACCGAGTAGGATTCGAATTGGTCTCTATCCCTCTTTCCTTTTCCTCTACAGTGTGATTTTTAACTGCAGAGCAAAGTTCATCAGAATCGTGAAGCAATGAATTATGTAATCCATTGTAACCACTAACTGTACATTTGTATTTGGACATGCAGGCACCAGAATGAAGTCTGAGGCAATTTATACCAAGTTTTTGTTATTGCTAACTAATTTCTTTCTGCCCTCCACAAACATATTTTGAAATGCAATACATTTATAAAGGGGATGAGAATTTCGACATAGAATACAAGGTTTAACAGTTATTTTTTACTATTAACTACCAGCGATTTGGCTTTAGTTGACATTGCAGTATTTTTATGGATCATTTTAGCATTAGGAATGCGAGTAAAATATTTTCTAACACGGCACTTCTCTTTTCTAAAAATTTCATAAGAGAATCAAATGTTGGAACTTCTACTGTTTTCAACGAAAGTTCGAATTGTTTTCTAGATTCTTTGTCAATTTTTGGAAGAATTATATTTATTAAAATTATCTCTGTGTGTGTGTGTGTGTGATAGATCATTCTGCTCATAATTCAAAACTTTAAGTGCTCTAATGTTTTTATTGATACAATCCATTTTGTACAATCCCATTTATACATTACTCTTGAGCATTTGCGTACATTTTGTAGCTGGATTCGGAAAATGCTTGTCTGACGCTCGTAAGTTTATTGAGAAAAGCAGTTATGATTTGCCAAAAGATTTTAAAAATAAAAGAGTAGCCAAAAAGAAAAGAGTGTTTAATTATGAAGACGGCAATCAACCCATAGAGTCTGTCAAAACCCGGTATGAAACAAAAATTTTTTAATATGATTGATTCTGTGATAAGCAATATGGATTCAAGATTTATGTCTTTAAATCAACATTCTGAAAATTTCGGTTTTCTCTATGACTTAAGCAAGTTAAAAAATATTCCAAAAGAGTAAATACTGAAAAACTGCCAGATTTACACAGTCCCCTGCAAGTAGGTGAGAGCAGTGACTCCAAACCTTATGAATTATGAGGAATTACAAAATATGATCCCAAATTTACCCAACATCATTACAGACGTGAACAATCTGCTCCAATATGTCATAGAGAAACGATTTCAAAGAAATTTTCCCAAATATTTACTTTGTCTTTCGAATTTTATTAATAATACCTGTAAGTACCGCTTCTGCTGAAAGGAGATTTTCAAAATCAAAACTGATAAAAAAAATTATGTGAGAAATACAATGGGCCACACAGGAAATACTTTCAGCTTTGGTATGTAGTTTTATCTATTGAAGCAGACATAGCAACTAAGATAAATTACGAACCAATCCTTAAGGATTTCAGCCAAACTAAAAGTAGAAAATTTCTGTTTCTCTTTTTCATTATTGTTTAATGGGCCAAAGAAATATGAGTAAAAAGTTTTTTTTTCTTTATGAATAAAAATTGTTTTTTTATTTTATAAACCCTTTTCTTGTGTCACGCAATGTATCCTGCCCACATTAAGTTGAGGTTGCCACTGCACACGACAATGTGACTCTCGATGCCAAGCTCTAAATTCACAAATAGTAAGCGAGAGAAGGCTTTGGGATGACTGAGATTTACGCTTAACCCCCGAGTGGAAGTCGCTTGAAAACCATCTATAATTTCCTCCATAGAAAGCACCCTATTAGGTAACGGATTGAAAGACTCCAAATTTAAGGTGTATTACCCCTAGGACGTACCTTCTTTATTCTCATGTTAGTTATCCCTAGAGTTGTTAAACTGTAGTCCGTGAACCCCCGACGTCCACAGTGCCTTTCTAGGAGGGAAGCGAAGCATTTAATGTTAAGATTTCCCTTTTTTTAAAGAAGCTTTGATGGATTGAATATTAACGTCGCACTCTTCAGCTACCCGAGGGCTTTGGGCGACGGACCACGTAATTTGGAACCATGGTCAAGTGACGTGGACGACACCTGAACTGGCACCCCCCTCTCCTAACTACCACACCACACCAACGGGAGGACGTTTCAGCTCTTGACAGATTTAACGTGCATCGATGCCCTACACGGCGGGTCTTTAATGGTACGGGGCTCGAACTCGTGACAAGGCAAGCCACGATCCGAAACCTATACCACTCGGCTACCGCAGCCACCTTTTTTTTAAAGATTAAAAGGCGAAGTGGAAAAATTATTTCCCTGTTTACCTTCATAGGATCAAGTTGTTTCCACTCCAAATTGTTTATGTAATCCCGGGAATGCCAATCACAATGTTTTTAATTGCCCCAAACTGCCAAATTCAATCTTAAAATAACTTACACAAGAAGCTATTCCTTCCTGGTTGTATTCTATTTTTAACATGATTCGTAATAAGTTAGCTTCCGATTTTCATTTTGTGTAATCTATCAGCAATATAGACTAATATATATATATATAATTTTGCCCTCCATATTTTGCAATCTATCTGCAAGAGACTAATGAAATTTTGTACTCCACTCCTCGGCCTTATTTTAATAATAATAATATTGTATTTTTTCTTGTTCATGCATATTTTTTCTAGTACGTCCTGTCTATGTACTGGTGTAATATGAGCTCCCCCTCCATCTTTTGAGGTCTGTCCTTTTATGTTTACTTTGTCGATTTGATTCACTACAGATTTTTTACACAGCTGTAAGGTGTTTTCTTCTTTTCCTTTCCCAATTTATTTATCAGTGTTGACAGTGTTTTGTATACAGATTCATTTGAAAGGCAAAAACGCTGAACAAGAGGATACTTCTTCAAAGTAAAGTTCAAGTAGCAAGAAAAAGGTTATATAGAAAGGATTATTTATCTTTTGGCTTCACGTGTACAAGTTCAGTCGATGAACAACTACCATATTGTGTGCTATGTTGTGAGAGTTTATCAAACCAAGTTATAAAGCCGTCAAAACTGCAGAGACGTCTAATTTTTAAGCATGAAGAACATTCGAGAAAGAGTATTTGTTTATTTTAAATTAAAGATCAACATCTTTTGAGCAGGGAGAACGGGGTAAAAAGACTGCAACAGGATGCAGCAATGTTTCTTTTGTGAGAGCACCATTTGAAATTTCTCATCTCATTACAAAAAATGAAACACCTCATGCTACTGCTGAGGAATTACTGCCAAGAACAAAGATAATACCTTCTGCTCTGGTTGGTGAAAAAGTTGCCGAGGATCTTAGTTCAATTTCTCTGTTAAATGACACAATAAAAAAAGTATGCATGCTATGTCAGGAGATATATAAGAAAAATTATTAGAAAACGCTCGTTCATCGCCTTATTATTCGATGCTGTTTGATGAAAATACAGATATTGCACAGTAGTAGTTGTGTTTCATCAGGTATTTGTGTAACAAACATATAGTAGTGGAGGACTTATTACTCATCGCAAATGTAATTCATACGATGGTTGATTAAATGTTTAACATCTTAAATGACTTTATGGCTCTTCGTAATGTAGAGTGAACAACATGTATCGGCATAGGTATGGATGGACCTCAATCAATGAGCAGAGACGGATTATGCCGCTGACGGACCTAACGGCCACCAATGGCCCCCAGTGCCAATAGGAGCTGTGGCCGCGGTAGCCGAGTGGTATAGGTATCGGACCGTGGCTTGCTTTGTCACGGGTTCGAGCCCAGTACCACTAAAGACCCGCCGTGTAGGGCAGCAATGCACGTTAAATCTGTCGAGAGCTGAAACGTCCTCCCGTTGGTGTGGTGTGGTAGTTAGGAGAGGGTGGTGCCAGCTCAGGTGTCGTCCACGTCACTTGACCATGGTTCAAAATTACGTGGTCCGTCGCCAAAAGCCCTCGTGTAGCTGAAGAGTGCGACGTTAATATTCAATCAATCAATCAATCAAAGCCAATAGGAGCCCCAAGCTTGATTGATTCCAGTTATAAACTCAACGTGCAACAAAAAATCTTAACACTTTCATCGCGAGGGATGAGATAACTCGTCTTCCAGGATCCACAAATAAGTAAAATAAACAGTGAATCACAAATAAATAGGGAAACTTGTCATTGATTTCAATTAAATATTATTTCTGAAAGTAAATAAACTGGTTTAAAAGGAATTTGTGCTTTGTTTCAATTTTAGCACTGCGGAGAGCGGCACAAACTTCTAGTGCAGAGGGTGGAGGGTAGCACACCATTGCCGCGATGAAAGTGTTCAACCGATATTGCAACCCTGATGTGTGATTTTCATGAATAGGAATCGCGTAGCATCCCTTTCCCTCTTTCTTCCATATATCTGTATTATATTGCAATCTGTGCAAAATTTTTGTATACGTCCTCAAATTTTATTTCAAACCAACAGATACTACTCAAGTTTAACAAGATAGTTTTTAGTTCACAGCCCGTGCTTACTTACTTTCGGATGCATCTGACATTGATGGGGAAAAAATCCCAACACCAAGAAAAAATTATTGCAGATTAATGAAACTTAGGCATTAAATTTGTCTAGGTAACATTTGATTGGTTAAAGTTTCAAGATTACAGGTTAATGTAAGCGCGTGAAGAGCCATTTTAATTGTGAAATAATGGTACATTAAAAACCTGTGTAACCTCCAGAGTTTTAAATGCAAACGTGCATACAATGTGTCATAAAAGTGCCGGATATCAGTTTATGAGATGGAATCGCATGACTGTTGCTCTTGGTCTGTCAATATAAGATTGTTTAATTCTGGTCGTGGGTAATGCTGTTATTTCCGTACAATGATGTCTCATTCGTGCTCGACTGAAGAAAGATCTCATGATCTAGCAGACCAGGGTAACACGTTGATACTCTATAGAACATGTTGGGTAACAACAGGGTATTAGGGTGCGTGTTATTCTTTTGAACCCCTTCCCCTCCCTTGAATGATGATTATAAATGGCAGTGCAACAGTTTGAATCACTAGACTGACGTACAAGTTTGCAATCAGGTTGTGTGAGTTCACCTCGAGAATGCTACTGCAATCAAAAAAGATTGCTCGAGTCAGACCATAACTCTAGGTACAGGTACAGTGTGCCTGGTCTCAGAAAGACTATTTGCAGGCGATGACCTGGCCTTTTAATCAATAAACACCCATTACTGAAATAGAGTAACGTACACCCCCGGATCGCAAAGGGGGGCAGGATTCTAGGGGGCCCATAACGAATTGATTTCAAATATGGCTTTAAGCCCCAAACTTGACCTTGCAAACCTGATTTGCAGGCCATCATAATCTCCGTTACGTCACTGCATCACTGGCACCAAGACTGAAACAGCTTTGATCGGAGAACACACCTCACCACTTGACTCTCCTATGATCTCTAGCGCGACATCACTGAAGTCGCAGATGTCAGGGATTTGGAGCTAATGGTATGAGGAGAGTTGTTTCTCAAAGACTTTTAATTTGTTTCAGTTCACTTTGGGGCCGAAAAAATGTGCAATTTCTGTTGTAGCCCTAGCCCTGAGGAGAAAATAGCGGTTTTCTGTGTCAGTGGCTTAGTGCCTTGAGGTAGTGCTGCCAAAAAAGATGCACATATCTACCAAGTTTACCTTTTTATAGCTCTATTATAGTTCAGAATCAGTGAGCTGCTGACAGTGACTTCTTCGTCTTTTTAAAGTCATTCTGGACTAACATCAACTCACTAAGTTCACGATAAATAACACTCTCGAACTTAATAGCGTGTATTTTTAAAGCAGAATTGATTCACATCATCATAGTGGCTCAACTAGTGCCCTCCTAACGCGAAATTTAAATCAGTTATCTTTCAGATATATAAAAAAACACGGTTACCAAATTTCATTGAAATAGCACAACTCCTTTCATCGTGATGAGATTTTTTTATTTTCATCAGAATATTTTACTGATCAAGTTATGTGATAAAAGATATGTCTAGTTCAAAGCAAACTCTTTCAAAATGTAGTTAAATTTATGCTTTAATAGCAAGATAAATATTGATAAAAGTAGCTCTGGCTGAAATCCAAGATTCAAATGAGATCACAATACTGGAGGCAACTTCCCTTTTGAATGAGATGGTTTAATATGAAACTTCCCTAATTACCATGATTGGGACTCCAGAGAATAAATGCTGCAAGCAAATCATTGCAAAAAATTGAGTGTGAGTTATTAAAAGGATATAGTCTTCAAAAATCTCTAGAAAATTATATTCAAAATTTCAGAAATTAATTTGAAAAAATTGAAACAAGGAGCTACTGTTTTATCCGGACTCTCGTTTGAAGAGGAAGCAGGACAAGATCTCAGACAGAAAAAGAGAAAAATTATTTTCAGTTAAAGTAAAGAAGACGTGGTTATGAATTCTGGAAAGAAGGGAAAATGTCATAGTGGATTAATTTAATGTCATATGCGATAGGGCAAGAGCAGAACCATCCCTAAGAGCTGAGATTTATAAAGCTGTGTAATAGAAAACTTGACTGTGTTTTTTGACCAGATATTATTACCTGAAACTAAGAAGAAAGTTACACAAAAACTAAAAGAAACTTACAAAAATGATACTGGGTCTTCTAGTTTTGACGATATGAATTGGATTAATTTTTACCATTTTTAAAGGAAAAAGATAGAATGAAGACCCCACTGGAAATTAACCGAGCTACAAGAGAACTCCTAATGTAAAGATACTTTTGAAAATATTTTACCGATATCGAATGCATCAGGGGAGAGTTCTTTTTCAGTTTTAAAGAACATTAAAAAGTGTTCATGTAGTACTATGGGAGAGAAAACAAATTGTGTGTGAACAACATGGCCATATTATACATAGAACAAGATGTTTTGGATAAAATAGAGACGGCAAAAATAATGGATGAATCTGCCAAACAGAAATAAAGAAGTAAAGTTTCATAGCAAAATTAAGAGCCTTACTTAAGAACTTTGAATTTTTTTTAAAAATACAGTTAAGATTTGTCTTGAGTCGTTGAATTTTATTAATAGCAATACATTTTGTTTTGAAAATTTAAGTTCAGGGAATCTTTTTATTATTTTAATTTTTCGACTCTTGAGCCTCAAACGTTTTACCGCCAGGGTCTCTAACTGTCTTAATCCGCCTCTGTTAGTGTACACACTTCAGGATTACTAGCTCAAACTAAAACACTTTCTCCATCAGTTATATGGAATTATTGCTGTTTTTATAGAGAAGCCCTTGTTTGTAGTAAAATAGCAGAAAATCGAAAACAAACTTAAGGTGCATCTATGAACTTCATTAAAAGTAAACCCCAAAATTTGAGACTTTTTGAGCAAATTTGTAAATATATATATATATATATATATATATATATGGATACTGATCACTAGAGCTGAGAAATTTGATGGCTTTCTTGAGGCAAACATCTGTCTTGCTTCTGGGAACTAAGAGACGAAATAAAGCTGTTTTTCATTGAGCGGAAATTTCTTCTCAGCGATCGCATTGAATTCATTTTCATGGCTATTTAAACTGGCATATCTGTCAGAATTTTTGGTCACACTTAAATATGATGAATCTTAGTCTCCAGGGAACACATAACTGTTTTTCAAGCTGAGGACAAGATCGAGTCAATTGTTAACAAGTTAGAATTGTGGTATCATTGCCTCATTTCAAAAAGAAATAATAATTTTGAAGCATTTCCAAATCTGAAAGATTTCCTCCATTCTAATGAAGAAAAGATCTTTGAAGAAAACATTATGGCTATTACACAACCTAAATTTAAAGCTAAAACCTGCTCTTAAACATTACTACAGTGGCTAGCTCAAATGATTTTAATTAGTGACGAATTTCCTTGATCACGGTTACATTTACATAAAAACAGTTACGGTGGTATTCTCAATCGCGAGTTATTGAAAAGAAAACTCGCGGATTGGGTAGCCCCCGCTGGACGATAACTCCCGGGTAATTCCCTTTTATTCTCGAACTGACGATTACCAGATCCGCCAGTTAAGCGTTCGCAAGATGTTAATGATTGATTGATTGAATATTGACGTCGCACTGTTCAGCTACACGAGGGCTTTTGGCGACGGACCACGTAATTTTGAACCATGGTCAAGTGACGTGGACGACACCTCGCAAGATGTGAAACTCGTTGTGATTGGACACTGATAATCACGGGGTATATTGTTTACATGTAGCATGTTGTATCTTGGCGCAAGACGTTCAATTTACATCTATTTTTTTCTTCTCATGGCTACTACGTCAAATAAAAGAAACTTTTCTCTGATGGAATCTTTTTGAAAAATACAAGGAGATGTTATTCATTGCAAGATAACCAGCGCTGTTTACAATAAGAAAAAGGAAAAAGAACGGGATTGCTTGACTATACTGATTTCAATGCAGCCAGCCTTTCGAAACGAAGTCGACAACAGCTGCAAAATCAGTTTATAAATATGCTGAAGGATTCACAAAAAGAAGCTTTAAAATGTTTCAAGTTAGAAAACTGGTGGAGAAACGAAAAAGTCACTGACCACATCGTTAGATGAACTGCTGGCCGCTATGGATGCCCTCATTGGACCATTGCCGTATAGATACGATTGAAACGACGATTAGGATACTGCTGTTTCGTATTTTTGTTTTTGTTTTTTTATTTAACTTTTAATTTAAATTTTCCGTATTATTCTGAATAGATTTTTTTGATAGTGATTTGTGTTTTATTACATAAAAGAACTCTAACATGAATCGCATTATGAAATGTTGAGTAAAATAATCAATATAATAGAAAAACTTTCTTTTCAAAATACACTTTTAAAATATATAAGTAAATTTTTCTGTGATCCAGGAATGCAAATAACATGGCCCTAAAAAGAGTTATAAATTCAGTTGGTTTGATTTGATTTATAATTAATGCTGCATTTTAAAGCAATGTGAGGTCTACTTGCAATGAACCTCATCATTTGAACCTCTGTCAAATATCAAGGGCAACACACCTGCATTAGTAACTCATTCTAAATTGCCACAGCACATCAACCTGAGGACTTTTAACGATGACAGATTTCAGGTTTTCAGAGGCACCAAACTCGCTGGCTATGAGTTTGTGACCACGACCACTCGTCTGCTGTGCTTACAAATATTTGATTAGAATTATGTAAAAAAATAACTCACGTTGTGTGTAAAATGTATGTGTATTTTTCATAAAAAAGAATAAAGATGACATGCACATCTTTTGCACATATATAAGAGAAGATGTAAATTATTACACCTAATTAAATATGATTAAAAAAGAATTAGCTTCCAAAATTATGGATTTATGTATTAAAGTAATTATCATTGCTTAATGTGTACAATGTATCAAACTTGAAAATGTACTGTGATTTCTCATTAAATCATAAACTGTGCATAATTCCCTTTATAGTATGAAAATTTATGCATAATGAAGGACTTACAGAAAAGTAAAGTTATTTAGTAAAAGTAGGCAATAGCTTACAGAATTTCTTTTCGATGAATAAGATTTATTTTAGTGGAATAATTTGTAGTGTGGTAAAAAATTAATGTATTAAAAACTGTAGTAGCATATTAATTTAATATTAAATTAACAATATTAATGTATGCATTTTAAATTGTACTAAATAATAGAATTTATGTAATTTTTCTAAATTCTATCATTTATTGAAGCAGAAACTAATTGAAGAAACATCTGACTTCTCAAGCTTTCTTGTGGAAAAGTCTAGTTTTTGAAGAAAATGAACTTTAGTGTCATTTAAGCAGTCAGATTTCATTTAATCACTATTTATTATTATAACTGAAATTTATTCCATTGTTTGTGCTTGATTTTTAAAAGTATGAAGATGTCATATTTTACAATGAATTTTAACTTCACTAAAATTTATTATACTTATTTTCAAAATGTACAAAATGCGCATTCGCAAGTTTTCAGAATAATTTCAATTTTTTTAAAAAAATTATATTTATAATTTTTATTTTAATTTACTTACTATTGTTTACTATAATAACTAATTAATTAGGGTTTTTTTGTAAAGGGAAATGTTAAAAAATGTCATTAGGAATAGTTAGTTTTGAATTTGTTCTGCTAACAAAATATTTTTTTTTCTGAAAAGTTGTAAATATTTTGTACATGTAAAATTTGTTTTCTGTTCTATGTTGTAAAATACTAATAAATGTACGTGTATATATAGTGCTTTGTGACAAATAAAATCAGGTTAATACCAATAGTATAATTATTTTTCTTAGATGGAATTGGAAAAGATTCAGTAACATATATATTCTGTTTTAGATAAATGTGACTTAATGGGGCCTAAGATTCAATTAACAAATTTATTCTTTACAAATAAAACAGGATTTTCCATTCTAAGATTTTATAGAAATCATGAATTAAGAATAATTATTAGACACTAGAAATTATTTAAATCAATGATTATATAGTCAAAACAGACAATTACCTAATTAGATAAATAAATTATAATGAAACAAAATTATATAAAAGAGTCGTTAAGATTATTTCCTAACAAATATATAGATAGTAAAATAATACAATGAATAGGATGGTCTCACACAGTAAAAGAACAGCTGAAAGAAATATCCACGGAACTTTGAAATCGGTTTACAACTAGGGTAGGCAGACTTTTACTGTCCACCTAGGGGTATAGAAGCTAAAAAAGGTCAACAATATTTGTATTATATCACTAATGTACTCTCTTTTAAAACCCTGTTTACAGCAAAACGCAAGATACACCAAATGTAATAATAATAGTGGCAGATATAATAATATGGAAAAAATAACTGGAATAGAGTTTGCAATAGATGTGTGTGAATAGGATGGTCTTAAAAGAACATCGGAAATATTACTTTGAAACGGTTTACAACTAGGGTAGGCAGACTTTTACACGGGAAAGTCCACTTCTAATTTTTCCAAGGTGTTTGGTCCACCTAGGGGTATAGATGTGGTGAGCTAAAAAAGGTCAACAATATTTGTATTATATCACTAATGTACTCTCTTTTAAAACCCTGTTTACAGCAAAACGCAAGATACACACAAATGTAATAATAATAGTGGCAGATATAATAATATTTTTCTGTCTCCGAAAGGAAAAATAACTGGATTAGAGTTTGCAATAGATGTGTGTGAATAGGATGGTCTCACACAGTAAAAGAACAGCTGAAAGAAATATCCACGGATGGACCTTTGAAATCGGTTTACAACTAGGGTAGGCAGACTTTTACACGGTAAAGTCCACTTCTATTTTTCCAAGGTGTTTGGTCCACCTAGGGGTATAGATGTGGTGAGCTAAAAAAGGTCAACAATATTTGTATTATATCACTAATGTACTCTCTTTTAAAACCCTGTTTACAGCAAAACGCAAGATACACACAAATGTAATAATAATAGTGGCAGATATAATAATATTTTTCTGTCTCCGAAAGGAAAAATAACTGGATTAGAGTTTGCAATAGATGTGTGTGAATAGGATGGTCTCACACAGTAAAAGAACAGCTGAAAGAAATATCCACGGATGGACCTTTGAAATCGGTTTACAACTAGGGTAGGCAGACTTTTACACGGAAAGTCCACTTCTAATTTTTCCAAGGTGTTTGGTCCACCTAGGGGTATAGATGTGGTGAGCTAAAAAAGGTCAACAATATTTGTATTATATCACTAATGTACTCTCTTTTAAAACCCTGTTTACAGCAAAACGCAAGATACACACAAATGTAATAATAATAGTGGCAGATATAATAATATTTTTCTGTCTCCGAAAGGAAAAATAACTGGATTAGAGTTTGCAATAGATGTGTGTGAATAGGATGGTCTCACACAGTAAAAGAACAGCTGAAAGAAATATCCACGGATGGACCTTTGAAATCGGTTTACAACTAGGGTAGGCAGACTTTTACACGGAAAGTCCACTTCTAATTTTTCCAAGGTGTTTGGTCCACCTAGGGGTATAGATGTGGTGAGCTAAAAAAGGTCAACAATATTTGTATTATATCACTAATGTACTCTCTTTTAAAACCCTGTTTACAGCAAAACGCAAGATACACACAAATGTAATAATAATAGTGGCAGATATAATAATATTTTTCTGTCTCCGAAAGGAAAAATAACTGGATTAGAGTTTGCAATAGATGTGTGTGAATAGGATGGTCTCACACAGTAAAAGAACAGCTGAAAGAAATATCCACGGATGGACCTTTGAAATCGGTTTACAACTAGGGTAGGCAGACTTTTACACGGGAAAGTCCACTTCTAATTTTTCCAAGGTGTTTTGGTCCACCTAGGGGTATAGATGTGGTGAGCTAAAAAAGGTCAACAATATTTGTATTATATCACTAATGTACTCTCTTTTAAAACCCTGTTTACAGCAAAACGCAAGATACACACAAATGTAATAATAATAGTGGCAGATATAATAATATTTTTCTGTCTCCGAAAGGAAAAAATAACTGGATTAGAGTTTGCAATAGATGTGTGTGAATAGGATGGTCTCACACAGTAAAAGAACAGCTGAAAGAAATATCCACGGATGGACCTTTGAAATCGGTTTACAACTAGGGTAGGCAGACTTTTACACGGAAAGTCCACTTCTAATTTTTCCAAGGTGTTTTGTGGTCCACCTAGGGGTATAGATGTGGTGAGCTAAAAAAGGTCAACAATATTTGTATTATATCACTAATGTACTCTCTTTTAAAACCCTGTTTACAGCAAAACGCAAGATACACACAAATGTAATAATAATAGGCAGATATAATAATATTTTTCTGTCTCCGAAAGGAAAAATAACTGGATTAGAGTTTGCAATAGATGTGTGTGAATAGGATGGTCTCACACAGTAAAAGAACAGCTGAAAGAAATATCCACGGATGGACCTTTGAAATCGGTTTACAACTAGGGTAGGCAGACTTTTACACGGTAAAGTCCACTTCTAATTTTTCCAAGGTGTTTGGTCCACCTAGGGGTATAGATGTGGTGAGCTAAAAAAGGTCAACAATATTTGTATTATATCACTAATGTACTCTCTTTTAAAACCCTGTTTACAGCAAAACGCAAGATACACACAAATGTAATAATAATAGTGGCAGATATAATAATATTTTTCTGTCTCCGAAAGGAAAAATAACTGGATTAGAGTTTGCAATAGATGTGTGTGAATAGGATGGTCTCACACAGTAAAAGAACAGCTGAAAGAAATATCCACGGATGGACCTTTGAAATCGGTTTACAACTAGGGTAGGCAGACTTTTACACGGTAAAGTCCACTTCTAATTTTCCAAGGTGTTGTGGTCCACCTAGGGGTATAGATGTGGTGAGCTAAAAAAGGTCAACAATATTTGTATTATATCACTAATAAATACAGAACACGTACTCTCTTTTAAAACCCTGTTTACAGCAAAACGCAAGATACACACAAATGTAATAATAATAGTGGCAGATATAATAATATTTTTCTGTCTCCGAAAGGAAAAATAACTGGATTAGAGTTTGCAATAGATGTGTGTGAATAGGATGGTCTCACACAGTAAAAGAACAGCTGAAAGAAATATCCACGGATGGACCTTTGAAATCGGTTTACAACTAGGGTAGGCAGACTTTTACACGGGAAAGTCCACTTCTAATTTTTCCAAGGTGTTTTGGTCCACCTAGGGGTATAGATGTGGTGAGCTAAAAAAGGTCAACAATATTTGTATTATATCACTAATGTACTCGTCTTTTAAAACCCTGTTTACAGCAAAACGCAAGATACACACAAATGTAATAATAATAGTGGCAGATATAATAATATTTTTCTGTCTCCGAAAGAAAAAATAACTGGATTAGAGTTTGCAATAGATGTGTGTGAATAGGATGGTCTCACACAGTAAAAGAACAGCTGAAAGAAATATCCACGGATGGACCTTTGAAATCGGTTTACAACTAGGGTAGGCAGACTTTTACACGGTAAAGTCCACTTCTAATTTTTCCAAGGTGTTTTGTCCACCTAGGGGTATAGATGTGGTGAGCTAAAAAAGGTCAACAATATTTGTATTATATCACTAATGTACTCTCTTTTAAAACCCTGTTTACAGCAAAACGCAAGATACACACAAATGTAATAATAATAGTGGCAGATATAATAATATTTTTCTGTCTCCGAAAGGAAAAATAACTGGATTAGAGTTTGCAATAGATGTGTGTGAATAGGATGGTCTCACACAGTAAAAGAACAGCTGAAAGAAATATCCACGGATGGACCTTTGAAATCGGTTTACAACTAGGGTAGGCAGACTTTTACACGGGAAAGTCCACTTCTAATTTTTCCAAGGTGTTGTGGTCCACCTAGGGGTATAGATGTGGTGAGCTAAAAAAGGTCAACAATATTTGTATTATATCACTAATGTACTCTCTTTTAAAACCCTGTTTACAGCAAAACGCAAGATACACACAAATGTAATAATAATAGTGGCAGATATAATAATATTTTTCTGTCTCCGAAAGGAAAAATAACTGGATTAGAGTTTGCAATAGATGTGTGTGAATAGGATGGTCTCACACAGTAAAAAAAGAACAGCTGAAAGAAATATCCACGGATGGACCTTTGAAATCGGTTTACAACTAGGGTAGGCAGACTTTTACACGGTAAAGTCCACTTCTAATTTTTCCAAGGTGTTGTGGTCCACCTAGGGGTATAGATGTGGTGAGCTAAAAAAGGTCAACAATATTTGTATTATATCACTAATAAATACAGAGGGGGTATAGATGTGGTGAGCTAAAAAGGTCAACAATATTTGTGTTATATCACTAATAAATACAGAATACTCTCTTTTAAAACCCTGTTTACAGCAAAACGCAAGATACACACAAATGTAATAATAATAGTGGCAGATATAATAATATTTTTCTGTCTCCGAAAGGAAAAATAACTGGATTAGAGTTTGCAATAGATGTGTGTGAATAGGATGGTCTCACACAGTAAAAGAACAGCTGAAAGAAATATCCACGGATGGACCTTTGAAATCGGTTTACAACTAGGGTAGGCAGACTTTTACACGGTAAGTCCACTTCTAATTTTTCCAAGGTGTTTTGGTCCACCTAGGGGTATAGATGTGGTGAGCTAAAAAAGGTCAACAATATTTGTATTATATCACTAATGTACTCTCTTTTAAAACCCTGTTTACAGCAAAACGCAAGATACACACAAATGTAATAATAATAGTGGCAGATATAATAATATTTTTCTGTCTCCGAAAGGAAAAATAACTGGATTAGAGTTTGCAATAGATGTGTGTGAATAGGATGGTCTCACACAGTAAAAGAACAGCTGAAAGAAATATCCACGGATGGACCTTTGAAATCGGTTTACAACTAGGGTAGGCAGACTTTTACACGGAAAGTCCACTTCTAATTTTTCCAAGGTGTTTGGTCCACCTAGGGGTATAGATGTGGTGAGCTAAAAAAGGTCAACAATATTTTGTATTATATCACTAATGTACTCTCTTTTAAAACCCTGTTTACAGCAAAACGCAAGATACACACAAATGTAATAATAATAGTGGCAGATATAATAATATTTTTCTGTCTCCGAAAGAAAAAATAACTGGATTAGAGTTTGCAATAGATGTGTGTGAATAGGATGGTCTCACACAGTAAAAGAACAGCTGAAAGAAATATCCACGGATGGACCTTTGAAATCGGTTTACAACTAGGGTAGGCAGACTTTTACACGGTAAAGTCCACTTCTAATTTTTCCAAGGTGTTGTGGTCCACCTAGGGGTATAGATGTGGTGAGCTAAAAAAGGTCAACAATATTTGTATTATCACTAAATGTACTCTCTTTTAAAACCCTGTTTACAGCAAAACGCAAGATACACACAAATGTAATAATAATAGTGGCAGATATAATAATATTTTTCTGTCTCCGAAAGGAAAAAAATAACTGGATTAGAGTTTGCAATAGATGTGTGTGAATAGGATGGTCTCACACAGTAAAAGAACAGCTGAAAGAAATATCCACGGATGGACCTTTGAAATCGGTTTACAACTAGGGTAGGCAGACTTTTACACGGGAAAGTCCACTTCTAATTTTTCCAAGGTGTTTGGTCCACCTAGGGGTATAGATGTGGTGAGCTAAAAAAGGTCAACAATATTTGTATTATATCACTAATGTACTCTCTTTTAAAACCCTGTTTACAGCAAAACGCAAGATACACACAAATGTAATAATAATAGTGGCAGATATAATAATATTTTTCTGTCTCCGAAAGGAAAAAATAACTGGATTAGAGTTTGCAATAGATGTGTGAATAGGATGGTCTCACACAGTAAAAGAACAGCTGAAAGAAATATCCACGGATGGACCTTTGAAATCGGTTTACAACTAGGGTAGGCAGACTTTTACACGGGAAAGTCCACTTCTAATTTTTCCAAGGTGTTGGGGTCCACCTAGGGGTATAGATGTGGTGAGCTAAAAAAGGTCAACAATATTTGTATTATATCACTAATGTACTCTCTTTTAAAACCCTGTTTACAGCAAAACGCAAGATACACACAAATGTAATAATAATAGTGGCAGATATAATAATATTTTTCTGTCTCCGAAAGGAAAAATAACTGGATTAGAGTTTGCAATAGATGTGTGTGAATAGGATGGTCTCACACAGTAAAAGAACAGCTGAAAGAAATATCCACGGATGGACCTTTGAAATCGGTTTACAACTAGGGTAGGCAGACTTTTACACGGCAAAAAAGTCCACTTCTAATTTTTCCAAGGTGTTTTGGTAGCTAGGGATGGTCCACCTAGGGGTATAGATGTGGTGAGCTAAAAAAGGTCAACAATATTTGTATTATATCACTAATGTACTCTCTTTTAAAACCCTGTTTACAGCAAAACGCAAGATACACACAAATGTAATAATAATAGTGGCAGATATAATAATATTTTTCTGTCTCCGAAAGGAAAAATAACTGGATTAGAGTTTGCAATAGATGTGTGTGAATAGGATGGTCTCACACAGTAAAAGAACAGCTGAAAGAAATATCCACGGATGGACCTTTGAAATCGGTTTACAACTAGGGTAGGCAGACTTTTACACGGTAAAGTCCACTTCTAATTTTTCCAAGGTGTTGTGGTCCACCTAGGGGTATAGATGTGGTGAGCTAAAAAAGGTCAACAATATTTGTATTATATCACTAATGTACTCTTTTAAAACCCTGTTTACAGCAAAACGCAAGATACACACAAATGTAATAATAATAGTGGCAGATATAATAATATTTTTCTGTCTCCGAAAGGAAAAAATAACTGGATTAGAGTTTGCAATAGATGTGTGTGAATAGGATGGTCTCACACAGTAAAAGAACAGCTGAAAGAAATATCCACGGATGGACCTTTGAAATCGGTTTACAACTAGGGTAGGCAGACTTTTACACGGGAAAGTCCACTTCTAATTTTTCCAAGGTGTTTTGTCCACCTAGGGGTATAGATGTGGTGAGCTAAAAAAGGTCAACAATATTTGTATTATATCACTAATGTACTCTCTTTTAAAACCCTGTTTACAGCAAAACGCAAGATACACACAAATGTAATAATAATAGTGGCAGATATAATAATATTTTTCTGTCTCCGAAAGGAAAAATAACTGGATTAGAGTTTGCAATAGATGTGTGTGAATAGGATGGTCTCACACAGTAAAAGAACAGCTGAAAGAAATATCCACGGATGGACCTTTGAAATCGGTTTACAACTAGGGTAGGCAGACTTTTACACGGAAAGTCCACTTCTAATTTTTCCAAGGTGTTTGGTCCACCTAGGGGTATAGATGTGGTGAGCTAAAAAAGGTCAACAATATTTGTATTATATCACTAATAAATGTACTCTCTTTTAAAACCCTGTTTACAGCAAAACGCAAGATACACACAAATGTAATAATAATAGTGGCAGATATAATAATATTTTTCTGTCTCCGAAAGGAAAAATAACTGGATTAGAGTTTGCAATAGATGTGTGTGAATAGGATGGTCTCACACAGTAAAAGAACAGCTGAAAGAAATATCCACGGATGGACCTTTGAAATCGGTTTACAACTAGGGTAGGCAGACTTTTACACGGAAAGTCCACTTCTAATTTTTCCAAGGTGTTTGGTCCACCTAGGGGTATAGATGTGGTGAGCTAAAAAAGGTCAACAATATTTGTATTATATCACTAATGTACTACTCTTTTAAAACCCTGTTTACAGCAAAACGCAAGATACACACAAATGTAATAATAATAGTGGCAGATATAATAATATTTTTCTGTCTCCGAAAGGAAAAATAACTGGATTAGAGTTTGCAATAGATGTGTGTGAATAGGATGGTCTCACACAGTAAAAGAACAGCTGAAAGAAATATCCACGGATGGACCTTTGAAATCGGTTTACAACTAGGGTAGGCAGACTTTTACACGGGAAAGTCCACTTCTAATTTTTCCAAGGTGTTTGGTCCACCTAGGGGTATAGATGTGGTGAGCTAAAAAAGGTCAACAATATTTGTATTATATCACTAATGTACTCTCTTTTAAAACCCTGTTTACAGCAAAACGCAAGATACACACAAATGTAATAATAATAGTGGCAGATATAATAATATTTTTCTGTCTCCGAAAGAAAAAATAACTGGATTAGAGTTTGCAATAGATGTGTGTGAATAGGATGGTCTCACACAGTAAAAGAACAGCTGAAAGAAATATCCACGGATGGACCTTTGAAATCGGTTTACAACTAGGGTAGGCAGACTTTTACACGGAAAGTCCACTTCTAATTTTTCCAAGGTGTTTGGTCCACCTAGGGGTATAGATGTGGTGAGCTAAAAAAGGTCAACAATAGTTGTATTATATCACTAATGTACTCTCTTTTAAAACCCTGTTTACAGCAAAACGCAAGATACACACAAATGTAATAATAATAGTGGCAGATATAATAATATTTTTCTGTCTCCGAAAGGAAAAATAACTGGATTAGAGTTTGCAATAGATGTGTGTGAATAGGATGGTCTCACACAGTAAAAGAACAGCTGAAAGAAATATCCACGGATGGACCTTTGAAATCGGTTTACAACCAGGGTAGGCAGACTTTTACACGGTAAAGTCCACTTCTAATTTTTCCAAGGTGCTCTGGTTCCCCTAGGGGTATAGATGTGGTGAGCTAAAAAAGGTCAACAATATTTGTATTATATCACTAATGTACTCTCTTTTAAAACCCTGTTTACAGCAAAACGCAAGATACACACAAATGTAATAATAATAGTGGCAGATATAATAATATTTTTCTGTCTCCGAAAGAAAAAATAACTGGATGAGAGTTTGCAATAGATGTGTGTGAATAGGATGGTCTCACACAGTAAAAGAACAGCTGAAAGAAATATCCACGGATGGACCTTTGAAATCGGTTTACAACTAGGGTAGGCAGACTTTTACACGGGAAAGTCCACTTCTAATTTTTCCAAGGTGCTCTGGTTCCCCTAGGGGTATAGATGTGGTGAGCTAAAAAAGGTCAACAATATTTGTATTATATCACTAATGTACTCTCTTTTAAAACCCTGTTTACAGCAAAACGCAAGATACACACAAATGTAATAATAATAGTGGCAGATATAATAATATTTTTCTGTCTCCGAAAGGAAAAATAACTGGATTAGAGTTTGCAATAGATGTGTGTGAATAGGATGGTCTCACACAGTAAAAGAACAGCTGAAAGAAATATCCACGGATGGACCTTTGAAATCGGTTTACAACTAGGGTAGGCAGACTTTTACACGGGAAAGTCCACTTCTAATTTTTCCAAGGTGTTTGGTCCACCTAGGGGTATAGATGTGGTGAGCTAAAAAAGGTCAACAATATTTGTATTATATCACTAATGTACTACAGAACACTCTTTTAAAACCCTGTTTACAGCAAAACGCAAGATACACACAAATGTAATAATAATAGTGGCAGATATAATAATATTTTTCTGTCTCCGAAAGAAAAAATAACTGGATTAGAGTTTGCAATAGATGTGTGTGAATAGGATGGTCTCACACAGTAAAAGAACAGCTGAAAGAAATATCCACGGATGGACCTTTGAAATCGGTTTACAACTAGGGTAGGCAGACTTTTACACGGAAAGTCCACTTCTAATTTTTCCAAGGTGTTTTGTCCACCTAGGGGTATAGATGTGGTGAGCTAAAAAAGGTCAACAATATTTGTATTATATCACTAATGTACTCTCTTTTAAAACCCTGTTTACAGCAAAACGCAAGATACACACAAATGTAATAATAATAGTGGCAGATATAATAATATTTTTCTGTCTCCGAAAGGAAAAATAACTGGATTAGAGTTTGCAATAGATGTGTGTGAATAGGATGGTCTCACACAGTAAAAGAACAGCTGAAAGAAATATCCACGGATGGACCTTTGAAATCGGTTTACAACTAG
The DNA here is from genome assembly GCA_019973935.1 of Trichonephila clavipes. Classification (NCBI taxonomy): domain Eukaryota; kingdom Metazoa; phylum Arthropoda; class Arachnida; order Araneae; family Nephilidae; genus Trichonephila; species Trichonephila clavipes. The sequence continues at coordinate 1,082,968 of BMAU01017824.1, forward strand.
GGTAGGCAGACTTTTACACGGGAAAGTCCACTTCTAATTTTTCCAAGGTGTTTTGTCCACCTAGGGGTATAGATGTGGTGAGCTAAAAAAGGTCAACAATATTTGTATTATATCACTAATGTACTCTCTTTTAAAACCCTGTTTACAGCAAAACGCAAGATACACACAAATGTAATAATAATAGTGGCAGATATAATAATATTTTTCTGTCTCCGAAAGAAAAAAATAACTGGATTAGAGTTTGCAATAGATGTGTGTGAATAGGATGGTCTCACACAGTAAAAGAACAGCTGAAAGAAATATCCACGGATGGACCTTTGAAATCGGTTTACAACTAGGGGGTAGGCAGACTTTTACACGGGAAAGTCCACTTCTAATTTTTCCAAGGTGTTGTGGTCCACCTAGGGGTATAGATGTGGTGAGCTAAAAAAGGTCAACAATATTTGTATTATATCACTAATGTACTCTCTTTTAAAACCCTGTTTACAGCAAAACGCAAGATACACACAAATGTAATAATAATAGTGGCAGATATAATAATATTTTTCTGTCTCCGAAAGAAAAAATAACTGGATTAGAGTTTGCAATAGATGTGTGTGAATAGGATGGTCTCACACAGTAAAAGAACAGCTGAAAGAAATATCCACGGATGGACCTTTGAAATCGGTTTACAACTAGGGTAGGCAGACTTTTACACGGGAAAGTCCACTTCTAATTTTTCCAAGGTGTTTTGTCCACCTAGGGGTATAGATGTGGTGAGCTAAAAAAGGTCAACAATATTTGTATTATATCACTAATAAATGTACTCTCTTTTAAAACCCTGTTTACAGCAAAACGCAAGATACACACAAATGTAATAATAATAGTGGCAGATATAATAATATTTTTCTGTCTCCGAAAGGAAAAAAATAACTGGATTAGAGTTTGCAATAGATGTGTGTGAATAGGATGGTCTCACACAGTAAAAGAACAGCTGAAAGAAATATCCACGGATGGACCTTTGAAATCGGTTTACAACTAGGGTAGGCAGACTTTTACACGGAAAGTCCACTTCTAATTTTTCCAAGGTGTTTGGTCCACCTAGGGGTATAGATGTGGTGAGCTAAAAAAAAGGTCAACAATATTTGTATTATATCACTAATGTACTCTCTTTTAAAACCCTGTTTACAGCAAAACGCAAGATACACACAAATGTAATAATAATAGTGGCAGATATAATAATATTTTTCTGTCTCCGAAAGGAAAAATAACTGGATTAGAGTTTGCAATAGATGTGTGTGAATAGGATGGTCTCACACAGTAAAAGAACAGCTGAAAGAAATATCCACGGATGGACCTTTGAAATCGGTTTACAACTAGGGTAGGCAGACTTTTACACGGGAAAGTCCACTTCTAATTTTTCCAAGGTGTTTGGTCCACCTAGGGGTATAGATGTGGTGAGCTAAAAAAGGTCAACAATATTTGTATTATATCACTAATGTACTCTCTTTTAAAACCCTGTTTACAGCAAAACGCAAGATACACACAAATGTAATAATAATAGTGGCAGATATAATAATATTTTTCTGTCTCCGAAAGGAAAAATAACTGGATTAGAGTTTGCAATAGATGTGTGTGAATAGGATGGTCTCACACAGTAAAAGAACAGCTGAAAGAAATATCCACGGATGGACCTTTGAAATCGGTTTACAACTAGGGTAGGCAGACTTTTACACGGGAAAGTCCACTTCTAATTTTTCCAAGGTGTTTTGGTCCACCTAGGGGTATAGATGTGGTGAGCTAAAAAAGGTCAACAATATTTGTATTATATCACTAATGTACTCTCTTTTAAAACCCTGTTTACAGCAAAACGCAAGATACACACAAATGTAATAATAATAGTGGCAGATATAATAATATTTTTCTGTCTCCGAAAGGAAAAATAACTGGATTAGAGTTTGCAATAGATGTGTGTGAATAGGATGGTCTCACACAGTAAAAGAACAGCTGAAAGAAATATCCACGGATGGACCTTTGAAATCGGTTTACAACTAGGGTAGGCAGACTTTTACACGGGAAAGTCCACTTCTAATTTTTCCAAGGTGTTTTGGTCCACCTAGGGGTATAGATGTGGTGAGCTAAAAAAGGTCAACAATATTTGTATTATATCACTAATACAGTGTACTCTTTTAAAACCCTGTTTACAGCAAAACGCAAGATACACACAAATGTAATAATAATAGTGGCAGATATAATAATATTTTTCTGTCTCCGAAAGGAAAAATAACTGGATTAGAGTTTGCAATAGATGTGTGTGAATAGGATGGTCTCACACAGTAAAAGAACAGCTGAAAGAAATATCCACGGATGGACCTTTGAAATCGGTTTACAACTAGGGTAGGCAGACTTTTACACGGAAAGTCCACTTCTAATTTTTCCAAGGTGTTTGGTCCACCTAGGGGTATAGATGTGGTGAGCTAAAAAAGGTCAACAATATTTGTATTATATCACTAATGTACTCTCTTTTAAAACCCTGTTTACAGCAAAACGCAAGATACACACAAATGTAATAATAATAGTGGCAGATATAATAATATTTTTCTGTCTCCGAAAGGAAAAATAACTGGATTAGAGTTTGCAATAGATGTGTGTGAATAGGATGGTCTCACACAGTAAAAGAACAGCTGAAAGAAATATCCACGGATGGACCTTTGAAATCGGTTTACAACTAGGGTAGGCAGACTTTTACACGGAAAGTCCACTTCTAATTTTTCCAAGGTGTTTGGGTCCACCTAGGGGTATAGATGTGGTGAGCTAAAAAAGGTCAACAATATTTGTATTATATCACTAATGTACTCTCTTTTAAAACCCTGTTTACAGCAAAACGCAAGATACACACAAATGTAATAATAATAGTGGCAGATATAATAATATTTTTCTGTCTCCGAAAGGAAAAATAACTGGATTAGAGTTTGCAATAGATGTGTGTGAATAGGATGGTCTCACACAGTAAAAGAACAGCTGAAAGAAATATCCACGGATGGACCTTTGAAATCGGTTTACAACTAGGGTAGGCAGACTTTTACACGGAAAGTCCACTTCTAATTTTTCCAAGGTGTTGTGGTCCACCTAGGGGTATAGATGTGGTGAGCTAAAAAAGGTCAACAATATTTGTATTATATCACTAATGTACTCTCTTTTAAAACCCTGTTTACAGCAAAACGCAAGATACACACAAATGTAATAATAATAGTGGCAGATATAATAATATTTTTCTGTCTCCGAAAGAAAAATAACTGGATTAGAGTTTGCAATAGATGTGTGTGAATAGGATGGTCTCACACAGTAAAAGAACAGCTGAAAGAAATATCCACGGATGGACCTTTGAAATCGGTTTACAACTAGGGTAGGCAGACAATATTTTTTACACGGAAAGTCCACTTCTAATTTTTCCAAGGTGTTTGGTCCACCTAGGGGTATAGATGTGGTGAGCTAAAAAAGGTCAACAATATTTGTATTATATCACTACTAATAAATGTACTCTCTTTTAAAACCCTGTTTACAGCAAAACGCAAGATACACACAAATGTAATAATAATAGTGGCAGATATAATAATATTTTTCTGTCTCCGAAAGGAAAAAAATAACTGGATTAGAGTTTGCAATAGATGTGTGTGAATAGGATGGTCTCACACAGTAAAAGAACAGCTGAAAGAAATATCCACGGATGGACCTTTGAAATCGGTTTACAACTAGGGTAGGCAGACTTTTACACGGGAAAGTCCACTTCTAATTTTTCCAAGGTGTTGGTCCACCTAGGGGTATAGATGTGGTGAGCTAAAAAAGGTCAACAATATTTGTATTATATCACTAATGTACTCTCTTTTAAAACCCTGTTTACAGCAAAACGCAAGATACACACAAATGTAATAATAATAGTGGCAGATATAATAATATTTTTCTGTCTCCGAAAGGAAAAAATAACTGGATTAGAGTTTGCAATAGATGTGTGTGAATAGGATGGTCTCACACAGTAAAAGAACAGCTGAAAGAAATATCCACGGATGGACCTTTGAAATCGGTTTACAACTAGGGTAGGCAGACTTTTACACGGAAAGTCCACTTCTAATTTTTCCAAGGTGTTTGGTCCACCTAGGGGTATAGATGTGGTGAGCTAAAAAAGGTCAACAATATTTGTATTATATCACTAATGTACTCTCTTTTAAAACCCTGTTTACAGCAAAACGCAAGATACACACAAATGTAATAATAATAGTGGCAGATATAATAATATTTTTCTGTCTCCGAAAGGAAAAATAACTGGATTAGAGTTTGCAATAGATGTGTGTGAATAGGATGGTCTCACACAGTAAAAGAACAGCTGAAAGAAATATCCACGGATGGACCTTTGAAATCGGTTTACAACTAGGGTAGGCAGACTTTTACACGGGAAAGTCCACTTCTAATTTTTCCAAGGTGTTTGGTCCACCTAGGGGTATAGATGTGGTGAGCTAAAAAAGGTCAACAATATTTGTATTATATCACTAATGTACTCTCTTTTAAAACCCTGTTTACAGCAAAACGCAAGATACACACAAATGTAATAATAATAGTGGCAGATATAATAATATTTTTCTGTCTCCGAAAGGAAAAATAACTGGATTAGAGTTTGCAATAGATGTGTGTGAATAGGATGGTCTCACACAGTAAAAGAACAGCTGAAAGAAATATCCACGGATGGACCTTTGAAATCGGTTTACAACTAGGGTAGGCAGACTTTTACACGGAAAGTCCACTTCTAATTTTTCCAAGGTGTTTGGTCCACCTAGGGGTATAGATGTGGTGAGCTAAAAAAGGTCAACAATATTTGTATTATATCACTAATGTACTCTCTTTTAAAACCCTGTTTACAGCAAAACGCAAGATACACACAAATGTAATAATAATAGTGGCAGATATAATAATATTTTTCTGTCTCCGAAAGGAAAAATAACTGGATTAGAGTTTGCAATAGATGTGTGTGAATAGGATGGTCTCACACAGTAAAAGAACAGCTGAAAGAAATATCCACGGATGGACCTTTGAAATCGGTTTACAACTAGGGTAGGCAGACTTTTACACGGAAAGTCCACTTCTAATTTTTCCAAGGTGTTTTGTCCACCTAGGGGTATAGATGTGGTGAGCTAAAAAAGGTCAACAATATTTGTATTATATCACTAATGTACTCTCTTTTAAAACCCTGTTTACAGCAAAACGCAAGATACACACAAATGTAATAATAATAGTGGCAGATATAATAATATTTTTCTGTCTCCGAAAGGAAAAATAACTGGATTAGAGTTTGCAATAGATGTGTGTGAATAGGATGGTCTCACACAGTAAAAGAACAGCTGAAAGAAATATCCACGGATGGACCTTTGAAATCGGTTTACAACTAGGGTAGGCAGACTTTTACACGGGAAAGTCCACTTCTAATTTTTCCAAGGTGCTCTGGTCCCCCTAGGGGTATAGATGTGGTGAGCTAAAAAAGGTCAACAATATTTGTATTATATCACTAATGTACTCTCTTTTAAAACCCTGTTTACAGCAAAACGCAAGATACACACAAATGTAATAATAATAGTGGCAGATATAATAATATTTTTCTGTCTCCGAAAGAAAAATAACTGGATTAGAGTTTGCAATAGATGTGTGTGAATAGGATGGTCTCACACAGTAAAAGAACAGCTGAAAGAAATATCCACGGATGGACCTTTGAAATCGGTTTACAACTAGGGTAGGCAGACTTTTACACGGGAAAGTCCACTTCTAATTTTTCCAAGGTGTTGGGGTCCACCTAGGGGTATAGATGTGGTGAGCTAAAAAAGGTCAACAATATTTGTATTATATCACTAATGTACTCTCTTTTAAAACCCTGTTTACAGCAAAACGCAAGATACACACAAATGTAATAATAATAGTGGCAGATATAATAATATTTTTCTGTCTCCGAAAGGAAAAATAACTGGATTAGAGTTTGCAATAGATGTGTTGAATAGGAGTCTCACACAGTGTGTGTGAATAGGATTTGGTCGTACTCTTTTAAAACCCTGTTTACAGCAAAACGCAAAAGAACAGCTGAAAGAAATATCCACGGATGGACCTTTGAAATCGGTTTACAACTAGGGTAGACTTTTACACGGCAAAAAAGTCCACTTCTAATTTTTCCAAGGTGTTTTGTCCACCTAGGGGTATAGATGTGGTGAGCTAAAAAAGGTCAACAATATTTGTATTATATCACTAAATGTACTCTCTTTTAAAACCCTGTTTACAGCAAAACGCAAGATACACACAAATGTAATAATAATAGTGGCAGATATAATAATATTTTTCTGTCTCGAAAGAAAAAAATAACTGGAAAAATAACTGGAATAGAGTTGTGTGAATAGGATGTTCTCACACTGTAAAAGAACAGCTGAAAGAAATATCCACGGATGGACCTTTGAAATCGGTTTACAACTAGGGTAGGCAGACTTTTACACGGGAAAGTCCACTTCTAATTTTTCCAAGGTGTTTTGGTCCACCTAGGGGTATAGATGTGGTGAGCTAAAAAAAGGTCAACAATATTTGTATTATATCACTAATGTGTGTACTCTCTTTTAAAACCCTGTTTACAGCAAAACGCAAGATACACACAAATGTAATAATAATAGTGGCAGATATAATAATTTTTCTGTCTCCGAAAGAAAAATAACTGGATAGAGTTTGCAATAGATGTGTGTGAATAGGATGGTCTCACACAGTAAAAGAACAGCTGAAAGAAATATCCACGGATGGACCTTTGAAATCGGTTTACAACTAGGGTAGGCAGACTTTTACACGGGAAAGTCCACTTCTAATTTTTCCAAGGTGTTTTGGTCCACCTAGGGGTATAGATGTGGTGAGCTAAAAAAGGTCAACAATATTTGTATTATATCACTAATGTACTCTCTTTTAAAACCCTGTTTACAGCAAAACGCAAGATACACACAAATGTAATAATAATAGTGGCAGATATAATAATATTTTTCTGTCTCCGAAAGGAAAAATAACTGGATTAGAGTTTGCAATAGATGTGTGTGAATAGGATGGTCTCACACAGTAAAAGAACAGCTGAAAGAAATATCCACGGATGGACCTTTGAAATCGGTTTACAACTAGGGTAGGAGACTTTTACACGGTAAAAAAGTCCACTTCTAATTTTTCCAAGGTGTTTGGTCCACCTAGGGGTATAGATGTGGTGAGCTAAAAAAGGTCAACAATATTTGTATTATATCACTAATAAATGTACTCTCTTTTAAAACCCTGTTTACAGCAAAACGCAAGATACACACAAATGTAATAATAATAGTGGCAGATATAATAATATTTTTTTTCCGAAAGAAAAATAACTAGAGTTTCTGAATAGGATGGTCTCACACAGTAAAAGAACAGCTGAAAGAAATATCCACGGATGGAAAAATCGGTTTAACTGGATTTTACACGGGAAAGTCCACTTCTAATTTTTCCAAGTTTGTCCACCTAGGGGTATAGATGTGGTGAGCTAAAAATAGGTCAACAATATTTGTATTGTACTCTCTTTTAAAACCCTGTTTACAGCAAAACGCAAGATACACAAAATGTAATAATAAACAGATATAATAATAAGAAAAATAACTGGATTAGAGTTTGGATGTTTGAATAGGATGGTCTCACACAGTAAAAGAACAGCTGAAAGAAATATCCACGGATGGACCTTTGAAATCGGTTTACAACAGGGTAGGCAGACTTTTACACGGTAAAGTCCACTTCTAATTTTTCCAAGGTGCTTGTGGTCCACCTAGGGGTATAGATGTGGTGAGCTAAAAAGGTCAACAATATTTGTATTATATCACTAATGTACTACTCTCTTTTAAAACCCTGTTTACAGCAAAACGCAAGATACACACAAATGTAATAATAATAGTGGCAGATATAATAATATTTTTCTGAGGATGGTCTCACACAGTAAAAGAACAGCTGAAAGAAATATCCACGGATGGACCTTTGAAATCGGTTTACAACTAGTTTACAACTAGGGTAGGCAGACTTTTACACGGTAAAGTCCACTTCTAATTTTTCCAAGGTGTTTGGTTCCACCTAGGGGTATAGATGTGGTGAGCTAAAAAAGGTCAACAATATTTGTATTATATCACTAATGTACTCTCTTTTAAAACCCTGTTTACAGCAAAACGCAAGATACACACAAATGTAATAATAATAGTGGCAGATATAATAATATTTTTCTGTCTCCGAAAGGAAAAATAACTGGAATAGAGTTTGCAATAGATGTGTGTGAATAGGATGGTCTCAATACTTTGAAATCGGTTTACAACTAGGGTAGGCAGACTTTTACAAAAGAACAGCTCAACAATATTTGTAATATCAAATATCCACGGATGGACCTTTGAAATCGGTTTAGGATGGTCTCACACAGTAAAAGAACAGGAAATATCCACGGATGGACCTTTGAAATCGGTTTACAACTTTTACACGGGAAAGTCCACTTCTAATTTTCCAAGGTGTTGGTCCACCTAGGGGTATAGATGTGGTGAGCTAAAAAGGTCAACAATATTTGTATTATATCACTAATGTACTCTCTTTTAAAACCCTGTTTACAGCAAAAGATACACACAAATGTAATAATAATAGTGGCAGATATAATAATATTTTTCTGTCTCGAAAGGAAAAATAACTGGATTAGAGTTTGCAATAAGATGGTCTCACATACACACAATGGACCTTTGTAATAATTTTTCAAGGTGTTTGGTCCACCTAGCTAAAAAAGGTCAACAAATTTGGCAGATATAATATATTTTTCTGTCTCCGAAAGAAAAATAACTGGTTTAAAGCAAAACGCAAGATACACACAAATGTTGCAATAGTGATATAATAATATTTTTCTGTCTGAAAAAATAACTGGATTAGAGTTTTGCAATAGATGTGTGAATAGGATGGTCTCACATAGTAAAAGAACAGCTGAAAGAAATATCCACGGATGGACCTTTGAAATCGGTTTACAACTAGGGTAGGCAGACTTTTACACGGGAAAGTCCACTTCTAATTTTTCCAAGGTGTTGGGGTCCACCTAGGGGTATAGATGTGGTGAGCTAAAAAGGTCAACAATATTTGTATTATATCACTAATGTACTTTCTTTTAAAACCCTGTTTACAGCAAAACGCAAGATACACACAAATGTAATAATAATAGTGGCAGATATAATAATATTTTCTGTCTGGAATACTTTCTTTTAAAAGTTTGCAATAGATGTAATGTGATATAATAATAGGATGGTCTCAATACATGTGTGTAAATACAACTGAAAGAAATATCCACGGATGGACCTTTGAAATCGGTTTACAACTAGGGTAGGCAGACTTTTACACGGTAAAAGTCCACTTCTATTTTCCAAGGTGTTGGGGTCCACCTAGGGTATAGATGTGGTGAGCTAAAAAGGTCAACAATATTTGTATTATATCACTAATGTACTCTCTTTTAAAACTGTTTACAGCAAAACGCAAGATACACACAAATGTAATAATAATAGTGGCGAATATAATAATATTTTCTGTCTCGAAAGAAAAAATAACTGGATTATTATTTGCAATAGATGTGTGCGAATAGGATGGTCTCACACAGTAAAGGGAAAAGCTGAAAAATATCCACGGATGGACCTTTGAAATCGGTTTACAACCAGGGTAGGCAGACTTTTACACGGTAAAGTCCACTTCTAATTTTTCCAAGGTGTTGGGGCTAGGGGGTATAGATACCTAAGGGGTATAGATGTGTACTCTCTTTTAAAACCCTGAGCTAAAAACGGTCAACAATATTTGTATTATATCACTAATAACTGGATTACTCTCTTTAAAAACACCTGTTTACAGCAAAACGCAAGATACACACAAACTGTTGTGTAATAATTAGCTGGCAATAGATATAATAATATTTTCAAAGTTTAATAAAACGTCTCCGATAGTCTCCGAAAGGAAAAATAACTGGATTAGAGTTTGCAATAGATGTGTGTGAATAGGATGGTCTCTAGTAAAAGAACAGCTGAAAATATCCACGGATGGACCTTTGAAATCGGTTTACAACTAGGGTAGGCAGACTTTTACACGGGAAAGTCCACTTCTAATTTTTCCAAGGTGTTTTGTCCACTAGGGGTATAGATGTGGTGAGCTAAAAAAGGTCAACAATAGTTGTATTATATCACTAATGTACTTTCTTTTAAAACCCTGTTTACAGCAAAACGCAAGATACACACAAATGTAATAATAATAGTGGCAGATATAATAATATTTTTCTGTCTCCGAAAGAAAAAATAACTAGATTAGAGTTTGCAATAGATGTCTGTGAATAGGATGGTCTCACACAGTAAAAGAACAGCTGAAAAAAATATACACGGATGGACCTTTGAAATCGATTAGGAACTAGGGCAGGCAGACTTTTACACGGTAAAGTCCACTTCTAATTTTTCCAAGGTGTTGTGGTCCACCTAAGGGGAATAGATGTGGTGAGCTAAAAAAGGTCAACAATATTTTGTATATATCACTATTCCAGTTACTCTTTTAAAAGCCCTGTTTACAGCAAAACGCAAAGTAATAATACAGAAAAATAACTGGATTATATCTGCAATATATTATTAATATTTTTCGGATGTTTTCTCCGGGTTTTAAAAAAATCAACGTGGATTTAGATGTTGAGCTAAAAGGTCAGTGATATATCACTAATGTACTCTCTTTTAAAATTTTTTTTAGCTCACCACATCAAACAAATGTACCCCCTAGGTGAATATACAACACCACGGAAAATAGAAGGAGTTTTGCGAAAATGGTCTACACCTAAAAGAACAGTAGGCCTAATTTCGTGGAATATTTCTTTTCGGCTAATCTTTCAAGGTGTTGCGGTCCACCTAGGGGTATAGATTTGACGAGCTAAAAAAGGTCAACAATATTTGTATTATATCACTAATAAATACCACGTACTCTCTTTTCCTGTTTACTGCAAAATAGATACAACAAATTAATAATAATAGGCAGATATAATAATATTTTCTGTTCCGAAAGGAAAAATAAATCTTAGAGTTTGCTGTAGAAACAGGGTTTCACACTGTAAAAAGAACAGCTGAAAGAAATATCCACGGATGGACCTTTGAAATCGGTTTACAAAGGGGTAGGTGACTTTTACACGGGAAAGTCACCACATCTAATTTTCAAGGTGTTGTGGTTCCCCTAGGTATAGATGTGGTGCTAAAAAAATTTGTATTTAGCAAATGTACTCTCTTTAAAACCCTGTTTACAGCAAAACGCAAGATACACACAAATGTAATAAGAAAGTGGCAGATATAATATATTTTCTGTCTCCGAAAGAAAAATAACTGGATTAGAGTTTCAATAGATGTGTGAGAATAGGATTCTCACACATCTAAAAAACTCTGAAAGAAATATCCACGTTATTTTCCTTTCGAAATCGACAGGAAAAATATTATTATATCTGCCACTTCCTATTTTACATTTGTGTGTATCTTGCGTTTTGATGTAAGCTAGGGTTTTAAAAGATTTGTATTAGTGATATAATACAAATACTCTCTTTTTGACCTGTTTAGCAAAACCAAGATACACACAATTGTAATAATAATTGTGGCAAATATAATAATATTTTTCTGTCTGAAAGGAAAAATAACTGGATTTTTGCAAATGTCTGTGACTCCTAGGATTGTCTGTAAAAAACATTTGAAAGAAATCCATCCGTGGATATTTTTTCAGCTAGGGTAGGCAGACTTTTACTGTGTGAGACCATCTATTTTCAAGGTGTTGGGGTCCACTAAGGGGGTATAGATGTTGAGCTAAAAGGTCAACAATATAGTGTATTTTTACAGAACACGTACTCTCTTTAAAAAGCCCTGTTTAGACGCAAGAAAAATATTAATAATAATATCTGCCATATTATTATTACATTTGTGTGTATCTTGCGTTTTGCGGTAAACAGGGTTTTAAAAAAGACGTGAGTATTTATTAGTGATATAATACAAATATTGTTGACCTTTTAGCTCACCACATCTATACCCCTAGGTGGACCCCAACACCTTGAAAATTAGCTAAAAGTGGACAATTTTGTATTGTAAAAGTCTGCCTACCCTAGTTGTAAACCGATACACACAAAGGTCCATCCGATGTAATATTATTTTCTTTCAGCTGTTCTTTTACTAGTGTGAGACCATCCTATTCACACACATCTATTGCAAACTCTAATCCAGATATTTTTCGGTTTCGGAGACAGAAAAATATTATTATATGTTGCCACTATTATTAGTACATTTGTATTGTATCTAATGTGTTTTGCTAAAACAGGGTTTACAGCAAAAGCAAGATACATTAGTGATATAAGAATACAAATATTGTAATATTTTTTAGCTCACCACATCTATACCCCTAGGTGGACCCCAGACACCTGTGAAAATTAGAAGTGGACTTTCACACGTGTAAAAGTCTGCCTACCCTACCTTGTAAAACCGATTTCAAAGGTCCATCACGTGGATATTTAATTTTCAGCTGTTCTTTACAGTGGTAGAGCTAATCCTATTCAACACATATTTGTAAATCACTAATCCAGTTCTCTTTTAAAACCCTGTTTTCGGAGACAGAAAATATTATTATATCTGCCACTATTATTATTATTCTGTCTGAAAAAATATCTTGCGTTTTGCTGTAAACAGGGTTTTAAAAGATGAGTACATTAGTGATATAATACAAATATTGTTGACCTTTGAAATTTTAGCTCAACATAGGCTAATACCCCCACGGTGAAAGACCACAGCACCTTGAAAAATTAGAAGTGGACTTTACCGTGTAAACGTCTGCCTACCCTAGTTGTAAACCGATTTCAAAGGTCCATCCGTGGATATTTCTTTCAGCTGTTCTTTTAATGTGTGAGACCATCCTATTCACACACATCTATTGCAAACTCTAATCCAGTTATTTTCCTTTCGGAGACAGTAAAAATATTTTTATATCTGCCACTATTATTATTACATTTGTATTGTATCTAATGCGTTTTTGTAAAACAGAGTTTTTTAAAAGAGATATGTACATTAGTGATATAATACAAATATAACTGGATTGACCTAGATTTTTAGCTCACCACATCTATACCCCCCTAGGTGGACAAAAACACCTTGGAAAAAATTAGGGAAGTGGACTTTCCCGTGTAAAAGGTGTTGGGGCCTACCCTAGTTGTAAAACCGATTTCAAAGGTCCATCCGTGGATATTTCTTTCAGTTGTTCTTTTTACTGTGTGAGACCATCCTATTCACACACATCTATTGCAAACTCTAATCCAGTTATTTTTCCTTTCGGAGACAGAAAAATATTACCTTTATATCTGCCACTATTATTATTACATTTGTGTGTATCTTGCGTTTTGCTGTAAACAGGGTTTTAAAAGAGCGTACATTAGTGATATAATACAAATATTGTTGACTCTTTTAGCTCACCACATCTATACCCCTAGGTGGACAAGAGCACCTTGAAAAATTAGAAGTGGACTTTCCGTGTAAAAGTCTGCCTACCCTGGGTTGTAAACCGATTTCAAAGGTCCATCCGTGGATATTTCTAATTTTCAGCTGTTCTTTTACTGTGTGAGACCATCCTATTCACACACATCTATTGCAAACTCTCATCCAGTTATTTTTCCTTTCGGAGACAGAAAAATATTATTATATCTGCCACTATTATTATTACATTTGTGTGTATCTTGCGTTTTGCTGTAAACAGGGTTTTAAAAGAGAGTACATTAGTGATATAATACAAATATTGTTGACCTTTTAGCTCACCACATCTATACCCCTAGGTGGACCAAAACACCTTGAAAAATTAGAAGTGGACTTTACCGTGTAAAAAGTCTGCCTACCCTAGTTGTAAAACCGATTTCAAAGGTCCATCCGTGGATATTTCTTTCAGCTGTTCTTTTTTACTGTGTGAGACCATCCTATTCACACACATCTATTGCAAACTCTAATCCAGTTATTTTTCCTTTCGGAGACAGAAAAATATTATTATATCTGCCACTATTATTATTACATTTGTGTGTATCTTGCGTTTTGCTGTAAACAGGGTTTTAAAAAGAGAGTATTTTTATTAGTGATATAATACAAATATTGTTGATTTTTTTTTAGCTCACCACATCTATACCCCTAGGTGAACCAAACAACACCTTGAAAAATTAGAAGTGGACTTTACCGTGTAAAAGTCTGCCTACCCTAGTTGTAAACCGATTTCAAAGGTCCATCCGTGGATATTTAATTTTTCAGCTGTTCTTTTTACTGTGTGAGACCATCCTATTCACACACATCTATTGCAAACTCTAATCCAGTTATTTTTCTTTCGAGACAGAAAAATATTATTATATCTGCCACTATTATTATTACATTTGTGTGTATCTTGCGTTTTGCTGTAAACAGGGTTTTAAAAGAGAGTACATTAGTGATATAATACAAATATTGTTGACCTTTTTAGCTCACCACATCTATACCCCCTAGGTGGACCCCAACACCTTGTAAAAAATTAGAAGTGGACTCTTCCCGTGTAAAAGTTGCCTACCCTAGTTGTAAACCGATTTCAAAGGTCCATCCGTGGATATTTCTTTCAGCTGTTCTTTTACTGTGTGAGACCATCCTATTCACACACATCTATTGCAAACTCTAATCCAGTTATTTTTTCTTTCGGAGACAGAAAAATATTATTATATCTGCCACTATTATTATTACATTTGTGTGTATCTTGCGTTTTGCTGTAAACAGGGTTTTAAAAGAGAGTACATGTTCTGTATTTATTAGTGATATAATACAAATATTGTTGACCTTTTTTAGCTCACCACATCTATACCCCTAGGGGAACCAGAGCACCTTGAAAAATTAGAAGTGGAATTTACCGTGTAAAAGTCTGCCTACCCTGGTTGTAAACCGATTTCAAAGGTCCATCCGTGGATATTTCTTTCAGCTGTTCTTTTACTGTGTGAGACCATCCTATTCACACACATCTATTGCAAACTCTAATCCAGTTATTTTTCCTTTCGGAGACAGAAAATATTATTATATCTGCCACTATTATTATTACATTTGTGTGTATCTTGCGTTTTGCTGTAAACAGGGTTTTAAAAGAGAGTACATTAGTGATATAATACAAATATTGTTGACCTTTTTAGCTCACCACATCTATACCCCTAGGTGGACAAAAAAACACCTTGAAAAATTAGAAGTGGACTTTCCCGTGTAAAATTGCCTACCCTAGTTGTAAACCGATTTCAAAGGACCATCCGTGGATATTTGTTTTCAGCTGTTCTTTTACTGTGTGAGACCATCCTATTCACACACATCTATTGCAAACTCTAATCCAGTTATTTTTTCCTTTCGGAGACAGAAAATATTATTATATCTGCCACTATTATTATTACATTTGTGTGTATCTTGCGTTTTGCTGTAAACAGGGTTTTAAAAGAGAGTACGTGTTCTGTATTTATAGTGATATAATACAAATATTGTTGACCTTTTAGCTCACCACATCTATACCCCTAGGTGGACCACAACACCTTGAAAAATTAGAAGTGGACTTTCCCGTGTAAAAGTCTGCCTACCCTAGTTGTAAACCGATTTCAAAGGTCCATCCGTGGATATTTCTTTCAGCTGTTTTTTACTGTGTGAGACCATCCTATTCACACACATCTATTGCAAACTCTAATCCAGTTATTTTTCTTTCGGAGACAGAAAAATATTATTATATCTGCCACTATTATTATTACATTTGTGTGTATCTTGCGTTTTGCTGTAAACAGGGTTTTAAAAGAGAGTACATTAGTGATATAATACAAATATTGTTGACCTTTTTTTAGCTCACCACATCTATACCCCTAGGTGGAACCAACACCTTGAAAAATTAGAAGTGGACTTTCCCGTGTAAAAGTCTGCCTACCCTAGTTGTAAACCGATTTCAAAGGTCCATCCGTGGATATTTCTTTCAGCTGTTCTTTTACTGTGTGAGACCATCCTATTCACACACATCTATTGCAAACTCTAATCCAGTTATTTTTCCTTTCGGAGACAGAAAAAAATATTATTATATCTGCCACTATTATTATTACATTTGTGTGTATCTTGCGTTTTGCTGTAAACAGGGTTTTAAAAGAGAGTACGTGTTCTGTATTTATTAGTGATATAATACAAATATTGTTGACCTTTTTTAGCTCACCACATCTATACCCCTAGGTGGACCACAACACCTTGGAAAAATTAGAAGTGGACTTTACCGTGTAAAAGTCTGCCTACCCTAGTTGTAAACCGATTTCAAAGGTCCATCCGTGGATATTTCTTTCAGCTGTTCTTTTACTGTGTGAGACCATCCTATTCACACACATCTATTGCAAACTCTCATCCAGTTATTTTTTCTTTCGGAGACAGAAAAATATTATTATATCTGCCACTATTATTATTACATTTGTGTGTATCTTGCGTTTTGCTGTAAACAGGGTTTTAAAAGAGAGTACATTAGTGATATAATACAAATATTGTTGACCTTTTTTAGCTCACCACATCTATACCCCTAGGTGGACACCAACACCTTGAAAAATTAGAAGTGGACTTTCCCGTGTAAAATTAGGCCTACCCTAGTTGTAAACCGATTTCAAAGGTCCATCCGTGGATATTTCTTTCAGCTGTTCTTTTACTGTGTGAGACCATCCTATTCACACACATCTATTGCAAACTCTAATCCAGTTATTTTTCCTTTCGGAGACAGAAAAATATTATTATATCTGCCACTATTATTATTACATTTGTGTGTATCTTGCGTTTTGCTGTAAACAGGGTTTTAAAAGAGAGTACATTAGTGATATAATACAAATATTGTTGACCTTTTTAGCTCACCACATCTATACCCCCTAGGTGGACCCCAACACCTTGGAAAATTAGAAGTGGACTTTCCCGTGTAAAAAGTCTGCCTACCCTAGTTGTAAACCGATTTCAAAGGTCCATCCGTGGATATTTCTTTCAGCTGTTCTTTTACTGTGTGAGACCATCCTATTCACACACATCTATTGCAAACTCTAATCCAGTTATTTTTCCTTTCGGAGACAGAAAAATATTATTATATCTGCCACTATTATTATTACATTTGTGTGTATCTTGCGTTTTGCTGTAAACAGGGTTTTAAAAGAGAGTACGTGTTCTGTATTTATTAGTGATATAATACAAATATTGTTGACCTTTTTTAGCTCACCACATCTATACCCCTAGGTGGACCACAACACCTTGGAAAAATTAGAAGTGGACTTTACCGTGTAAAAGTCTGCCTACCCTAGTTGTAAACCGATTTCAAAGGTCCATCCGTGGATATTTCTTTCAGCTGTTCTTTTACTGTGTGAGACCATCCTATTCACACACATCTATTGCAAACTCTAATCCAGTTATTTTTCCTTTCGGAGACAGAAAAATATTATTATATCTGCCACTATTATTATTACATTTGTGTGTATCTTGCGTTTTGCTGTAAACAGGGTTTAAAAAAAGAGAGTACATTAGTGATATAATACAAATATTGTTGACCTTTTTTAGCTCACCACATCTATACCCCTAGGTGGACAAAACACCTTGGAAAAATTAGAAGTGGACTTTCCCGTGTAAAAGTCTGCCTACCCTAGTTGTAAACCGATTTCAAAGGTCCATCCGTGGATATTTCTTTCAGCTGTTCTTTTACAGTGTGAGACCATCCTATTCACACACATCTATTGCAAACTCTAATCCAGTTATTTTTCCTTTCGGAGAGACAGAAAAATATTATTATATCTGCCACTATTATTATTACATTTGTGTGTATCTTGCGTTTTGCTGTAAACAGGGTTTTAAAAAGAGAGTATTTATTAGTGATATAATACAAATATTGTTGACCTTTTTAGCTCACCACATCTATACCCCTAGGTGGACCAAACAACACCTTGGAAAAATTAGAAGTGGACTTTACCGTGTAAAAGTCTGCCTACCCTAGTTGTAAACCGATTTCAAAGGTCCATCCGTGGATATTTCTTTCAGCTGTTCTTTTACTGTGTGAGACCATCCTATTCACACACATCTATTGCAAACTCTATTCCAGTTATTTTTTTCCTTTCGGAGACAGAAAAATATTATTATATCTGCCACTATTATTATTACATTTGTGTGTATCTTGCGTTTTGCTGTAAACAGGGTTTTAAAAGAGAGTACATTAGTGATATAATACAAATATTGTTGACCTTTTTAGCTCACCACATCTATACCCTAGGGGAACCAGAGCACCTTGGAAAAATTAGAAGTGGACTTTACCGTGTAAAAGTCTGCCTACCCTAGTTGTAAACCGATTTCAAAGGTCCATCCGTGGATATTTCTTTCAGCTGTTCTTTTACAGTGTGAGACCATCCTATTCACACACATCTATTGCAAACTCTAATCCAGTTATTTTTCCTTTCGGAGACAGAAAAATATTATTATATCTGCCACTATTATTATTACATTTGTGTGTATCTTGCGTTTTGCTGTAAACAGGGTTTTAAAAGAGAGTACATTAGTGATATAATACAACTATTGTTGACCTTTTTTAGCTCACCACATCTATACCCCTAGGTGGACAAAACACCTTGGAAAAATTAGAAGTGGACTTTCCCGTGTAAAATTAGGCCTACCCTAGTTGTAAACCGATTTCAAAGGTCCATCCGTGGATATTTCTTTCAGCTGTTCTTTTACAGTGTGAGACCATCCTATTCACACACATCTATTGCAAACTCTCATCCAGTTATTTTTTCTTTCGGAGACAGAAAAATATTATTATATCTGCCACTATTATTATTACATTTGTGTGTATCTTGCGTTTTGCTGTAAACAGGGTTTTAAAAGAGAGTACATTAGTGATATAATACAAATATTGTTGACCTTTTTTAGCTCACCACATCTATACCCCTAGGTGGACCACAACACCTTGGAAAAATTAGAAGTGGACTTTACCGTGTAAAAGTCTGCCTACCCTAGTTGTAAACCGATTTCAAAGGTCCATCCGTGGATATTTCTTTCAGCTGTTCTTTTACTGTGTGAGACCATCCTATTCACACACATCTATTGCAAACTCTAATCCAGTTATTTTTCCTTTCGGAGACAGAAAATATTATTATATCTGCCACTATTATTATTACATTTGTGTGTATCTTGCGTTTTGCTGTAAACAGGGTTTTAAAAGAGAGTACGTGTTCTGTATTTATTAGTGATATAATACAAATATTGTTGACCTTTTTTAGCTCACCACATCTATACCCCTTAGTGGACCCCAACAACTTGAAAAATTACAAGTGGAGTCTTTACCGTGTAAAAGTCTGCCTA